>CM053623.1:156156466-156174306 GCA_028646595.1 Phalanger gymnotis | reverse complement strand
TAGTCCAATAATTTTTAAATTATCTCTCCTCAATCTCTTTTCCAGGTCAGTGGTTTTTCCAATAAGATATTTCACATTGTCTTCCATTTTTTCATTCCTTTGGTTCTGTTTTATAATATCTTGATTTCTCATAAAGTCACTACCTTCTACTTACTTGCTCCAATCTAATTTTTAAGGTAGCATTTTCTTTAGTGGTCTTTTGGACCTCCTTTTCTATTGGGCTAATTCTGCCTTTCAAGGCATTCCTCTCCTCATTGGCTTTTTGGAGCTCTTCTGACATTTGAGTTAGTCTATTTTTTAAGGTGTTATTTTCTTCAGTGTTTTTTAGGGTCTCCTTATAGCAAGTCATTGACTTGTTTTTCATGGTTTTCTCGCATCACTCTCATTTCTCGTTCCAATTTTTCCTCTACTTCTCTAACTTGCTTTTCCAAATCCTTTTTGAGCTCTTCCGTGGCCTGAGACTAGTTCATGTTTTTTCTTGGACGCTTTTGATGTAGGCTCTTTGACTTTGTTGACTTCTTCTGGCTCTATGTTTTGGTCTTCTTTGTCACCAAAGAAAGCTTCCAAAGTCTGAGTCTGAATCTGAGTGTGTTTTCACTGCCTGGCCATGTTCCCAGCCAACTTACTTGACCCTGAGTTTTTCGTTGGGGTATGCCTGCTTGTAGAGTAGAGAGTACTTTGTCCCAAGCTTGAGGGGTTGCACTGTTGTTTTCAGAGCTATTTCTACACAGCAAGCTCTGCCACACCAGTGATACTCCTCCCCCAAGAACCACCAACCTGGACCTGACTCAGATCTAAGCTGGTTCTGCACTCCCGCTGGTATCCACCACTTAATTCCTCCCACCTGGTGGGCCTGGGGCCAGAAGCATCTGCAGCTGTAGCTCTGTAAGCAGCCTCTGAGCTGCATCACCTCTGCTGCCCCCAGGGTGGTGGCCGAACCTTGAATTCCTTTCACTCTGTCCCAGAAGCAACTGCAGCTGTAGTTCTGTAGCTGCACCTCCTCTGCTGCCCCCTGGCGGGGCCGAACCTCAAACTACTTTCACTCTGTCCCCTGCAGTTTTTCCCACTAACCTTCTCTGTTGTCTTTGGTGTTTGTGGGCTGAGAAGACTGGTAACTACTACAGCTCACTGATTCAGGGTGCTAGGGCCTGTTCCACCTGGCTCCTGCTCTGGTTGGTCTGGGCACAGCCCATGCTAGTCTCTGCTCCCCTCCGCTCCCAGCTCCGTGCGATAGACCCTACCCAGCGACCGTCCAGGTTGTCCTGGGCTGGAGCCCTGCTTCCCTCCGCTATTCCGTGGGTTCTACAGTTCTAGAATTTGTTCAGAGCCATTTTTTAATCGGTGTGTGGAGGGTCCTGGGGGAGAGCCCTAGGCAAGTCCCTGCTTTCCAGCTGCCATCTTGGCTCTGCCCCCTACCTAAAAGTTTTTAAATGCCTTGGTATGCAAATATTTGTCTAATGTTAATGAAATAAGTCCAAGAACAGAATGATGACAACCAAATCCAACTCCTATTCAATTCAACCAGCCAAAACATAAATGATCATAAAACAATTTCCTACACAAATTTAGACAAATCTTCTAATACAATGCTAGTATATCCCTTATGACCTCCATTTGTGAAATTTCATAAAACTGAATTATCAGTCATTACAACATATTGAATTAATAGATTAGCCTTAAATTCTGGATCTATACAACCATCTGTAGCTTGAGTCTCAGAGCCACATATCGAGATTCTCAATTTGAAATTCTGTTTGATTTCTTCAAAAATATGCCTAAATAGTTCGATGAACCTAAAAAAAAAAAGTTAATGACACACATTTTGTGTTTGCATGGCAAAAAACAGGGAAGAAATTCTGGTTAGTTCTTCATATTTGGCTCAAAAAATGTATTAACAAATATGCTTAAGCACATCTTCATGAATACTGCTTAAACTATGGTCATCTCCTTTTTTCAGTGTTCATGATAAGTATAACCAAGAAAGGCTACCATGAAGACAACTGAAGCTCAAGCCGCAGAATATTAAAGAAATTCTACAGAGAAGTTAATAAGATTCTCCAAAACCAGCCAACATAAGCCATGATAGTTGGTAACTACAAAGAAAAGGAGGGAGAGAGGAAATGACAAAAATTTGGGTCCAATTTCAGAAATGAAAGAGATTAGGACTTGTAGTCTATTTAGAAGCCCCGTCCCTATATAACATTAATAATTTCCCCCAGAAGATGCAAGATGTGATCAGAATCAAAGGACATCATAAAAACTGAAAAGGATTGTATCTTAATCATCAGAAAATGACTGGCGTGGGAGTCAGATGAAAATTATCTGCTAGGGTTCAATGAGAACATAACCAATTAGGGCAAGGGTCAAATTCAGCATGAAGACATAGGAAAGGCCAAACAATGGTGACAAAAGCCACTACATCAACCAGCTGTTGCTACAAAAAAAAAAACCAGGAAAATATATGTTTAAAAAACAAAGTAATGATACAAGACATATACAAAAGTGGAAACTGAAGATAAAAGAAGAAACCTATATAGTATTGGGCTTATGTGTTACCCTCTCAGTCAAAGGCCTTACAGTCCCTTTAAGAGATTTCTGACAAATATTCAGGGAAATTTCATAGGATCATAGTTCTAGAATTAGAAGTAGCCATCTACTCTAATAATCCCCTCATTTAACCAGTAAGGAACTAAGGCTCATTTGAAATTGATTCAAAATGGATTCAATATATTAACTTTTTTTAAAAAATCCAAGTCAACTGCACTGGGCAGAAGAAAGATAAAAATGGAAGGAGCTAGCAAGTATCTCAATTCCAAAAGACTCAATGTGAGATACTGCCTGAGGGAGGAGGTATAAAGCACTTCTTTTTTTTTTTTTTACTCCTTTTCTTTTTATTTTATTTTTAACACGTTTGGTTTTCAGCATTGATTTTCACAGGAGTTTGAATTACAAATTTTCTCCTCATTTCCTCCCCCCCCCACTCCAAGATGGCGTACACTCTGGTTGCCCTGTTCCCCAGTCTGCCCTCCCCTCCGTAACCCCATTCCCCTCCCATCCCCCTTTCCCTTCCTTTCTTGTAGGGCAAGATAAATCTCTATGCCCCATTGCCTGTGTATCTTATTTTCTAGTTGCCTGAAAAAAAAAAAAACTTTTTTACTTTTGAACATCTATTTTTTTAAAACCTTGAGGTCCAGGTATAAAGCACTTCTAAGAACCAAGAGAGAAAGTAGGTAAATGGCTATGGACTTGATATTCTATCTAAACAGACTCATTTCAATGGTCCCAGACTCACTCCCAAAGAAAACAAAAAGGACAAGTAAAGCAGAGGAGTATGTCAGCCTTAGGCATAAAAAAGCAGAAGCTTCAAATATGATAGGATCATTCAATACCAAGGAGGTGGAAGAAAAAATGTAACACTGTCTGCTGAGACTCCAGGGTAAGACTTCTATGGTTCAACTGCTCAAAAGCTTGTACCTAGAGAGGAAGTATGAATATGTTGGAGAAGTCAAAGTGAGACACAATGAAGCCAAAAGAGGATAGTGAAATCAGTAAAAAAAAAAAAACTCAAAAGGTTTGCTGAGGCAGTGACAAAAACAGCATCGAGGCACCCTAAGATGACCAGAAACCCAGAGCAGCAGCAACAAAGAAGTAGGGCCCCAGTGGGAAGAGAGCTGCCAAGATAAGTCCTGATGCAAAGAGGTAAAAAGCCCTAATGCATTAGGAGCAAACACCAGCCTGGCCCCAGGAAGGGACCCGACCAGGGTGGTGCTAAGAAACTGAACCACCCTAGGTTACTGCGAGAGCTCCTAATAAATTGGGTGATCCCTTCTCTTTCTGCTTCCTTTCCCGTGTAAATAAAATTGACCTATGTTTTTAAAGCCTGAGTACTGGTAAGGAAAGCTCAAGGCCACTCTTAGAGATATTGGAAATATCTAAGTTCCCAGGTTCCACCTGAGTGAAAGCATTGAGCCAAGTGAAAGGTGCCAAAAACATGGAGGGAACCTCTGGCACTGGAGCTATGTTGATAAAGCAGAAGATAAAAGAACCAAATCTGTAAAATGAGAGCACTGAACTAGGTGGCCCTGAAGTTCCTTCCAGCTCAAGATCTATGATGATCCAAAGCGAATTGAAACAAAGAGCCGATTTGCTTAAAAGACCAATAACACTGATAAACAATTAGCAAAATTAATCACGAAAAAGAGTGAAGGAAATCAAATGACCAAAATCAAAATGAGGAACAACATAATGAATGCAAAAGAAATAGGGAAAATTCTCAGTTATTTACCTGAGAATTCTAAGAATACTTTTAAAGTGAATGTTTATAAAAAATACTAGAGGAACAAATTTATAAAATAGAAAATATGTGATAAATAAATCAGCCTCAGAAGGGAAAATTAGACAGAGCATCTGAGTTGTAAGATGAAAAGGACCAGAACAATTCACAAATAAATATCAAATATTAAAAGAACAAATTATCTTTAAATGAACTAATTTGAAAAACAGAGAAAGATGCTGTGTTTGTTAGCTAATACCTGACACAAGAAAAATATCAATTTGATCCACAAAGTCGATAAAGACAAAAAAGAGAAAGAAGACTAAAGAATAATAAGACATTTCTTTTGTTACTGGACTCATGATTTTATCAGAACAGGGAATTGTTGGTGGAAAAGCACCTTTTACAAATGCAGATTGCCAAAGTTCTGGTAATCTAAAGTCTTAGAGAGCTGCCTGGGACTCGGAGATTAAGTTATTTATCCAGGGTCACACAAAAGCCTACTCCAAGAGGCACATCAGTCCAGATCTTCCAAACCTGAAGTTCAGTTCTCTACTAAACCACATTATCTTTTGATTAAATCATCTTAAAAATATCCAAATATATCTTCAAAAATTTTGCATACATATTAAACCAAGGTGTCCTCCAAGGCTCTAGCCTGATCCCTCAACTCTTCTTTTCTACACTCTAACTTCTTTTTTGGTATCTTTGCTTCACTGATCACCTTCTAACAGAAGACTCCCGATCTGTATATCTAGACTACGTCGCCAACTGGATATAATGTCATAGAAATGTCAAACTCAACATATCCAAGACAGAACTCATGATCTTTGTGTGATACTTGCTCCTACTCCAGATTTCTGTTTTTGTTGTTGGCACAACTCAACTCCCAGTCACTCAAGTTCACAACTTCAAAAACATTCGACTTTTTCATTCTTTCATCATCCCTCTGTTTCCGATCAATCATTCAATCTTATCAGTTTACCTCCAAATGTTTCTTAAATCTGTCTCCATCTATCAACTCACACAATCACCAGCAGGAATTTAGCTCAAACTTACTAGCCTATAGTGTACAGCTTTTTAAAAAGCGGGGCATTTGGGGCAGCTAGGTGGTGAAGTGAGTAGAGCACTGGCCCTGGAGTCAGGAAGACCTGAGTTCAAATACGATCTCAGACACTTAACACACTTACTAGCTGTGTGACCTTGGGCAAGTCGCTTAACTCCAATTGCTCTGCCTTCTCCCCACTCCAAAAAAAAAATAAAAAGCTGGGCATTTGCCCTTCTCCAGTCCCTCTGTACTTCTCTCATTTCCTCCCACTTTTCAAAGATGATCAAGTGGTTCAGTGATCACACTACCAGTTTTTTCAAGACCCTACATCAACAGCCAGTGACTTGAAGGAGAGAAGCTTCTATCCCTTTTGTTCTGTCCTTTCCGGTCCAAGAATCAGTCTTCTTGGCAGAAATATCAGATGCAAAATAAGATTATTTTAAAACTTTTTAAACTTTTTCTCCTCTAATCTTTAGTATCCCATTCAGCTCAAGCTGCTGTCCTATTTTGAATCTTCCTCCTCCACCACCACCACTACCCCCATGTAACTTTAAAAAAGAAAAAGGAAAAAGCTTTTTCTCATTCATTACCAGCTTTCTTTATTCTTAGCTTTAGTAGTCTTGCTACTTTTTCTATCTTGTATTCATCCTCTTTTATATATCATTATTTTAACCTTTTATTCATGGTTTTTTTACATTCATATTAAACATTTTCACAGTAGTCATGTTGTAAAGAAGAATTAGAACCAATGGGAGGAACCACAAGAAAGAAGAAACAAAACAAAAAAAGAAAAGGAGAGCAAATAGTCTGCTTCTATCCACATTCAGACTCTAAAGTTCTTTCTCTGGATATGGATAGCATTTTCCATCTCAAGTCTTTTGGAGTTGTCTTAGATCCTTGCATTGCTAAGAAGAACTAAGTCTATCACAGTTAGTCATCACACAATGTGTCGCTGTTACTATTGGACATGGTTTTTTTAAAGCTAAGTTTATCAATGAATCCCTTGTATATTCACATTGGTCTCCCAAGTGGATCGGGTTACCTTGGGAAGCTGTGTGTTCCCCATCAATGGAGGTCTCCAAGAAAAGGTTGGAGGATCATGTGTCAGGCAGTGCATCAGTGATTTCCAGATAAGATGGACTACATGGCTAAGGTCCCTTCTAACTCTGAGATTTTGTGATTCTGTATACATTCTTCAGACAATGTTTGCCACATTTTTATAGCCCTTAATTTCCACATATGTTTGGATAATGGGAATATTTCATTTTTCATCTCCCCAGCTCTACTGTGTATTCCTTAAGGAAAGGAACAGCATTATACATAGTTTTATATTCTTTATAATGCCTGAAATACTTCTGAGCACGGAAAATTAGTCCTTAGTCCTTTCATTATTCCTGTTCTACAAAAGGCTGTCTATTGACAAGTCAGAGTAATAGAGGATTTTACATCTGGACAGAACCTTAAAGAGGGCCATGTGCAAACACACATTCATTTATCTCTCTCTCTCTCTCTCTCTCTCTTTCTCTCTCTCTCACACACACACACACACACACACACACACACACACAATGTCAGTTCTTCCTCCCTCTGGGCCTACTATGCCATTAATCTCATAAAACACTTTGTAAAAGAGGTATGCATTATTCAAATTCCAGTAGAATATCACTAAAATAAAATCCAATATCTAGTTTTGATTTAGCTGAAATCACTTTCCTAATTAGAAGCTAATTGTGTTGTCTTCCTGTTTCAACCCTCCTTTGTTGAAAGTGTGTCAAGACACATGTAGTACCTTAAGCAGGATGTATAGACTATAAACTGGTTGCTAAAGGAACATCCCGAATACATTTTAGATACAGAATCAATCAACCGAATAATTTATAAAGCACCTACTATGTGCCAGACACCATGCTTTCACTGGGGATTCAAACACAAAGAATGAATCAATTCTCATTCTCAAGGAGCTTACATTCTAAACAAAAAGACAACAAATACATATAAGTAAAAATTTAAAAGAAGAGAAAAGAAATAAATAAATAAAAGGTAGTTGGATGGGGACACTAGCAATTGGATAGATCAGGAAAGGATCAGGAAAGATTGGAGCTATGTGTTGAAGAAAGAAAGGGATTCCATGACGTAGAGGTAAGGAGGAAGTACATTCCAGGCATGGAGGAACAACCAGTTCAAAGACATAAAGATGGAAGATGGATCGTCGCATGAGGAGCAGAGAGAAGGCAGAGTGTGTAGGGGTGTTGAGAGGGAGTAATGTACAATGAGGCTGGAAAGATAGGCTGGGGCCAGGTTGTAAAAGGACTTCCAAAAGTAACTCAAGATGTTCCTATTTTATCCTAGAATCAACAGAGAATGACTAGAGTTTACTGAGTAGGGGAGTAAAATAGTTAGATCTGCACTTAAGGAAAAAGGACTCTGGCTACAGTGTGGATGTTAAACTGGAATGGAAAGAGAGTTGATTAATTAAGGGGTTGTTTTAATAATCTAGGCAAGAGGAGATGAGGATATAAACCAAGGGAGTAGCCATATGAGTAAAGATAAGGGGTCAGAAGCAAGAGAATGTAGAAATGCTAAGATTTGGCAACTAACTGGATGACAGAAGTTGAAGATAACATCATTACAAAGCTGGAAGACTGGAAAACTGTAGTGCCTTCAAGAGAGATGGATTTGGAAAAAAATATAATGAATTCTATGTTATAAATGCTGAGTTTGAAATGTCACTAAAGCCTTCTGGAAAGGATAGATAAGAGAAATATATGAGAAAGAGCTTGTGTTGTGGTGGGAGCAATGAAGCGTAGTACAGCAAGAATGCAAGAACAGTCTAAGACAGTGGGATTCAAAATTGATGCAATGACCCAACCAATGGGAAGATAGAAAGAAAAGCTGCATCCCACCTACATCTCAACACATTGTTGTAGAATTTGTTTCCAACACAACCACATCTATATTTTATCCAGTATTGCCCAAAACTCACCCCACTCCTCTGCCTCTGCCTGCTACACATGCTTCCAACCTCACCTCTTTTCCAAAGGATGTCTTACAACCTGAGATCTACACATCCTCAGCAGCATCTGTAAAAATATCATTGGGAAAAATTTTTCCCTCTAAGCACACTCATCCCATCCCTTGAAAATCACAGTAGCAATAATAAAATTTAGGGATGAAAGAATATTTTGAAATCATCTGACTTCCTTCACCCCACATTCTTAACCTTTGCCCATTTTACAGATGTATTGCTTTTTCCTCCTTTAACATTGTTACACTTTGTTCAGAGGAAAAATTAATAAAATTGCATCAATGTGGTAACCAACCATGACTCTAGGTGACCTGATGCCCATTTCTTTGCAGAGAGGTACTGGACTAGACAATCAGAATGAGATAGAATATTTTCAAACATAACTGACATACTGATTTGTTTTGCTTGTCTGTACTTGTTTGTTACAAGGGAGGGTCTTTTTTTAGGCGGTAGGGAGAGAAATAGGTGGATAATGACAGGAATAAAAAAAAAGAATGAAAGCAAAGGAAAGAACATTAATGAAACTTTAATAAGAAACACAAAAAAAGAGAACAACAGAAAGTTCAGACAAGCCCCCTGCAGACAAGCAGGGCAGTTTTGTTACTAGTTTTAAAAACTATATAATACATTCATAATTTCATATAAAATATTCTTTTTTCTTTGTATATTTGCATCTTATATATTAAAATGCCTTTATATATTAAAATGTCCATGTTCATTGATATTTGTTAGGTTCATGATAAAAAAAAAATTTTTAAGATTATAGCATTAGCTGGTGCCACTACAGAATTATGCCCCAGCCTGGAAAAATGTGGTACTGCAGTGGCCTAAAAATACAGAAGTCACCTTGGGTGCAAGCTGGACACTATTACTGCTACAATCTCTTTCTGCTACAACCAACAAAGTATCATTCAATCAATAAGTACTGAAAGCCTTCCATGTCCATAAAATGTGTAAAGAAAAAAATAAGGGCTGATCATAACCCAGCTACATAATTTATTATTACAAAATGTCTGGAATCATAGCTACCAAAAGGACTAACTTCCTTGCAGCATATAGTCAAAGCAGATGGTTCTGAAATAGACAGTTATGAATCTTTCATTCACAGCAGCTAACTGGACACACATGAGCCAGACACACTGTACGGATAACTCCAAGAGTGTGTAATCTGAGAGGCACATTTAAAAGTGCCTGGTTTCGCTAATCACAAGGACAAGTTAACTGAGGGGTTCTTAACTTTTTTTTTTGGTCATGGTGTCCTTTGGCACTCTGGTGAAGCCTAGGGACCCCTCAGAATTGTTCTTTCTTAAATAATTGAAGGGAATGCTAAGTTTCAGTTACAGGTCAGTGCAAACCAAGAAGTATATTTTTCCCATTCAAATTCACAGACTCCCTAAAATCTATCCATACATCCCTTAAGGGTCCACAGATCCCAGGGTAAGAATGTCTGTTCACTTTTTTTTTAATTGTCACTATGTGAAATGAACAAGGTTTGTTTTACATATTTCTACAGAACTGACATTGTAATCTAATTGTTATTTTTTTCTCACTAGCACAGCATTTTATAAAGTCTGAAATTTTTGTCTGATTTCATTGTTGGTTTTTCAAAATATTTAAAATTTCCAAGAAAATAATTTTGTAATGTTTATAAATGACAAAATTCTTACTTATCATATTACACTCATCAAACTGCCAGAGAGAGTAAACGATGGGAAAATACATACATATGCATATATGTGTGTGTATATGCATGTATATAATATATTCATACGACTATAAGAAAAACCAGCATATTAGTTCACTGTTGATGGCACTGTGAATTGGTCCAGTCATTCTCAAAAAAGAATTTGGAGTTATAAAAGAAAATATATTAATTATTTATATGTTTTGACCTAGTGATCTCTCACCTCCACGCACTCTGTAATCTAGCAGCAACACTGGCCGCCTTGCTGTTCTTCACACACAGCACTCCATCTCCCTCCCAACTACAAATCTTTTCATTGGCTGCCCTCCATGCATCTATGCCACCCCGCCTCCATCTCTGTCCTCTGACTTCCCTGGTATTCTTCAAGACTCAGCTCAAATCTCATTTTCTTCAAGAGGCTTTTCCTGGTTTTCCCCTCCCTCCACCCACCCTTCAATCCCTTTCCTGTGAGACTACCTCCAATTTATTTTGTATATGTATAGTTGCATGAATGTCAATCTCCCCCAATACAATGTGAGTTCACTGAAGGTAGGGCCCATTTCTGCCTTTCTTTGTATCCTTATTAAATCAATCAATTAAATTAGTGCTAAATTTAATTAAATAAGTATTAAATGCTAGTAAGCATTTAATAAATACCTACTAAAAGCTAGTAAGCATTTAATAAATGTCTATTGCTTGACTGACTATGGCATTTCTGCCTCACAATAATCAATGACACAAAGAAAGGCCACATATAATAGGATAATAGTGCTAGTAGCCATTTAGTTCAACTCTATTGCACAGATTAGGAAACTGAGGCCCGGAGAGGTTCAGTTATTTGCCCATGATCACACAGATATGGTATTAGAGAATTTGAACCTGGGTACTGTGAAAAGTCAGAATCCTTTTCACTGTACCAAAAGGCAACCCTACATAAAAATACTTGTATCAGTTTAAAGCTGATGACAAATTATGTGACCAGCAACTGGAGAATGGTTAAACAAATTGTAATGTATGAATAATGAAAAATCATTGTACCACAAAGAATACCAAATATAAAGAATTAAGAGAAACATGGGAAATCTTATATAGATAGATGAAGAACCAAAGGAATAATAAACACAATGAAAATAATACTGTAATTAAAACATTTAAAAGCCAAAATTTAGGTTAAATACCATGTTCATTTCAAATTACTAAACGCATTTTTTCTTCCTCTCAGAAAAAAAAGGGGTAACACTACAATACCTTAAACTTAAATGTACTTTCAGTCACAATTAATTACTACGATGGGTTTTTCTGCTTAACTCTGTTTTTAATTGACAGTACTATAAAATTGATTACTGATATGGGAGTTATCTTCAAATATGTATATAGTCGGACCACCAATTTAGTAAAACAAAGATCAAAATGAATACCAAAGAAGAACAGAAAGAATAAAATTGGATGTAGGGAGACTGCAAGTTTTTCTACTGACCAAAATGAAATATGAAGCTAAGGTTTTGGGGTTTTTTTTTAAACCACTCACAGATATACACAATAAATGCAGGAATGTTGGTCACTAAGAGAAAAGACAAGGTCTTAGCCTCCTAAGGTTTGTTCTGATTGAAATTCACCAAGGGAGGAAGGGAGGGAGGGAGAGAGGGAGGGAAAGAGGGAGGGAGGAAAAAAGGTGTGGTGTTAATGTGATTAAAGATCTTCTTGCCCTTTCAATAGGACCTTTACTTACTAGGTGTGAATCCCCAGGCCCACACCCTTTTGCTAATTAGATCACAAGAGGTGAGAAGTCCTCAGGGCCCTAGGGAGAGGTGCTAAGACCAGAGCCAATTGTATGTGCATTGGGTTCTAGCCCATCAGATGTGTATGAATTAAGCCGGAGACCTGAATTCTAGCCAATCAGATGCCAGCTAGAACTACATATAAAGAGACCCCAGAGTGTGAGAGAAGCAGAATAGAGAAGACATTGAAGAGCAGACATTAAGAGCGGGCCAGCATCCAGAGAGACTGCAGAGTAGAGAGTACAGACCAGAGAGTCATAAAGATGGAGGAGCTGAGAAGCTACAGCATCAAGAGACTGGAGAACTGAGAATCCAGAGAATCCAGGAGACTGCAAGGATTCTGGGAACCGCAAGGGCTTTCAGAGCTGTGGGAGAAGACGCAGGCAAGCAGACAGGATTTGTGAGTGATTGTTTATGGGAAGGCCCTGGCGGCAGGGAGAAGGTTACAGGA
Organism: Phalanger gymnotis; assembly: GCA_028646595.1. Lineage (NCBI taxonomy): Eukaryota > Metazoa > Chordata > Mammalia > Diprotodontia > Phalangeridae > Phalanger > Phalanger gymnotis. The sequence goes on along the minus strand of CM053623.1, from coordinate 156,162,047 downwards.
CGACTTGGGTCCTTGCTATAATATTGTGTTATAATTTCCTTGTTGCTACACTGAGGTGAGCTTACTGGTTTTGGAATATAATTATTGCTATATCAAATTGGAGTTATTGGTCTTGGGATATGATACTCTGGGGTCTAAATAAATGTTATACTTCCTCTGTCTTCTACCTAGAGAGTTTTTCATACTTTGCCATTCCAAACCATACAGGTATGTTCAATGGTCATCATCGAGGTCATGAATCTTGCCTTACTGATACGGAAGGGAGGGGAATGCTGAAACAGTGAAGCCCACTCAGTATGGAACAAGACCTTACCTCTTCTACCATCCACCCCCACCCTGCACCCCTTCTATATTTTTAGAAACTGCTCTGCTAAGAAAGTAGAGATAGGAAATTACCTCAGTAGACAGACAGCTGCAAGGTCCTGTTTATCTAGTCCTGTTTATCTAGCTTTTACTGCCTTTTTGCTGAATACTAGTCCCTGGTCTCACACCTGTCTTTTTGTTCTTTGTTCTCTGTTGCTGGGAAAAGATTCTGCATTTAGAATGTGAGCTCCAAACCCAGTCAATGGGAAGAGAAACCAGTGAGGGGCTGGGGGGAACTGTGCATTAGGATCTATATAACTTGCTTTGAGCTGTATGCAAGACACACGCACAGCTGGCATGATCTTGGGCCACACTAGGGTATGTTCTTTCTCATGAGAAAGCAATAAATTCTTTTTTGCCTTTTCACAAGAACGATTTCTGTCTATTTTTAATGTGAGTAATGGTCTCAGACCCACATGGAAGGAAGCAAGGAAGGAAGGAAGGAAGGAAGACTATGTATAAACAAGATATGAACAGAATATATAAGATAGTCTCAGATGGAAAGCACTAAGAGTTTAAGGACTAGGAAAAAGATCCAATTAAGCAAACACATACTAAGAAAATTTAAAGATGAAACTGAAAACAGGACAATAAACAAACAAGAGCAGGCAAAAGAAATTAATGATTTTTTTAAACCAAAGTTTCCCCATCAAGGACAGGAAACCACCCCATTTGTACTTTAACATCCAAGTCCCAGGTGTGCTAAATGAAGAAGCAGAATTGGCACTGAAGAAAACAATAGTAATAAGGAAGCACAAATAGAATAGAAAAATACAGGGATGGTCTGTACAGCAGGTGAAAATTGTGGGGTACTGAGCAATTGATATTCAAGATTCCTGAATGAGGCGAAGAATATCAAGTGATTGGAAAATATTTCTAATAATTATTACCTCCAAAAGATGAGAGAGAACATCAATTGGCACAAATAAATTGCTAGCTCTTAGTAACGACTGACATATAAGTACTTAATAAATGCATATTGGTTGACTGCTGCCTACTTTTTCACATCTATTAAAAAAATTATGCGAATAATCTAGACTCATACTGAAGGTATCCTCATGAAGGAATATGGAAACCTGAAGTCTTTTGAAAATGATATTCAACAGTATAACAAATATCGATGATCTGAAAAGTACCGGCAGACTAATACATAAAAAAATCCACTGTGCTTATATGGGCATTTGATTTGGTAGAACAAAATATAACTTTAAAGGATCTCAAATAAGACATCTTGGATACATATGTCCAAAACCCATAAAATTCCATGAAAGACAGAGCAACAGAGATAACTTTTTTCAATAACTATTTAATTATTAATATGAAATGGAGTATAAAAAGTGACATATGCTCACCAAATGTGTTTGCCCCTATCATGGATGAGATCCAGCATGCTCCTCATGAAAGAGGATTGTCTAAAGATGATGAAGACTTTAAAAACTCTTCTCTGTAGATGACAACTTGATTGCACCCAGTGGAACACTGCAGAGACTCCTAAATAAACACTTAACAAAGTTTGGCCTACCTATACAGGTAAGAAAACCCAAGTAAAAGAAGAATGCTTATTGTTGAGATTCCTATCTCAGCCATCTAAAAAGGGACAAAGGACACTCTCCAAGTGGAAGGTTTGCTTGATTTAATTGGCTCTGTAAACTGTAAGAGCTCCCCAAGTTCCCTGCGTAATCTTCTCTTGCAACGTCTCTGTTAGGAGTGAAACACCACCCAATCTCCACACTTGCATAGTGATGGAATAAACTCAAGGTTTTTTGTTTTTTGTTTTTTTTTTTACCATTGGTGAGTGGTCCCAAGTTTCTTACTCCCTCTCACTCCCACCTATCTGATTAGTAACAGCTTCTACAAAAGATATTCTATAGTAGGTCCTTGACTTGTAATCAGAGGTCCTTGACATATGAGCATTTTCAATGGCAGACCAATACCTTATAGTCACACAACTGATGGAATGGTATAGAGGATACAAAATTCAACTGTGTTTAATGATTTTAAACCTTAAAGGCTCTCTTCCAACTTTGTGTAACCCCTGCATTTGTCAAAATCTTAAATCCTTGAAAGATATCACAAAGGTGACACAATGGACAGAAGGTTAGACTTGGAGTTAGGAAAACATGACTTAAAACTTAGCCTCAGACATTTATTACCTGTGTGATCCTGGACAAGTCACTTGATTTCTCTAAGTCTTAGTTACTTATTTATAAAATGAGGATAATAGCACCTACCTTACAGGATAGTGGTAGGAATCAAATTGAGATAGTGTATAAAAAATACTTTACAAACCTTAAAGCATTATATAAATGTTAACTGTTATGATTAATATTGGTAAACTTTGTTCAACAATCCTTTGGTTACTTATTAACATGAATCATAATTATGCTACACATACAAGAGAGATGCATATTTACCAAAGGAATTTGCAACTGTCATGAAGATTTCTGAAACCTAATCCATATGTTAATGGGGTCTTTCACATGTTCTGGCCTGAAGATTCCACTTTGTTGGTTGTATTAAGCCCCAGAATAGTAAATTTCCTCCTAAATGAAATCTAAAATCATTCCAAAAAATTCAACATAGTTATCTACACAAAAGCAAACAAGTACATGAAGAATGCTTATGGTACAGACCAGGGGTGGGAAACCTGCAGCCTTGAGGCCCTTGGGTACTGTGGCCTTTTGACCCAGTCTAAGTTTTATAGAACAAATCCTTTTATTAAGGAGATTTGTTCTGTGAAGTTTGGATTCTTTCAAAGTGCTGCACATGAGGACCTAGAGGGCCACATGTGGCCTTGAGACCACAGGTTCCCCACCCCTGGTCCAGACTATGATATACAATTGAACAACCTACAAAAGTCATCCATCAGTATACATAGCTTGGACAGAAACAATATGTGAACAACAAACCAGACCAAGAACTGATGAGAAGGAAAAGAATAAGTTAGACTGAATTTTGAAGGTTGTACAGTGTTTTCTTTAACCCCAAGTTTCTCACTGAATAAAACAAAAAAAAATTTAATACCAGTATTCTTTGGGTGATGTTCTATGGCTATGAAATATGAAAAAATTACCATCTTCAAGAAATCCTAATTGTGGGTCACCAAAAGAGCAATGAAGAAAGGCAAGGTAGAGGTAAATGGGTTGCAATAACATGTAAAAAATAGCTTTAAAGACATTATCAAAAAGGCCTGTGTGCCAGAATAAGAAGAGTGAGGGTTAGATAGTTCATATGTTGCTCTGATTTTCATGCCATGTCAAGAGACACAGAGCGAGAAGGAATGCCTTACTGATGATTTGGGAGAGAATATGAGAGGGAGCTGTACAAATGAGAAGGCACAGACAGGCAGTAATCCATACCACTGAAGGAAAGAGTCACATCAATGAAATTAATGAATGAATAAAGCATTTATTGATCACTGAAATACTGAAGCATCAGCACATGAGGAAATAATGTAGAAAAATACAGGGTAGAAAAATATAGAAAACTTTATGGATTAAGTAGTTTGCTTAGAAACCAAAAAGAAGAAATTTTTTAAAAAAATAAAAGCAAGAAAAAGGTTTTTTTACATTTTTACTAGGCTAGTTTGGAGTTGGTTTACACAATTGAACACAAACTTAATATATATTTGTTGACAGTATTTTATTTAACTCAAGTAAAATTATTTTCAATTAAAGATGTTACCAATATCCATCAGGAGATTAGCTCACTGTTTGCATCATGGTGCTATATGATGCTGTTTATGGGTTTCAAATGATGTATGTATGGGCATCAATGCTTCTTTTCTGAACTCCAGTATCAACCAGATGTCTCACAAATGGGTTCCAGATTATGGAAGAGGCAAGAAACTATGAACTGATTCATGTAGAAAAGCAGTACATATAGTAGAAAAAGCACTGGTTCTGAAATCAGAGAACCCAGGTTCAAATCTTGACTCTGAAGCCTTATTGCCTGCATGAAGGAAGGTCATTTAAGTTTAATGGGCTTTAGTTTTGCTGTCTGTAAAATGAGGGTATGAGACCATAATACGTGTCCTCTAAAAACCCTTCTGGGGGAATGGGAGGTGAGGAAGGGAACAAGCATTTATTAAGCACTGTACTGAGTTCTCTACCAATAGTATCTCTTTTAATCTACTTCTAAATTTATGATCTAATATATCAATCCTTATAACTGGAAATAAAATTCAATAACAAGTGGTAGGTTAGAGTAAGAGATAATAAGAGATAATTCAAAGAGCTAGACTAGAAGACAAATGACCTACGCTCTAGTTTCAATTCTACCAGCGAAGAGCCAATGGGGTATGATGATGGATAGCATGTTGGCCTTATGGTCAGTAATATGGGCTCAAATCCTGCCTCCAATACACACTATGTGAACATTCAACTGTCTTTGTTTCATCAGCTACAAAATGGGGGTGCTGCCCACTTCATAAAATTATTATAAGGTTAAAAAAAAAACATGATATTGTAGTTCACACTTCATTTTTCAAGAGGACCAATGACTTCACATGTGATGTCTTAACTTGCACATGAACTGGGTTTAAGTGAGGCAGAGTTGCACAAAGTCCTTAGCCTCACTCTCTCTTCCACCAGTGGCAGGAAAAAAATCAAGAAGATTGGCAATGGCCTGGGGAGGCAGTGGATGACCTTGGCATCTTTGTTGCCTGATGAAGTTCTAAGTTCTCCACAGCACCTGCTTCAGCCGCCTTCATGGCTATTGGAACAAACTGTTCTCGTCCGCCCATTCCACCGGAGAAGTCTTCACATGCTTGGGGCAGACATCCCCATAACTCACTGAAGGGTCTGAGGCCTATCAGTTACCCTCACCCTGGTTTAGCCTGTCTGCTGAGACAGCGTTAACTGGGTGAGGCCACTCATGCTCTAGTTTCTTGGAGTCACAGGTGAAGTTGGGTGAAAGTAGACACCAAAGGTGAATAAGTATCCCTGAGAAAGGCTCGGCAAGCCCTCAGGGTGTAGAGGGTGTTCAGGGCAGACTAGCATCTCTGGTGTGATGTACCTTAAAGGGCACTGTTGATTTGAAATTTCAATTATCACAAACACACAATTCACTTCCGCTTCTCTATCCCCATCAGGAAGAGAGCCAATAATGGGCACGGTGAAACAACGTATTCTCCAGAAACCAGGAATCCCAGCTTCATAGTTAATACTCTCGTAGGGCCTTCCTCACACTGAATGGGAGGACTCAGATCTATGCACAA
>CM053623.1:156103523-156156366 GCA_028646595.1 Phalanger gymnotis | reverse complement strand
AGCAGGTCTGTACCAAAGCAAAAGGGAAAATACACACACACACACACACACACACACACACACACACACACACACAGAATGGAAAAAAAATTCACTGCATTCCAAAACAACTTTAAGACTTTGGCCTTACAGTCAAACAATCACTCGAAACAAGAGCTTTCTGTCACACAGACTGACTTCTGCCTTGCCATGATTGCCAAAACTGGCCACCCCTGTCCTCTACTACTGCCACAACCACAATTTGGCTTCAGAGGCCCGAGGAAAAAACAGCAGCAGCCCCAAGAGTATCTGCTTGAATTTCTGAAAGTGTACAAGGTCTGTGTAAGCTGAGAAAAGTTCCACCTACATCATGTCAAAATTAAATATACAGCAAGCTTATATATGAATACATGAGTGAAATGATGAACATGACTCAGTGAAGAAAATTTCCTATTAATCAAGCCCTATTTCTTGTACATTTAAAAAAAATTTACAAAGCAAGGAAATGGCCTTCCTTTCTGTTTCTCATTTTCTTCAATACTTCAAAAGATCTATAACTTCATCAGTGTGAGTACTCCTTCCACTGCTGCAAACTGCCTAACTCAAAAGGCAGCTTAATGAATTGCTCTAGAAATACACACACACACACATACGTACACATGATCTCAATTTTTGTATGACTACTATACAATAGACATGTATAGATGTGTACAGGTGTGTCCAAGGCATGCGTATATTTGTATATGCATATATGTGTACATGTATATGTGCATATATACATACATTACATTGGGTAATCTGTATCTACCTATATACACATATGTGTATTTACACATACACGTGTATGTATGTGTGTATATACACATAGATAGTTGTCGTGCAGATATGGAGATCCTGTTCCTCTGTGTATGTATGTGTTTCTTGAGTGTTAAACAGATAAATGAGCCTCTCCATGTTTAGCTAGGCTGTCTTGATGTGGGTATTTGTTCACAGGCCATTATTAAAAGCTGGTCCAACTTATCAGAGCTTGTCCTCTATCGGCACAGCCTCTGAGGATCCAGGATCATGTCCATGCCACAATGAGGCATTAGAATAGGACTTCAATGACATTCTAAATTCTATATCTTCAAGAAAAAACTTTAGGAGTGAGAAGAATGTTTGAGTTCCTTCTTTTATTCACCAATCTCTACAGGTGTTTCCAGCAAGAAGACTTTAAACAACAAATATCACTAAAATAATATTTGTGATGAATCAGTTATTTGCTGACATTATTCAAGTTCCATAGCACAAAGTGAAAAAGAACACAAAAAAATACAATTTAGAATTATTCTTCTCTCTAACGATATAGGGTAACTCAGACTCAAAGAACGTATCCAACATGCAGACCCACTGCCTCTACTTCAGAGAATCCCTCTCTCCCTTCCAGATGCAGCCCAAGCACCATCTGCTGCCCGAAGCCTTTCCCCATCCTTCCAACTGCTAGGTGGTTGTTCCCTCTCTAATTACCTTGTCTTTAACTACTTTATATTTATTATCTTTCCATTTATTCTGTATGTACTTTATCTCCCCTATTAGATTGTAAACTGCTTTTGAGTAGGGATTGTTTCATTCATTTAAAATTATGTACGCCCAGCGTCTAGCACAGAACCTGGAACACAGTAAAAGTTGAATAAATATGTGAGTGATTTCCAGAGATCAGTAAATATAAACAGGTTGCACTAGGCCAATGTGTTAGACTTAAGAGAATTTTTGACCTGTAACATACCTCAGAGGTCATCTGGGTAACCTACAAATGAGCAGGACAATATCTACAATATCCCTGATGGATGGCCATCCAGCTTCCACTTAAAAGCCTCCAGTGATGAGAGTTCATTACCTCTTTAGATAACTCATTCCATTCTGGGACAGCTCAAATGGTTAGGAAATTTGTCTTTTTATCAGTCTTAAGTCTATCTCTCTATGACTTTCTCCTCTGGGGCCAAGCAGAAAATATGTAATCTTTCTTTCACATGACAGCTCTTCAAATACTCCAGAAGTGTTTATCTCTCCTACCAGGTCTTGTCTTCTCTCCTCTGGATTAAATAGCCTATCCTCTAACTAACTGTTGTACAGGCATGGTTTCAAGTCACTCTGATTCACAGAAACAGATTTTGACATAGAACGGACCTCAAAGACCATCTAGTCCACTATCATTATTTTGTGGGAGACTGAGAGAGGTCGCAAGATCTGACTTCAAGTGCTACTTATGTGACTGTGCAAACTTGGACAAACCACTTAATCCCTAAGAGCTTCACTTTCTCCTTCTGTAAAATGAAGAGGGTAAAAAAAACTAAGGTCCCTTCTAGCACCATATCTATGATCCCACGGATTTCACTTTTGTAACTTTTCTCCACTAGTACTGTCATCACTACAATACAGGCTTTTCTTTCCAGCCTCATCCCCTACTATAATAGCCGTGTCTACCACCTCTTCTGTGATATTGCTATTAGATTCATCTCATTTATGGTCTGATCTAGTCATGTCGGAACTGCCCTGCCTAGCCAGACTTCTATTACTCTTCTTCATGTACTCTATAATGTAACCAAACTCTGTCACCCCAAATATGATATTGCTTTTCCACTCTCATACTTTGCTCATACAATTCCCTATACCCAAAATGTCCTCTCCCCAACTCTTCATTGCCCTCTTGGCTCTGTTTCTACCTTTTACAAACTCCTCCAACAAGCCTCAGTTGCCATCTCACTCTCTAGAACATCCCTCCTCACTTGGAGCCTCTTCACCCTGAAACACCCAAACATCTCTGTGGCTTTCCCATCCTTCTACTATGCCAGCCTCCTTTTCCCATGCTGAGTTCCTCCTGGATTCTCTATTTTGGGGAAGGGGCCCAGCCCAGCCAACCTTTATTCCCCTTCCAACTTTCTAAACCTTAATGGGATTCCCCCCTTCCAATATGGTTACCTCCTTTATTTCTGCCATTTGGCTCTCTTTCAAGTGTCTTCCCCCATTAGAATGTAAGTTTCTTGAGGACAATGGATTCTTTTTTAGTTTTGCTTGTATTTATATCCCCGGCACTTAGCACAGTGCCTAGCACATAGTAAACAATAAAATGCTACAAGCATTTTATTGCTGAATCATTTAAAGCCCAAGCTAAAGGCAATCTTCTCCATGATTCCTTCTCTAAAGAGACCTGAGATAAACCTTTACCCTTCAGAACTCATACAACATTTTGCTGGCTTCACTGCTTATCAAGCATTATTTTGTATGATAACTATATATATATTTGTACTTGTCCTCATTAGTTACATAAGCTCCATAACAACAGGATCTAAGGCTCATTGAAACTTTGTTACAATCTTCCCCAGGGTCACTCTAACATAATGTTCTAGACAGAGAAAACACTTAAATGCTTGCAGATGAATGAATGGTTCCAATCACTTAGGGTGGGATCTAATATGCTACTTCTAATCAAACCCCAAAACAAACCTAAATTTCCAGACTGACCTGGAAACAGCTTCCTGGAGTTCTCTAGATTAGGAAGAACACTAACTGGGCTGAGTTGGTTCAGGCCACCTGGTCAAAATGACTTACCCAATTCTTAGCTCTAATCCAATTAGCTAACTAATACTGTAAGACAGAATAGCAGAGCGAAATCTAGCTCATAGTTGAGATGACCTGGATTGAGTTCCACCTTTGACACACACCAACTATATGATCCTCAGCAACGCACTTAACTTCTCAACTCTTTAAAACAGAGGTTCTTAACCTACAAACTTGGGTTTTTTTTTTAAATAGTTTGAAAACTATTTCAAATATAGTTGGTTTCCTTTGTAATCCTATGCATTTTAATGTATTTAAAAATATTAATTTAAAGAAGGGGACCGTAGTCTTCACCAAAGGAGTCTATGACTCTCCCTGCCCCCCCGCTCCAAAAAAGGTTAAGAAACCCAGCTTTAAAACTCTATATTACAAAATGATCACTGGTCTGCATTAATAGGGAGAATTTCATCATAGACGAGTCTCCTCCACTGATAATTCACAATTCTGAAACAAAAAAAAACCAAAATGTCCATTAGCTAATTTGTCTTGACATCAATTATTTCTATTTAAGGCCCAAAGTGGTTTGTACTACCATTTTGAGATGCCTAAATAACAAGTAATACTAAAATATGGATTATTGGGATGAAATTGCTAATATCATTTAGACCAATGGCATATTTTTTTCTAGTGGTTAGGCCCTGAATTGTATTCAATGGTGCCAATCGCTATCACAAACACAAAGGAGTTTCTTGCTTAACTTGTCCATAAACTTAAGTTGTCATAAATCCCTGTAGGTGCTTATTTTCTTGGTTTCACTTGCTTGCTTGAAAACAAAAGTGCCACTATGTGAATGAATAAAAGCATATACTCAACTCTCGGCCAAGCTTACTTTATCCTTCAAAAGATTTTTAATTTCGTTCATGTGAATACTCTTCCTACCAATACACACTGCAACCACTCCAGACCTCAATAGATGGTTGCTATGAGATGCTTACTGGCAAGAAGTTCATCAAGTGGTGGCCAGTGTTTGAGATGGGCTCTCTGCTTAACTAGGTTAATCCCTTGTACAAGAGCCTGACAAAGAATCACAGACTTCCCACTTTGACAGTCCATAACAAAGCATGCCTTAGGTAGCATTTTAGAACCACAAAAATATTTAGGTTTGAGACAGTTACCATTGGGTGAGATATTGAATGAGATAATTCCTATATTGTACTTTGACTAAATCTATATCCTTAAATTTCCTAAAACATTTGTGCTAATAAACTTTGTCAACTGCTTTATGACTTAAGAGTTCTCTTCTTATAGCTCTTAAATAAGCAGCATGAGTGCTAGTGAAAATAATTAGGAAGGCTTTTAGACTTTCAAAAAAAATTGAGAATTTTCATCACATTCCTGTCTGTGAACACAACTAAAAAGTAACATCACCACTGCCTTCTCCCAACACCTTACCATTCTATCCTTCAATATTTAAAAAAGAAAAATACATGCTCAGAAAGTTAATTGAATTACAGGGATTTTTATACATAGAGGGAACTGGTGACCACCATCCTAAATTAGTCTACTTTTTCACAGCTTCCTATGTAGCTCAGATAGTAATCAAAGGTCTATAATTTAGCTGTTACAAACTTCCATTAAGAGGTAATTATAACAACTTCTGAAAACTTAAGCAGATAATCCAAATCGGTAAGAAAAATCTATAATTCAAAGACAAACATGAGAGTTTTGGTTTGATAAAAATCTAATTTGAACTTCTAATCAATCTTATTTTACGACTTTATTAAGCAAAGTATTTTTAGCATATTTAAATCAAATAATACTTCAATGAAACCATTAATGAAAATGAAGATCTAATATTTAATGAACCATGTTTCAAAATAACACATATGAATTATCCAACAGTAAACCAGAATCTCCAGCCTTAGAGATATACATGAGTCTCACTCAGCCTACAGAGATCTGATCCCTGTGTGCTCACACCATGAGAGAATGCCTCATTCTCAAATAGAAAGAAAAAAGTCCTGTGCTCAGATTTGCTTTTCCCACATGTACTTAATCATGTTGACTCCTTAATATGCTCCCTGGAGAACATCAGCATCCCACACAAAACTGCTCTATGCAGGTCACCACCTATGGGAGACTGATTCTTCCCAAGGCTAAATCTTTTTTTTTTCTTCCTTAGAATGTACCTGGGGGTGGGGTGTGGAATACGTGAGGGGAGCACATTTGGAGGCAAGGATGGAGAACAATCTTTACTGTTCTCTGGAGCCTCTTTAAAATGCTGATTCTGGGAGGCAGGTCAAATTAGTTTTATGGTTTTACATCACACTTTCCTGTATATAGTTATGCTTTAGGTGAGATGATTTGATACTGGTTATGCCTGTACATACAAACCCTATTACCATAAGGCTCAACAAAATAAAAATGTCTGAGCTCTCTTTGTCTAATTTCGCAAAGAAATCACAACTGGACCTTTTTTTTTTTGCAATTCATATTGCAGTCACATTTTTACCTGCCAGTATTCTAATCTGCAGAGGTTTAATGAGCTTTCTGTTATGTTCTAATTATATACAAAATAATGTATGACTTAAGTAGATAAATTAATAATAATAATGACATTTATATGTTTTACAGCTTGCAATGCATTTATCAAACACCAATTCATCTAAAGCCCATGAGAATCCTGACACAAGTGCTACAAAGTAGTATACCCCTTTCACTAAGAAGGAAACACTCAGCAACTTTTAACCATGTTCACACAGGTTGAATCAGAGGTAGAATTTGAACTCAGAGTTTCCTGACTCCAGGACTGGCATTCTATCCACTAGTCCATGCCACCTTCCCGCTTCAAAGAGATGACTTTGATAACGTCTTTTGTTTCAAACAATTTAGCAACCTAAGCTTAACCTTCACTGTCATAAAGACCATCTACTCTGTATCCTCTGTCTCTGATTTCGACCTCACCAATTGGTGAGAAAGAGGTGGAATAGCAACTGGGAGAAAATCAAGGTTACAAAAGATATACTTAGTAACTAAGGTTATTTGAAAATCGAAGGACGCTATCAAAAGCAATCAGAAAAGAAAAAACAAAAAAACAAAAACCAGCCAGAAGCAGGATAAGTATATCTAATTAAATATTTTTATTGGACTGTTTCCTACAAGAGACTATGGAAAATAACAATTCTTAAGATAAAACTTAAAAACATGAAATTCTGCCAAGCTCTAGAACACAGATATTATGGCAATCAGTACTGAAAGCTTTCTTTCAACAGCTGGGATAAAAATTATACTAATAACCACATGGAAAAGTAAATTGAACTAAATGTATGGAGAGGGAAAAAAAAAAAGATGTGCATCTCTTACCATCCTTTTAAGTCAACAAGGACAGCTAATATTTTCCACGTCAAAGAAAAGCACAGAGCTTAACATTCAAAATGTTTCAAGTAGAATCTATGCTGAATTTTTATTCTCTATAACATGTATTGTTTCATCTTGATTATTCAAAGAACTTATACATTTGCTTGTTTATATTAATGTGTGTATTAGAGATCGTAACACACACTTGTTGATATACAATAAACATATTCTCAAACACAGAGAGACAGAACGGCATAGTGGATAGAGGAATCACCTAAGTGCAAGGCTCACCCCACATACATATAAGCTCTACAACCCCGAGCAAGCCACCACCTCACAAAGCCCCAGATATTTTCCAAATTCTAAATTGCAGATAAATTGCTAATTGTTATCAATGGAGAGAGTTTCTATACTCAAGATGACATTATAAATAATTATTTACATGTTTCTTCCTCTGTATACTGTGAGTTCCTTGAAAGGAAGAACTCTTACCTTTTTTTGTATTCCTAGAGTTTAGCTCAGTGCCTGGCACATTGCAGGTACTTTAAAAAGGTTTACTGACTGACTGATTGACACTAATGAAATCACAAATCCAGGTCCTACAGACTCCCCCACCAACATATATTAGCTTTATACATGGTGTCCCAAAAAGTCTTAGTGCAGTTTCAAGCTATGAACACATGTGCATATGTACAAAACACACACACACACAATTTTTAACAAATATAGTAAGTACCAGACATTGATAGGAAGCAGATTGGTATACTAAAAAGGTTTAGAGTCAGATAACATGGTTTGACCCTTGGCTCTACTATTTATTACCTACATGACCTTCGAGAAGTCATTTAACTTCTGTCAGTTTCAGTTTCCTCGTAAGTAAAAGAGTAGTGTCCCTTCTAAGCTCTAAATCTTCTGATCCTATAAATGTTACTTCCTTAATGCTCTCACTTAATATTCACTTTATGGTCATATATTCTGATTCTACTCCTTTACATGCATGAGTATCATGTGAGTAATGCTACAAGATTCGACCCAGTGACCAGATTTTTACCACAGAAAATATTCTGTTGCTTTTAAATTATTAATAACACACAACTAGAGAATCCAATAAAAGCCCCACCAAGAAAATTTGTATTTTCCTATTTATATATTTTATTTTATGTAGTTTTAATTTTATTTATTTTTATTTATATTTTTAAAAGGATTCTGAGGCATGGAAAAAACAAAGCTTCCTTGTTTACACACAGTGGTAGGAATGAACTGTATACAAGTATTGAAAATGTTAATTTCACATACTCCAACAGCAAAGCCTATGGTTGCAAAGTCATATTAGCTTAAGGATTAGTGCCCTAGAAAAGCATTCCTAAGTCAAAAGGATTTTTAAAGATACCTTAAGTGTGTTTAGGTTCACCATAACAAGATATAGGCTAAAAAATGGTGGAATAGGGAAATCAGAAGGACTGACCTCATCCCCTCCCAAATAAACAAAAAGACTCTGACAAACAAAAATACGATAACTATCTGTGAACAAACTATTCCTCAAGAACTACAATAATGTTACCTCCTTCCATACATGGAAGAAAGATATTATTAAGCAAAATGTCCTGGCATAAGACAAGTCACTCATTTAACAAAGTAAGTAATTCACAAATCTGAACTGCCACAAAATAGGGTAAAAGGATTAACCCAGCAAGATTTTAAATGTGATATGCTTTTATTAGCTGGATAGGAAAGTTTAAGTGTGCATTTTATCCATTTTCAGTTTTCCTTTTTTTTCTTTAGGTTTTATATAAAGCCACAGGATATTTTAATAAAATCATTCTGCTGAACACCTTTATGTCTGAAGCAACCATTAGCCACGAGTATCTCTGAGAATATCAACATAAAGCATGCTGAGGCAGTATCTGGTGTCTTTTTTAAAAAGAACTAACTGTCTTCATTACCTATTTTTTATGTGGTTCTAATGGAAAATAAAACAATTTTACAAGAATTGGTATAATCTGAGAACCTTCTAGAAAAATCCATTTAGACAGCTGATGTCCATAATCATATATTTCGTGTGTGTATATATATATATGTATATACATATACACATTTATATATACATATACACATACTTAAGACACTGGGGGTTGGGGGAAATCTATCGATACGATTCAACTACAACTGTAGTTGAAAAAAAATGCTTACCAATTAAATGTTGTACTTGCATTTCCCAAATGAGGATGTGATGGAATATTTCAATGAGTCCTATAAAAGAGCTCAGTGCTTAGAAAGGAAAAAACAAAAGTCACTTCAAATCAGTAATCTTCCATTAGGGGACATAAATTTATACCTATAACTTCTTCAACATGGGGAAAAACTCTCCATCAATATGGCAATTTATTGTCTTAGGGAGTTGTCAGAGGCGCTGAGAGATTAAGTGACTTGATCACAAAGGTTGTGTCAAAGACAGGACTTGAACCCAGATCTTCCAGACTGCAAAAGCAACTCTGTGTCCACTATGTCATGCTGCCTCTAGTAACAGACTTCAATTTTGAACAGTGTGGGCCCTCTCCAAACACTTATATTTCTTCCATTAACCTCTTATTGGAGGGATGAGAGCCATCTCTGAAGTCCTTCACATATTTTTTCTTTACTCTAAAATTGAAAGCACGATTTCTGCAAAAGCAAGAGCAGTATTGAACGTAGCTTCCTATGGGATATCTATGTTGCTATGCAACTACATACAAAATTGGTTTGAGCAAAATGAGAATGGGCTGCCCACTTCACCGAAATCAAACATACAACTCTTTCCTCTTCTCTTCTTCCCTCCCCCATGCTTCTTGAGAATCAATGGGCTAGAAAAAGTTAGGCTCAACAAGTTAAGCTACTATAAATATTTTTGTTGTTGTTCAGTCATGTCTGATTCTTCATGACTCCATTCGGGGTTTTCTTGGCAAAGATACTAAAGTGGTTTGCTATTTCCTTCTCCGGTTCATTTTACAGATGAAGAAACTGAGGCAAACAGGGTTAAGTGACTTGTCCGGAGTCAAACAGCTAAGGAAACATTCAAGTCCTGATCTGAACTCAGGAAAATGAGTCTTACTAACTCCAACAAGGTAGGGGCTAACAGCAGTAGCCTTAGCACATTCTCCAACCTCTAGTTTTAATGATTTACATAGTCTAGTATTTGCCACTTATAAAGTAAGTACTTCTTCCTAAGCATTAACCTAAATTTCACTGTGCTGCTTTTGTGAAGATGAAAAATAACCGGCTAATTCGTTTTAATTACCTTAACATGTACTATTTTTCATACTAAGGGATGTCAATTATGCTTAGAATGTGAAAGGAATGTCAAACGGTATAGGCAGTATAATAACTCCTTGGGAGATAAGGAGGATGAATCCTTGTTTTTTTTTCTTATCTCCCATCCTTACCCTTTCACCTTTCTTTAAGGAAGTTTAAAAATGCCCAAGATTCTCAGCCAATCATTCAACATGTAAATTAAGATTTGGAGAAGAAGAGAGAAAAGGGGGGGGGGAGAAGGAGGAAGAGGAGGAGGAGGAGGAGGAGGAGGAAGAAGTGGACAAGAGGAGGGGAAAATGGTACAAGAATTATAATGAATATAGAATTTAATATTCTACTTATGGAATTCTAACTTTGAAAGTAAGTAAAAAGGTAGATGACCTTTATTTACACTGTAAGAAAACTCCTTATTCTTCTTGGGCTTAATAGTATAAAATGTTACGTATTACTGTGTGGGAGTCCTGGCAAGTCACTTAACCCCAGTTTGCTTCAGTTTCCTCATCTGTAAAATGGGGATAATAATGGCACCTACTTCCCAGGGTGGTTGTGAGGCTCAAATGAGATAAGAATTGTAAAGCACTTCACAGTGTCTGGCATGTAGTGGTATCTGATGTTGTTAGTTGTTGCATCCTATTCTGGTCCCTTCCCCCTGCTTTGATAAAACCTCCCACTTTATGAGTATACTCCTTAATGACTAGAGAGGTAAAAAAGTAAAACATATTATATCCCAGCATGCAAGAAAACAGCTGTGCTTTAGTCAGTTTTAGTTTGTTTTTTTTTTTGAGCCATGGTCATTTAGCTGGGTTACTATTTAATTGGTATGAATATGAGGCTACAAAAAAAAAAAAAAAGAACAGACTGCCATCCTGACGCTCTTGACTGCTTCTTTCACTGGGGATGCAGCTATTTTCAGTTGTTCATTTTACCCAATTATGCACTGAAACTATATTACCCAATCACTTTGAGAGGTAACTGGGCAATAAAAAGAACTGAATTAAGAAAATGTGGATTCAACTCCTGATTTGACCACTTAGTGCCTCAATTCCCTTAGTCAAGTCACAATGTCATAGAATACTAGAGCTGAAATGGACCTTAGAGGTCACCTAGTCACACAATCACAGGCTCTCAGAGGCCATCTGCTCCAACTGGTACCTGAAATGGAATCTCCTCGGCTACATCCCTAAAGAGTGGTCATTACAGCCTCCACTTCGGTGGAGGTAACCCAAAACCTTGGGAGGCAGTCCAATCCACTTTTGGACAGCTCTAACAGTAAGGCAAGTTATCCTGACATGGAGCTTAAATCTGCCTTTCTACAACTACCACCCACTGCTTCTACCTTAAGAAGACTAATTTCTTCCACATGGCTATCTTTCACAGTTACATCTCCAAATCATTCCTTCTTCCAGTTAAACATCCTCCTTCCTTCCAATGATATTCCTCAACATCCTCTCCCCATGTTGCTCATCTTCCTCTAAACATACTTCAATTTGTTTATGTCTTTTCTTAAAATGCATTGGCCAGAACTGAATACTCCAGATGGGCTAGAATCAGCAAAGAGCACAATACATCTTGCTTCAAAACGTCTAGGAGACCAAACAACTAAGTTCAACTCTTATCTGTTTATTGTTTGTTTAGGTCATGTCTGGCCTGTCATTTTATAAATGTAGGGAACTCCTTGTGTGGAAACTCTCCACATCAATACAGTTGCACAACTCTTCTGTGGTTCAGTCTTAGAGAGTTGCCTGAAACACTAAGAGATGCTTTAGTCAAGGTCACTTAGCAATTATCTATCAAAGACAGGACTTAAATTCAGGTATTCCTGACTCCAAAGCTGGCCCTATATCTACTTACTTCTTATTTTTACAGATTTAAACACTACAGGTCACCATCACATTACCTTTCTGTGCCTTGATTTTCACATATGTAAAATGGGGATAATAATATCTGTACTGTATCCTCACAGGTCAATAATATTTGCCCTACCTTCTTTATAGTGTTTTTGGTAGGAAAAAGCATATGTAAAAATGTACATTTTGTAACCTTTAAATGCTATGTTACTGGAGACTAGGTGGTACAGCAGATAAACGGTTGGACCTAAAGTCAGGAAGACCTGGGTTCATATCAGATACTTACTAACTATTTGAGCCTAGGCAAATCACTTAACAGCTGTATGCCTCAGTTTCTTCATCTGTAAACTAGAAGTAATAACAGCATCTACTATGGATGCTGTGAGGAAAAATGGGATAATATTCGTAAAGCTCTTTGTAAACCTTAAAGTATCATATTATTAGTTATTATTTGCATAAGCTATGAATAATAGCTAGCATGTATATGATGTTTTAAACTTTGAAAAGTACCATATATGTTGTCTCATTTGATCTCCCATACCCTTGTGAGATAGGTGCTATTATTAGCCCATTGTATAGATGAGGAATGACTTGTCCAGGGACATGTAGCTATTTAGCGTCTGAGGTGAACTCAAGTCTTCTTGACTCCATGCCTAACATCTGCTGCGCCACCTAGCTGCGTGTGCAACAGCAAAGACATTATCAGTGTCAATAATATTAATATACGAAACATTCACCAAGAAATCTTACAATACTTTTAAAAAATAGACACTTTATAAGGGCAGATTTGGTTGATAAGTGCCATTTATCAGAAGTCTGACTCTTAGAAAATGGGCATATATATCATTTGAGGTTCACCGCCATCTTCTCGTATCATTTTCTTTGTAGAAAATGAGATTACTAGCACTTTCCAGCTGAAAATATCTTTGTTGACATTTACAGAAGTGGAAGGGTACCATAAATGTTCCATCTAATCTCTAGGAACCAAGCTCCTGATACGTGCCAGATGTGGCACCTTAATCAACAAACCTCTCCACAAATGGCTTACAAGTGACTTTTGCAGAATACATCAGAAATGAATAAACTGTGCTTGAATGCTATTCTGAAATCCTAATTTAACCTAAAATCACAATTACAGATGCCTTAAAAAATCTTAGGAAATGAAAAGACTAATGAGATAATCACCCACTGAATTGAAATAGAAAACCTAGAGCTGCTGTTTTGTCCATTCAACTTAAAAAATCAAGTGTTTCAGCTATGTTATTATGGAACTTCTCATATGGAAGAATTAACAACCATCATCGACTGCAAATAGTTTCCCGCAGTCAACCACCTTCTAAAAGCAAAGTAAAAAACTCTTTATTTCTTATACACCACTGTAGATATTAACAAGTTTCATAGTGCACAGATTATGTAAATAAGAATAACCTTCCAAGTATACTTACTGAATCACTATAAAATTAACCTAAAATTTGTATTATTTTAAATAAGTGATAAAATGCTAACTTTGTGTTAAATTTGTCATGAAAACGAGTAACTTGAAACTTTGGCTACCGCTTTCCTCTAGCATTTATCCTGTGTTTATTAAAGACTTACTAGAGTTCACAAGTGGAAAACCTGCAGAAAGAAGAAAATGAAGTTAGAATATAGAGAGGAAAAGAACAAAGACCTGAAGACCATCAAAAATAAATAAACAACACAATCAAGAGAAGACACTTGGATAGAAAATCCAAAAGAGCAAAGAAATTTAATCAACAACCTAGGATAGGCCTATCTCCTGGCCAGAAGAAAAGGAGGTGACCAACTAGAACAAACACCAACTTCTGCATCTTATTTTATTTTAAAGTATTGTTTGCTACTAATGAATGATTTTAAATGAGCATGATTTTCCAGCAAATCTACCATCTAATTATTTGACAAACTTGTCAAAGATGCCACAGTTTTGATTCTAACTTAATTTAAAAAAAAACCTTTAAAATTATTATCCAAAAGGGACAATCACGTCAGTACAGCCTATAGGTTTCCCAAACCTGTAACTTACTGTCCAGAGCAATGCAATACAAAACAAAAACTCAAATAATCTCAAATATCATAAGGAGTAAGGGACAATGAACTTAAATTGACTGAATTCACTGAATCTGAATTACTAGCACATACTATTTCCACAAGCCAGGAAGATACAGAGAATTGTGTTTTTTAACATAAAAACTAAGTTAACAGCAAAATAAATATAATCCCTGCGATTTCATTTCAAAGAAGTCTTCCTCAAATCCTAAATCCCTTACCTCCTAGTTGAAACAAAAATAAAATCAAATGATCTCTCAAAAATTAAAGCATGTTTGAATCTAGGTTTCAAAAACTATATGACCATGACATTATCTATTTCACATTTTTAACTGATACTTTCGTGTAAGCACTTAACTTTGCCCAGAAAACCAACAATACATTCATTTAAATGATTGGTAAAAACAGGATTTCTAAATACAACTCCAAATGTTCAACTTCTCTAAGATTTTTATTTCTACAGTTAACAGTAGTTAATTTTACCTAATTTTTCTCTGAGACAACAATAATTGAGAATATATATCCTTAATAGGACTTATCAGGTCAGCATCCTCTGCCTTTATGAAATAATGTCACGGTACATGGAGTGCTGGAATTGAAGTCAAGAAGACAGTTGTTAAACCAACCACAACACAACAAAAATAATTGGTAACATTTAAATAGCACTTACTAGCATAGTACTACAAATATTATCTCATTTGATCCTCACAACAACCCTGGGAGGTGGTTCTTGTGTCTTTATTTTATAGTTGAAGAAACTGAGGTAAATAGTGACCTGTCTAGGGTCACATGGCTAAGGTCTACGGCCAAATTTGAACTCGGGTCTTCTTGCCTCTAGGCCCAGCATTCTATCCACCTTGATATTCCAAGTCTCTGAGCTTCATTTTCCTTATCTGTAAAATGGAGATGATAACACTACCACCTACCTCACAAGATTACTGTGAATCTCAAATGAGATTATGTTTGCAAAACATCGTACTAACTTTAAAGCCAAAAATAAATATCGGCTATTATTACCATTATTGTGTACGTTGGTTAATTTTGAGAAATTCAAGTAACAGAGATAAAACCAAAGTCACCTTAAATTCACTGCAAGGTTTATTGGATAATGCATACTGCCAGTATTATTCTCATATGAAAAAGATCATTAAGTCAGTTGGTCAGCAAGCATATATTAAGCGCTTACTACATACCAGGCACTGAGAATACAAATACAAGCAAAATGAATGACATGTATGCTCTCCACCTCACTGCCATCCCCACACGCCCCTGTTTTGGTTTGGTTAAGGAAAGCAGTCATATGCCTTGGTAGATAAACAGCTCAGTCCAGACAGCCAACTGGTTTTGTATGGCTTATTGATGTCAGAGGCCTTTGGGGTTCTTATACTGAGGAAGAACTAGCTCCTTTTATAAATGCTTCAATCTGAGGACAAGTAGGTTGGGCTAAGCACAATGGCTGGCACAAATTTTTGGAGTCAGGGGTTGCACTCATGTATTTTCACTAGTCACTCTATATGACTGCATGGCACTCCTGTTTTAGGGCAAAAAGAGACTAGTCCAACCAACTTGCATCAATTACAATGGTCCTAAATGCAGAAGCATTAAGACTGTAGATTTAGAGCTGGAAAGGGTATCTCCTCCAATCCCCTCCTGTCACAGAGGAGAAATCTGAGGCTTAGAGAGATTAAGTGACTTACCCAAGGTGATACTGATAGTAAGTAGCAGAGCTGGGATTTGAACCAAGACTCTTGGGCTCCAAAACCCAAAGATTTCAAAGAATTGCAAAACATTAAGAGAAGAACCGTAAAAGGGAGCTGGGAGGCTAAGGAGCAAAAGGGAAAGCTTGGGGGGGGAGGGGGGATATGAAATAAATCAAACCCAAATACAGTGAACATTGAGAGAAAGAAAAGCACTCTTCTCAAAAGTAACCAATCATTTGAAAAAAAAAATTCAATGTAAGAAAAGAAAACCAAAATAACTTGGAAGATTTTTTTTCTAATTCAACAGAGTTCTGCTTTAATGTGGAGACAGAACTATAAACGCATCTTGTCCCTCTCCCCCCTCCACCACCACCCCCAAAGACACTTTCGAGGGAATCATTAGCTCAAACTATACTTTTCTTGGGGGTGAAGAGATAAAGAGGAAGGCTATGAACACCTGAAATCTACGAGCGTAAGATGTGAGACGAATACTAGGTCTATGGAAGCCCAGCTGACAAGATAAGACCCGGTGTAGTAGCTGGAAGCTCAAGTTACCAGGAAACACTATATGGACATTTTGTGTTTCTCTCTCCCCATCTTCCCAGAGGGGAAAAAAAGGTGAAATTTTCGCAAAATTGTAGCTTTAAAGCTTGAAGTGTTCTATTTGAAGATAAGAGCGGGAGAAAGCAGAATAAACTCAAGCCCCAGAAGGTAGAACACACAAATCAACCTTAAATGTGCCCAGAGGGCAGGAGTTGGCTCCCTGCACCTTACTCCAAACACCAGTTGAAAGACGCAAAAGTGGAAAGCCGATTACTGCCTTCAGTCCAGTTAAACCACAGAAAAAGCAAAAGAGATTTAAAAATAAATTAAGAGAAAGAGTTAAAATAGCCAAGCATTTGCGAAACCTGGACGACCCCTTTGTTGGAAACGGTTTGGTCAAGCAGCTCTCTCACCTTGGTAGGTTGTTTTTCTTTGCTCCAAACCAGCAGCGAGCGGTGCACAAAAGCTTTCCTCCGAGCTCAGCAGCTCTCCTCCTTGGTCAAGGATCGAGGAAATTGACTTGGGTGAGAGGTGAACTAGCAGAAGCCCCGCCACTCCCCGACCCGAGCCAGCGCCCCCGACTCTCCCCGGCCAGGGAAGCCAGCTGCCTCCCGCACCGATGCTAGACAGAGGCTGGATGAGAAGAGGACCTTCCCAGCGAAGCTAACTCTCCCCAGCCAGACCCGCTGCGCGCTCTCTCCGCTCCCAGAGTAATCCCAAAGCTTCTTACTCGCTGCTAGACTAGCCCTGCGTGCTGAGCATGCCCAGTTCGGCCGCGAACGCCACCCTAAGGGCTTGCAGCAAGCTGCACACTCCACTTGTCCGGGTTTTGCCTGCAGCTCAGAGAAGAAGGCGGCTCGAGCCTGGGTAATGGTGAACCAGCTGGCTGACACCGGCATTGAACGTGAAAAAGGCTGGGGGAGGAAGGGGGAGGAGAGCGAAAGTTATCAAGGAATTCATCCCAGGTTGAAACCACTCCTTCCTAACGGATCCGTTTCCCTTTACCGGATCATTAATGCTGCCAGGCAGATAACGCAGAGATGCCAAAAGGGCAAATATTTGGGGGGCTTGAGGTGGGAGGAGGGGTCCAAACCAGGGCGCCCGTGGCAAGGATCTATTGGGGAAACAGACACATCGCGGAGAAGAGGTGCGCCCCGTAAACCTTACAACTGTTGAAAGAAAAAGTCTTTCATGCTGGCATACTCATTCTCTGGCATTGATGAGGCCAGTGAAAGGCAATTGATAGATTGCCTGCTTTTCCATCTCCTTGGCTCTCCTTCCTTTTCTTTTCTTCTTCTTTCCCTTTTCTCTTTCTCTTCTCCTTTCCTATTTTATTTCTTCCCTGTGTGTTTCTGCTTCCCTGTGTTATTTCTACCGAGGACACTCGCTAAAAAGTATTGGATTTGCAGCTGAGTGGGAGAACCTGGATTCAAATCCAACCTCTGACGCTTATTGCATGACTTTGAGCAAATCACTAACCCTTTTGGGTCCTCAGTTTCCTCATCTGTAAGTGACGGAACTCTAAGAGATGGCTTCTAAGATCCCTCCTAGCTACAAAGCTAATCGCATAAACTAATTGAATGAGGGAGGAAGGGAGGGAGAGAGGAAGGAAGGTACAATGGCTAGCTAGCCCAGGAGTCCGACCACCTAGGTTCAAAAGGTACCTCTGATGATTACTTACCTATGTGACCTTAGGCAAAATCACTTAGTGTCCGTGGACCTTGGTTTCCTAATCTATAATATGAGGGGATTGGACTAAATGTCTTCTGAAGTCCCTTCCAGCTCTCGTTTGATCCTACGAATTTATGATCCGATTAGCATAAGATTCCCTGAAAATAAAGTCTATTCCCAATATCCCTAAACGATTAGGTACCCTGAAGTGGAATCTCCAGCTCAAATTAGCAAACCATAAAGGACCTTGAGTTTCTCACAACCCTTGACCAGAGCCTGTTCTGTTTAGAAGAAGGAAATGAATCCTCGGGGCATGGACAGATTATCAATTTTACCCTTTTTTAAAACATCTGTTCTATAAGCCATCTTCCACCTTTCGATCCTGCCACCAGCCTACTGCAAGCCCTCACCACCTCATACCTAGACTATTGCAATAGACTGCTGGTTGATCTCCCTGCCACATGTCTCTTCCCACTCTAGCCTTTCCACTCATATGCCAATATGATCTTGCGAAAGTACATGTCTGAACATATCACCTCCCCACTTTCAATAAATTCCAGTGGCTCCCTATCACCTCCAGGATCAAATTAAAATTCTCTTTTGGGTGTTCAACGTCACTCTTTGACTTTGAACCTGTTCTCTCCTCACCTTTCCATTCCTCTAATGCCCTTAATGACACTGACCTCCATGCTGTTATTCACAGCAGACACTCCATCTCCCAGCTCCGGGCGTTTTCACTGACTGCCCCACCCCCATTCCTGGAATCCTCTCCCTCTTCACCATCTAAGGCTTCTCTGGTTCCCTTCAAATCCCAACTAAAATCTCACCTCCTACAAGAAGCCTTTCCTGATTCCTCTTAATTTTGGTATCTTCCTTTTGTTGATTATCTCTATATTATCCCATACATAGTTTGCTTTGACCTAGTTTTCATGTTGTCTCACCCATTATGCTGAGCACCTTCAGAGCAAGAAATGTCTTTTGCCTTTCCTTGTATCTCTAGCACTTAGCACAATGACAGTAGTAAGTGCTTAATAAATGCATATTGACTAGATGACTAAAAAAGTCCTTTCCAACTCCAAAAAACCTTGCAATTCTGAGACTGTGATTTTCCAATTACTTCCTTTCACAATTTTTTTTATTCCAGTGGCCAGTACACCATCACCACCACCACCACCACCACCACCACCACTTCTATAAAGAAGTAATTAAAAGGTATTTTCATTGTCTCATACACATTTTATTTTCTGTCGTCTAAGTCAATACCTTAGTATTTATGTGTCTGTCCATATTGACTTTTTGTCTAGATCTATTTATAACCTGTTGAAATTCAGTGGAAGGCCAGAACAATGAAGACAAACTTCCTGGAGAAAACTTGCTAATCATTTTTCTGTTTGATTCTGCTTAAGAAGTTGAGGAGGATGAGAGTGAAAACAGAGGCAAGAAGGAAAGCCCCAGGATCTTGAGTTTTTGGAAGTCAATTCACTAATTATTTATTAAGTGTCAGCTATGTGCCAGGGCATGATTGTGCTTGAAAATTTTTAGTTTAGGGCAGCTGTGTCCTGGAGACTCATAGGAAAAATGAGATCTTCAGAAATAGGATGAGGGAGAATCAAGGGAAGCAAGAAATTATAGAGTCAGGAAGAGACTTAGGAACTAATCGAATCCAGCCTTCCTATGCATGCAGGAATCTTCTCAAATGCATACCTACCAGATGGTCATCCAAGGACCTGCTTAAACATTCCCCAGTGCTCCCCATTCAACCCAGCCCAGATCTGTACAAAAAGACAGCCAGAAGCCTGAGAGCTTTGTGAAGTAGCATATTCATTCAGTTTTTTACTTTTATAATTATCCTCCTGATTTAAAATCTATCTCCTCGTAACTTGTATCTATTGATTCAAGTTTTACCTCGTGAAGACACACTCAATCTGACTCCTCCTCTACAAGACTGCCCTACATATATCTGAAGCTAGCTGTCATGTCCCTAAGTCTTCTCTACCCTAAATATCCCTTTTTCCTTCAGCTATTCCATTGGGAGTGGCACCAACCCCTAGACCAGCAGTCCTACTTTTACCCCAACCCTGAAAGCCATCTTCCAGGGAAGTAACTCCTGTGTAGAAGGCGTTAACCATCTCTATCAACTGCTAACCAACAGCTACACACAAAAGACAGGAAAGCCAGCCTAGATGAAGTAGCAAGGCAATTCTGAGGGAAAGACAGGAAGTATCACTTTTCAGGTGAGCAGAACCACTGCCACCACGTTGACCATCATCTGCCCTCAGACTCTGAGGAAGACAGCCCAAGACCCTGAACCCAACAGTCTTGGGAGAAACATCAGCCCATAGCCATCATCCTGGGAAGCAACCTCTGTGGAGATGCAACCTGGCAACTGCCCCTGAAGGTGCTACAGGCGTACTTATTGAAGACCCAGAAAAGAATGTTCTTGCCACCAAACTCCTTGGCACTATCAAATGGTATAACATCAGTAAATGATGTGATTTTATAAGTGGAAATGACATTTAAAAAGAAGTATTACCATCTGTTTTGCTACTGTGCCTTAAGTACCATAAGACCCTTCAATCTGATTTGCAGCTGAAACTTTTCATGTGTGTTGCCTTCCCCATTAGAATGTCATCTCCTTGAGAGCAGGAACTGTCTTACTTTTCTGTTTATATCCCCAGTAGGTCACACAGCACTTTGCCCTAAGTAAGAGCTTAATAAATGCTTCCTTTACTCATTCACCATTCTGAATGTACTCCAGTCTGTCAAAGCCCCTGTTAAGATGTGGTGCTAGAGACTTAAGATGGTTGTATGAATGATCTCAGAGGAACCCAACAGTTACACATGTACTATGGCAAAAATCTAAAAAAGACCATCAGATGAATAATGACCAAGAAATCTGAAGAGAAACTACAGCAAAATTTTCCTTTATCTAGCCCAGATCTGTACAAAAAGACAGCCATAGCCTGTGAGCTTTGGAAAGGGGGTATGAGAAAAGCCCGCCTGAGCACAGGTTAACAATCCAGAAGCCTGTCAGTGTGGAGCAAAGATGCTCCAGCAGCACTTGAAACCCTCATGCCTCAAACTCCAAGGCAAGAGAACCAGAGTACTCAAATGAGGTACCTTGATGGTGGATGGAAATTTGCAGTGCTCTGGCCAATCCTGTGAACTTGGTAGTACCAGGAGGCCTCAGGGGCACTGGAATTTTATAGAATTCTGACCTGAACCCTTCCAGTTGACCCTGAAGGCCATAGTACTGTTGAAGCCAGTGATCTAGGGAGACCTGAAATCTGCCAGCACTGAACACAAACACACCAGAGGTAGAAATTAGAAGGAAAAAACCCAGGATATGAAGTTCAAAACCAAATAGAGTCCAATCACTCCTATCCAAGAGTGGAGGAAGGGCAGAGGCTGGTCCTGGCATATAGTCCCAAATCAGATACTAAGGCTGGAGATATGAGTGTACAGGAGATAATGCCAAAAGCTACAAAGAAATCTTATGAATACAGAGACAATATGTGAAGAAGAGAGTACCTCAACAACACCTACGTGGAGAATCACACACATAAACACAGTGGCTTCAATTATTTGAGTAGCTAAAGAAATGAAGCAAGATATTAATAGTGAAATTAAAGTTAAAAAAGAGCTCTGCAGTAAAGAATTGGACAGTAAATGACCTAGAACAGAGAATGGAAAAACCTTACCCAGGAAAGATAGCCCCTGAAAATCAAAATGGACCAGACTAATCACTCCATGAGATAAGAAATATTAGTACAAAATCAGAAGATTGAAAAATAGAAGAAAATATGTTATCGATTATCAAAAACAACCTAGAAAACAAGAAAAAAAGATAGTTCAGGAATCATCAGATTCCTTGAAATAAAAAATAAATCTCTGTCTACTTTAAGAGTAAGGCAAAAATAGAAAAAAAATTAATTGTTTACTTCCCAAAAGAAGCTACAAAATGAAAACTCCCTGGAATGTCATAACCGAAATCCAGAGCTTCCAAGTCAAAGAAAAAATTATTTTATGTAGCCAAATAGAAAGATTCAAGGAGTCACAGTCATGATTACACAAGACTTGGAAGATTCAATCATACAGAAGAGGAAATATTGGAATAAAATATTGAAAAAGGAAAAGATAAAAGGTTACAATTAAGAATAACTAACTTTGCCTCTCTGATAGATCTAGATATTAAAGGTCTATGAATGCATCATTTTCTTCTTGCAGTCATGTCACATCTTTGTCTCATATTTAGCTTGTAGAAAATTTAAAGGTTGAGGTCTTCTTCACATAAACTAAAGTGACAAATATACCATCTCATATTTGTGTAGTTGACTTTCTCAACTTAAATGAAAAACTTTACATATACAGTATATATGTATGTATGTACATAAAAACACAGGCATATCTTATTAAATTTTGTCTTCGTTGGTGTACTTCCAACTTTTTGAATTTTTTATTCTGCCATCAAACATGTTAGCTATTTCTCATAGCTTTGGGCTATTTACATATTTGATAATGAAATATCTAAGTATTCATCCAATTGACTTTAATTCAAGAAATAATACATACCTATGTTTAAGAAAAGCTGCTATGCACTGTTATTAATGGTGAATGGGGCAGGATCAAGTATAAAACCTTCGAATACAACACTAGAGTCTTTCATACAGGTTGACATTAACTCATATCAACAGAAAGCATAATTAAGCCAACCATCTCAAGAATTTGAATGGATAAAACCAGAAGGAGAAAAACAAAGAAAAAAATAGAAAAGATCTTTCAATATTTCTATAAGAAATTCTTTTCTTTATTGACAATAATGGAATTATAGTATGATCCCCAAAGTTCTCTATGTGGAAGAGAAATGTTATTAAAGAAAACTAAGATGAGAAGGGCAGAACACTCATAAGAGATCTGTAATGGAAACATCCTGATGGTTGTTGATGAATGGTAGCTATGATATGCCATAGCTGATAATAAAGACTCTCTAGTCAAAGAAAAACTACCTCCCATTGTACTGAAAGAACTGGCTGATTGACGTGATCAGCCACTGTCAATAACTTTTGAAAGATCACATAGGAACAAAGGAGACATGCCATAGTACTGGAGGAGGACAAATGTAGTGACTTTTTTAAAAAAGAGAAGAAACTATAAGTTATAGACCAGTAAGTTTGACTTTTATTCTTGGTAAAATGCTAGAACATAAATGTGAAGGGTTATAAGGAATCTTTTTGTTATATATTTGTTTTATATATATTTTGTTATACATTTGCCACCTCTCTGATATCTACCTCCAGACTTCCCATTCTAATCTATCTGCCACATAGCTATCAAAGTGATTTTCCTAAAGGGTAGATATAATTATGTCACCAACCTACTTAATAAATTCTAGTGGTTCCCTAGTACCTCTAGGAACAAATATATGCTCTTCTGTATGGCATTTGAATCTCTTCATAACCTGTCCCTTTCCTAATTTTACAGTCTGTTTACATGTTAATTCCCTATGCACACTCTGTAATGTAGCCATACTGACCTAATTATTGTTCTACCTCCTATGGCTTTATCTTTGCGCTGGCTGCACCCTGTTCTGAATAATGCACTCCCACCTTTACTCCATCGCTTGGAATCCCTAGGTTCCTTAAGCTGAAGCTCAAACATCACATTCCACATGAGGCCTTTCCTGATGGCCCTGCCAGTACACTTCCTCTCAAAATATTTTGTATTCGTTTTGTATATGTTATATTATCAGTATTGCCAAGGTTATTGGGACAATGGAGATGGACTCCTGACGCTTCAACAAAAAGCACCCTAGTGACCCTCCTCCAACCCAGGGAGTTTGTCTTGACCCTGTGATTAAATGTTGACTAAAAAATTAATCCTTCTCATATTTAAATACTGGGGACAGATGAAGCCATGTGAGAGTTGCTGGCACCAGACTATTATGAGAGTTGGAAAGAGGTAGAAGGCCATCATCTGAAACCAAAGGAAAGCAGTACTAGCCAGAAGAATGTCAGTGTTGGGCTTTAGGACCTGGGCTGTGCATGTAAATCATCGGAATGGATACTGTATCTTTGAAGACCCCTTTGACTGCCGACTTGAGACAGGGATTTCTACCCCTCATTCTCTCCCAAGAGCCTGTATCTGTTTCAAGTCAAGCACTCACTGCCCATTTTCTGAAGCTTATCTTCATTAAAACTTGGTTTACCTTTCTATTTTTATTTTCTTTTTAAAGTCAGTAGTTATGATAAACATGATTAACTGTTATATTGCTAACATGTGTCTGCTTAAATGTAGCAAAGAGAGACCATAAGGAAGCTCCCTGGGGAAGAGGGAAATAGATTTTCAACTGTGGTAGTATGCCAGGATGGGGGCTTAAAGAAAAGAAAATTACTGATTCATTATTTACAACTCTTTAGAGTAGAGAGACAGTTGGTCTTTGACTAACTGGCATTGGAGGTGGGATCTTCACCACATTCTTTCCCACTGTTTCTTACCTCCAGGGTTGAAGGGAAAACCACTGTTCCAGAAAGGAGAGACTGAGGGAGTACTCGGAAGGAATTCTTAGTCCACACAAGGGTGAGAATAAGATCAAGTGACAACAATATTCACAAGAACAGCATAACACGCCACCACTCCATGGCTACCTATAGATCATTTATATATTTCTATAGGTACACGTTTTCTTCTGATTAAAATATATGTTTGTGGAGGTCAAATACTCTTTCACTTTGGTCTTTATATACCCAACACAGAGCATAGAGCCTGGAACATAGTAAGCATTTAATATAAGAGTTCTTAACCTGAGGTCTGTGAACTTGTTTTTGTAATATTTTGATAACTATTTCAATGTAATGGGTCTCCTTCATAGACCTATATATCTTATTTTATGCATTTTAAAACATTATTTGAAGAGATCCATAGGTTTCATCAGACTGCCAAAAGGATATATGACATCCACTCACCCACTAACCCACAAATAAATACTTGTTGATTGATTGGGTTGATTTAGTTGATATGCTATTACTTTATATGCCATGTGGTATGTTTTTCTGTGTATATATGTATTCAACTTTGCTGAATGCCATTCTTTTGTAGATGATATTTGCTACATGCCTGGATGCAGGGGAAGGGCAGGGGGAAAAAGGAGAAGGAAATGGAAGAGGGACTGCAGGATAATATCATACCTCTAAGCTAGCGCATTAGGAGGGCGTAGTTTGTGAAGACTTGGACCCTCTTTCTTTCCCTGAAAGGGAGGGAATTGATGGGAGGAATAAGGAATAAATTATCAGCCAGTCTACTTCATACTCCACGGTGACATTTTGTAGTTACAATTATACAATTTTACTTATTAATTGTTCAATTTTAAAAATAAATCAAATTCATTCATCCATTCATCGTTCTGTCTTGAGATTTACCAGTGTTAAGCTTTGCTTAAAACTGCACTGAGACTTTTGGGACAATTCATATAAAGTGTCCTTATGGCAATATGAATGGCATATTACTGACTCTCTTGAATAATTTAGATAATAATGTCATTCTCGCTATATTGGTTCAACAGGACAATGAAATTTGATTACCTTTATTATTACGTATTACTCTTTTTTTAACTTCTGAAGGCAAAGATTATGTGGGAGAAAAGG
The DNA here is from genome assembly GCA_028646595.1 of Phalanger gymnotis. NCBI lineage: Eukaryota > Metazoa > Chordata > Mammalia > Diprotodontia > Phalangeridae > Phalanger > Phalanger gymnotis. The sequence continues at coordinate 156,130,740 of CM053623.1, read as the reverse complement.
CAAGAGGATAGGACTTGATATGATCGTGAAGGTGATTTGGAAGCCTTAGAATTCCAGATGTAAGAACCGAAAATTAATGAGCTCCACATGAGTAGAGATGCCTATCTATGGCAAGGGTACTATTGTTGTATGGCTTAAAGGATGGCAGAAGAAGCATCATTAGCATTTTTCACCACAACCCTTCTCCAAGGGAGACTTTTATTCCTGAAAATAAGGGAAGCAAGTGGTTGAGATCAGAGGCCACCACTTTGCTCTCCTCAGAGGGAGAGAGGGTTTCATACTAAAAGTATATCTATTTGCCACTTTAAATATTGTTCATTAGGGCTATGATTGAGTTCCACCTAACTTTTGATTACTTTGTCATTTCTGGGGGGAAAGAGAACCCTAAGCTTTCTGTCCAAGGCTTGACCCCTTTCCTACCCAATACCAGTTCCATAATAGCAAAGAAGCCCATTTGTCCAAATCATAGCAAAACAGACCTCAGGGAAGGAAAATATATACCAGATCAGAGAGTGAAAGAGGTCTCCCATTAGGAGCGAGGTAACTCAGCTCAAACAAGAAAGAGAGTGCTGAATATTACCCAAAGGGAAACTCCCCAAAGTCTCTGGAGGAACAAGCTAGGAATAGGGACATGATTAAGACTATCTGCTCTTCTTAAGCCTTCCCAGAGCCTTTTCCTTCAGCAGTCTGAAGTGGGGTTGGCCTCTTCCATCTTCTCTCTCAAAGCTAGAAGCCAGGAGCACTCATCTCACCTCTCACCTACTCTTCCCTGACCCTCATGTAGGGCAGGTATTCATCTCAATCAATAAGAAAAGAGTCCCATACTAATCAGTTTGGGGACAGGAGTTACACAGAAGAAGAACAGAAATTGAATTTAAAACGTACAAATAGGGGACAATTTAAGGAAAAGTTGAAGCTAGAGAAAATGAGGTGAAATACCATAAGAGAAGGGCAAGAGGTTAAAAAAATGAGGATTTAATATAAAAGAAGAAGAGAAAGAAGAGCAAAAGAAAGGGAATCATCTGAGGAGAACAAAATGGAGAAGGATGTGAACTGAATTAAGACTTCCGAACCCTTGGAGCTCAGTAACAAATTTGAGGTTCTTCTCAAAGATGAGAAATCTGGATCCTTTGAGAAGGAAGCAGCTGCTTTTTTTCCAAGGAATCCTGTAGATCCATAGGTATTAGCAGGTGGGAGGTTATCCATTAAGTGTCAGAGGAATAAAATAAGATGGTATGTGATTCCTTACTTAGGGTAAAGAGGTATTTGTTTGTCAATTGAATAAAAAAGAGAGAATTCTACTCTTTTCTCAGTATGTATATTTAGAATGGACCAGAAAATCTCTTCAAACTCACCATTACCTACTTCTGATGATTCATATGAGAACTAAGGACATTGTCAGAGGGATCATACAAAGAAATGCTAGATATTGCAAGGATTGGATTTTTAAAACACTAACCAAATTCGTACTTTAAAAACGCTAACCAAAGTGTTAGTTGAGTGGTAGAATGATTTGAACCCCAGTTCTCAGACTCCAAATCAAACACAATTTCCTCTGTACTGTACTGCCTCTAATCCTTTAAAGGGCAATTAATAACTAGACTAGAAAACTATTCATTAAATGGGAAACCAAGCACTCTATCAAATTCCTTTTATGAGATAAATCTTGTCCTACTTTCTAAAGCAGCAGTGGGGAACCTGAGCCGTTGAGGCTACATGTGGCCCTGTAGGTCCTTTGACTGAATCCAAACTTCACAAAACAAATTTGGGTTCAGAATTATTCTTTGAAGTTTGGATTCAGTCAAAAGATCTCACTTGAGGATCTTGAGGGCCACATGTGGCCTCGAGGTGACAGGTTCCCCACCCCTGACCTAAAGCAAGAAGAAATAATAAAAGAGAGCTATAAGACCAATATCATTAATGAATATTAACTCAAATATTTTAAATGAAATTCGTATATGTCCATTAAGTCAAGTCCCTGTCCTGGGTTTTCTTCTCTTTTCTCTATATACTTTCTAACTTGATAATTTTATCAGCTCCCATGGGTATATAATATATCCAGATGATTCCCTGGTTTATATATCCAGTCCTAGTTTCTCTCCTGAGATTGGGTCCCAAATCACCAACTACCTATGTGCTACTTTGAACTGGATGTCCCATAGCCACCTCAAACTCAGAATTCAAAATAGAACTCTATCATTTCCTTCAAATCCCGTCTTTTTCCAAACTTCCCTATTATCATCAATGTCACCCCCATCCTTTACTGAAACTCTGAGTTATCCTGGACTCCAACTCTACATCACCTGACCTATCCAGTCAGTCGCCATATCTTGTGTTTCTATCTCTACATCTCTTATATTTTATCTTTTTTGTCTATTAACACAGCCACCCCTGGTTCAGACCCTCACTAGTTTGACTTTTCTTGCTTGGACTATTGCTATAGCCTCCTGCTAAATGATTTTTTCCCAAATCACATAGGCAGTAAGTGCAAAGCTGTGACAGAGGAGTGAGTCTGACTCTGAATCTCTTTTTTTTCATGCTCCACACTGATGGTCTCCAGCCTGGCCACTCAGTACCTCCCCAGTGTTATCATTAGATAACAGAATTGAGGAAGGGAGGAAAAACAAGCCAGTAACATTTTGCTGGAGTGTATGGGGTGTTCAGGAGGACTAGCAACTCTTGTGTGAGGGCTTGTGAAGCCCTTTTCAGGGCTGTTTATCCACCTTTAGTGTCCACCTAAATCACCCAAATCTCACCCATGGTTCCAAGAAGCTACAGCATGGGCAGAGGTCACACCCTGATAAAACTCTCAGCAGATGGGCTCAATCAGGTTGAAGGTAACCAATAGGCCTCAAACCTCTCAGTGAGTAAAGGGGATGTCTAACCCAATCATGTGAAGATTTCCTCCAGGAGAACAGGCAGATGAGAACAATTTTTTTCCAACGGCCATGAAGGTGGCCGAAGCAGGTGCTATGGAGCTTAGAGCTTGGTCAGACGTTGAAGATGACACATCATCCACTGCAGCCTAGGCCATCACCAGTTTTCTTTATTTTTATCTTGCCACTAGACTTTGATGTCTCAGGAAGAAAGAGTGAGGCTAATCGCTTTGTGCAACTCAGCCTCACTTAAATCCAATTCATGAGCAAGTCAAGATGTCACTCAGTGATGTCATTGATCCTCTGAGAATGAAGGACAAACAACAATAGCCTCCCAATTGGTCTCCTTTCCTTAACCCTTTTTCCTCTCTAAAACAATGTTCACTCACCTGCCAAAATGATAGTCGTGAAATATAGGTATGATATTGCTCTGTTTGGCATGTAAGGTGTCCATAATCTGTCTCTAGCCCACCTTTTCACATTTATTATGCATTATAGTTTCACCAAATCGGTCTACTTGCTGTTCTTCATATATGACATTTCACTGCTTTGACACAGGCTGTCCCCATGCCTGGAATGCACTGCCACCTCCCCTTCAAAGCAAACTTCAAGCAATCATCTCTTATCTGAGGCATTTCTTTAAATCTGCAACTGTTAATTTCTCTTCATTAAAATGACCCTTGATTTATTTTGTAGGTAGTTTGTATTTACTTAGCCATAACCATGTAGTTTCTGTCCTATAGTAATGCAAACTCCTAGATAGCAGGGACTATCATTTGCCTTGTATCCTCACTGCCTCACACTAACAAATGCTTATTGATTGATTATCAGGAATGCTTAGGGCCAGAATGAACTGAGATCAGTGAAAAAAGCTAAGAACATCAAGGTTGGGGGTATTTCATTTTGTTTTGTTTTTGTCCTCTCCTTTTTTCATTTATTTTCTCTTCATTTTTTCTATTTATGAGGGGAAAGAAGATTTTTAAAAGTAATAGGACCACATTCCTTGGAGTGGAAGGGATTATGATGACTAACAGCAGAGAGGTGACAATGCTATTCAACTATTTTACTTCTGCTTTCTTTTCCAAGAAGAATGAATCACTTATAGCCTGGAAATGACAGAACAAAAATGACTAAGGGGGAGTCAGTATCCTCAAAAAATGTGGAAAAGATGATATAGCACTTAGCTGCCTTTAGTTAATTCAAGTCACCTGGCCAAGATAAACTACACAATCCTCAAGTATTGAAAGAACTGGTTGGTGGGTGTTATTGCTGAAGCATTGTCAGTGACAGCTGAAAAATCATGGACTCTAAAATACCATAGGACTGGGGAAAAGTGAATGTTCTTCCAATTTTTAAAAGAGAGAGAGAGAGAAGAGAATGGTTTGCCAGCTAGAGACCAGTGACTTTGATCATCGACAAAATTCTAGAATGGATCATTAAAAATATTGTTAGCGAACATCTAGAACAAGAAATGTTAATTACAAAGAGTTAACATAATTTCCCCAGAAACAATAATGTCAGATTAACTTTATTTGTTGAATTCCTTTTTTTTTCTTTTCTTTCTTTTTCTTAACAGCAGAGCTAGTAAACTGTGGTCAGGAGACTGTGGTGAAGAAGGGGAAGTATGGTACAATATTGAACTTGAGGAAGGGGGAAGGAACAAACATTAAGCACTTACTACATCAAGCACTTTACAAATATCTCATTTGAAATAAAATTCTACGATCTGAGACCTAGGTTCAAATTGTATTTGTGTAACTATTGTGATCTTGGCCAAGAAACTTATCCTCCCTGAATCTCACCTCCTCGTTTGTTTTCACAAATGAAAGAATTAGAATAGATTGCCACTGAGATCTGGTCTAATTCTAGATCCATATACTACAGTTTAATGAGATCTTAACAAAGCATCTGATAAAGTATCTCATACTATACTTACAGAAAACTTGGAGAGTTGTTAGAAAGACAGTAGTATCACTAGGTGGATTTGGAACTGATCAAATGGACTTAGTCAAAGGACAGTTATTAATGGTTTGATATTAACTAAGAAGTTCTCCAGGGGAATGTCTCAGATCTCTTTTCAACCCTTTGCTATTTAACATTCTTATAAATGATTTGGATAATGATTTGGTCTCAGAGGGTGGAACCAGAAGTAATGAATGTAAGAAATATTTGTCAAATTTACAAAGACACAAAGCTGGGAGAGAGAGTTAACCAGCTGGATGACAGATTTATGTTCCAAAATCATCTTGATGATCTACAGTTTGGGGATAATTGCACAGTCTTACATTTCAGTTTTAAAAAATCGATTGGAGAATTCCAGGATGGAGAAGGAATAAGTGGACAACAATTTGGCTGAGAAGGATTTAGGGGTTTTGGTGAACTGTAAGTTTAACAAGGGTCTGCATTGTGATGTGACAGACAAAATAAAATGCCTCTTTGGGTTGCGTTAAGAAAGACATAGCTTGCAGGAATAAGGAGGCTACTTTTACGTACAGGGTCGCCATGTACTGTGCTCTTATCTAACCGTATCAACAATAATGAATTGACAAGCATTATTAAGAGATTACTATGTATCAGGCTCCATATTAAGTTCTGAGGATACAAAAGTAAAAATAAAAACAGTCCCTGCTTTTAAGGAGTTTACATTCTCATCAAGGATACAACATATGGGTAGATACAACGCAAAAAGTTAGATACAAAACACACAGTAGATGAAAGATCACTTCAGAAGAGGAGACACAGGCAGCTGGGGGACATGGAAAAGTAACATTTGAGCTGAGGCTTGAAGGACACCAAGATTCTAAGAGGTAGAGGTGAAAAGGGAGAGCCTTCCTGGAATGGAGAACAGCAAATCCAAAAATATGGAGGCAGGAAATGTTTCAATGTTACGTGTGAAGAACAGTAAGTCGGTCAGCGTGGCTGGATTATAAAGTGCATGTAGGGGATTCACGTGAAAGGAGACTGGAAAGATAGAAATAGGGGAGATGATGAAGAACATTAAAGGCCAAACAGGGAGTTTATATTTGAACCTAGAGATAATAAGAAGCCACGGGAGTTTACAATTTTATGTATTTATGCATGGAGTGAGGAGGGTATTGAGGTTAGCCCAGTCAAACCTAAGATTTAAGGAGAGTATTTTTTTCAGCAGAATTATATAAAATGTACTAGAGTGGAGAGATGAGGCAAAAAGATGAATTAGGAGGCTATTGCAGTTATCCAGGTGAAATGTTAAGACTGGACTAAAGTTGTGGTTTTTCAAGAGATAAGAGATATTGTAGAGACAGAAATGACAAGATTTGTCAACTGATTAGACAAATGGAATGAATGAAAGTGAGAAGTAAAGTTGTAGTAAAGTAGTAGAAGAAGTAAAGTAAAGTAAAGTTAACAGTCATATGGGTAGGAAGTAATGTCATTAAAATCCAAAAAGAAGGTGGTCAGCAGTCTCAGATGTTGCAGAAAGTTTAAGAAGAATGAAGATTGAGAAAAAGGACATTAGATTTGAGAGAGAGCAATTTCAAATGCATGAGAAGATCAGAAAACAAATTATGGAGGGTTTTGAATAAAGAGAAAGAAGGAAGTGGAGGCATTAAGTGTAGACAGCTTTTCAAAGACTTTAGCTGAGAATAGAAGGAGAGACATAGGACCATAGCTAGAAGAGATAAGAGAATCTAGTGAAATTAATTTAAGGTTGGGGGAGATATGGGCATATTTGTAGGTAGCAGTTAAAGAATCTGAAGATATGGAGAGATTTAGATTTAGAGTAGGGATGATAGTAGAGCAATTTACTAGAGTATGCAAGAGGGGATGAAATTGATGGTATTTGTACAGGGTTGGCCTTGGCAATGACATAGGCCACTTTTTCAGAACTTGAGTGAAGGAAGAGATAGTTGGGATTAATTTCAGAGAGATACGAAATGAGAAGAGGCAGCCCTGGTTTGTTGTTGTTGATTTTGGGGGGGTTTTTGGCCAGGGTAGGGGGAAAGGTGTGGACGTGTGAAATGAGACAAGGAGTATTATATTTAATTCTGGGTTCCAAAGTTTAAAAAAGGCCCTGTTAATTTGGAGTATAGTCACAAGAAGGCAATGAGGAAAGTGTTGTATGAGAATAAGTTGAAGTAACTAGGGATGTGTATCCTGAAAAAGACAAGACCCAGGGTGACATGATAGTTATCTTCAAATATTTGAAGGACTAGCCTGTGGAAGAGTGATAAACCTGGCTACATTTGGTTGCAGAGGGCAGAACCAGAAGTAATGAATGGAAATTTCACATAGGCAAATTTAGGCTTGATAACATTGAAAACATGCTAATGAGCAAAGCTATTTAAAATTGGAATGAGCTGCTTCAGGAGTTAGGGGATTTTTTTTTCCCTCTCACAGAAAGTATTCTAGTGGAGGCTGCATGACCACTTGTCAGGTGTGTAGAGTGAAAATTTGTTTTTAGGTATAAGTTTGGCTAGGTGGCTTCTCAGGTCCCTTCCAACTCAGAAATTCTGTGAATTTGTGATTGATTAATCTCACTGCATTTACTATAGCGAAAAGAAGCAGTAGACTTAAAATTGACTGAGCACAACAATTCCCAGGACAGTTGCATTTATAATTCCATTCACCTAATCTTCTACATTCTATTCCTTATTTTCTGCATGGGAATAGATGTGACACAAGTCAATTTGTAGAAGGGTGATATCAAGAAAAGTGATTTCATTTTTTTTTTGTCTTAAAGATCAAAGGGGAGTGATACTTTAACTCACCTCAATTGATTCACACTATCTTGCTGCTTGAGCAAAAAATTATGCGTAGTTCCTGTGGAAGAGTCAAGTGAATCTGGCTATTCAATAGTTCAATAAGTTAGCCTCAGGAAAGTCCTTTGAGAAGATATTGGGGAACAACCTCTTCCCCATTTCTCCCTAAAGAACAGCCAGTACACATAACCACCAAGAGACAGTGAATAGTTCAGAGAATCACATCTGGCCCTTAAAAAATCCCACCAGATAATGTGACTCCCACATGCCCACTGGCAATTGCCATTTATGTTAGTATTTCTGTAGCTTTCCTCTCCACACTCTGTGTTTGGTCTCTAATATCTGGAAAATGCAGAAAACATACAAGTTTAGAGTGGTCTAATCCTATCTCACCTTGGTTATGTTAGAGCAATACTTTAGCATTACCTAATTGATAAGAAATGTCATTCCCACCACAAAAGTTTTATCCTAAGATTATAAGTTTTTTTTTCATTTCCTTAGTTTCTCCTATTTTCCCCCTCATGCAGAATTATTTCCTTTTCTCTCTTTTATTTGCTGGTTTTGGTATTTCTAGTCATTTTTAGGTTGTTAGGGGGAAATGGGCTTACATGTGACTTCTCACTCATTTATCTTGCCAAAATCACAGGGGTACCAATATACCACTTACACTGCCCATCCTAAGATCACTACATGACCATCTCATTTGTTTTTGTTTTTTTACTGGTCATATTTATCCTTAATAGTGTTATTTATGCCACTTTGAGTTAGATTTGGACAACAGTTTGTAACAAAGAAAGAGCTACTAGGTAGTAAATTAATAAAGGTTTTGTTTCCATTGTTGGATAAAACTACTTCCCTTCATGCATACTATGATCTAAAATGGCCTTTTGCTCTTCCTCAGTCAGTCAGTAATTCAACAAGCATTTATTGCTTAGTATGTGCCAGGAATCATGCTAAGCCCTGGGAAGGAAAGGCAAAAGCAAAAATCCTGTCCTCAAGAAGCTCATGTTCTAATGGGGAATATAACAAGAAAGAAATTATACTCATAAATTACATAGAGAGTTGATGAAAGGTAATCTTACAAGGAAGGTATTCATGGAAAACTAGGAAAAGCCTCTTGAAGAAGGTGGGATTTGACAACCTTGAAGAAAACCAGGGAAGCCAGTAGGTAGAAGTGAGAAAGGAGAGCATTTCAGGTGTGGATAGTTAGAGAAAAGGCACCAGATTAGTAGGAAGACAGACAATGTGCCAGAAACAGCAAGAAGGTGGCTGTGTCAAGATGACAGAAAACATGAAACAGAGGAGGGAGAGGGAGGGATAGAAAATAAAGTGTAAACATATTAGAAAGAAAGGGAAGGGGCAAAGTTATAAAGCTCTTTAAATTCCAAAAAAGAGGATTTTGTATTTGATGCACTTTAGCAGGTGAGTAGAAGATGGACAGGAGTGGGGAGTCACTTGAGGGAGGGAGCTCAACCAGGAAGCTATTGCAAGAGAGTGGTGAGGTGATAAGGGCTTGAACCAGTGTGGTGGCTGTAGGTGTTGAGAGAAGGCTTATGACTAATGTGATTGGATATGGAGTGTGCCAGAGAGAAGTGAAAGATGCCAAAAAGGTTGTGATGTTGTGTGACTGGGAAGATAGTGGTGACCTCCACAATAACTGGGAAATTTGGAAGAAAGGAATATTTTGTGGGAGAGATGGAGTTCTTTTTTGGACACTGACTCTGAAATACAGGACATCCAGTTTGAGACGACCAAAAGGCAGTTGATGAAGCATGACTGGAATTCAGGAAAGAGACAGGGAAGAATAGATCAAATAATCATCTTTAAGGCTTGAAAACACAACACACATTAATCTCATTCAGTTCTCACAATATCCTGTAAACTATATACTATAGCCATTATTATTACTCTCTCTTACAGATGAGGCTTGTATAATCAAAATCAATGCAACTAAATTAGAAAGAAAATAATGAAATGGGCAAAAATCTTTACAGCAAGTTTCTCCGAATAAAAGTCTGAGATCGAAGATAGTTAAGGAACTGATGCAAATACATAGGAAAAAGAGCCACCTCGTAATAAAAAACCAAAGGATATCAATAAGGGAGGAAGAGAACAAGTATTTAGTGTATGACAGGCGTGAATTTACAAATATTATCTCATTTGATCCTCACAACAGTCTTGGGAGGTAGGTGCTTCGTTATCTTTATTTTACACTTGAGGAAACTGAGACAGAAAGAGGTTGAGTGACTTGCCTAGAATCATACAGCTAGTAAGTGCCTGAAGCTGGATCTGAAATCAGGTCTTCCTGATTCCAAGCACAGCACTCTAAGTACTACACCACCTGTCTCGGTTCTCAAAGTAAGTAGTCCAATGTATCAAATGCCTAATGAAAATATGTGCCAAGTCACTCAAAATGACCCAAAAAGGGCAGAAACCATTTTGGGAAGGGCTGTGGGAAAGCATTCACACTAATGTATTACTGCTGGAGCTATGAGTTGATGCAGCTATCTCTTTTTCCCTCCCTTTTCCCCTCCTCTCCATCATGTTGGTGCAAGACTTAGTGTGGACTCCTGATGCACTTTTCCCTTAAGGCAGCTCAGAACTGATAACCTCAAGCATTTAACCAGTCTTAGTGTTCCCAGTAGCAGGAATTACAGTCTGACTCCTATTGTTTTCAAATAACTTTCACTATCTTGTAGTTGTCCCTTAATAGGTTCTTATAATTTTTCAAAATATTTTAGAGTTTTTCATCAGATTTTACACTAGAGACATTTGTAAAGGTGACAACACCTTGACATTATTATCCAAACTTCAATGCTCTATTTTGTTCTGATGTTGCTCATATTGCTGGTACTTTGCAATTCCACATTATTTGAATGGAAATGACTCTCTCCTGTTTGGATTATACAAATTCAGCATCTTTCCTCCCAGAAAAGAGTGTGCCTCTCCCACAGATTGTTAAGAGTTTGAAAGATGCATTGAGCCCACATGCAAAAATTTGCCAAATTTTGAGAATACAAAGTCAGTCATATGATCTGTCAATGACCTCACTAACTGTTCTATAAAGCACTGTTGACTTTTTTAACACTATAGTTACATATTTAATTTTCTTTTACACATATAGTTTTTAATTTTTAAAAATTCTGCACTTAACAAATATCTACCAAAAATAAGCATTTGCATGTACAAGTAAAGCAGAAAAAAATTACTGCATATGAAAGCAGGAATCTCTATGAACAGCTTGCTTTAAAAAAGTATTTAATAAATTCAACGTGTTTCTTTCAAAACTGTGTCTCCTTCTGAACTTCCTTCTGTTTACTTTTGCATATATATTCCTCCAAGTCCTTCAATGACCCTGAAGCCTTTGAGTTGGTCTCCAAAAAAGGATATAGGAAGGGAGGGAGGGTTTGGGTGGCAATCCTAAAAAATGGACAAATACCATTATATATCTTATGAAAGGATCTAGGAATTAGAGGAAAAAACTAGGTTTTAACTCAAGGAAGACCTTTTATTCAAATCTAAGACCCGACATTTCCCATTGGTGTGACTCTGGGAAACATTTCACTTCTATGAACTCCAGTTTCCTCATCAGTAAAACAGACTAATAATACTCATATGTAGCGCGTATCTCACAGGGCTGTTGTGAAGAATAGACATTATAAACCTGCATTATGCCCATAAGATAAGGACTTTCAATAGGGACCTGTGATTTTAATGTTAAGCAGAGGTTTGATGACCACTTGTCAGGTACATAATTAATGGGGATTCCTCTTATGTAAGGATTAAAGCAGATGGCTGCTGAGGTCCATTCCAGTTCTTAAATTCTGTGATTCTAGCTGTGATCTGTACTGTAGAGAAAATATACACAACAGAAGTTCAAATTTAATTCAGCAAAAACTTGCTACCACAATGCGGAAGACACTTTACTAGCTCCAGGACTAGGAAGGTAAAACAAAAACGAGCCCTGACCTCAAAGGGCTTACACTCAGCTGGAAGGGTACAACATGTGCACAGGCAAGTAAATACACAATAATTTCAGGAAAGAGAGAACACTAACAACTGGGGAAATCAGGAAAGACCTGATCAACTGTAAGATGGCTCCCGAGCTGAGGCCTAAAGGAAGCTAGAGATGCTAAGAAATGGAAATGAGGAAGGAGTATATTCTAGACATAGGGTCAGCCTCTGAGAAGGTAAATAGAGAATATGTTCCCTATTTTATCAAAAGCAATTGACTTTGTCAATAATATTTATTAAGCACCACTTAACAGATGAATACTTTGAAGAGATACAAGGGAGCAGAAGTAATCATCACAATTAAGAAATACTTATTTACTGTTGTAGAATCATGATATTCATTCATTAACAGCTGTGGAAATATGTTGTTCAAAATTCAGAATAGGTTTTCCCATAGAAACAATGTTATGCATGGTAGTTGGGTTCTTCATTCAGTACACAATATCTTATATAAGCCATGATGAATGTAACCGAGAGGATTCCAGTTTTGTATTGTCCTGGGGTCAGGAAGCTGTGGAGGAGGGAGGAAGAGCAAAAGGGAGACAGTGTGAGGAGAAAGGGAGTTTCTGGTTCATGGCTAATGTCTGACAAAATGATGATGTAGATAAAGTTTTCTTTGGCATTTCTTTTTCTGTAACTTTCTGTAACTTTCTCCAGACCTGAGTGTTCCATGCTGTACTAAACTCTACCCAAAGACACCCCACCCAGATTTGCCCTTCCCATGAACGCATTCCTTCCAATTCCTTCAAAATTACTTATGTTTCCTAGCACCCCTAAGCTTAGATCCAAACTCCCATTCTCCCAGTTCGTATGTTTTAAGACGAGCATTAGAAGGAAGGAAAAAGACAGTATAGTGTGAGAGAAACAGCAGGTCTTGGAATAAGAAAACTTGAATTCAAGTCCAAGCTTCAACACTTACAACTTCTGTGACTAAGCAATTTACTTCCTGTCCCTGAGCCTCAGTTTCCCTTTGCAAAACAGAGATGGTGTCTGTATCACCTACCTCACTAGCTTTTTGAGCAATGTGCTTTGCTTAAAGCATTATAGAAATTATCTTATCAATTAATGGCTGATGATCACTCCTTGTTCTCTCTCCCCGAAATTATTTGTACTTTAAAAACAGATCCAGTTAACTAAAACAAATAAATAGTTTAAACGGATTAATCAAATCACTTAAAGATTTTCAGTCCAGTATGTGGGAAAATATTTGGTGGTAAGAGTTTGCCAATCTGTCAGAGGTTTTCTGAAAACATCTGCGTTTTCTCATTTCTTACTAGCCCACTAGTGTGGCACCGAGGTTATATCCACTTTATACAGATTTTACTTTCAGGGATGGGAAAAGGAAGGAATTTCAGGATCCAATGGAGAATAGGAGACAGGAAAAAAAAGATAGCTGTGTTTGCAGAGCCTCTTCTAGCACCAATACACACAACTCCAACCACGGGAATAGGGTATCAGAGGTACAAGTTCCTATAACAACAATTATTTGGACTAATGGGAAAGGATCATGAAATTATTCTGACATCTAAACATTTGATATCTGGTTTGGTGATGGCAATACTCACTGTAATGAAATTATAGAGCTACCAAAGTTCCAGGAATGTAAGAGGGAAACCAAGAGATGCCTTTCTTCCCTGGTGTTAGGAGGGGAGGCTTTCCTTGCAGCTTCTTAGGATGAAAAGGGAGGATTCAACACATTGAGACAGTGTCAAAGTCAAGTACAAGGAATAAAAAGGCATGTTCCTAGTGAGAGAGATTACATGTTAAAAGTGGTTATTCCTGTCTTTAGGAGTTCAGTGAGAAGTTAATAAACACAGTTCTTTCTCCAGTGTAGAATTTAAAAAAGGACTTCAAGATAGTTGCTGGGATAACTGAGAAGTATTGTTGTAATAGTGATGCCAAAAAAAGAGGCCATTGAAGCATTTTTAATGCATAGAAGAGAACAGAAAGAAGTTCAAAAAGAAATACAGACAAGTAGGAGAGTTTTGAAAGAAATGTATGGAGTTTAATATATACCTTACAAAAAACCAAGCAGCATGAAAGAGATTCACAGTTTCATAGACAATTCTCTGTGGTCTGTATATAGAAACACTTTTCCAGTATTCAAGTTTAGAATAAAAAAATTAAAAAGAAAGAAAGAAGCCTAGCTGTATCTTAGTTTATTTACCACAGGTATCAGCCTTTAGTAGGCTGAAAGATACATATATTTACTAAAATAAAGAAAGCCTTTTGAGGAGGAGACACATTTGTGAGGAGGAGGGATTGCTTCCCAATGTATCTGATGGAGGGAAAATACAAAAGGCATGGAAAAAATCTTGTACATTATTATCACCCCCAAAGAGAGAAAAATCAGTTAGTAGTGACCCATATTTCAGCTTCCCCCTCTACATAAAAATTTTATTAGAATAATCCACACTTGCATTGAAAGCATCCTTAAGGAAGGTATTTAAAGGAACTAGGCAAACTTTCATAAGTGATATTATGCAGCAGAGTATATTTTTACCATTAGAGAATATAAGATATTACTTCATTCATTCTTTGTGGATTATATGCATATAATCCACAAAGAATGAATGAAGTAATATATTCTTATATATATAAATACATAGTACATATATGCATGTACATGTATACACATAAGTATGTATATACACACATGAAACATTTTACTTGGTTGAGCAAAATGTCATCTTAAAAATTGTCTTCCAGCAAGGCATTTCCTTTGTATATGTCAAAATCATTTATAATCCTGTCCCAAGGCCATTGGCATGGATATCACTCCTTATTGATGGAGATGAAGGCAAGGGCAAGAGGCAAATGATTTAGTTTTCAGTCAGTCCTGTTTCATCCAGAAGTCCCCCTTTGAACCCTCCAAGCAAGAGTCTTCTTTGAATAGTGTCAAGTTGGCTTCCAGCTTTAAGAGAGAAGTTGGAAGAGGACAACCCTATTTCACGCTACTGAAGGGAAAGATTCCAGGAAGACATGAAAGGAGCAGAGAATTTTCATGTCCCTCTCCCCAGTTTGCTATTTGTGTTCATTGTGGAACTGGCATTAAGTGGGAAAAGTGCAAAGCCTGGATAGAGAGCTTAGAGTCTTCCTTCCCCTAAGAAGTGACAAAGTGATCAAAAGTTAGATCTGATCCAATCATATCTCCTAGATGAACAATATTTAAACGAGCTGATAGATATATTTCTAGCCTGGTAGAAGCCTCTCTGAGAAGAGCAGAGTGGTGACCTCAGGCACTAACCTCCTACTTTCCTGGCAGGAATGAAAGCCTCCTTTGGAGAAGGGTAGGGAGGCTCTACCTCCTCCCATAGGAGATGAGGCTTTACCAGTATGAAGAGGAATAACTGATGATCCTCTGATTACTGAAAGCCAATAAGGCATAAAGCAAGGAAATAGGAGAGATACTGTTGAAGTAGAATTGACAAAACTGGGCAACGGATAGGATATGTGATAGAGTAAAGGGTCAAAGGTGAATGTGAGGCTGTAAACTTGGGTGACTAAAAAAGGACAGCAGTATCTTTTTTAATTTAAAAAATGTGGGGGGGGCATTCAGAGTTAAGTAGTTTCCTGTATAAAACATGAAATTTCAGAAGGGGGTTTGAGGGAAAAGATCGCAAATTCTCGTTTGGATATACTGAGTTTGAGATACCTGATGGGACATCCAGTTTTAAATCACAGAATCACAGAATTTGAAAACTAGAAAAAACTTTAGTGGCCTTCTCATCCAACTCCTAACAGAAAAAGATACTCCCTACAACATGGCTCGAGACTGGTTGAGCAGACTCTGCTTGATGACCTCCAAGAAGGGAGACCCCATTATCTTTCAATGCAATCCATTCTACTTTGGGAGAGCTCTAACACGACAATAAGCTTCTTTCCTGATGTCAAGCCTAAATTGGCCTTTTTGTTCCTTCCACTCATTGCTCCTCTTTTTGCCCTGTGGGATCAAACAGAACACGTCTAACTCTATTCCACAGGACAGACTTCAAATGATTGAACAGAGTTGTCCTGTGTTCTCCCCCATCCCTGCCTGCACTCCCACTGCTCAGTCTTTTCTTTAGAAGAATCACCCTTAATCTTTTTAACAGATCCTCACAGGCCACGGACTCAAAACCCTTCACCATCCTGGTGAACACTCTCCCTCTTAGTAATGTCTTTCTAAAACTTTGGCATTCAGAACTGAACCCAATGCTCCAGATATTGTCTGATGAGTGAAAAGTACAGGGGAACAATCACTGTTGATTCATGTGGAACTTGTTGTCCATAAGCTATCTCTGTCTTCTTCAAAGTGCTGGTTAACCATGCATTCCCTCATCTGGTGCTTGTGAAATGAATTTTTTGTATCTAAGTATAAGAACACATTTATCTCTATTGTATTTCATCTCACTAGATTTGTCCCAATGTTCTAGCTTCTCATCTTTCTAGATCCTAACTATTATCCAGTGTATTAACTAGCCTTTCTAGCTTAATGTCATCTGCAATTTTAATGAGCATACCATTGGTGCCTATATCCATGTCATTGATTAAAGTGGTAAAGGGCATGAAGCTACAGCAGAGACATCTGGGGCATTCCCCTGAAGACCTTTCATGATGAGATTGGACTTTTTGCAATTATACTTTGAGCTCAGTCATCCATCTGGTTCTGAGTTCACATCTCTCCATCTGTACAAAAATACCTTATCAAAAGTTTTACTAAAATTTCTTTCACCAATTTAATAATCCTACCAAACAAGGAAGTAAAGTTAAATTTGCATGATCTCATTTTCAGTGAAGACATGCTAGCCATTTTTTACTCAATGCTTCCTTTTTCTAGATGTTCAGTAACCATCTCTTTAATGATCCATTTTGGAAATTTCCCAGGAATCGAAGTCAAGCTCACTGGTCTATAGTTAGCAGACTGCTGTGTTCTCTTTCTTATTCAATCTTGTGATAACTCTCCTGCTTTCAGCGATCTCTCAAATATTATTTATAATGGCTCACTTATCACACTTGCCACCTCATTCAGTACCCAAAAATATAGTTATAGAGCCAAAGGAAAGGGAACTATTTTCATAGAGTAACACTGTCACACAGGGCTGGCAGCTATGGAGGGTGATAAATACCCATGTAGGTACACACACACACGCACACACACACGTACACACACACACGCACATGCACACACACACACACACACACACACACACACGTCTTTCAGCTCCATAGGCAGTCTAATGGATCAGACATGACAATCTGCTCACTCTGATCCTAGGCCTTAAACCACTCAGGGCTCAAGTTTGTAGAATTTTAAATAATGAACAGGCAGAAATAGGAAACTCCCTTGTTGTCTACAAGGGAGGTAGTAGGGTAGTATGGTCTCCTGGAATCAGGATATTTTCTAAGTTGCCTAATAAGAAATGAGGGGCAGGGAACATAGAAACTTAACTCTAACTGCTATATCAGTGTTTCATTGGTGCTATTTTCTTTCTTTTCTTTTGTATAAATATTACTATTTCCTATTATTCCCCTCTTCACCTCTCCCCAAATAAAAGCCTTCTCTTATAGTAAGTGAGTAGAGTCAAGCAAAATAAATTTGTATTGTATTGGTTGCATCATTTCTCAACCAAGAGCCAGAAGTCTTATGGAGTCACGATTGGTCATTGTATTGGTCAGAGTTCTTAAGTCTTTCAAAGTTGTTTCCCTTAACAATGTTGTAGTAATTGTATAAACAATTCCTTTGGTTCTGCTTGCTTCACTCTGCATCAGTTTAAAGAAGTCTTCCCAAGTTTCTCTGAGTCCACTCCTTTCATCATTTCTTATAGGACAATAATATTCTATTCTAAACTTATGCCATGATTCTCCGATCAATGAGCACCCACTTTGTGTCCACTTTTACTACAATAAAAAGTGTTGTTATAAATATTTTTGTACATATAGCCTTAACAAATTGAAAGAATCCATGGGAGTTGAAGATGCTTGTCCCTTCCTATCTTCTACCTAGCCATTGTGGTTTGTATAATAGATTCAGCAGAAAGGAAGCTTAAGATTAATCTCTCATTGCAGTGATTAAGCTTTCCATTGTTTATCTACCAGCTCATAAAAAAGAAAAAAATACAACAGTCAAACTTCAATCTCAGAGCCCTAGAGACTATGATAATTAAAGTTGAGGTTATGGCTATAAATAAGCTTAGTGTCACCCTAAAAGGTGATTAGTTAAAAAACAGAAAAAGCTCCCAATATGTAATATGAATCTGATATGTGACAAGTTATATATATCTATACAGAGAGAAATACAAAATATTAATATAAAGATGTGCGTTAAAAGACTTTACAGGATTATCAGGAAAGGTAATATTTGAGACTTATTAGTACATAAATAATTTTGCATGGCTGTTAATTAGTCAGTTTATATTTCACCTTGACACTGAGCTATCCAACAGCTACACATACCTATTTATAGGTAAAATGAGCTGGGCTTCACCTAATCTTCTTTCCTATGGTAGCCCTCTCCAATGCAGAAACTTCTTTTGCTGAAACCTTCTGCTTCAGAGACACCATCAACAATACTTGAGGGGTTGCTGACACACTCCTAGAACTTTTAGACCTTTCAGAACTGGGTCACTGACAATATTTGACACATCCCCTATGGGATATTGTTCCACTAAGGCAGGAAAGAACAATACAAAAGAGGCCTCAGTAATCAGGTGCTCATGGCTACATAGAGACTAAGTTGGAGACATGGCAGACTATGTACCAGAATCCCCCGCCATGTGAGCGAGGCTAACTTTCCCTAAGGCCTACTCCATAAAGGTTAGGCTAATTTTTCCTTAAAAGTCATTGAAAATGTCCTCAAGATTTTGTTGGCTCATGGGGCTAAGGCCTGCAAGGTTGATAAAGCTTCTTGTTCACATAAGTAGAAAAGTCGGTGCATGATGAATTAGGAGTCCTTTCCTAAGACTTCAGATTTGCAGACCAGTAGCCTGACTAATGCCAGGAAGCTGTGTTCAACTCAATCAAGAATATGTGCTCAAAGAATATCTTTTCCCTGCCCTGAATGATCTTTCCCTGGTATGGCTAAGTAAACCTCCTTTTTAAAACTTTGACAAGGACTTCCTCTCATTCTAATCATACAGTTGAGGCACCAGCCTCACCTGAGCTAACCCTGGCCTATTACACAGGGCAGTCACCTTCCTCCACCCAACTCCTGGGACACAACTTTAAATACTCCATGTGTTTCATAGCATGAGCACAAAACAGAAGGGGTGCAGGGGAAGGGAATAAGTATTTATTCAGCACCTAGTATTTGTTAGGCACTGTGCTAAGAGCTTTACAAATACTATCACATTCGAACAGAAGTGAGAGGGGCACAGATGCCAATAGCTCCTTTTGAACCTCCCATTATCTCCCATTGCAAGCCTCTGAGTCATTCATGGCTAGAAGCATGTTTCCAGAACTCCTACTTGGTCAACAGGAACTAGGCAGAGAATATATGCATATACTCTGTACAGCTCACATTACATTTATATGAGTCCTTTCCAGCAGCGTGCAAATGTTTAACAAATGGCTCTCTGAAAGAAAAAAAAAAGTATATACAACACACTTTTAAGTGGGGGAAAAAGGTTCAATCTGAATTATTACGTTTTCTCCATCACGTCCTTAAGTCTAGACGATCAATAAAATAAGAAACCAAATCCTGATTTGTAGTACTTACTAATTTCCAAGTTGTAAATGCTCACACTGAAAAATGAACACTCAGCTCTCTTATGCTAGTTCAAGCTGGCTCCAGAATACCCCTGGTCCTTTCCTTCTATGTTTGACCTCTTTGGGATATATGCCTAGTAGTGGCATCACTGGGTCTAATGATATGTAAAATTTAGTGACATTGGGGATGTAATTCCAAATTTCTTTCTAGAATAGTTGAACCATTCCATAGATCCAACAATAGGGTCCCAGTGCACCTGTCTTCCAATAGCCTCTCCAACAATTGTGATTTTCCTGTTTTGTTATCTTTGCCAGTCTGTTTGAAGTGAAGCAGACTCTCAGAATGATTTTAATTTTCATTTCTTTTATAAGGGATGTGCAGCTTTTCAAAAGAAATGGTTGTTTATAACTTGCTTTCCTTCCTTTGAGAACTTCCTATTTAAATTCTTTGATCTTTTATCTATTGGAGAATATTATTTAGGTCAAATAACTACTTCAAATTTATTGTGGTACATGGTGTGAGATGTTGGCTGATGTCTAATTTCTCCTAGACTGCTTTCCAATTTTCCCAGCGGTTTATTTTCAAATAGTGACTCACTATCCCAGTAGTTTGTGTCTGTGGATTTGCTGAACACTGTCCTATTGGATTTACTTACTTCTGAATCCTGGGTTCCCAATGTCCATTCATCAACTTTTCAATCTTTTATTTAAGGCCAAATTGTTTTGGTGATTAATGCTTTTTAATAAAGTTTGAAATCTGATACTGCTAGGACCCTTTCTTTGTTGCTTTTTATTTTCCTTTTCATTATTTCTTATAAGAACCTTGACCTTTTTTATTCCTCCAAATGAATTTTGTTACTATTTTGTCTACTTGTGCCAAGTAATCCCAATGTGGTTGGTATGGCACTGAATAAGAAAATTGTTTTAGATAGCATTGTTATTTTTATTATATTGCCATAGTTGAGCCATGAACAATTAATTCCTCTTTAATTATTTGTTGTCCTTTATTTCTGTAAATAGTAGTTCTGTAGTTGTGTAAATATAATTCCTGTAAGTATCTTAGTAGGTAGTCTTCCAGGTAGCCTATGCATTTTATAGTTATTATGAATGGGATTTCTTTTTCTGTGTCTTCTGGATTTTGTTGGTAATATATGGAAAAGTTGATGATATTTGTGGGTTTATTTTATATCCATCTACTTTATCAAAGTCAGTTTTTAAAAATTAATTTTTAGTTGAATATCTAGGATTCTCAATATAAACTATCATTTTTGTTTTTTCTTTGCCTGTGCTTATTCCCTTAATGTCTTTTTCTTACTGCTATAGCTAACATTTCTAATACTATATCGAATAATAGTGATGACCACAAACATCCTGCTAGAAATTGCTAGAAATTCAGTCGTTGCTAAAAATCTATCATATCTAAATTTTCTAAAGTTCCATTCAGGTTCTTCTTTTTTGTTTTTCTTTTTGTTGTTTCTTTAATTCTGAAAAGGACATAATGATGTCCTCAACTATTAGAGTTTTGCTCTCTCAATTAGCTTTACCTTTAAGTAATTAATCAGGAGTGGCGAACCTACAGCCTCAAGGCCACATGTGGCCCTCTAGGTTCTCAAGCGTGGCCCTTTGACTGAATCCAAACTTCACAGGACAAATCCCTTTAATAAAAGGGCCCAAGGCCCAAGGACCTAGAAGGCCATACATGGCCGCACGTTCTCCACCCCTGAAGATGCTATGCCTTTTGGTGCACATATAGTAAGTACTGATATTAATTTATTATCTCTGGTGCCTTTAAGCATAATGTATTTCTATTACCTTTTCTGATATCAAGATTGACACTCCTGCTCTTTAAAACTTTCTTAACAAATTCTGCTCTTGCCTTTTATTTTAATTTAACCAAAAAGCTTTTATTACTTAAGGCACTGAGCTCAGTGCTGGGGATATAAAGAATGGTAAAATACCTGTCCTCAAGGAGATTACATTCTAATGGAGAGACAACATGGAAATAAGTTGGGAGGCAGATGATATGTGTAGAGTAGATAACAATAATCTGAAAGGGAAGGCTGAGGTGACCCAGAAAGGCCTGCTGAAGAAGGTTGGGTTTCAGCTAGGCCTTGAAGTAGGTTAGAGAAAGTAAGTGATAGAAATGAGGGGGCAAAGTATTCCGAGCCTGGGGTACAGCTAATGCAAAAGCATGGAGGTAGGACACAGAATGTCAAGGAACCTTGAGTGGGCTAGTGTAGCTGAATCATCTTCCTCCATGTGAATCTTGATAAACATCAAAGGTGCTTCTTCTGAAGAAAAGATTGTAGGATTCTGCTTTCTACTCCATTTTGCCATCTTCCTCCATTTTATAGGTAAGTTCATCTCATTCACATTAGCTTTGATTATTGATTGTCTTTTCTCCTCCATCATATCTTCTTCTAAGGCAAATAAATGGCATGGTGGATACAGCACTGGGCCTGGAGTTAGGAAGACCTGAGTTCAAATGTGACCTGAGACACTTGCTCGTTGCGTGACCCTGGGCATGTCATTTGACCCTGTTTGCCTAAGTTTCCTCATCTGTAAAATGAGCTGGAAAAGGAAATACAAGCCACTCCAGTATCTTTGCCAAGAAAGCTCCAAATGGAGTCATGAAGTGTTGGACACAACTGAAAAATGACTGAACAATACATTCTTACACTTTCCTTTCTTTCCCTCTTCCTTTAGTGAAGAAGTTAGTTACATATAAAATGTTTAGATCACCTTTGAGGTTCCTTCCAGTGCTAAAAAGCTACGATCCTACGTATCGATCATTAAGGCAATCACTAGAGCCAGACAGTCTGACTTAAGGGGATTTTATTCAGGGCATGGAGAAGAAGTGGGGGTTGGGAGAGTTGTGCTTCCTCCCTATGGTGGTTAAAGGACCACCACCATTCACTTATTGGCCCTCCACTGGCTTGTGTAACCACCCCCTCCCTTTCCCTTGGTGGCCTTACTCCCCAAGTTCCGTGACCTTGATGTACTTTTCCTCTGGTATGGCTTCACCTACCCTCACCTCAGACCTGGTAGGTGATCAGGTCTCTTTGGAGAATAGACAGTAAATCACTATTGTGTATGCCACTCCTGTCAGGGGAAAGAATTCTTAGTAACAATTCTTTTCTGGGAAAAGAGGGGCCAGAGTCAAAATTAGGATATAACCAAGCACCAACTAGACAATATGCTCGGATTAAAAACCTTTTTTAAAATAGAGAGCTAGAAGGTACTAAGATAGAGTAAGTAGGGTGTAAAAACGAGGATTTTCAAGCTAGGAGGGAGGCTACGTGTCTGAAAAACTGATTATTGATCTGTTGCAACCAGATTCCCCCAAAATGAGGACTTCCCAACTCCTGCTCTATGCCTATGTGTCAATGTGGTTTTGATTTGAATCCCACAGCCTTTCCTGACTGTAAAGGACATTGGCTCAGGTACCTGTCAATATATGGAACTGAGGGTCAAAAGCTGCCAGGGATAAATAATTATCTTTAGGAGAAAGTGATAGTTGTATCCATTAGGCCGGCTGAGAAGCCATTTACTAAGGTAGCAACACAATAGTCAAGAAGAGCTTATGCTAAATTTGGATTTAGACACAGTCATGGTTCAATAACAGGAAGATATGCAGACCAGACCAGATAAAAGAGGTGGAGGAAGGATACTGATTTCAATTGCTTTCACCACTGTGCTTTATTTAGCCTCCAGATAGATCAGGGGCTACTTAGAGACATTGGTCATAGCATCCTCTCCTCCTCCATATATCAACTTCATTAGGACAGTTGGTGATAAATATGGCTAATTATTGGCATATCTCAGCCTGGCTCTTCCAGCTTTCTGTATTTGAGAGTTAATAATTGATTTCACCCACTATTTGTCAAAATAGCTTTTCTACTTCTGAATACTTCAAGAATTCAGGTTTTTCCCTGTACTGAACTTTCTTTCTCAGGCAGTCCCAGACTGCCTTGGTGTACAACCCCTGTGAGATCCCTGTTAGCAACTATGAAAGATTCCCAGAAGCCCTATACCTAGGCAAAAGGCTAGAGAGACCAAGATATTTATGGCCTAGAGTATTGTGTAGCACTTTCCTACAAATGTTTCCCTGCTTCCATCCTCTTCTTGCTCTAATCCATAGCACTAGGTATCTCTATTCTTTTCTTTCCACATTATATTATGTATCATAGTCAAACATGTATATGTCTCATACAGCAGCAATCCTGCTTGCTTGACTGTAAGTTCCAGGAAGTCAGGGATCATATATCCCATTGGCACTACATCTTGAGTGGAATAGATTTTATTACAGATTTGTTGAATTTAGTCAATTGAATTCATAAACGACAGACTTCAGAATGGATTGCCAAAGGAAAAGTTTTTGTCCTAGTTGTTTTTATTTAGTTGTTTTCAGTCATGTTTGGCTCTTTGAGACCCCATTTGGGGTTTTCTTGGCCAGAGACCCTGGAGTGGTTTGCCATTACCTTCTCCAGCTCATTTTACAGATGAGGAAACTGAGGCAAACAGGGTCAAGGGACACGCTCAGGGTCACACAGCTAGGAAGCATCTGAGGCCAAATTTAGACTCAGAAAGTTGTCTTCCTGACTCCAGGCCTGGCACTCTAACCATTATGTCAGCTTGCTGGCTTAAATGAAAAGCTAAGGATATTCATTATGTATCTTTAACCTTTTAAAGTTGATTTCCTGGTAGGCAATAACCATACTCTTAAACAAAATATTCACTGGTATACATAAGAGACATAATGCTAGATGGAATGGCTAACTGGTCTGACTGAATAAGGAATTTCATACATTGTCAGTTCTCCCACAACCTTTTAGGCAAATGTCTTATTACAATGAACTCCAAAGAACTGAAAACTTCTTTGCAGTGGTTAGTTAGGTTTCTGATCTTCCTCTACAGCTGGTCTAAGTATAATAGAGTTTTCTCACTGGGAAGGGATGTGAAAAAAAGAATGAGAAATTGATTTGAATCACTTTACCTAGCCTTTGAAGTACAATCTCCTATGGAGTTGAGAAAGAGTCTTTATAAAGGCATGCAAAATAACTGCACACCTGTTCAGAACAAGAAGTGAAGAATACAGTGTTATAGCCATTTGAAACACTACACAGGCGATCCTCCCAAAACCAACTATCTTTTGTATCTCTGCATTATCTAGGAATCTAGACAATGTAGAATAAAGATCAATGAACTTTACTTTTTTCCTCAGAATTAGTGTAGAAAGACTACAAGGTAATATATTGCTTTTTAAAGGGTTGAATTTCAGTACCTCATATGGAAGGAGAAAAAAAAGTTTTGTTTCGTTTTTTTTACTGGTCATAAAGCAATAGGATTTTTTTTCCCTATGGACAAGTATCCATAATAAAGCATGGAACACGAGCTAAGTGCTCAGAACAATGACCTCCTCTTCTTTGGTTACTTTTTGTTCTGGCTCATTTCCATTTTCATGAGAAGCCAGAGGGGATCTTGGGAATGTCTAACCCTAACTTGGATAGTTATCTTTAATAGAGGTTGTTCTCCACCTATTTAGTCTTCCTGCCTTTATTTTGAATGTGAAAGCTAAAGTTGAGGTATAGATGGATAGGAATCCACAGACCTCTCTTTTCACCAGTGCCAAGTTGAATGTAGTTCACCGGAGATGGGTAACAGCTACAGTTAACTATGAGTTCAATATATCTTATTGTAGTGAAGAAAAATAATGTGAACGGAGATGCCCAATCCTGCAATCCATGTGGACTCAAAGTTAGGGTGATAAGCTGGAAGAGATGAAAGCTATATGTATTACCCAGGGACCACCCTGGACTAAAGTCAAATGGAAGTGCAATTTCATATCAGCTCCATATGAACAATGTATGTGAACTCTTGCATTGAATCAATTCTCTTTGCCTCAGTTGTGCTTGGATGGCTGTTGGCAGGAGCAACTTATATAAGCCATGAAGTGAATAAGTGGTTTTTGGGAGATTCAAGCTTCATTCTACACAGGGTATCTTGCAGTTGAGATGACAGAAGTTGGAGTTATGCAATAGAGTATTGTTAACATCTTGTAACTGAGCCCATACATGGTGCTAGGAAGAAGTTCTTGCTCTATGAACATGACAGCACCACATGAAGATTTTGGACATGGGTCAAGAAAAGGTTCTTATGCTAGTATGAAATAGATTTTACTGGCCTCAAATAGCAGCAGAGGGCCATAATACATGCAATATGTGTTGAAAGCCTGATGTGTTGAAAGCAAAAAGCTGCCAAATCATTGTATCCCAGAGAGTTGTGGTAGCTTATATAGACAAACTTATTTAAACTTGTATAGCCTTTTTTTTCTGAAAGTAAATAGGAAAGATATAAGCAATATCCTGGTGGTGGCTGACCATTTCACTTGCTATGCACAAGCATCTCCAACAAAGAACCAGAGAGTACTATGGGACAAGATTTTGTTCGTATATGACTTCCTTGCTATATGGACCCTTCCAGAATCCACTCTGACCAAGGCAGAGACTTTGAAAGCAAATTAGCTGTCAGGAACAAAGAAATCCAGAAC
Organism: Phalanger gymnotis; assembly: GCA_028646595.1. NCBI lineage: Eukaryota > Metazoa > Chordata > Mammalia > Diprotodontia > Phalangeridae > Phalanger > Phalanger gymnotis. The sequence goes on along the minus strand of CM053623.1, from coordinate 156,104,875 downwards.
CATACCTTATTGACCATCAAGGAGACTCACAACCAGAAAGTTTATATTACACATTGTTAAATGTACTAGGGACCTTGATGCCTAAGTTGAATCATTTAATCTCCAAGGGCCTTCCTTGTCTCATCTATAAAATGAGGAAGCATTAGACTTCCAGTTCTATATCCTATGACTCCATAGGCAGCATAATCCAACCACAACTCTGTGAAGTTAGCACATGGCATTTTTGTGCATGCACTAAATGGAACCAATATAGGCTTTACTCCATACATGCTGGTGTTGGGGAAAGAGTTACATTTACCTCTTGATTTGTCCTTTGAATTCGCAGGAGATGGAGATACAAGTAGTATACCTCTTGGCTGAGAGATATACTGAAAGAGGGCTACTAACTAGTTGTGGCCTGCCTCAGAAAATCTCTGATGGAAACAAGTGTCAGTATGACCGTTCATTTCATCATAAAGAACTTAGATAAGACTTCTGCTAAGAGATCTCGGTGTACTGGGAGCACACAAGCTAACAGACCAATGGAAGCCCATATCAAGTGGATTAAAGATTGGCCAATATATCTGTCTACAAGATAGCCCAGAGAATAGTAATGGCCTTGTATTAGTCAGAGTCCCTTATGGACAGAATAAAAGTACAAATGGAGAATCATACAAGCAGGTTCTTAGAACATCCTCTCAATTGTTGCGAAGACTGTCAGAACCAGATAAAAGCTCAAACTATGTTCATTCAGATGAAGAAAAATCTGGGTGTGGTGCCTCCCAGAGGATCAGGAAAATCAACTCCTTTTACCTCCTTTTCAGGCTGCTTATCATCTTTCTTTTTTTTGGTTGACTGTTTTTATTGCCTTGTAAAACATGTTTTACTAGAGGTTATTGAATATGTTCTTCTTTTTTTTTTTTTTAGTTTACTAACAAGTATTTATTAATCACCTATTGTGAGCCAAACATTATGATGGGTACCGAGAATACAAAGTTTTAAAAAAAAGGAAAACAAAGGAGAAGGAAGAAAAAAAAAACATTTCTTGTCCTCTAGCAACTTTCATTCTATTAGTGGAGGCTGCATGTTATCTATAAGATTTTATATACACATATGCATAAACATACATTTATAACTATATATTCTGTATATCTATATATGAAGTTTCTATACTTGGGGAACTGACTACTCTTTTTTTTAATTTATTTTTAATATGTTTAGTTTTCAGCATTGATTTTCACAGGCGTTTGAATTACAGATTTTCTCCCCATTTCCACCCCCCCCACTCCAAGATGGCATACACTCTGGTTGCCCTGTTCCCCAGTCTGTCCTCCCCTCCGTCACCCCATTCCCCTCCCATCCCCCTTTCCCTT
>CM053623.1:156085478-156103023 GCA_028646595.1 Phalanger gymnotis | reverse complement strand
AAAACTGAGTATCATGCTCCAAGGCAAAATATAGACTTTCAATAAAATAGAGGACTTTCAAGCTTTCTCAGTGAAAAGATCAGAGCTGAATAGAAAATTTGACTTTCGGACTTTCAGAAAGGAAGAGGGGGCTGGTGAGGGGGAATGAGTGAATCTTGCTCTCATCAGATTTGACCTAAGGAGGGAATACCATACACACTCAATTGCGTATCTTACCCCACAGGAAAGAAAGATGAAGAAGATAAAAAAGGGGGGACAATAGAAGGGAGGGCAGATGGGGGAGGAGGTATTCAAAAACAAACACTTTTGAAAGGGGACAGAGATAAGGGAGAAAATTGAATAAAGGGGGATAGGTTAGGAAGGAGCAGAATATAGTTAATCTTTCACAACATGAGTATTGTGGAAGGGTTTTGCATAATGACACACATGAGGCCTATGTTGAATTGCTTGCCTTCCTAGGGAGGGTGGGTGGGGAGGGAAGAGGGGAGAGAATTTGGAACTCAAAGTTTTAAAAACAGATGTTGAAAAACAAAAAAAAAGTTTTTGCATGCAACTAGGAAATAAGATACATAGGCAATGGGACGTAGAAATTTATCTTGCCCTACAAGAAAGGAAGGGAAAAGGGGATGGGAGGGGAGTGGAGTGACAGAAGAGAGGGCTTACTGGGGAACGAGGCAATCAGAATTTATGCCATCTTGGAATGGGTGGCAGGGTAGAAATGGGGAGAAAATTCACAATTCAAACTCTTGTGAAAATCAATGCTGAAAACTAAATATATTAAATAAATTAAATAAATATATTTTTAAAAAAAGAACAAGAATGAGAAAAAGAATATGACATACAATCCAAACTCTGTGGTGACTGATCTGAAGGGTATGATGGTTTAAAAAAAAAATGGGTTACAGCTGGAAGACACAAACTACAATAATTTTACAGAGAAGTTTGACCAACATAAATCAAGAACTGTACCAAAAAGACGAAAGGAGTCTAAAAAGTGCTTTAGTTTTTGATGATTTACTTGCCATATGGAGAGATAGAATAGCCAAAGGCAACACCAGTTTAGAATATAAACTCACTTGTAAAATCTTACAGAGAAAGGCAGTAGAAGCTTATTAGCAGCAGTGCCTCACGAGGTGGTATAGTAGATAGAATATAGAACTTGGGGACAAGCAAGCCCGAATTAAAAATCCTACCTCACTTCCTAGCTGTGTGACACCAGGCAAATGACTTACCCTCACTGTCTCAGTTTCTTCATCTGTAAAATGGACATAATAATAAACCTTACCTCACAGGGTTGTTGTTAGGACAATTGAAACAACATATGTAAAGAACTTTGCAACACTTTATATAAATACTAGTTTTATTTTATTTTTTTAAAGAAGAAGCAGTAGAAAGTAAAGCCATAGGGTTTGAGACTCAACTAAGTAAAGTGGGCATTTAAGGATGAAAATGGAAGGAAGACAATAAGCAGAAGACAAGTGGTAATGGTCTACAAAACTATTTGTAATGAACTATTTGCTTGGTCAAGGATGGTGGAGCCACCACATGTCATACTTCCATGTGTGCCTATAGAAATGGCATAAAAGCAGCAGTGGGATTCAGCCAGTTAGCATGGGTTTGCCAGAACCAGTACTTAATTTGAGGTTGAGTTGGATGAACTGGTTGTTACTGGGGTGGGGCCTGCATCCACCACATCAGCAGCAGGGGTGGCACTTCAGCTCAGTTCTGTGGAGAACTGATTGTTAATTCATTTAAATCCCATCACTGCATAAAAGGCACTAAAGAGTATAAAAACATGGAAAAATAACTGGATTAGAACAAGCAAGAGCCATGCCAGAGGTAACACAATTGTTAGGACATCAATAGGTTGATTAAAGGGTGAAAGAGGGGTAGCTAATAAGGTCAGTAGAAGAAAAAAATCCCAAAACTTAATAAGGCCCCAAAGGCCAGTGAACTTGCCTCTGTTCCTGAAAATATTCTAGAATGCGTTTAGTAATAGTTCCTGAACTCTAAAAGGAAGCAGTTACCATAAAGAGGCAACATGGCTTCATCAAGAACAAACCATACCAGACTCACTTAATTTCTACTTTTGACGATATGGCTAAACTGGAAGATTAGGGAATGCTGCAGGTATAGTTTACCTAGATTTTTAAGCAAAGCATAAGTCATCTTATTATTGTGAACAAGGTAGAAAGTTTTGGATTAGATGATAGTTGAGTGAAATGGATTCAGCACTGGTTTAATACATGAATCCAAAGAATAGTCATTAATGGGTTATTATCAACATAGAATAGGGTACCAAAAGGAATATCCCACATACATACATATATATTTATATACATATGTATATATATACATATACATGTGTGTGTGTTTATGTATGTGTATGTGTATGTATGTATGTATATATTTTTTCTTGGCTCTGAGGTAGTAAATATTTTTATCAGTATCGTGGATGAAAACATAGATAGCATATTTATTATAGGAACATAGATTTGGAGGTCACTGAGTACAACCCTTCATTTTACAGATGAAGAAACTGAATCCCAGAGACTTTCAGTAATTGCCTGAGGTCATGTTACTAATAAATAGTATAGGTGAGATTTGAATCTAAGTCTTCTTGACTTTAAGTCCAGCACCCCATCTGCTGCGCCATTCTGGTTCTCCCAATTTGCAGATAAAAGAAAGCTAGGAAGTTACCTCTCATACTAGATGACAGTGCCAGGAATCTTAAAATTTTTAACAGGCTAGAACATTGGATTCAATCAAATAAGATAAATTTCAATAGGGATAAATATAAAGTCTTACAACGGGGCTCAAAAGCAACTCTAAAAGGATAAGATGAGGGAAAGCATGGTTACATGGTAGATTATTTGAATAAGATCTGGGGATTTTAGTGGCTTGTAATCTCAATAGGAGTCAACAATGTGATATGACAACTAGGAAAGTTAATGCTATCTTAGGATGGATTAAGAGAATTATAGCTTCCAGGACTAAGATAGTGATCATCTTGCTGAGTCACATCCCCATCAGACTATATCTGCAGTGTAGTGGTCAGTTCTAGGCCTCACATTTTAGGAAGGACAAGGAGGAAAGGATCCAAAGGAAAGCAACAAGGATGGTAAAGAAATTCAAATTTATGTCATATGGAGAAGCGAAAATTTTGCAGTTGCTTCAACTATCTGAAGGGCCATCACCTGAAAGAGGTTGGATTTTTTCCCTCTTTATAGTAACTGGAAGAATTAGGAAAAATGGATGGACTTTGCACATGTATGCACAAAGGCCATTTGGAGTTAAAGAAAAAGTGTGCTAAAAGTGAGAGATACACAGAATTGGAATGGACTGTCTTTGGGGGGTGGGGTTGGAGTAGGATTCCTTTCATTGGAAGTCTCCAAATAAAGACTGGAGTCATATTGTAGAAGGAATCCGCTGGATATTTGTTAGACAACATGCCACTAAAGTAACTTCCAACTTTTACAATTCTGTGAATTTTTTTCAACAGTCTAAAAGACCAGTAAACAGGTCACCAGTGCTATAAATTTCTAATTCTATTAAAAACAGCTCCAGGCTAGCTGCCTGGAATGGAGGTAGTAGCTGATTAAGAACAGTTCCAGTTGTGCTTGCTTCTTGCCTGCTCTTACTCTACCAAGTGTATTTGTCTTCAAATTCTCTTTATGGAATTTTGCACTTACTTAGGGGTATATATTAATGTGTTTTCATTGTGTTTTTGACTTCCACAGGGAATTACTGTCAGCTTCTCCTCTGTACCTCAAATATGATGAGGAGAGATGTTTCTCTCATTTTCCAAATACCATTGTTGTCCAGTCGTTTCAGTCATGTCCGACTCTTTATGACTTCATTTGGAGTTTTCTTGGCAAAGATATTGCAGTGCTTTGCTATTTTCTTCTCTAAGTAAGTGTCTGAGGCTGGATTTGAACTCAGGAAGATGAGTCTTCTAGGCCTAGCATTCTATCCATTGCACCACCTAGCTGCCCAAATCTCTTCTTGCATTCATATTAATCTTACAGTCTAGGGCAGGGGTGGGGAACCTGCGACCTGGAGGCTACATGTGGCCTTCTAGGTTCTTGGGTGTGGCCTTTTGACTGAGTCCAAGTTTTACAGAACAAATCCTTTTATTAAGGGAATTCCTTCTGTGAAGTTTGGATTCAGGCAAAGGGCTGCGTTTGAGGACTTAGAGGGCCACATGTGTCCTCAAGGCCACAGGTTCCCCATCCCTGGAGAAGCTGGAAGATTTCTTTCATAGGCAGCTAGATGGTACACTAGCCTTGGAGTCAGGATGGCCTGAATTTAAATTTGACTTCTAAAGCTTGCTAGCAGTATGACCCCAAGCAAGTCACTTAACCTCTGTCTGCCTCAGTTTCTTCTTAAACTGTAAAATAGTGATCGTAATAGCACCTTCCTTCCAGGGTTTTTTGTGAGGATCAAATGGGATATTTTAAAAATTAGTGCCTGACACATAGTAGGTACTTAATAATTTCTTGTTTCCTTCCTTTTATATAAATGGAAGAATAAAATAATAGCAATAAAAGGACAGTGATTAAGCCACAGTGGTGGGGAGACAGTTTAATAAGAAAGTCTATGACTTACATTGTTGCACAAAGCACCTTTTCCTCCTGAACTCAGCCCTTTCCCAAGGAGAGAAGAAATCAGCTATCAGCTTAATCTAGATACAGACTTTGTCCCAGTCCCTCTTTAATAGGCAAATGAAGGTGAATTCACAGTTCCCTCTGGCTACTTTATGTTCTTGCAATCAGCTCTAGGCAGGGGTGGGGTAATAGCAACCCTCAGGGAAATAGCAACCCTTGCTTCTTGGAGTCAGATCCCTATTATGCTCTTTGGTCCTTAGAACAAAGCTGGCATTCAGACTTTGGACACTCCATTTGACCTTGTCTGCCTCCGTAACTGTGAGTGGATAACAGGAAGAATGACTGTGTCTCCTGACTTCTCTCTACTAGAAATCTTCAAAAATGATAGGCTCAGGGAGACTAGCCATGCTGGTGGAGTAGGAAGAAGCAGTGTAGCTCATTTCCTCTCCCCATTTACTCCACAAAGACCTAGAAAATGTACTAGACTGAACCCTGATCAGGAAATCTAAGTTAAAATCACATCCCAGACCAACTGTTACTTGTTCTTTCTTGAAGAGGACCATGACACCAGGAAGATAATGCCATGACTTGCAAGTGAATTGAATTTAAATGAGGGAGGGCTGTGCAAATTCACTAGCCCCAATTTCTCCTCCAGAGCCATCTGGGTCCAGTGGCAAGATATAGATCAGGACAACTGGGTCTGGGTCCAGCCCAGATAGGCATACAAAGAAAGAGGTGTGCAGACACAGGCTAGAATCTAGCCAAGAGGGAACTGGATGGATCCTTCCAGCACAGAGACTTGAGGCTTGAAGTTGTCCACTAAGACAAGAAAAATTCCTAGATGAAGCACAGAGGGACTGATACTGTATAGGGAACAGGAACAGATGCCAACCTTGCTTTGCACAGTTAGGTGCAAAAATACATTTCACTCAATAGAGAAATGGGTAAAGATGAGAAGAGGAAGAAAAAATAAAAGAGGTAGAAGATTCAAGGAAAGATAGGGAAAACAAAATAACCATGGAAGGTAGTGAGAGGAAAGAAAGAGTAAGAACGTGTGATTGGGCTCTGGGTAAAGGAAAGAGAAGGTGGCAGAGGAGCAGAAACAGATTAAAACAAACCAAAAATGTTGGTGTTGAGCATGCTCTTTGCTCACCACCATCAACTTCTTTGTAAATAAGGGACAGGAAACAAAGAAAGGAAAAACTATAAGAGAATGGGATAAAGGGAAACACAATTAACTATCAAAACTGTGAATATGATTGGGATGAATTCATAACATGGAAAAGGATAATGGACTGGATTAGAAAGCAGAATCCAGCAATATGTTGTTTACAAAAACTATGCTTATGACAAAAAATCACAAAGAATTAAAATAAGGAGGCAGAACAAAATCTATTATGCTTTAGCTGAAGTAAAAAGGCAGGGGTAATAATCATGGTCTCAAAGCAACAGCAGAAATAGACTTGATTAATAGGTTACTCTATGTTTTGCTTAAAGGTACTCTAGACAATAAAATAATATCAATAGCCAATATAAATATACATATACATATATATGTATATATATGTGTGTGTGTGTGTGTGTGTGTGTGTACCAAATGTTAAAGCACCTAAATAAAGGAAAATTTAAATGAGTAATAGGGAGAAATAGTCAACTATAATACTGGGGAATCTCAATGTACTCATTTCAAATCTAGACAAATCTAGCCCCACCCACCCAAAAAAATTAAAAAGAAGCAAGGAACCAAATAGAAATTTAGAATAGTTAGATATAATAGGCCTCTGACAACTATTGAATGACAATAGAAAGGAATACGTATATTTCCTGCAGCTGTGCATGGCACATTTACAAAAATTGATCACAGATTAAGGCATTAAAAATCTCACAAACAAATGCAGAAAAGCAGAAATATTAAACACATCTTTAATGGACTATAGTACAATAAAAACTATGTTCAATAAAGGGGTTGATGAAGAATTAATTAAAATTAATTGGAGAATAAATAACAATGCTAAATAATGGGTCAGTCAACAAATCGTAGAGCTAACAAAACAGAAACCAATAATTTCATTAAAGATCATGAAAACAAAGAGATGACATACCAGCATACTGGTGATGTAGACAAAACAGTCTTTGGGGGGAAGCTCATGTCTCTAACTTCTTTCATCAACAAGAAAGAAAGAATGGATCAACAGATTGGGCACACAAGTTAAAAAAAAACCAACACAACTAGATAACTAACAAATTACCCCTCCACCCTATTTAAACACCAAAATAGAGAGTGTGAAAACCAAATAAGAGATTAATAAAAGTGTGTGTGTGTGTGTGTGTGTGTGTGTGTGTGTGTGTGTCTTTCAGGAGGGAGAGAATTGAGAGAGAAGGAGGGAGAGAGGGGAATGAGGGAAGGAGAGAGAGAGACAGAGAGAGAGAGAGAACAAAAACCATTCCCTAATAGACAAGTACTCAATGGACATCAAAAAAGTTCTCAAAAGATGAATTGTAAACTATTACTAAGCACACAAGTGTTTCATGCAACTGAAAGTAAGAAAAATTAGAAACAACTCTGAAATTTTACCTCACAGCCAGCAAACAGACAAAAATGACAAAAGATGGGAATGGTCAGTGTTGTATGATTGTAGTGAATGTTGTAAAAAGAAGGGAATACTAATCTACTACCTGTGGAGCTGTGAATTGGTCCACACATTCTGGAAACACATTTGGAATTATGCTAAGAAGATGACAAAAATGTCCATACCCTTTAATCTAGAGACTAATATCCCAAGCAGGCCAATTATAAAAAATCAAGGCCCTGTATATTCCCACATTGCTTTAATGCTTTAAATACTGTTTCTAAATGCCAGGAGTGATATCATAATCTTTAAGTTTAGCTCAGGATTGGGCTTAGTTCCTAGGATTTAGTTCAAGACAAGAATTCTCTAAATTCACTGGCTGCTTTTCAAAAAAAAAAAAACAACCCAAAGTTTTTCCGTTTAAAAGAATTTGTTAGCCCCTTGAGATTCAAAAGCTGTCCAGCCAATGGAAACATGAGCACATGATAGCTTTCTAAATATTTCTCTACCTAATGAAAAAATAAAAGCAAACAATTCTAAAGAACACGAAGAACAACTTGGTCTTTAAAAGCAGGCTTAATCATATGTAAGGAGAAGTTCTGGATCAATTTGTTGAAATTCCCAAGTCAACTTGAGATTATAGGGTGTAGCCCTTTGTTTGGAAGCATCTTAGGGGCACCTCCCCATGTAGTGTAGGCATGCCTAATGATGCTTTGCTGATAGGAAACAGGGAACTATTTATGATTTTCTCACTGAAAGTAAGAATGACAGATTCTTGTTGGAACAGCTGCTCCTCTATAAAATTGATCTAACGTAACAACTTTCTCCTCTCTCTCTGTGCCTTTCTGTTTCTATGTCTGTTTCTGTCCCTGTCTCTCTCTGTCTCTGTCTCTATCTTTGTATGTCTCTCTCTCTCTTTCTCTCTCTCTCTCTCTCTCTCTCTCTCTCTCTCTCTCTCTCTCTCTCTCTCTCTCTGTCTCTGTCTCTAGCTTTGTATGTGTGTGTATGTGTGCTTCTCCCTCTCTCTGCCTCTCTCTTTCTCTATTTTGTTGGCTCCCCCTGGTCTTCAAGTAACAGCTGGATAATCTTTGCAAGGTGTGTTGTATAAGGGATCTGTTTTCAAGTATGGGTTGGACTTGACGGCCTCTGAGGTTGCTTCTGATCTGAAATTCTGCGATTCCGTCAACAAATAAATTACAGAAGTCCCATTGAGCCCATACTGAATGTCCCCTGCTATCATGTATGATGTTATTATGTTACCTTATAGGTTTCCCACTGTTTCTAAAGATATGCCGTCTTTCTTTTTCTGTTAGATTCTCCAATAAGCTCTACTAGGTTATGCATTAATCTTAATGAAGTCACATCAAGGGAACAAGCATTTATTAATTTAATTTATTAATAATTTATTAATTTATTAATGCCAATGAATTTTAAATGGAGGAGACAACATGCAAACAATTATGTACTTACAAGATATATATGGGGTAAATTGGAGGTAATTTCAGAGGAAAAAAAACTAGCAACGGGCATGGGGGTGGAGCAAGGAAGTCCTCTGGCACAAGGAAGAATTGGAGGCCTCTTCTTCCTAGTATCTGCTTTAAACTTTTCTCTGTTCTCAAGATGCTGCTGTATTATCCTGCATACCCTCTCTCTCGATCCTATGTTTCAGGCCACAGCACGGGGTCCAATTCACACAGCAATGTCAACCGTGATTTTTGCAGTCTCAGAAATTTCTCTCCCCTCCCTTTAACTCATAAAACATATGCGCGCATACACACACACACACACACACACACACACACACACACACACACACACACACACTCATTCAACTCCCTGCCCATGCTCACTAAGGAGCATTCGAACTGTTAATCTGGTCCTACCTGCTTTTCCAAATGTTATGTTTGCTTTTAACTCAGCCGTTTGCTCATGCAACTCAGTTCTGTTTACCTCAGGTGCTTGACCACCTATCTTTCCAGGACTGGTCTCCGACTTGTGCTTTTGTAACCTCTTGCTTTGTTCACCCCATTTCTCTAAACAGATGTGAGAAAATTTTATTGCAACTTCAGTGCAAAGAGCTCTAGACTAGGTAGGTATCAAGTAGACTCAATCCTGCCACTAACTTGCTTTGTGATACATGTTAATAGTTTCCCATATTTTCCACTTTGGAAAAAATGGGATTAGAGCACAGAATGTGCATATGAGATCCTTGTATAAGTACTATGGGTATGCATCTGCTTTTAGCACAAATCTTCTGACTTGATCTCTCCTTTTGTGCCTTTCCTCATGCAAATTAAGCAAATTTCTGTGCTCAGTTTCCCTTCATTACCATCCTCTTTTTTCTCTCCTGCCTTCTTCCCAGTTACCACCAATAACCCTTTCTTTTTCATATTGTTTTCACCCAACTTTCTTCCTTCTTAGGAAGACACCCTCAACGTAGGGCCTGTTTGTTCCTCATTGGGACTAACATTCTCCGCTTTCAGACAACAATCTCATCAGCTCCAGAGTAATATGACTACAGCATCTGAAATTCCCCAAACTAGGATTTAACTCTGGTTAAAAGGCCGTTATTCCATTCTAAAGAACAACAACAGGGATTATGACTCGGGATAAACTCTGTGTTGTTACTAGCAGAGTGAACACATAATGATATTTAATAAAAAAAATTGAATAGCTAATATTTTACATCTTAAATGTTTTATATGCGTAAGATTAAATTTATTATCCTTTAACAGAGTTAGGAAAGACCTCACAAGTCTTCTGGTCCAACTCATACCTGAGCCACAACCCCCTTTATAACCTCCTTCAACAAGTGACCATTCAGCCGCTGCTTGAAGGCCTCCAGCCCTTGAATCCCTTCATGGTTTGTGACACCATTCTGTTCATCAAAGTTGCTCACTCAGTCAGTCGATAGCTCTCCATGTTTACAACATCTGTTAAAGAGACTTTCTGGGACCTGTGAAGCTCTTCTAAACTATGGCATCTTGATAAATTATACTCCTGCAGAGCACCCAGGTGCAGTGCCTAGACAAAGAAACAGAGAAGGAGCTTCAGTCATTCCACTTGGCCTATACATGAGAATACAGAGTAATCTCTCTGTTCTTGATTCATTGTCAGTCTACAGTGTCCATTTGGACATTCCAATACCCATAAAGGGCAACTTTGTCTGTATTTTATGTATCAAACTGTAAACAAAGCCATCCTCTATGTATGATCTCAACTTTTTGTTTTATTAAAAGTTATTTGCAATTTCCCAAGTACAAGTAACAATAATTGATAAGATTTTTAGCTCCTGAGAGACACCATCCCCCTCACAAAAAAATCAAACTCAACCTTATTATCTTACAGAACAAAGATTTTATTATTCCCAAGGGCAGAACTAGATATTTGAGTATCACATAAAGTTGGCATCTGAAAGATAGAAGGATAGAGAACATCCTTGTTAAACTAAGTACTAAAAACCTTCTCTATGTGAACAATAAATATAGTATGCCTAATATGAAAACCTTATAACCAGATGAAAACATCTCAGTGCTTTAAATAGATAGTTTTCTTTTTTGCTCCAATACTTGAAGCAAAGTGTATCATAATTTTGGCAAGATAGGTAATCCTTCCAGGGACCCAGATAGCTTGTGTTTTGTTGGTATAGTCCCTGAGAATCCAGGGTCACCTCTCCACCCCACACCAACAATAAGGCATTTGAGTAAGACTTTAGAGGAAAGGAGCTTTACGATATTCTGACCAATTTACCGCGGAGGGTGGGATGCCAACAATGGGACAAGTTTATGGGACCCCAAGGGGAAAAATGGCAAAAAGGTCCCTGAACCCTTTGCTAATTGTATAATAAACAAGTCTCCACTAGAGAAGACTCCTCAGCTTTAATGGCTCCCCATGTAACTCAGGGGCTTCTGGAATAGCATTTATATCTGTGGTTTATCATATTTTATTTTTTAAAAAATTTTTATATATTGAATATCTGAGTTTAAATTTGGCCTCAGAACACTTACTACCTCTTTTACTCTGGGCAAGTCATTTAATCTCTCTCAGCTTGTTCATTTGTAAAACCAGAGTAGAAATAGCACCTACCTTCCAGGATTGTTATGAAGATATAATGAGACAATATTTGTAAAGCATTTTGCAAACCTCGAAGTGTTATATAAATGGTAGCTACTATTATTATTAGCTACAAACTTTGGCAATGAGAGAAACCTATTCTTCTTTTTTTTAATTTCTTTTTATTTGTACTTTACAACACTCAATTCCACAAGTTTTTGAGTTTCAAGTTTTCTCCCTGTTTCAACAATCCGGCTAGCAGCTGCTGTGGGCGTGTAAAACCAACAACAACCAGCTCACAGAATGCTGCAAGCCCAGGTTCTTTTGATCTGCTTTACTAAGAAAAGCAACATTAAGAGGTTAACAATCTTACTTTAATCCAGTAAACAAATATCATTCACTTAGTTCAGGGGAAAAGCCAGCACCTTGAGCTTCAAAGCAAATACAAACAAATTACAAACATCAACAGACAGACCTTGTCTGATTCAAATCTCAATGCATAGTTACCAGAGTTTAACCAAGTCCGAACATCTGGGCAAGTTGGAGGGCTCTTAACTACAGCTGCCTGCAGTCTCCGAATTAGCACGTTACCCAGAATGAGAGCCCTAAGCAAATAGCTCTGGCGTCCCTTTTTATGCACTCTTTAGCCATCATTAAATGTCATCTGTGTGACCAGAACTTAAGCTCTTACTATTGGTTCTGGAGTTAGCACCTTCCCCTAGGACCTTGAGAGCTTCATGCCCACATTGACTTAGCACCTAATAGATAGGGGTTTGGGCCTGGAGCTTAGCACCTAGTAAGACTCAATCGAAGATACTTAATCATTTTAAAACAGTAAGTCCCAACTTAATTGATATTACACTCCCTCTCCATCTCTTCCCAACCTCCCTCCCACCCCCACCAAGATAGCATGCAGTCCGATATAGGTTCTACATATACCTTTACACTGAACTTATTTACACAATAGTCAAGTTGTAAAGAAGAATTATAACCAATGGAATGAATCATGAGAAAGAAGAAACAAAACCAAAAAAGAAAAAAAAGAAAGCAAATAATTTGCCTCACTCTGCATTCAGACTCCATAATTCTTTCTCTGGTTGTGGATAGCTTTCTCCATCATGAGTCTTTTGGAGCTGTCTTTGAACCTTGCATTGCTGAGAAGAGCCAAGTCTATCAAAGATAGATACCATGTGTCTGTAATCATGTATAATGTTGTTCTTGTTCTGCTCCCCTCACTCAGCATCAGATCACATTAAGTCTTTCCAGGTTATTATAAAGTCCATCTGCTCCTCATTTCTTATAGCACAGTAGTATTTCATTACATTCATATACCACAACTTGTTTAGCCATTCCCCAATTAATGGGCATCCCCTTGACTTCCAATTCTTTGCCACCACAAAAAGAGCTTCTGCAACTATTTTGTACATATGGGTCCTTTTCCCTCTTGTGTGATCTCTTTGGGATACCGCCCTAGAAGTGGTATTGCTGGATCAAAGGGTATGTACATTTTTATCTCCCTTTGGGCATAGTTCCAAATTGCTCTCCAGAATGGCTGGATCAGTTCACAACTCAACCAACAATGTAATAGTGTTCCTATTTTCCCTCATCTTCTCCAGCATTTCTTATTTTCTTGTTTTGTCATGTTAGCCAATCTGACAGGAGAGATGTGGTACCCAAGGGTTGTTTTGATTTGCATTTCTCTAATCAATAGTGATTTAGAGCATTTTTTCATATGCCTGTAGATATCTTTAATTTCTTCCCCTGAAAATTGCCTGTTCATATCCTTTGACCATTTATCAAATGGAAAATGGAGTTATATTCCTATAAATTTGACTCAGTTCCCTATATATTTTAGAGATGAGGCCTTTAGCAGAGACACTGGTTGTAAAGATTCTTTTCCAATTTTCTGCTTCCCTCCTAATCTTTGTTGCATTGGATTTGTTTGTACAAAAACTTTTCAATTTAACATAATCAAAATTATCCATTTTGTATTTTGTAATGCTCTCTTATCTCTTGTTTGATCATGAATTCTTCCCTTTCCCATAAATCTGACAGGTAAACTATTCTTTGCTCTCCCAAATTCCTTATGGTATCAGCCTTTATTCCTAAATCACGTACCCATTTTGACTTTATTTTGGTATATGGTATAAGACAGTGGTCTATGCCTAGTTTCTGCCCTACCATTTTCCAGTTTTCCCAGCAGTTTTTGTGAAATAGTGAATTCTTAACCCAGAAGCTGGACTCTTTGGGTTTATCAATGAGACACTGTGTCTTGTGTACCTAACGTGTTCCGCTGATCTACCACTCTAGTTCTTAGCCAGTACCAAGTGAGGCTTGATGACTGCTGCTTTATAATACAGTTTAATGTACGGTATGTCTAGGCTGCCATCCCTAGCATTTCTTTTCATTAATTCTCTTGATATTCTGGACCTTTTGTTCTTCCACATGAATTTTGTAATTATTTTATCCAGCTCTGTAAAATAATTTTCTGGTAGTTTCACTGGTATGACACTAAGTAAATTAATTTAGGTAAAATTGTCATTTTTATGATATTAGTTCAGCTTAATCACGAGCAACTGATGTTTTCCCATTCATTTAGATTTGACTTTATTTGTGTGAAAAGTGTTTTGTAATTGTGTTCATATAGGTCCTGGGTTTGTCTTGGCAGATAGAGAAACCTATTTGTCAAAGCACAATTAGGTATGACCTGCTCCAAGAGGTCTTGGACATAACATTTTAAAAAGGATAATGGTAAGCTAGGGGGAACCCCAGAGGAGAGCAACCAGAATAATAAAGGATCTGAGTTCATTCCATAAAAAGATCAGTTGAATGGCCAGGAGTTGTTTAGCCTAGAAAAACTTTAGGCTTAAACTATCCAATGACTAGCATCTTCAAATGCTCCAAAAACAGTCCTCTAGAAGACGGATTAGACTTCTGTGAGGTTGTAGAGGGCAGAACTAGAAACAATGGGTAGAAGTTGCAAAGAGGCAGATTTAGTGCTTAATGAAAGGAGAAACTTTCTCATAATTGGTACAATTGCAAAGTGACATGGACTGCCCTGGGAGGTTGTCAAGGAAAGGTTGGATAACTTAGTTGGGGGTCAGGGCACAAGTGGAACTGGGCCAGCTTCAGGTAACTTGGCTCCAAGCAGGCAATCTTGGACCCAAAGGTGAGTCCCTTGGGGCAAAGAGCAGATGAAAATAGCTTTAAGACTCGGACAGGAACTCCTGACCTCAGAGTCTCACTGCTGACATTTTTTTCCTCCTTGCTGACTGCTTTTATCTCCTTGGAGTCTGTTTGCTTTTCTTTTTGTGGACTTCTATTACTGCCTTGTGAAATGCTTTTTACTGAGGAGTTATTGAAAAGATTGTCTTAAAGAAACTGTATATCTAAGGCTCTGAGTGGTCTATTATGCCACATATAGAATTTAATGTAATGACTTCTTTTTGAAAAAACTGGAGAGAGTGAAGGGAAAATGGTGCTCTGGTTGTCTCTTACCAGCTTGTTCAGTGATGAAGGCAGGATGTTATTGCCAACATCACTGTCTCACTGGTAAGAGCTCACTGTCAGTGCTATGAGACCCCTACAGGTGAGAGGACCACTACTTTCCCCATAATCTTAATGCTGCCAAATGTTATTGCCTGACAGCAAGTAACACAGCAGAAAGGATAGTGGCACCCGATTTGCCGAACCCAAACCTACCAGCTGTGTGGGTGGACCAGAAGCAGCATGAGCTGGCCCTGGCTAGCTGGGTAGTGAGCAGTGAGGACAGCCTCATGCAAGCACTTTGTTGATATTTGTGCTTTGCTGCAAAGATGAAAAAAACAGAAGCCCTTGTGCTGTGCTGTGACTGCTTGTGAGGGTAGAATGTGGGGCCCTTGGGGCAAAGACTATAAAGGCCTCTCTAGAGCTCTGGAGGGGAGAAATTCTTTAGACAGCAGGGACCTAGGCTGCTTTAAATTCCTCTTAGACTACTTTTATCTTTTATCTTTTCGTGGACTGCTTTCATTACCTTATGACATGCTTTTACCTTATGTTATTGAACATTTTTATTAAGGAAACTGCATATCTTAACCTTCCAGTTCTGAGTGGTCCCTTGCATCAGAGGTGGACCTGTGAATAGGATAGATCTTTAGACAGATGTGTTGTAGTGGGAATTTTTTTTTGGTGGGATAGAGGGTAAGAGTGGAGAAGTGTTAGACAAGATGGTCACTGAGACCCCTTCCAACTCGGAAATTTTGTGTCTCAGTAAACTCTAAACCTCCTCAATTTTCCCAATTTGTTTTGATATCTTCTTTGCCCCTATCACATTCTATCTTATGTTACACTTATTTGTATATCTGTCAGATCAAGGTCATAAGGTCCTTGAAGCTAATATACAGCTTGAAACTGTATTCCCAGCATTTTAATAAAGACTTATTAGATCTTTCTTCAGGGTGTTTTAGATCCTGAAATTTACAAGAAGACCTCACTTACTAATTTTAAAATGAAGAGTCATTTACAATTGATTTGTAGTAATGTATGTATGAGTCATTAAATCATAACTACCACTGGGGTCATTCCAATTGAGCTTTAATGGAAGTAATTAGATGCATAATCGCTTTAGGGTAGGGAGTGGGAAAAATGATATATCTCTTTAATACTACAGGAGATTGTCTAAATTTAAAATAACATTCCATTACTCATTTTGGAATGTATCCCAAACATTTGTAGTTGATCAAATTATCTCTAATACAAGGGCCAGAGCTTAAGCATCTGAAATCTCATTTTAAATATATGACAAATTCACAGCTGCCAAGTTTTATGATACAGATATGAAGCAATTCTATTGAAAACTCTCCCATGATCTTAGTGTCATGAGAGCATAGTAATAGCAAAGCTGGAAAGCTGGAAGAACATCTTTATGTCATAGTTTTAAATATGTGTAGCATCTAAAGCACCCAACCTCCCCCCCACACACATATATGTACATACACACACAAATAAGGGGCCCCCATAATAGATATATCTTGTTGAAGGCTGTCTGTGGGTCCACGTCTGCCCAAAACCATAGTTCATGAGCCCCCACTGATGTGTTTACTTTTTTATCTAATCAGTCAGAGGACACACTAGTTCAAAGCAAAGGCATTTAATGAAATAACATAGTGAGACAAGTTGCAATAGAATTTTTCCTCCATAAACCTAGAGCAGACTCTACCATAAACATATATACCATTGGTGAGGAGAGTAAGAATATACAGGAGGCCTATATGAAGGACTAGGTCAAGGCACTCATGTAAGTAACAAATGGTGAAGTCTTCATGTGGCCTTCACTGGGCTGCTTCCCAACGGGTATGCCATCTTCTCTAGGTACACTGCTCCACGGCAGCCTGCAAGTGATGATTGGCATTATTTGGCCAAATGGATAACCACTTCTTTCATTTCTCCTAAAGTGACATAGACGTTGGTCTAATAGACTGGAGTCTTCTACTGAGAATTCTTCAGCTTATGAAGAGCCAAGTATGGCTGTCAGTATCCTCAGACATACTAATCTGTCCTAAATCTGTGGTTGGATTATGCTGCCTATGGAGTCATAGGATACAGTGTTGGAAGTCTAATGCTTCTTCATTTTATAGATGAGACATGTAAGGACCTTGGAGATTAAATGACTTGCCCAAGGCCACACAGGTATTGAGTAACATAGGTTGGATTTAAGCTCAGGTCCTCCATCCCTAATATCAATGCTCTTCCTTAGTGGCAACTGTTGGTACAATGGATAGAACACTGGGCCTGGAGTCAGGAAGACCTGAATTCAAATCAAGCCTTAGACACATACCAGCTGTGTGACCTTAAGCAAGCCATTTAACTTTTATTTGCCTCAATTTCATCAACTGTAAAATGGTGATGATAATTACAGTTACCTTGTAATGTTATTTTGAGGATCAAATGAGATAATATCTGTCAAAGGTATTTAGCACAGTACCTGGCCCATAGTGGGTACCATATAAATACATATTCTTTTCTTGCCCCTCCCTTTCTACTATACCATGATGCTCTCTCTTGCCAGGCTCCCTGCGTACCCTCTGTTGCCTAGGTATCTCTATAACTTGAGTATTAGACAAGAAAGGGGCTGACCGCAGGTCTTTCCCATCTGAACACTGTTTCTGGCCTTCCTACTATCTGACCAGGGCATATACCAGGCCCTGGCACCAGGGTACTGCTACCTTTTCTACTGTACCATTCTACAGTACCGTTAGTACTGTGCTGCCTGCAGGATGAATGTCATTGCCAACATCGTTATCTCACTGCAACCAATGCTATAGAAGTTATAACCCC
>CM053623.1:156064809-156084978 GCA_028646595.1 Phalanger gymnotis | reverse complement strand
CTGAATTCAAGTACTGGTATACACAGCTGAAAAATTATCCCTAGTTTTGATAGCATAGGAATTGAGGCAAAACTTATACATAAAGCTTTCAAATACCTATGACTTAGTCAGCCATTACAGAAACAGTGGTATTTGTCATTCCAGGATCTATAGAACCAGGCAGTTGTTGAATAAATAAGCTTTGGACTGTGTAGGTTTTGAGGTTGAAAGTGAAAATTCAAAGGAGGGGCATATGTAACTTTCAAAACCATCCTGCTTGTCTGAGATTCATTCTGACCTTTTTTCTTCTCGTTAAAAAAATAATATCCCTTCCTCCTGCCATCCTTACCTTATCCCCTTCCCATTTAAAGAAAAGAAAAATAAATTTTTGTAAAAAAAAATGATGAGTCAAGCAAAACAAAATTTCAAAAGGTAGGTGACATTACACATCTTGAGTTGATCTTCTCCGTCAGGAGTTGGGCATCATGTTTCTTCATTATATTCATCAGTACTCTGGAATCCTGAATGATCATTATATTTATCAGAATTCTTAAGTCTTTCAGAGTTGGTCCTGTTTATGATATTGTTGTTGATACATAAATTGCTCTCCTTGCTCTATCATTATATTTTAAAATTTTTATTTCCTACTACTAAGAAATTATTTTTCCTTTGCCACTAGATGGCAACCTATTCACATACATTGCTCTACTTCATCTAGGTTTGTGGAATTCAGAATGGTATGATCAAGTGCATTGTCAATTCAATCAATTGGAGCAAATTCATTTTAATCAGGATTTAAATTCCTAGCAAGCAAATTGACCTCCATAATCATGTAAAATACATTACCTCAACTATCTTTTGAATGGTATCTTAATTATTCCATTTTTAACAGGAAGGTTTTTGCTGATAATTGTTATGATCCTAAGCTTTCTTACTGCCTAATTCTCACAAACCCTAGCACAAGTGTGCCTAATACATTGTGCGAGGGCTCACAAGGTATTAGTAAGGACGCAGTTGTTTCTGGCCTTATGACACTGTGTCATCACTGTCCAAGACTTTTAGTGTATGTTTTACCTTAAGAATTTAAGCCTCTTGAAGAACATTCCAGCTCATGAGGCATTGCCCAGAGATACACACAACATAAGGAACCACAGACACACAGGAAAACCTCCCCAGGTAACCAGTCTTCTCAGAATTGCACAGAAATGTCATACATAGTGCTCTCTCTTTCCTAATAATATGGTCAGTTCCATAGTAAAAAGGCTAATTTAGAACTACTAGCCCAGAAACCTGAGCTACTTGCTTTATTTAGACTTGCTAAAGACAGCCTCAGAGGGGAAGAAAGACTAACATACAGGCAATAGCTGTCTTTACGCCCCACACATCAGTTATCCTTTGGTGATTGTGATACAGTAATTACTTCATTCTCTGGGAGGAAAGCAGGGATCCCTGCACCTACTGTGAAAGCAACTGTATTTTTACAGAGTTAACCCAGGCCTTTTCCAAACCTTTTCCCTTACTCCTTACATTTTTTTTCATTTTCCCCTTTCTTCCTTCTCTTCCTTCTCTTTATTACAATTTAACTTATTAATCAGTTAATAAGAATTTATTAAGCACCTATTACATGCCGGGCACCATGCTAAGTGCTGAGAATACAAAAAAAGGCAAAATACAGTCCCTGATGTCAGGGAGTTCACAATTTATTGACCAAGACAACATGCAAAGAACTGCAAATGAGATATATACAAAATAAATTGGGGATAACCTCAGAGGGAAGATTCTTACAGAGAGTAGAGCTTTATCTGAGAAGTGAAGGAAACCAGGGAAGCCAGAAAGCAGAAACAGGGAGGGAGAGAGTTTCAGGCATGGGAGACAGCCAGCAGGTTAAAAGGCTCAGATTTAGGAGGTGGAATGTCATATATAAGGAATAGCCAGTGTCACTGGATCAGAATACATAGAGGAGAGTAACTTATAATGAGACTGAAATGATATTAAGGGTCCAGGTTTTGAAGGACTTTAAAAGTCAAACATAGGTTTATATTTGATCTTGGAGGCAATAGGAAACTTCTGGAGGTTATTGAGTGGGGGTGGGGGAATGGGAATGATGTGCGACATCAGACCTGTGTTTTCGGGGGATCACTTTGACAGCTGAGGGAAAGGTGAGTCAGATTGGGGAGAGCTCTACTTGAGGCAAGAAGACCAACCAGCAGAATATTGCAATAGTTTAAGTATAAAGTGATAAGGGACAGGGTGGTGGCAGTGTCAGAGGAGAGAAGAGGGTATATATCTATGAAAAATGTCATAAAGATAGAAATAACAGGAATTAACAACTGATAGGATATTGGGCATAAGAGAGAAAGAGAAATTAAGGATGACAGCCAGGGTATAAGCCTCAGTGACTGGTAAGATGGTAGTACTTCCAACGGTAATAGTGAAATTGGGAAGGGAGGAGGAGTTGGGGGAGTTGTTCCTTTGAAGTTTAAGATGTTTACGGGACATCCAATTCAAATGTCAATTAGACAGTTAGAGATAGGAGACTAGATGTCAAAAAAGAAGTTGTAGCTACACAAATAGATCTGGGAATTATCAGCATAGATAACAAACTCGAATGTATGGGAGCAGATGTGATCACCAAGTAAAATAGTACAGAGGTAGAAGAGAAGAGGACCCAGGACAGAGTCCGTGGCAAGTGGGCAGTCTACATGAAGATCCAGCAAAGGTCTGACGAGTAGGAAGAGAACCAGGAGACAGCAATGTCAAGAGAGCCTAGAGAGACGAGACTATTAATGAGAAGAGAGCGATCAACAGTGCAAGAGACTGCAGAAAGCTCAAGAAGGATGAGGAGTAAGAAAAACCCATTAGTTTTGGCAAAGAAGAAATCTTTCGTAACTGTACGTAGAACACATGTTCTATTCTGTCAAGACCTCTTCGGATCCTTGCTCTCTCATCCACTGCATTAGTGATCTTTCAAAGTTTTGTATCATCAGAAAAATGTGATAAGAATGATTTTAATGTCTTTATTCAAATCATAGATAAAAAATGTTAAACAACATAAGACCAAGCACAGATCCCTGGGAGATTTCAAATTCTCATCAAACTATTAATAACCAGGAGAAGTTGGTGAAAGCTACAAAGACGCAAATTTAGGCTTGGTATAAAGCTAAACTTTCTAACAATTTTGTTGCTGTTCTTCAATTATTTTAGTCATTTCTGACTCTTTATGACTCCATTTGGGATTTCTTGGCAAGGATACTGGAGTGGTTTGCAATTTCCTTCTCCAGATCATTTTTACAGATGCAGAAACTGAGGCAAAGAGCATTAAGTGACTTGCCCAGGGTCATACAGCAAGTAAGCGTCCAAGGCTAGATTTGAACTCAGGAAGATGACACAACTGAAAGACTGAACAACAACACCAAACAAAATCCAAAAATGGAATGGGCTGTCTTTAGGAGCAGCAGCCTCCACCTTATCAGTGGTCTTCAAAAAAACTCTTTCATGCAGTACTCCACCCTCCATTTGTATTTGCTTCAGTTGCCCCTGGATCTAGACTTCTCCCTACCAGCTGCCATCTTGCCGGGTCTAGAAACCAAACCCTGTTGACTTAGCCCTCTCCTGTCTGGAACTCTACTCTGGAGCTCTGTTCTCTTGACTGGTGTTTGCCGATAACCTTATTAAACCTGGTCTCAGGATCACTTCCCCCTTTACCTCCCACCCCCAGATTTCTTCTCACCAGCCACCATGCACCTCTGCATACCCCTGGCAATCCCACCTCACTTCCAGTTCTGGAACCATAATCAAATCAACTCAGTCATTGCCCCCGGAAAGGATATGCTAGTTAATCTATTCCTTTCTGTCTCTACTCACAATCTTTATAACTTTTCAAACTTGTTTCTTCCGGTTAGAATATAAGCTCCTTGGAGCCAAGGATTGTCTTTGCTTTTGTATCTGTATCCTCTGCCTTTAGTACAGTGCTTTATAGTAAAATAGTAAAGATAGTAAAGACTTAATAAATGCTTTTTTATTCATTGGTTGGTGAGTGGGTATACTATAGATTATCATTCAGCTATGGGCTAGATTAGATATCCTGTGACATCACTTCTACCTCTACAATTATGTGATTCTATAACTCCATTTTGTTTCTACCATGTAACATTTTAGAACACACTAAACTGCAACCTGCAGCCTGCGGGCTGTAAGCATCCCAAAAACACACCGAAGGATTTTGGGCAGCCCACGAAAAATGTAGAGGATGTTTTCCAAAATGCTTTACCTGAAATCGTTTGACAGGCCGCAGGTTGTGCAGTTATTTTCTACCGTATTATCCAAGTCTGTCAATTTTATCTACAAGAATGGCTTGAGGGACTCCATCAAACCCTTTCCTAAAATCTGAATTATATGTACAACATTCTTCTGTACTATCAATCTTGTTCCTCTGCCACAAAAGAAAATGCAGGTGGCCTGGAATAACCTATCCTCGTTAAAGTTGTGTTAGAGATGTTCACTACTGGTGAATATTTTTAGTATAATATTCCTTTAATAATATGTTCTAGAATTCTGCTCATTAGCCTATAGTCTGTGACTCCTTTCTCTTCCTTTTTTGAAAATTGAGACAAATGTGTACTTCTCTACTCTTGCTCTCCCAAGTACTTCACTTGATAGAGGCTAGCATTCATACCTGCTATTGCTTTCAGTTCTCTAAAATAAAATGTGTAATAATATAAAAGGCAATGTTTTAAACTTTAAAGTGCTGTAGAAATATGATCTATTATTATTGTAGAGTATGTTACCCATGCACTTTATGTACATCTATATGAGTTGTCTAAATGTAGCTCTCAGGGAGTGATTCATAAGTATCTTTGGCATCTCGCTCACCCCTCTTGACGGGAGACCTTATCATCTGAAGGGGAGCACAGGAAGAAACTGTGAGGTTGACTGCTCTGTTCTCGTGAGAGATAGGGGCATAGGACTAGAATTCTATATATCTGTCCTCCTAAATATTGATAGTCTATAAGCTTGGCTCTTTTAGATTCAAAAGCTATGAAACTTCTAGTTTCTCTGGTCACTGTTCTTTAAAAGGGAAGGTACCCTAAGCTTATGTCTGCAGGTTTGATTCCTTCTTACCAAATACTAAATACACAAAAGGCCATTACAAATTGTAAATAGCAAGCGAGCAAATAGTGAACAGAAATTCAAGAAATTCTTCAGATAAGAATATCCCAGAATATATGTGAGAGTGAAAGTTTTTCACCTGGCAGCTATCAGTTCAACCAAAAGAGAGGCCTCATCTTATTCAAGGAGAAACTTCCTGAAGTCCCTAGGGAAGCAAGCTGATAATGACAGCATTTTGAGAACTGGCTTTCCCTACACATCTGCTGATCTCCAGGGTCCTTTCTCTCCCTCCATGGTTCTTTCCCTGATGAGGGTCTGCCTATTTTGGAGAAATAGGAACGAAGAATCTCTTTCCTCTCCAAAGCTCTCATGCCAACTCCACCCCTCACATACAGTGTCAAATAATTATTCTGTTTGTCAGTGATGACAAACTTATACAAGCTTATTCCAGGCTCGAAACTCAGGCTTAAGTATTACTGTGACTCTGAGCTATAATTCATCTGGGCCTGATGACCTGAACTCTTCAAGGATTATTTAGTGATCTTTTACTATCCCTATTTCCTTTGGATATCAGCTCCTCATATTTTTTCTCTCCTTTCTATTCCAAAAATCATTTTCTTCGGCAGAGAATACAGAAGTAAATTCAGAGTTGAGGACCACTGCCAATTGTTATGTTTTCATAGTCCCATCCACCCACAGCACCGGTATTATCCTTTTTCAATCTTCCTCTTTTCCCCAACACTGCTAAAAACAGAACACCCCCCCTCCCCCGCTTTTTGTTATCTTTAAGTTCCCTTGCTAGCTGTGGGTAATTCTAATGTTTAGGATCAAATGAAATAAATGCAATATAAATGCTAGCTATCGTTATCATTATTATAATACCCCTGACACTATTTTTAGAAAACTGTGCCACACTTTTGCATCCTTCTTTCATTATTTGCTCTTGATTCTGTCTTCCATACATGTCTTTTAGGAGTCTAAATTGGTTGTTGAGCTCCCTGTGCATCTGCATAGGTTTCTTTAGACAATGCCCCCTCATTTGTCCTCATTGTAATAAATTATTTTTGTTTTTTTAAAAATACCCTTGAGAATTTCCTATACCTTTGGGACTAATTTCCCCTGTAGAATTTTAGCCCATGTAATATTATTTTTTTCTCTTAACCCTTCAAAATATTCCCCTAAAAATCGAGAATTGTCAGAATATCTGTTTTTTGCTTTCTCAATTGTAAATTTTGAGATGGAGTGGTCACTTTGTCCCTAAGGTTCCCATCAGGAAATCTATTTCAATAAAATATCACTTCTTTTCTTTGTTCCTTCCTATCCCTTTCTTTTCCTTCTTTCCTTTCTTCCTTCCTTCCTTTTTTCTTCTTTCTCCTGTCTTTCATTCTCCTTTCTTTTTCTTCCTTTCTTCCTTCCTTCCTTTCTTTCTTTCTTTCTTTCTTTCTTTCTTTCTTTCTTTCTTTCTTTCTTTCTTTCTTTCTCTTCCTCCCTCCCTCCCTTCCTTCCTTCCTTCCTTTCTTCCTCCCTTCCTCCCTTCCTCCTTTCCTTCCTTCCTTCTTGGTGGTCTGTTGTATAGTGTGACCACAATATTGTTTCTGTTTCTGCCTTCATTGATCTTTACCTAATTCTTCCCCATTGCTCTCTGATACCTAGAATTCCTCACATGAATATATTTTCTTAATACCTAGCTCTACCTGTCTCACCTTTCTCCTGGCCTATTTAAAAAAAAAAAAGTCTTCTGGAGCCATCTTCCAGTGAGAGGCCATTCAAAGCCAGCTACCTCTTCTCTCCTGCTCTACATGTCCAAATCCTTCACATTATTCCCCATCTTTCCTCCTTTGCTTAAATTTTTGACAAAGAAATGACCCTCCTCATCACAGTCGATGCCTCTTTTTGTAGTCCTGATCCCATTTTCTCTGGTACATGACTCCCCAAATCCTTGCTTCTCTCTTTATAATCTTCAAATTCTCCCTACTGGCTCGTCCTGTGCTTATCGTGTATAAACACACCAAGGTGTTCCCCACTCTGAAACAGACAGCAATAACAACAACAACAACAACAAAAAAGGTCCCCCCACTTCTCTTGACCCTATCCTCTCCTAAAGCTATTATCCCATTTCTTTCCTCCTGTTCTCAGCTAAGTTCCTTGAAAAAAAGCATCTACATTTGCAACCTGGTTTGTGATATCATCGTTCAACCAGAACTGCTCTCTCTAACATTATCAATGAACTCTTTTTTGTTTTTAATATATTTTTATTTATTTTAAAAAATATTTCCCAATTACATATAAAAATGTTTTAACATTCATTAAAAAAAAAATTTGAGTTCCAATTCTCTTCCTCCCTCCCCCCTCCTTGAGAAGTCAAGCAATTTGATGTCAATTATACATGTGAAGTCATGCAAAACATATTTCCATATCAGCTGTGTTTCAAAAGAAAACACAGACAAGGAAAAAAACCAAGACAAATAAAGAAAGTTTTAAAAAATATGCTCTATTCTACTGTCAGAGTTCATCACTTCTCTCTCTCTGGAAGTGGTAGCATTTTTTAATATGGGTCTTTTGGAATTGTCTAGGATCATTGTCTTGATCAGAGTAGCTAAGGCTTTCACAGCTGATCATCCTTGTAATATTGCTATTACTATGTACAGTGTTTGGGTTCTGCTCACTTTACTTTTCATGAGTTCATATAAGTTTTTGGAACCATCCTGCTTGTCACTTCTTACAGCATAGTATTCTATCACAATCACATACCACAACTTGTTCAGCTACTCCGTAATTGATGGACATCCCCTTGATTTCTAATTCTTTGCCACAAAAAAGCACTTTTACATATGTATTTGTGTGTGTGTGTGTGTGTGTGTGTGTGTGTGTGTGTGTGTGTGTAATACAGATAGGTAGTTTTCCCTTTTCTTTGATCTCTTTGGGATGCAGACTTAGTCGTAGTATTGCTGAGTCAAAGGGTAGGCACAATTTTATAGCCTTTTGGGCATTGTTCCAAATTGTTCTCCAAAATGGTTGGACTAGTTTGCAACTCCACTAAGTGCATTAGCATCTCAATTTTTCCACATCTCCTCCAGAACTTGTCATTTTCCTTTTCTGTCCTATTAGCCAATGTGACAGGTGTGGTAGTATCTCAGAGTTGTTTTAATTTGCATTTCTCTTATCAATAGTGATTTAGAGCATTTTTCTTTCTTTTTTTTACAGCATTTTTCATATGACTATTGATAGTTTATATTTTTCCTAAAAATTGCCTGTTCATATCCTTTGATCATTTATTAACTGAGAAATGGCTCTTGTTTTTATAAATTTAGCTTAGTTTCCTATGTATTTGGGAAATGAGGACTTTATCAGAAAAACTTGCTGTAAATTTCCCCTGCAGTTTCCTGTTTTCCTTCTAATTTTGGCTCTATTAGTTTTGTTTGTGCAAATGCTTTTTAGTTTCATGCAATGAAAATTATACATTTTACTTCCTCTCTATCTCTTGTTTTGTCATAAACCCATGCCTTATCCATATAGCTGGCAGTTATATTTTTTCATGCTCCCTTAAATCACTTTTGCTATCACCCTTTATTTATAAGTCATTTATTCATTTTTAAAAGCTTTTTCTTGATATGTGGTGTGAGATGTTTCTCTATGCCTAGTTTCTTCCAAACTGCTTTCCAGTTTTCCCAGCAATTTTTGTCAAATGGTGAATTTTTATCCTCAAAGCTGGATCTTTGAGTTCTCAAACACTAGATTACTGTGGTCATTTTTTTGTATTGTGTATCTAATCTATTCCACTGATCTAGCTCTCTAAGTCTTAGGTAGTACCAGGTTGTTTCGATGATTACCATTCTGCAATATCGTTTGAAATCTAGTAGTGCTAGGCTGCCTTCCTTCACATTTTTTTTCTTTGATTTGCTTGATATTCTTGATTTTTTGTTCTTCTAGATGAATTTAATTGTTATTTTTTCTCTGCCTGTAAAATAATTCTTTGGTAGGGTTAGCATGGCGCTGAATAAGTAAATTAACTTAAGCGGAATTTTCATTTTTATTATATTGGCTCTGTCTACCTATGAGCAATTAATATTTCTCCAATTATTTAGAGCTGTCTTTATTTGTGTGAAAGATGTTCAATGATCTCTTAACTGCCAATTCTAATACTCTTCACGTAGTTCTCTACAGAATTTGATCCTGTTGGCCAACTTCTCCTGCTTATACTTTCCTCTCTGGGTTTTCTACACCCCTCTGCCTCTTCCTCCTCCTACCTATCTGATACCTGCTCTACCTTCTTTGCTGGATGAAAATCTATGCCGTGCCCACTAATTGTGGGTGGTGCCCAACATGTCATGGTTTTAGTTATTATCTTCCTACGGATGATTTACAGATCCACAGATTGCTAGTTTCTCCCACCAGAGTTCCACTCCTGATATCCTGAATCAACAACTGCCTATTGAGGATTTCAAAATGGGTATCCCATAGGCATTTCAAAATTCAATATTTTCCAAAATAGAATTCATTATATTCCCCCCAACCCATTCTTCTCCTAAACCTCCATATTTCTAATGAGGACACCATCATCCTTCGAGGCACTCAAGTCCACACTTTGAAGGCAAATTCAACTTGTCACTTTCCCATACCCCACATACCCAACCACTTCCCAAAAGTGTTGATTCCACATTCACCACACCTTTTGAAATTTAGAAAGTGTTTTATATATTATTGTATGTTATAGAGTACTAAAAGAAATGGTAGGTGTGAATCCTGAATCACTATTAAGAAAATGGAAGAGGTAATGCAGAACTACAGAAGGGCAAATTGGCCTAATTTTCAAGGAAGAGAATGAAGTCTGCAGACTTAGACCAATGAGCTTTACTTAATTCTCTGCAGAATTCTAGAACATATTATTATTAAAAGAATATGTTACATTGAATATCTTTTTACTACCCAATTTCTGGGAAAAACTTAGTCGTGAAGTCGTAACCTATAAGTAAAATCATCCCTGGGGCACTAGGGGTTTGGCTTTAATAAGTTTCTTGTGAGAACAGTGTGATAGAGTATGAGAACAGGAAGCCTTAACCCCCTCTCATTAGAAGTCAAGATTTTCAGGACTGAACTTGGTTCAAACCGTATACCTGGGTAAAGAAGAGAGAGCAGGAAGTACTCTGGACTCTACGGGCCCAGGAGCAATTCCTCAAGATTATCCTTTATGCTGCTTCTTTAAAAGACAGGCTTTTATTTCAGAGAATGGCTGGGATAATTGAAAAGAACTATCCAATTTTCTAAAGACAATCCAAACTGTTCTCTACTTCCGCTTCAATTCTGGCCCCAACTCATTGTCCATTCTTGCTGTCTATTGAAGTGTATGTATATTGGGTGTGGTACTACAGAGCTGGCAATGTACACACCCAGAGTTATCCTGGACAAATGAGGTTTTTTCCCAAGGTGTGGAGGAGAAACACTGGCAGTAGAGTGAGCACACAGCAGTTTATTCACTTTTATGCTGGTAGCAGACAATGACCTTCCTGTGGAGTCACCCGTTAGATTATTCTGGGTTTGAAGGAACACAGAAACAAAACAAAGGATTTATGATCTCCAACAGGACATCCGTTTTGAGATGTCTGATAGGCAGTTAGTTATATAAGACTGGAGGTCAATAGATAAGTTAGGGTCAAATAAGTAAATCTGAGAATCATTAACATGGAGATGATAATTGAGTCCATTGGAACTGCTGAGATCACCAAATGAAACAGTGTAGAAGGAAAAGAGAAGAGTCAGCAAATCCTTTGTCCCATTGTCCTATCATGGCTCACCCCTTTCTAAAGTCTAACGTTGGATGTCTCCCATAATCTACCTTCTCTACTACTGTTTCCATGTTGCAGAAAATGCCAGAGGTAGTTACATAACATGAAACCTGGGTTCACTACAAATTTGTCATCCAGTCTCAACTGGTATCAGCATATCCATAATTTTACTCTTTTCAGACTGATTCTCTATAGATGCCCACACATTTGTAACAATGTTTCTATAGAAAAAGAAGTTCAGGGGCAGCTAGGTGGTGCAGTGAGTAGAGCACTGGCCCTGGAGTCAGGAGGACCTGAGTTCAAATGCAGCCTCAGACACTTGACACGCTTACTAGCTGTGTGACCTTGGGCAAGTCACTTAACCCCAATTGCCCTGCCTTCCCCCTTGCAAAAACAACAACAAAACCCCCTCCCCTGAAAACAGAAAAAGAAGTTCACTATTCTAATTTGGCATGCCAAGAACATGTCTTCTCCTACCATAGTTCGAAATAGCCAGAAAGATCAAGACCCCACCTCTTTCTGCTTTCCAAACTTCTGGGCAATGGGAGTAAAGGCTTCTAGCTCCAAATCATTGATTAAGTCACTATGGCCTAGGTTAGGGACCTCAGCAGCTGGGCAGGTGGTGAGAAAGAGGTGAAGGCAAGAATGAACATTTCTGGGATTTAGAGAATAAGGAATTCCGAAAGGTTAAACTCATCCTCCTCCACTTTTGCTCCAGTCTCAGAAGATGGGAGGCTTTCTCTTTGCCAAAGCCAGACCCATGACCTGCATTCTTCATCTCATTCCTTATAGTTCAGCTTGCTATTTTGGTAATCTCAGTTTTCATAATCATCAGTCCCAGTATCCACAGCTTCCATCCCCATTGCCTTTAAACACATCCAGATCTCCCCCATCTTGCAGAAGCAAACAAAAAAGCCCTCCCTTAGCCCTACCATTCCCTCAAAGCTATCATCCTGTTTCTATCCTCCATTTCATAATCAAATTCCTAGAAAAAAAAATCTGCCTATATTTGTTGCTTCCATTTTTCTCATCTCCTAATTCTTAGCCACTTACTTCGGTTACCCCCACTTGACTGAACCTGCTTTTACCAAGGTCATTAATTCTTTATTTACTGTTTATTTTCTTGTCTTTCTTACCTTTCTGAGGCTTTTGACATTCCTTCTCCTAGGATGTTTGCTTATTATTGGAATAGTACATTCTCTCTTGGTTTTTTTCCTGCCTGTCTAATGATTCTCAATCTCCTTTGTTAGACTATCATCCACATTCCACTGTCTCTGTGTGAGTACACTTCATGACTCTCTACAATACCTTTTTCTCTTCCCTCTCTATACTTTATTGGTGATCACATTAGTTACCATGGGTACAATTATCATCCCTATGTAGACAGCTCCCAGCTCTACATATCCAATCTCCATTTCACACCATATCTCCAACTACATGATGTCCCTGGATGTCCCAAAAGCATATCAAACCCAACACATCTAAATGTGAATCCATATTGTTTCCCCCAAAACCCAACCATCCTCTTAACTTGCCTATTTCTATTAAGTGAACCACCATTCTTCCAATTACCCAGGTTCAGAAACTAGGAATCATCCTCCACTCCTCCCTTGCCCTAACCCTATCTCCCCCATCATATCCAATC
Organism: Phalanger gymnotis; assembly: GCA_028646595.1. Lineage (NCBI taxonomy): Eukaryota > Metazoa > Chordata > Mammalia > Diprotodontia > Phalangeridae > Phalanger > Phalanger gymnotis. The sequence continues at coordinate 156,072,462 of CM053623.1, read as the reverse complement.
AGTTACTAAGTTTTTATAAATGTTTTATTCATTTTAAACTTTAATACAAAATGAGAAAAGAAAAAAGGAACATTTCCATGTACACAGCAGATCATAAGAAAAGACTCAATATAAAACAATAAATTTCCATTTCAAAAAAGCCTACATTGTTTTCAGAAATACCCAAGCTTTTCTTTGCTTCCTTGTAGGTTTTCTTTTGTTCTCTGCTATGTACTTTTTATTTTTTCCTTGCCCTAAAGAAGGCTAAAATTAAATGTGTACATACACAAAGATATCTATAGACATACACACATATATTCACACACATATGTGTAAGACCACACTATGCATATTTCCACTTGCCATTTCTTTCTCTGGAGGTAAATATCATCTTCCTTTACAGGTCCATGCCCTTCCATGTTTTTCTAAATTAACCAGCTCATCATTTCCTACACCAAAGCAGTAGTCCAACAAAATTACATCCTATCTGAGAGATCCTCTATGAAATTTCCCCCCAATTTTCTTCATTTCTTCTATTCTTGGTTATATTGGTTTTATTTATGCAAGAGATTTTTAATTTATAAATCAAAATTATCCATTTTATACTTCAACAATGCTCTCACCTTATAACATGGTTTAAGGTCTGATACTGCTGAATCTCTTTCCTTTACATCTTTTCCCCCTAGTTTCTTTGAAATTCCTGACCTTTTGTTCTTCCAAATAAGCTTATCATTTTTTCTAACTCAGTAAGATATTTTTTTAACAACTTAATTGGGATGTCAATGAATAAATAGATTAGTTAGGCAAGATGGTCATTTTTATTATATTGGCTTTACCTACCCATGAACAATAAATATTACTCCAATTATTTAAATCTGACTTTATTTGTATAAAAAGTGTTTTATCAGTTACTAAGTCTTAATGATTCTATCTCCTCAACATCTTTTGCATCCATTGCGTTCTATCCCTCACACCACAACCATCCTAGTCACTCATCACTTCTCACCTAGATTTGAAATAGCCTCCTAATTGTTCTTTCTGTGTCTAGCTTCTCATGTCTCCAATCTCTCCTACAGACAGCTGACAAATTGCTATTCCTTTTTTTTTTCTCAGGCGTGAAGTACAGTGGCCATCCACAGGCTGGATCCCACTGCTATTAATTTGCTGTTTCTGATGCCAGCCATTTTATACTTCCTTAGGTAGCCTAATGCTCCCCCCACTCTCCCGCCCAGGCCTGAGGTTCAATACCAGAGCTAGACTTAGTGGGGACACCTTATCAGCTTTAGCTGTATTACAACTCAGAACTCCTAAGCTGTTGCAATCTACCAACTTCAGTCTTCCCCAGTAGCAGCAATTACTCCGACTCCAAGTTGATATTTCTAAAGCCCAGGTATGTTCTCCCTCTATTCCATGTGATTCTTCTATTTAAGAAGTTTCAATGGATATCTATAGCTACTATGATAAAATTGAAACTCTTCATATGGCATTTTGAGCCTTTTAAAATCTGACTCCACTTTATCTTTCCAGACTGATTTCAGATTGCTTTTCTAAGTGCATTGTGTTCCAGTTAAACTGGTAGGTAGACTTGCAGTTTCTAATGTATAGCTTTCTGTCTTCCATCTCCACACCTTAGCATAGGCTACCTCACAGAGCCCAGAACATTCACCTCCAGCTCTGGGAACTAACTCCCTTCAAGTCTCAACTCAGTTATCACTTCTTTAAAGAGGCTTTGCCTGATTCCCTCCTACTCTGCCAGTCCCTTGATATTGACTTTGTATGTATTTTATGTTTACTTTTTTGTGAGTTTATTATTTCCACCCCATAGAATGCAAACCTTTTGAAGGCAAGGATTTTCTTACCCTTGTATTTGCATCCTAACATCTGGTGGAGAGCCTGACATGTAGTAGTGACATAGTAGACAGAGCATTGAACTTGGAGTCAGGAAGCCTTGAGTTCAAATCTGGCCTCAGAGACTAACGGGGCAAATCACTTAATCCTCATTTGCCTCAATTTCCTCATCTGAAAAATGGAGACAAAAGCACTTGCCCCAGGATTAATATGAGGCTCAAATGGAATAATATTTGTAAAGAACTTATGTCTGGCAAATAATAGGTACTGCTATATAAATGCTAGTTATTGTTAGAGTAGGGCTTTACTAAATGCCTATTGATTAATTGATTGAAAGAAGGATGGTGCAATTAAATGGAAAAATCTCTAATATTCCTTTGAGAGAATGATAAAGGAATTGGTCAATTCTACTTTATTAAACTCACAAAGGATACAAGAACAATCATTCCATTCATTTAAGAAGCACTAGTAAGTGCTTCTTACTATGTGCCAGACACCATGCTGGGCACTGGGGCTACCAAGACAAAAAAAAAAAAACAGTCTCTGCCTTCAAAGACAAAGATTCTATTGGTGAGAAACATGTACATAGAGTGATAGGAGGTAGATCTTAACTTAACCCTCCCCCCCGACATAAGCTAAGTTGTTTTTCTCTTAAAAGATATTAAGACTTTCCTTCAGACTTAGTTGGCTTTGGAAAATAAGGAGAATAATGACTAAGATTATTAACAGTCTGGCCTCCCAGATGCTTGGCTGGTAGATCATAATGGGAATTTTGCTGAGCTCAAGGGGTTCTTAATGAGCTATCCTTGCTGTAGGTCCTTCCCTTGCTATGGCTAAGCAATTTCCTTTTGTTAACTGTTGAATGACCTAGGAATGTCTCATTTTATTCCAATATTGAACCTAAACTGCAAAAGGCCTGGCCTGACTCAGGTTCAGCACAGAACACTTGGCACAGTCTGGCGGGATAGGTACATAATGAGCTCCTTTATGTGGTGGATGGGCCTTACAGAGGTAGATTAGTCTGGATTGAGCTTCATGCTTCTGCTGGAACTTTTGGTGATGCCTCTAGAGATAGCTGTGGTTTAATAAGAGGCACCCTCAGCTCCAGGAAGATTAGAAAGTAAACTGCCTATGGACATTCAGTAAGAAGAGAACAAAATGAGTACCTCAAAGAGAACTGCCACTAAATTGTTTTACTCCCTATAGCTCTGAACTTCCAGCTTGGAAATCTAAGCCTTCTTTCAGTTTTACAGTGGAATCTCTTTGGACCTCATTTATCTGTTAAGCAGCCTAGAGGGATTGCACTTTTTCAGATGCAGAAAGAGATTTTCCCATAATTAGAAAAGGAAAAATTCAGAGTTAGGCTCAGCCCTCATTGGGACTGAGTGCTTTTGTTTTGACGGTGTTTATCATCATAATCTAATTGCCTGGAGAAGGGGGAAAGGCCACCCCAAAAAAAGGCCCTCCCAGCTTCAAGGGAATCGTATTTGTGTAAACGGGTTTTGAACAACTTTTTATAAATGACAAGACAGCTGAACCAACAATCCTCAGTTTTATAATTGTATATGGACATAGCCGGACACAGAGGGGGAAGCAAGAGGGACCCCAACTGTGAAAGAATGCAAATCAAGTGAACAATAGTGAATTTAATTCCTTTCCATTTAGGTATTTTGTAAAGGGAATCCTGGATACTATTACTGATGCTAGGATGGCATCTTGCTAAACTATAGAATTTCTGGTTTCCTCGATATATTTATATCTAAGTGTTCAAAGTTCTTTTATGTCATCTACCCAAATTAAGGTTATATATGGGATGAAGGTGAGTATGTTTCAAATTGTGTGTGTGTGTGTGTGTGTGTGTATGTGTGTGTGTGTGTGTGTGTGTGTGTGGTAGAGAGACAGAAACAGAGAGAGATTTCTCTGAAAACTGGTATCTGACAGTGCTATGTATAGTCATTTTAGGATAATTAGCATGTGTTGTGGAGGAGGGCTTCCTACCACCAACAGAAAAGAGGTAGAGTTGATTCCTCTCAGACCACAACAGTCTCTTAAGGCTTCTGCGTTTAAAGTAACAGGACTCAGACTACAAAGAGCTTCCAGTTTTTAGCCTAAGGAAAACTGACCTGAATCCACATAGGTTCCTTTCCCTGCTATTTTGGGAGCTTATTAACACAAATGTAACTGAGCTTTAGCATAGGCTCAGTTCACTAAAGATGGAAGTGACTTCCTCTTTCTCTCTTTAGGCCCTATGCCCTAAACCTCTTTCAGTTGTCCTTTTCAGTTCTGGGTACAGGCAACAGGTAAGCCCTAAGTGGCTGGGGTGCCGGGAGGCAAGTCCATGGGGTAGGTTTAGAATGTACCTTGGTTACTTATGTTTTGTAAAATGGAGTGGTTGAAAGGAAATTATTTAGAACCATGAGCATATTATTTATCAAATGAGGTAATATTTGTAAATGGTGCTTTGCCCAGTGCCTAGCACATGGTAGGTGTCATGTAAATGCTCTTCCCCTATCGATTTGGAACTTGGGACTCTGCTATATAGGAACTGAGTCAAGCTGAATCTAATTCCCTTCTACTCCCCAGAGACTGTGCTGATGTCAGGAGGATTATGCCCCACTGGGTGGGTGGTGGGAAATGTTTGTATGTTTTGTTTTTTTTCTCAGAAAACTTTTGAAGTAAACATTCCTTTGTAAAAGCTAAATGGATTGCTAAGTGATCAAATCGAACTCTGGTTCTGGGAACACCTAAAATTAGGAGAATACAATTGGTGGATGTTGAGCCAAGGACAAACACTAGACAACCCCTGGGAGAAGGGGTGCTGGGGAACCCCAGCATGAAATGTAACATCTCTTTTTTTTAAAATTTATTTTTTATTTTTCGTTTACAGCACTCAGTTCCACAAGATTTTGAGTTCCAAATTTTCTCCCCCTCTCTCTCTTCCCCTCTCTCCCTCAAGATAGCATATAATCTAATATGGGTTCTACATATACCTTCACATTAAACTTATTTACGCAATAGTCAAATTGTAAAGAAGAATTATGATCAATAGAATGAACCATGAGAAAGAAGAAACAAAACGAAAAAGAAGAAAAAAAAGGAAAGAGCAAATAGTTTGCCTCAATCTGTATTCAGACTCCATAATTCTTTCTCTGGATGTAGCTAGCTTTTTCCATCATGAGTCTTTTGGAGCTGTCTTTGAGCCTTGTATTGCTGAGAAGAGTCAAGTCTATCAAAGTTAGTCATCACAGATACCGTGTGTCTGTAATACTGTATTATGTTCTCTTGATTCTGCTCCCCTCACTCAGCGTCAGATGGATGACCTAAGTCTTTCCAGGTTATTATAAAGTCCTTCTGTTCCTCATTTCTTATAGCACAATAGCATTCTATTACATTCATATACTTGTTTAGCCATTCCCCAACCGATGGGCATCCCCTTGATTTCCAATTCTTTGCCACCACAAAAAGAGGTGCTCTAAATATTTTTGTTCATACGGGTCCATTTGAAATGTAACATATCTTAGGGAAACAACACAAACATAGCCATAATTGGCTGTGTACATATTTATATGTGTATATATTTATATGAATAACAGTAATTATTCAGCATCAACAACAACAAAAAGTACATGGCTTTCAGGCAGTGGGAATCAGAGTTACACAGCTTATTAATAAAATCTTCACAGGTTGTCAAGCCCTCAGTTAGGAAAGTCCTTCACATTTTGCCAGAGATGAGAATCTCCAAACTGTTTAATAAGGTATATTCAAGTTAGCCTTTGCCATTTCCCCATTAGCACTATATTCAATTAAAGAATACACAGCTAGAAAAAAAGATGGATCTTATCTTCATCTAGAGAAAGTTAGCTTTAAAGTATAGCAAACGTAAAGCCAAAAAAAAAAAAAAAGCAAAAGAATAGCTTAAAAGGAACAGAAAATGACTATTCTTTCAGATAGAAAGGGAGCAGAGAGAAAGAAAAAAAGAACTTTAATAGCCTGGAATTCTTAATCATGAGAACCAACTCTCCCACACTGATGACAGCTATACAAGTTGGACAAAGATGTTGGTCACATTGGTGAAATCCAGGCACACTTACTTAATGCCATTCATTCTTCTCTGCCTCTTCCATCCTCTTATCTATACATCTGTGTCTGTCTTTCTACCTCTCAGAAGGAGTTCAAAACTGTTCTTTAGTGGAAATTCTGTCCTCCAGCCCAGAGGCCATAAACTGTGAAGACTACAACTACCAGAACTCCAAGAAACCATTTCAAAATCTCTCCTTGTATTCGGAATTGATCCTAATGCAAGACTACAAGAGGATAGGATTGAACCAAGAGAGGAATCTGATATACAAACGACAAACTGAAGCAGAAATATGGTCTAGATTAAAAATTAGTCTGGAAATGAAATGGTCATGATATCCAACATATCTGTTTTAGTGCAGAACAACTATTGCCTATAAGGAAAGACCAAGCAAGGGATGGATTAGATTATGAAAGAATGGATTACATCATCCTAAATTTCATGAGATATTTGGCTATTGTAGTAATCATGATGAAGTATTTGCAAAAAGATCATCATGAAAATAATTGTAGGATTTCTTACAGAGAATGGAAGTAGTAATCTTAAAGAAGAATTCTCTCAGACCTTACAAATGGAATTAACATCTATTTTGATATATTCTCTTATTTCAATGCAGAGGTAAGAGAGAGTAGGTGAAAACAATGAGAAATAGGGTCTCGGTTTCAGCTGTAGAACTAGGGAGTTGAATTAAGGTCCTTTCTAACTCTAAATCTGTAATGCTGTGTAATAATAGATGTTAGAAAATATGGACCAGGAATAAGGAATGAGAGAGGCCAAAAAATTGTAAACTACATTAAACCTCATGCCTATACACTGTGAATATTTTCTTTGAGAAAATATTTCAGTATACCAATTACTGTAATGCCTAAGAGTGACTTCAGAGGAATGGTGGTGAATGTGTCTTCTGTAGTTTGGTTAATGAATAGAGGACTTGGTGCAGAATGAGGTATACATTTTTAGACATAGTCAATGTGTCAATTTGATTGGCTTGACTGTTCTAATTTATTACAATGGAAGGTCCCATGGGAAGGGAGAATTATTGAGAAGTGAATGGGGTTGTAAGAAAGTAAAGCACATCAATAAAACCTTTTTTATCTCCAAAATAATAGACACTGGACAAAATAAGCATTGAATAACTTCACGAAAATGAAATTGGTACTATGTTACCAGACTAGAAACAACGTATTACTATTATGAGTGTTATTCTGGAATCGGCTGTAGTTACCTACAGTCTAACCACTGACCTCTTATAACAAAAATCAATGTTAATACAAAGCTAGAATAAAGAACAAGAATGGGGAGCAAAGATCGTGGCTGGAAAGCAGGGACTTGTGTGAGCTCCCTACTGGGTCCCACCAAAAACCTATGAAAATGGCTCTGTACAAATTCTAGAACTGCAGAACCCACAAAATAGCAGAGGGAAGCAGGGCTCCAGCCCAGGACAGCCTAGATGGTCACTGGGTGAGGTCTATCGCACACGGAGCTAGAAGCAGAGTCCAGCCAGGAGCTGGGAGGAACAGGCCCTACTGCCCTGAATCAGTGCGCTGTGGCAGTTACCAGACTTCTCAACCCACAAACACCAAAGACAACAGAGAAAGTTAGTGGGAAAAGCTGCAGGGGACAGAGTGAAAGGAGTTCGACGTTGGGCCACTGCCCCGGGGACAGCGAGGGGTGGTGCAGCTACAGAACTACAGCTGCAGTTGCTTCTGGCCCCAGGCCCACCTGGTGGGGGGAATTAAGTGGCTGAT
>CM053623.1:156017461-156064309 GCA_028646595.1 Phalanger gymnotis | reverse complement strand
AGAAGCTGCTAGCCAGATTGTGGAAACACCCTGCAGGGAAAGTGCTATTATTATGCCCATTTTTATAGTTAAGGAAACTGAGGCAAACAGAAGTTAAGTAACTGGCCCAGGTCACACAGCTAGTAAGTGTCAGGTCTTGTGACTCTAGGTTCAGCATCCTATTCGCTGCACCACCAGCTGCCTCAGTTGGAGATCAACATCTACAAAATGAGGCCATTTATCTCAGTATTAACTCCTAGTAAAGGATTATTGGGTACTAAATCCCAGTAAGGATATCAGAGAAGTCATGGCTCGGAGAAATTAGAAAAGTGGTTTATAGGTTCAAAAGGAGAATGGTTTGACATTAAAAGGTGTCATTGATGAAGGAAGGTCATTGATGAAATGAAACTTTCTGGAATAGTTACAGAACGCCTAACACTGTGCCTTGTTGCCTCCAATAAATAGATTCTACAGCATCTTAGAAATAATAAAGACTAATGTAAATGGAAAGAAAACAGTTCTTGGAGAAGGGAATTACAATTGACTATTTCTGAAATAAATCTTGGAAGAGATGGGGAGGGAGGATTGCATCCAGAAGCAGCAAGCGGGATGATAAAGAGCCTCAAGATCATCGCATGAAAATCAGTTCAAGGAGTTGGGGTTATTTAGTCTGGAAAGGACAAGACTCAAGGCACATGCTCTTTTTATGAATTTGAAGGCTTTTCATGTAGAAAAGAGATTAGACCTTCCCCTAGCCCGGAAGGCAGTAGGAGCAATAATAGGTTGATGAGTTAAAGAGACAACATTAGTTGGATGTTTGGGAAATGCTCCCAATAATGAGAGCTGTTCAAAAGTAGAACAGGCTCTCTTAGTAGGCAGTGGGCTCCCCTAGCTTAGGCTTTCAAGCAAATCTTAGATGACAACTCCTTGTACAGGTTGTAGAGAGCCTACTTGTTAGCGTCTGATTTGCCTTTGCTGCACTTTGAGGCCTCATTCTGGAAGCCCCTCACTTTGCTGCCTTTGTCGCACCTTATTGCTGACCCGTAGCGCCCTATTGGAAATAATATTCATGGGAAGCCCACGCTAGGAGATGGTTTCCTTTTGAAAATACCGCGTTGTTAGGATAGCAGTTATTGACAGCAGCTTGGGCTATGGGGTCTGACAGCACATTCTTTAGAAATGGTCTTTAGAAATGGTAGCTATCTACAAGGATGATAGCGTTTATCTGTGAAGGAGTAAAACTGTTAAATTCCTGCCACACCCAATAGCACAACCACTATTAATACTGTTTAAATCTCTATAGCTTCTGCTAAAGACTTATGGTGGCCTTGGACCTGTCATAGCCTCGTACGAAGCGATGATCATCCTATATTTAGTCAAGTGATTGATCATGCTGAAGGATTATATTCTTACTTCCCTGGATGGTCTACTAAGAGAATGCTATTATAAGCCTATGAGACATCTCTGTAGTGCAGTGGCATTATGATTTACTCTTGGAAAGAATCATAGACAGGGCTATCCCCATAGCCTTATTGTCACTGTGAATAAACCCAGGGTTGAATAACATCTGGCTTCCCTTTATGTTCCAAACTTCATGATAGGGTACACTGAGGCTTGTTTTCATTACAAGAATATGAGTCACATTAAAAAAAAAAACCCAACATGAAAGCAACGTTCTTCAGTTAATTACAAACTGATAAAATCTGGGCCACCTCGAAGTAAACCAAATGCTTGTGATCTGTTAAGACTGTGAGGGGGTGCCTTGTTCCCATCAGATGGTGCCACCATGTCTCTAGGGTAGCTTTGATATTACGTGCCGTAATGGCATGATTCTTCCAAAGTCAGTTGGTGAGAGTATTATACAATTGGAAGGTATACAGCTTCAGTCTTTGTTACCTGTACTCTTTTTTAAAACAGATTTTGAATTTTCAAAAAATTAATTAGCCTACTAATCAAAGCAAGTCAAGTCAACAAGCATTTACTAAGCTTTCATTATGCACCAGGCAGTGTATTAGGGATACAAAGAAAGGCAAAAATTGTCCCTTTTTTCTCAAGGAACTAACAGTTTAATGGAGGAGAAAACATGAAAACAACTATGTACAAATTATATATGGGATAACTTGGAGGGAAGGCATTGACATTAAGGGGAACCAGGAAGAGCTTTATGCAGAAGGTGGGATTTTAGCTAACAGATAAAGGATGCCAAGGAAATCAGGAGGCAGAGATGAGAGAGAGCATTCCAAGCATGGGTTAGCAAATAAAAATACCTGGAGTCAAGAGATGGTGTATCTTGTTTGAGGAACAGCAAGGAGGCCGGTGTCACTGCACTGCACTGCACTGCAAAGAGTAAAGTATAAGAAGATTGGAAAGATAGGAAAGAACCAGGTTAAGAAAGGGATTTAAAAGCTAAACAAGTAATTTTATGTTTAATCCTGGAAGTAAGAGAGTCATTGGAGTTTATTGGAGAGAGGTGATATGATCAGACTTGAATTTTAGGAAGATCAACTTAACAGTTGAATGGAGGATGGACTGGAGCAGGGAGAGACTTGAGACAAGGAGACCAGGTAGAAGGCCACTGCAATAATTCAGCCAGGAGGTGAAAAAGTCCTGCACTAGGGTGATGGCAGTGTTGGAGAAGGTAAGACAGATGTTGTAAAGGTAAAATTTACATGATTTGGCAACAGATTGGCAGTGGGAGATAAGGGAGTGAAGAATTTAGGGCGACGTGGGATTTCAAGCCTGGGTGACTGGAGAGATGGGTGGTGGCACCCTTCAGAGTAATAGGGAAGCTATGAAGAGATGGTTTTGCGGAAAAGAAATGAATTTAGTTTTGGACCTGTTGAGTTTAAAATATCTATGATTCATACAGTTCCAAATGTTCAATACACAGCTGGAGATGAGGTGATGATGAGGATGAGGATGATGAGGATGGTGGTGGTGGTAGCGGTGGTGGTGCTGGTGATGATGATGATGACGATGATGATGTGTATATCTGCAAAGACTGGGCAAACTAGGTTTGGATGTCTTAAATAATAGTAGTACCACAAAAGTTTTCTTCACCATTGGGAGTCTCCTCCTCCTCAATGTCTTTATATAACATCCTTTTTCCCAGAAAACTTGTGAAAGATTACACAAAACTTGACTACTTGGGGACTGATCAAAGCTTCATTGATAAAATTTTCCATCTCTAAGAAATTAACTAAATTAACTTAACTTCTTTGGGCAATATTAAGTCCTATGTGTTTCTAACATAATTAGGGTTCATTCCTGACTTTTAGGACCTCAACTCAAATCTTGGGCTATGGCAGGAAAAGAAAATATTTCCAAGCTTTACATTATAAATATTGGCAAAGCAGCTGGATAAGCACTTTGTAAACCTGTGGGAGAATAATAATGACTAGCATTTAGATAGTTCTGGAATGTTTGCAAAGTGCCTATGGATTACCTTTTTTAAACATTCACAACAAGCTTGGGAGGAAAGTGCTTCTATTATTCTCATTTTGCCAAAGAGGACATTGAAGCAAAAATTATTTTCTTGGGTGATTCAGATACCAATGTGCCACTGGTATTGAGGGAAAAAATGCAAGTGCCAGTAGGTCATATTGTCACTCAAGAATATGGTCAGTACACTAGAAAAAACCTTAGGACCAGAGGGATTTATAAGTGAGTTATACCAAATGCTTCCAATACTATATAAACTGTTTGAAACATAAGTACCAAATTATTTCTATGACACAGACATAGTCTTGACACCTTGATCCCAGGGAGGGTTAAAACAGAAAAGGAAAATGACAGCCCAATTTCCCTAATGAATATTTTTCTTTTTTAAAAAATTATTTTCCTCAATTGTATGCAATAACAGTTTTTAATATTTATTTTTTAAAAAATTTGAGCTCCAAATTCTCTCCATCCTGAGATGGTAAGCAGTTGGATATAGGTTATACATGTGCAATTATACAAAACATATTTCCATATTAGTTGTGTTTGAAAGAAAACAAAAGACCAAAAAACCCCACAAAAAATAAAGTGAAAAATAATATGTTCTGATCTGCATTCAAATGTTCTTTCTCTGAAGGTGGATAGCATTTTCATCATGAGTCCTTTGGAATTGACTTGGATAATTGTATTGCTGAGAATAGCTAAGTCATTCACAGTTGATCATCATATAATATTGCTCTTAATGTGTAGAATGTTCTCCTGGTTCTACTCACTTTATTCTGCATCAGTTCATGTAAGTTTTATAGGTTTTTCTGAAATCATCCTGATCATCATTTCTGACAGCAAAACACTATTCCGTTACAATCGTATACCACAATCTGTTCAGCCATTCCCCAATTGATGGTCATCCTCTCAATTTCAATTCTTTGCCACTGCAAAAAGAACTGCTATAAATATTTTTTTCTACAAATAGGTCCTCGCTGCCCCCTTTTAAAAATCTTTTTGAGGGGATGGGAAGGTAGTGGGGTGACAGATGGGAGGGCAGACTGGGGAACAGGGCAACCAGAATATACGCCATCTTGGAGTGTGAGGGGGGATAGAAATGGGGAGAAAATTTGTAATTCAAACTCCTGTGAAAAATCAATGCTGAAAACTAAATATATTAAATAAAATTTATAAAGAAATAAAAATGTCTTTGAGATATAGACCTAATAATGGAATTGCTGGGTCAAAAGGTAATCACAGTTTTATGGCCCTTTGGGCATAGTTTCAAGTTGCTCTCCAGAATGGTTAAATCAGTTCACAACTCTACCAACACTGCAATAGTGTCCCAATTTTCACATATCCCCTCCAATATTTGTCATTTTCCTTTTCTGTCATATTCATCAATCTGATAGGTGTAAGGTGGTACCTCAGAGTTGCTTAAAATTGTATTTCTCTAATTGATATTGATTTAGAGCATTTTTATCATATAACTATAGATAGCTTTGATTTCTTCATCTGAAAACTGCCTGTTCATCTTCTTTGACCATTTATCAATTGGCGAATGACTTGTGTTCTTATAAATTTGACTCAGTTCTCTATATGTCTAAGAAATAAAGCCTTTATCAGAGACACTGGCTGTAAATCCCCACCTCAGCTTTCTGCTTTCCTTCTAATCTTGGTTGCACTGGTTTTTTCTGCATAAAAACTTTTAAATTTAATATAATCAAAATTATACATTTCATATCTTGTAATGCTCTCTATCTCTTGTTTGGTTGTAAATTCTTCCCTTTTCCATAGATCTGACTGGTAAACTATTCCTTGCTCTGCTAATTTAACCATGACATCGACCTTTATGTCTAAATCATGTACCCATTTTGACCTTATCTTGGTATAGTGTGAAATGTTGATCTGTATCTAGCTTCCACCAAACCATTTTCTAGTTTTCCCAGAAGTTTTTGTCAAAAAGGAATCCTTGTCCCAAAAGTCTGGATCTTTGGGTTTTTCAAACAATAGATTACTATGGTTATTTACTATGTCTTATGTACCTCATAAATTGCATTGAGCCATCATTCTACTTCTTAGCCAGTAGCAGATAGTTTTGATAATTACCACTTCATAATACAGTTTGAGATCTGGTATGACTAAGGCACTGTACTTTGCATTATTTTGTCAATTCATTTTATATTCTTGATCATTTGTTCTTCCAAATGAATTTTGTTATTACTTTTTCTAGCTCTATAAAATAACTTTTTAGTAGTTTGAATGGTGTGGCACTGAATAAATAATGTATATAGGATTGTCATTTTTATTATATTTGCCTGGCCTACCCATGAGCAATTAATATTTTCCAAATTGTTCAGACCTGACTTCATTTGTGTGAAGTGTTTTGTAATTGTGTTCATATAGTTCTTGGGTTTGCCTTGGCATGTAGACTCCCAAATATTTTATATTGTCTATTATTTTAAATGGAATTCATCTTTCTATCACTTGCTGCTGAACTTTGTTGGTAATATATAGAAATGCTGATGATTTATGTGGGTTTATTTTATATCTTGCAACCTTGCTAAAGTTGTTGATTATTTCAACTAGTTTTTTAGTTGATTCTCTAGGATTAAGTATATCATCACACCATCTTTAAAGTGATGATTTAATTTCATCATTAATTCCTTTACTTTATTTTTCTTCTCTTATTGCTCTAACTAGCAGTTCTAATACAATACTGAATAATAGTGATGATAAAAGGCATCCTTGTTTCAGCCCTGATCTTACTGAGAAGGCATCCAGCTTATCCCCATTACAGATAATGCTTGCTAATGATTTTAGATAGATTCTACTTACCATTTTAAGGAAAGCTCCATTTATTCCTATGCTCTCTAGTTTTTTTTCATAGGAATGGGCATGGTATTTTGTCAAAAGTTTTCTTACTGCATCTATTGAGATAATCATATGGTTTCTTTTCGGTTTATTATTGATATGGTCAACTAAGCTGATATCTTTCCTAATACTGAACCAGCCCTGTATTCCTGGCATAAATCCTACCTGGTCCTGTTGTATGATCCTAGTGACATATTGCTGTAATCTCCGTGCTAGTATTTTATTTAAATTTTTGCATATTTATTAGGGAAATTGGTGTATAATTTTTTCCCTCTGTTTTGGCTATTCCTGGTTTTTGTATCAGCATCATATTTGTGTCATAAAAAATGTGGTAGGACTCCTTCTTTGCCTATTTTTTCCCAAATAATTTATATAATAATGAGATTAATCTTCTTTAAATGTTTGGTAGAATTCAGTTGTGAATCCATCTGGCCATGAGGATTTTTCTTAAGGAGTTCATTAATGGCTTGCTCAATTAGCACCCCCCCCCCCATAGTTATTTAAGTATTCTATTTCCTCTTTTGTTAATCTGGGCAAATTAAATTTTGTAAATATGCATCCATCTCACTTAGATTGTCAGGTTTATTGGCATATAATTGGACAAAATAGCTCCTAATAATTGATTTAATTTCCTCTTTATTGGTGGTGAATTCATGCTTTTCCTTTCTGATACTGGTAATTTGACTTTTTTCTTTCTTTTTTTAAAAATCAAATTAACCAAAAGTTTATCCATTTTATTTTTTTTAAATAAAACCAGATTTTAGTTTTATTTATTAGTTCATTAGATTTCTTACTTTCAATTTTATTAATCTCTCCTTCAATCTTCTGGATTTCCAACTTGATATTTAATTGAGAATTTTTAATTTATTCTTTTTCTAGTTTTTTTTAGCTGTACACTCAATTCATTGATCTGGGTTTTTGTTTTCTATTTTGCTGACATAAGTATTTAGACATATAAATTTTCCCCTAAGTACTGCTTTGGCCGTATCCAATAAATTTTGGTATGTTGTTTCGTTGTCATTCTCTTTAATGAAATTATTGGCTGTTTCTATGATTTCTTCTTTAACCCACTCATTCTTCATCATTAGATTATTTAATTTCCATGACTTGAGCTCAGGGCCCAGCCATACTGTTGTATGCGCTTTTTATAGTAAACTCCCCCCCTCCTTTTTTGCCTCATTTTCCTGAACTTGCCTGATGTATTAGAGCAAAGTCATCACCAAGATTTTTCTTTAAACAATGTACTCTGCACACTTCTAGGGAGGGGATATCTATCCTGAGCTTCTGTCTTATTACATTCTTTTTTACCCCTTTCACAGCTCTAGTTGGGGGAATGCAAGTTTTCAGTGCTCTTTTCAAACAAGTGTAAATTGGAGGAGGTCTATTTACTGCCCTCTTAGTCGTGAGCTCTGCAAGCTCCTGACTCACATTTGGCGCTATTGGCTAGTTTTTGGTTAGGAGTTTCAGTAAACTACTCCTGGACTTAATGACTATTGGCCACTGGGAGGCTCTGCAGGTCCAGAGCATCTGAACTATCTAAGATGCTATGCCCTGTTCTTGGGATCAAAACCGCAGTAATCATGTCCTTCGTAGAACTTGGTACATGCTCAGTTACAGTTAGTACCAAAGCTCACAACCACTCCTCTCTGCCCTGCATCCATGACCTAAGATATGGCCTTGGGAGACAGAATTCCAAACTGCCACCCATTCCTGGACCCAGCACTTCCTTATGGACCTCCTGGGATCTCTATTAGGGCTCTATTTTGGCCCCCACTGACACTACACTCGTAGCTGCTCCTGGCCAGACTTCCTTCCAGAATGTACTACCTTTTCTACTGGTCTCTCTAAACTGCCTGGAGATGGAAAAGTGACTCACTCTTCATATACTATAGGGGCACTATGATTAGGTAAGTTTGCTAACCTCATATACATATATTAGATGAAATTTGCTAAGCAGATAATTTCCTAACCTTGTATTCCTAGCCCTAAATGTAGGTGATCAAAGCATTTGTTGAGTACATAGGAATTTTCTGGTATATAGGAAAGTCAATCAGTGGTCACACATCTGTCAACTAGGACATAGCAATAGGCCACTCCTTATAGGAACCCTTCTCTAGAGGAAAATGGCCTGGGCTAAGAGACTGATAAAGGTGAAGTTGAATCTAAACACATCCCTAGGGAATGAGGAGTACCATACTTCATCCTTTAGAAAACTGCCACCTTATTAAATAAGAGAAGTTAATCCAGAGACAATCATCTTCCTGCTTGATACATATGGAATCATACACTCAAGGGTGTACTTGACTACCTCAAGAGCTGGCAGCCCTCTGATAGCTCTAAAATTCAGGTTATTAATCAATGTGGCCAAAGATAGCTTCTCTATCATGAATAACTGAAGGAAAGAGTATTCAGAAGTGACAGCAGGTGACATCAGAAGTTCCCTGACTATCCAGCTAATATATAGTACCCCAGAAATAATGAATGAAAACATCACCACAATAACAGGATGTCAAGTGAGTGATAGAACATAAGTAAACACACTGAATTCCTATTTAGTGAACATTGCATGCTCTATACAATGCACTTTATTTTATCTTGTTATGAATGTTATATACTCTGGGGTAATTTTTAGGCATTAATTTTTTTTTGGCTGGAGAGGAGCTAATATGGGGCAGTGTCGTTGGGACATTTATCTTGTTCTGTTTTCTTTCCTTTTTGAGGCCAGATGCAGAAAGATTTCTATGAGGTGTTTGCACCTCTCTCTTTTGGCCAGTCTTTCTTCCTGTGAGCTCTCTCTTGCTGAGCATTCTTGCTGAACATACCCCACAGCATGACCACCATCAACGGCCACCAAAATTACACCAGTTTTTACCTCAAGTCCAATAAATGCACCTAAGGGTGTTTGTTTGTTATGTGTTATTTGTCCTCTTCAATTTTAGGAACTAGTGTTGAGTCTCCATAGGATGCAAGGTTTCAAGCTATCCTTGGAGCCAAGATAGCAAGAGGGATAATACAGCCAGCCAGCCCAGCATGGAAGCCTTGGGAAGCTAGGGAACCGGAGCCTAGGCAAGGTTTTGGGCTGGGAAATGGGGCTATGCTCCATGGGAACTGAGCTAAGCTATGAATCTAATACCCCTCCTCTCTCCAGAGACTGAGAAGGTACAAGGTAGGGGAAAGTTATGCCTCCTACATGTAGGGTAGACTAAGTTTGTATATTTGTGATACCTTCTATATATTTCTTTGTTTAAAAAAAAATGCCTGTGTGAGTTGTGGCTAAGTCCAGGTCTTCCACATCATTGTAAAACAGTAAAAACTGTACCAAATAAAATGACAACAATAGAGCAAAGGAAAGAATTGTCACAAGAAAACACTTGCAGAGATATTGGCATATGGTTGGTTGGTCGTTGTTATCCATCATGCTTTAAGAGAATCAAAATTATATCACTATGTTGGGGTCAGCTTTGGCTGATCAGAACAAGATGAGCTTGGAAGGCTCTACTACAGGTGGTGAACATTTGGAGTGAAAATGTTTCTAAATCTGTGCATATCAAATTTCTTTTGATTTTTTAAAAATTTTTTTTGGCTAGGGGAAGGCAGGACAATTGGGGTTAAGTGACTTGCCCAACGTCATACAACTAGCATGTCAAGTGTCTGAGGCTGGATTTGAACTCAGGTCCTCCTAACTCCAGGGCTGGTGCTCTACTCATTGCACCACCTAGCTGCCCCACAAATTTCTTTTGAGCTACTTCAGTTTTGCTTTGCTCATAAAACACAGCAACTGCTTTGATATGGGCATGCCAAGTTGAATAGTCCTGTGCTACCATGTCTCACAATAGAGAGAGACTTGAGAGCGTCCTGGTATCACTTCTTCCGACCCCTGTTTAAGCACTTACGTTGTGTGAGTTCCCCATAAAATAGTCTTTTAGGGAAATGCATGTTTGACATTTGAATGCTCTCTGCAGCAGAGTTTAAATGGTTGGCAGTTTAACTTGAGAAAGGACTTCAATGTCCCTTACCATATCTTGATAGATTATCTTCAGAATCTTCCTAAGACAATTCAAATGGAAGCCATTTCATTTCTTTGCATGGTGCTGATGACATACTATCCAGGTTTCACAGGCATATAAGAATGAGGTGAGAACAATGACCCTGTAGACCTTCAGTTTGGTAGGTATTCTAATACCTCTTCTTTCCCACACTTTCCTTCAGAACCTCTCAAACAATGAGCGAGCTCTGGCAATGTGTGTGTATTAACCTCATCATCTATGTGTACATCCCTGGAAAGTATATTGCCAAGGTAAGTGAAATTATCCACAGCATTCAAAATTCCTCCATTTGCTGTAACTGATGGTTCCACACATGGATGGTGTGGTGCTGATTGGTGGACAACCTCTGTTTTCTTGATGTTAATTATCAGGCCAAAATTAGCACAAGCAGCAGAGAACTGAGGCTGCATTGAGTGCACAATCATCTGCAAACAAAAAAAATCACACACTGACTCTCTCTCCACTTTAGTTTTGGCTTATAGCCTTTTCAAGTTAAATTGCTGTTTATCCTTCATTCTCGGAAAGGACCAATGACATTATGAGGGTGATGTCTTCACTTGCATGAGAATCAGATTTAAGTGAGGCAATGCTGCTCAAAGTCATCAGTCTCACTGTCCTCTCAAGAATTATCAGAGTCCAGTGGCAAGACAAAATTCAAGATGACTGGCAATGGCCCTTTCAAGCTAAATAATTTACCACTAGTGGGTTAGCCGGCCTTGTTTTTGCCCTCCTTGAAGGTGTCTGATAACATCACTGAAAATGTCATGCTAAAAAGCATGAGAACAAGCACAAAGGCCTGCTTCACTCCACTGATGACTGGAAAAGCATGAGAGCGTTGTCCATTATCCAGAACCCATGTAAGCATGCCATTATGAAACTGACATAACAATACTGATGAACTTCTCAGGGCAACCAAAACTTGCCATGATCTTCCCCAAACTCTCATGACTAACAGTATCAAAGACCTTGTCAGATCAACGAACATGCAGCTCTCTTCTGTTCCTGGCATTTTTTTGCAGATGGACCAAAGAGATGAATAAAGAACAACAAAACAATTTATATCACAATGAAGAAACATTATGGTATAAAGGAAAATGAAGAAAAGTCTCTGAAAGAAAGGAATAATACTTCAATGATGATTGCTAGACCTTCAGAAATGAAAGTGGGGTTTCAGAAAACTGAGTGACTGAGCAGTTTAACAAAATGAAGGAAAATATAAAGGGGAAAAAAGTTAGAATTTTTAAAGAAGCATTTGAAGGTGAAAAAAAAGAAGTGATGATACAGAAAGAAGAAAATCTTAATTAAGCTGTGAACACTCCCCAAAAGAAACGTCAGATGGAACAAAAGAGAATTACAGAGACTCAACAATACATATCAGGGAAACTCTTTTTTTGAAGCAAAATTAGAATAATTGTATCAACCATTCAAAGCAAACAATTTTGAACATAGAGGTTGATGAGACAAGCTGAGAATTACTGGACACTAAAAATATATAATGAAACCAAGTACTTTGAATACTGTATTTCAGGAAAATTTCCCCAAAATACTAAAATCAGAGGAGCAGATACAGCTAAATAAAATCCACAGGATACCATCAAATGGGAGTACAAGTTTAACTCAGACAAAAATGTAGTCACCAAGCTCCAGAGTTTTAGCATTAGAGAGACCCTCGCAAATTAAAAAATAAGGCAATTCACATATAAAACAAAGCCAGCTTGAATCTCCTAGAGCTAGTCATTCACGATGATTAGTAATGAAAGAAAAAAAAAAACTTGTAATATGACATAGCAAAAATCCAAATAAAATAGCTAATACTAAGAATGTTATTTTACAAAGTTGAACATATTTCTAAATAAAAAAGACTTTAAACCAAATAATGAACTTTTAATTGTTCCTCATGAAAAAGAGAATCATGAGCAATCTCTGTGAAGTTCAAGCTCAGCAAACAAAATAAATTTAATACAAGTCTGTGTACTATGGAAAGGCCAGCTGATGACTCATTGTTTACATGCTACAGAGAAGAGACAAGACTATTGTTCTTTTGAAGTCCTATCTAGTCTAAGGGTGTTGAGGAAACAACTTTGGGTTAATCAATGAAAGGGGATTAGAAAGACCTATTTGTTCAGTTATCATAGCTCTTGTTTATAAGGCTCTGCAATGTTCTGGATCTTTATGCAATCAGTACAACATCATCTGCAAAAAGGAGCATCTAAAAACTCCATCAGTGGGGAATCCAATTGTGACTTGGATTTTACACTGGATCTCCTTGATGACAGTTGCAAATGCATTTAGGAAACAGGATAAGATTCCTTTTGAGGAATCTTATATAATTTTCATGTATCCATAGGAGATTGCTTGTAGGAACAGAGTTTTTAAGGCAGTATTTTTCTACTAAATTAAATGTCTCCTACATAATCGATAAACAATAAACCCAGTGGAATCTTGCACTTCCTATAACTTCCTGTCAATTATAAGGTTTTAAAGATTTGGTCTACTATGAAATATAGCTTATAAAAGTTTGCCTATTTGGAAATACCATTGATATTTGTATAAATTATTTTGATAAAAATTTATATAAATGGGAAAGTAGGCACTTGGTTTTGTGGTTAATGATGTCTTCTAAGTCACTTTTTTGTAATAACAAAATATAAGATTTTTCCCATGCCTTTGGTGACTTCCCCTCCTTCATATACCTTGAGAATAAATCTCTCAATGGCCTCAAAACTGTGTTGCCTCCAGCATGGATTTCCTTGTGTATACCTCAATTGGTCCAGATGCTTTTCTTGTTTTCGTTTTATTCAATGTTATTTTCACTTTTCCAAGAAGCACATCTGGCTCTGTGATGCTGCAGTCCAAATGTGGTAACTCAAATGTTCTGGTGGTAAAAATGAATTTATTTAAAACAAAACAACTTTGCATATCTTTTGTATTTGTCCTCTTTCTAGTTTTATCCTTAAATGCCCTCACGATGAATTTTCTTATTCTAGTATCTTGCCAAACTTAAACTTATTTTCCCCCTTGCTATCTTTCACCAGCTTCTAGAAGATTTTACAAACGAATTAATATTTTAAAATAGTGTTGCTCATGTCCACTATATTTCTCTGCATGTTAAAGAGACCAAATGTTTGCTGACTAAGGTAGTTTAGGGGCTTTTTTGGTGTCTTCATTATGGAATTTATTTATATCAATTGGACTTCATTTAAATTGTTGATGACCTTTCCTTCAATCTTTTCTATGTTGTATGACATAACTTTTAAATAAACCAGTTTGGCATGATTTTAATGGCATATCATATTTTTTTTCTCAATTTTTACTAACTTTGTGTTAATTTTGATCTTTGTTCTAACATTTTGGTAGTTTGTCTATACACAAATAGCAGATTTGGTAATGGTTCCCATATCAGTTTCAAGTCATTTACATG
Source organism: Phalanger gymnotis (assembly GCA_028646595.1). Taxonomy (NCBI): domain Eukaryota; kingdom Metazoa; phylum Chordata; class Mammalia; order Diprotodontia; family Phalangeridae; genus Phalanger; species Phalanger gymnotis. The sequence goes on along the minus strand of CM053623.1, from coordinate 156,050,566 downwards.
TGAAAGTATAATACATTTCATTGCCACTCCTCCCTCAGAGAGCCATCTCTCATGAGAGAGATGAGAGAGATAGAGAGAGATAGAGGAGAGGGAGAGAGAGAGAGAGACAGAGACAGACAGAGAGAGAGAGACAGAGAGACAGAGAGAGAGAGAGAGACAGAGAGACAGAGACAGAGAGAGATCAGCAAAATCAATTCATTGAAAAAAATCTGGTATTATATGAAGTGTTCCAGATCCATGGCAGAGCCCCCCCAACACCCCACTGCATACTCCCCTGCTCTGCAAAGGAGCAGGAGAGAGGTTCTTCTTCTTTGAGGCCAAGTTTGTTCTTTGTAGTTTGACAACATACTTTTTCAGTTGTTTTGTGGTTGTTCTCAACTTCTTTTACATTGAAGTAGTCATTATCGTTTTCCTGACTTCTATGCTCCTACTTCACTTTTCATTAGTTCATGCAAATCTTTCACTTCTTAGAGTTCATCATATCCATTGTTTCTTATAGCACAGTAACATCCATGTACTATAATTTGTTTATGCATTCTCCAACTGATATTCATTTATTTTGCAGTTCATTGATACTACAAAAAAGTGTCATTACAAATATTTTGGTGAATATAGTTACTTTTTGCTGATGACCTCCTTGGAATATATACCTAACAATGGAATCTCTGGGTCAAAGGGCATGCACATTTTAGCCCTTTTATTAGAATTATTCCAAACTGCCTTCCATAATGGTTATACTAATTCACAGCTTCAACAATACATTCTTATGCTTGCCTTTCCACAACCCCTCCAATATTGCCTATTCCCATCTTTTGTCACCTTTACTAATCTACTGGGTATGAGGCATGAGCTTTTCAATAAAGTCAGTATCAAATGTATATCCCTTCAATTCAGAGAATCTTAACAAGTTCTCAATATTTCTCCATCTCCCAATGCTCTGCAATGGATTTTAGTGCAGAAATTGCAATTATTTTATGGTTATCTTTTTTTCAAATATTTATCATGAGTAATACAATAAGTAATGACTAAATGTCCCACAAAATGATATATTTTTATTGCCTTTGGTTGCATGATAAAGTTAACTCTTCCAAATCCTTCTTCTCTCTTTTCAGAGAGGACTTGAAGTCACTTTCCATTTAGCTGAATTTTCTTTCTGTCTTTTGGTTTTGTTTGTGTAATACTGACTATCTTGGCTTCCATTGCTGGAAAGCCAGGTATACTAATTTCACCTCTCTCTCAGGGGTCCCAATACACTTAAGGGAAACTGGGGGTTGTCCAGACTCTCTGCAAATGGCTCCAGCCCTTACCCATTATTTTTCCTCAATTATAGGAAGAAAGGTCCCTATATCCCAATTCCATTTGACCTCCTACAACTGAATTAGCTTTTACAAAGGAATATTTACTTTAAAAGGTATAACAACAAATGTACAAACAGTTTAGCTCACTTTATTGGGCTCAAATCTCAAGAATCCTGTCTTCTCCAGGCCTTCCTGCTGGGCTGCAACATCTCATTTGGAATGCTGACTCCAAAGTGCTATAACTCCAACTCCTGCATCCAGTGGGGACCATTGCATAGCACCTAAAACAGAGGACAAATGAAACAGAACAGAAACTGCTCCTCCAGGTCCATTTCTTGGAGTTGGAGTAGAATGGGAGGGGAAGGTATCCTTTCTCAGTTCAGTTCACATCATCTGTGCTATGGAGAAACTGTAATCTTCACCCTTTGGATGCAGCAGAAAAGATAACACAGAACAGAGGGAGACTGTCTCAGTTTGGTCAGTGTTAAAGACATAGCTAGTGGCTATGCAGACAAAAGGAGTCCACTCCTATCCACGTGGCAGGAAAAGGCAGGATGCGGAGTGTCTCCATGCTAATAGATCTGGGCACATGCAGGTCAAGTCCTCTTACAATTATATTAACAATGTCAAAATTGACATGATTCAATTTCTCCAGTATTATATATACTCAGGGGTGTGCTGGAGCCAGCTTATACCAGCTTGGGTGAGGCCATTGTTAAATTTTCAGTGTGAATATTTACACGTTGGAACTGCTAAAAATCAAGGCTTGGTTTATTGTTTTGTTGATTTCTAGGCTTAAGAAAGTGATGGAGAAAATGTTAATAATGAAGATTAAGTGCAAAAGTGTGTCACATGCATATTCATTCCTCCCCACCCCCACCCCCACAAAGAGTCAGGTGTTAAACATTTACCAGCACATCCCTGTACATAGTCATTGGTTTTTGGAAAAGGTTCTCACAGTTGGAGTACTAACAGCTTGTTAATGTTTATAGACATCTATCATTTCCCTCTAAAGTCTTTTCCTCTCAGATCAATGAATAAAAAATATTATATTCTATGATTTATCATTGTATCTGTATAGAATAATATATGTTCCAGGAAAAATAATTCTTTAATCTGCTTACATAAATTAAATCTACAAGTATCTGAAGGGCTGTTACGTGAAAGATTTACTCTCTTTACCCTTAGAAATCAGAACAAGGGACAATAAGTGAGTAGAAGCTGCAAACAGGTAAATGTAGGCTTGCTGTCAGGAAAAGCTTCCCAACAACTAGAGCTATCCAAAAATAGAATTATTGTCTCAAGAGACGATGGGTTTCTTCTTCTTAGAAGCCTCTAAACAGAGGCTAGATGGCCACTTCTCAATTATATTACATTGGGGAATCCTTTTGTGTATAAGTTGGACTACATGGCCTCTGACATCCCTTCCAACTCTAAAATTCTGTGACTCAGCGAGAAAGGTAGTAGTTATGTTTTTGGCCTTTGACTTGGTTTGAAAGGCCCCAAATCTGCACTGACTCTATTTACCCTGTTATGAAGTAGACACTGTGTTCTTAAGCTTAGCTCTTGTATCTATGCTTGCATTCCTTGAGAATACAGTCTCCCTTAGCTCCTAACCCCAGCTGCTTGTAGGATAAGGCAGCCATGTGCCCCTTTCCCCAGCTATTATCTTGTTGCTTTCCCTTATAGATACTCTACAAGTCTCAGGAGGTACAAATCACCTAATGAAGCAGGGGACAGATTGATGGGAACCCATTCCTGGCATGGAAGCAGTTGACGAGCCTACGTGGGATGATGGATGATATGAGACATATTGCTTCTATTTATTAAATATAGCTCCCATCCTATTAATTAGTAACAGAAGAATGTGTTGATTTATGTGCTTATCCGGCTACCTAGAACAAAGTAGAACTAGAGCCTACTTCTCCCCATTAGCTTCGGGATAACTCAATGTGTGCCAGGCATTGGCTTGATATAGAGTTAACACATGGGGCACTCATCACACACTCGGAGACCAACCGATCAACAATACAGCAAGGGATGAGAACTTTCCAATACTGTCCTGATGAATGCGTCTTGCCTCAGAAAGCCTATATAAGGGGTACAACAAAGGGAAGTGGAGTTGGCCTGGGGCAGTACCTCCATGTTGCTATGCGCATTCAGTATTAGTGGAGCTCAGTGCATTCCTGAGAGTGCATGAAGCTAAAGTCCAGGGATGACTATGCAGCCCCCTAAAAGGGGCTACCCCTTAAAGGTGAGCAAGGACTGGACCACAGGGCTGGAAATTTCTATTCGATCCTGTGTATCTTTCAGTAAATAACTCTAGCCTGGTGGTTCATACATACTCATTTCTAGCATTTTGTTTCTGTAGCACTAATAGGATGGTCATCGGGTTAATACGATGAATATCAGTTCTATTTTACCTGTGGCCAGGAACATGATTTCTGATGATAAACTCACTGTATTAAAAATCATAACAATAAAATAATTTTGATTACCCTCCCAAGTTTGCTATACAATGAGATGTTTATCAAGGACTCAGGTAGTATACTTACTGACTTTGCAGATGACACAAAGCTGGATGGAATAGTTAACACACCAGATGATAGCATTTTGTTCCAAAAAGATCAACAGGCAAGATTAATGAGGAGAATCTTAAAAAATTAACTGTGATGAGATAAATATAAAATATTATATAATTTGGAGAAGACAAAATTTAAGGGAAACATGCTAGTTATTTTCATGTTAGTCTTCCACAAGAAGGGCTGTTTTGTGGAGGAAGGATTAGGCTTGTTCATCACAAAAGGCAGATATTGGAGCAATAGCTAGAAGCTGTAGAGACCAGAGTTTGGCTAGATTTAAATATATATTTTCTATCCACGAGAGCTACTCCAATGTGGAACAGGCTGACTTAGAACGAATTATGCAATACCAGAAGTTTTTAAGCCAAGCTTGGATGGTCAAGATTGTTAGTTAGGGACATTATAGATATATTTCCTATTCATTTATAGATCAGAGTAATTGATCTTGAGCCACGATGGTAAAATGTTCATGAGTGTGAGTAGTGCAGTGGAAAAGGTCTGCATTTGGAGTCAGGAGACTTGGGTTCAAATCTTGTCTTTGATAATATCTATGTGGCCCTGAGCAAGTCATTTAACCTTGCTGATCTTCTCATCTGAAAATGGAGTTGTACTTAGATAGCCTCTAAGACCCCTTTATAGACCAAAATCCATGAATTTGTGACCTCTGAGGCTCCTCCCTTCCAACTTGGAGATGATGATTCAGTATGACCCTCCCCTCATGGGATACCTTTCTTTCTTCATGACACAGCTCAAGTACCACCTTCTATGTGAAGTCTTTCCTGATCCCTACCCCCTCCCACAACTAGTAACTTCCTTTCCAACCTAAATTGTTACTGTAGGCCAAGCTTAAAGCATATTCAAGGCTTAAAGATGCAATAAGGAACATAAAAACTGTATTAAATACCACTTTACTAAATAAGATAATAAAAGAAACAATATAAAAGGATATAATGTTAAAACAATACTGACATCCTCCTGAAGAATTGGCACAGGTAAGAAAACATTCTCCAGAAAGCAACAGGAGGCAAGCTGAAATTTCTAACGCTAAATCTCTTGTGCTGGACCTTTTATATAGTGAGGCAGCAAGGAAGCAAAATGACGTCTCTGTCCTTACAGAACCAGCCCAGCCTACATAAAAGAGGTGTTGCTCCTACCACCTCCTACCCCTTAGTACCAAGGTCCCTAAAATTTTCTATGGGACCTTCTACCACAAAAATATTAAAACAGCCTTAATATAAGTGGCACTGGAAGAGAAGCCCAATATATAAAATATTATAAAAACATAAAACAATATAAAAAGTCTTTAAAACAGCAAGGAAATGAAATCAGGGGAAATTCATAGAAATTTTTTCTGGGATAAAACAGTCTTGTTGGACAAGAGCACCATCAGAACATCCAGGTCCACCAAACAGATAAGAAACCGTTGAAGCTGAGATACTCTATCACAGGTCTGGATTATCTGAATTAAAATAGCTAAGTGGTTATTGGTCACTTGCATGCAACCTGTTGTGAGGCTCATGTTGATACCAGGGACTTACCTGCTACCATTCAGTGTTCCCAGGGCCACCAGCCAAAACTTCCCCTCCCCTCCCTAGGAGCCCCATTGGGATAATGGCATGGTAGAAGGCACATCCTGACCCTGCCCTCATGAAAGTTAAGCTAGTTTTTTCTAAAAGGTATTGAGACTATCCTTGAAACTTGGTTGGCAGAGACGACTAAAGGATGAGGTGGTTGACATCACTTCCTGGCTGCCTAAATATAAAACAGCTATGAAAAGTTAGTTTCAGGAGCTCTGCAATTCTTGGCCCGTGGAAAACTTTTAACTGACCATTCAGGCAAGGGAGATTTGCTCAGCTGAATCAACTCAAGGGGTACTCAATGCACTCCTTATTGTATATCCTTCTACTCTGGCTAGGCAAATCTCCCTTTGTCAACTGCTGATCTAGCTTTTCATTTTCTCCCATTGTAAAAAGAAATGACAAGGGACTTGGTCTGAGTCAGATCTAGCCCAGAGCAGACGATATTACGTATAATACGTGGTATCAGATAGTGCCTCTAATAATGAGATGCCCCATTCCTTTATGAAGATTGGAAGAATTCCCCTCCACTGTCATCCAGGGACTTAAAATCACCTCCAAGTGAGCCAAAGAGTCCCTTTTTCTCTGTAACCCCACTTTTGCTCCAAGTCTTTCGTAGTTTCATGAGGGGCAGCCTTGTGAGACTGTATGGATATGTCTATGCATGTGTGTGGAGGGGCAGCAGCAGAAAGGCATGACTCATCGGTTGAGCATAAAGTGGAGAAGGGATTTTTTTTTAAGAGATTGCTGAGAAAAATGGAAAGGGAGTTCCAGAAAGAATGTAAATTTTTGAACAGTAGACAGATCCCCCTAAAGATACAGACTGGTAGGAAAGCCAGCCTTCAACAGATCCCTTGATTTCTAGCACCTGTAGCCCTAGAGACTGCTAACCTTCTTCCTAATCCTCACTCCCCATTTTTCTCTTCCCTTGGTTGAACTGAGATCATATCTCTGTTTAGAATAACTCATTTATTCTCCTCTACTACTTTAATCTAAATGAGCTCTCTGATTCCTGTTTACTGATTACTCTGATAGAGATCTAATAGCTATCTGTATTTGTATTTTCTATAACCAATATTTGGTGGGAGGGAGCTTAGCTCTTGAGGGTGAGCTAAATGCTACCCTACCCTTAAGAGAGACAAGGGAAAAAATGCCTTTTGTTTTGAATGTTTAAAAGAGAGAGCACTGACCCCCAGACTACAAATACTGAGGTGTGTTAGATATAATTATGGGCAGGTAGGTGGCACAGCAGATAAGAGTATTCAGCCTGGAGTCAGGAAGATGAGTCTTCCTGAGGTCACATCCAGCCTCAGGCACTTACTGTGTGACCCTGGGCAAGTCACTTAACCCTGTTTGCCTCAGTTTCCTCATATGTAAAATGAGCCAGAAAATGAAATGGTAAACCACTCCAGTATCTTTGCCAAGAAAACATTAAATGCGGCCATGAAGAGTTGGACTCGATCGAACAACAGATATAATTGTGGTCTCAAATTGCTGTTGGGGATAGGAGAGCAAAAGAGTGATTGCTGGCCATACCTTGGCTAGATTCTCCCTGTGTTTCACAAGGCTTTTGGCAGTGTAGTCACAGACTTCCTCAAAGTCAGAGGTGGAAATCAAAGTTTCCATTTGTAGATGTGGAACAGGGGTTTTCTAGATCTCACATCAGATATCTATATATATCACATGTGGACTAATCACTTTATATTAGATGCATCCACATCTATTACCCTTGGATCGGGAAAGTAAGTCTAGAATCTGGGAACACCTCTAAGCTCACTGTGATGATGAAGAGAGTTTTCCTTTAAATTAAAAAAAAAAAAAGAAAAACACTTCTCAACAGTTCCACCATTTAGCTCCCCAAACCCTTTCTAGGAAGCAGTAGTCCAAAACATTTCAGAGGAAAGGAAGTCTGTCACTTAAGAACCATTTCTTCAGGTTGCCACAAACCTTAAAGCCCAGCTGATCCTCACAGAAGACGGATTCAGAATGGACTGGAGAAGGTCAACTGGTGCTATATGCAAAAATAGTCTGTCTTGATCAGTTAAGTCTACCTGAAACCTAGATTCAAGAAACTGTTGGACTAGAGGCCCCTCTTTCTTCTTGGGATTCTGCCAATTTATCAGAGACAGTCTCTGGGAGAAAGGATAAACAACCCTGATAATCATGGAATGTGGTGTATGAAGTTGTTGTATTAAAACTCCATTTCAAGGACCTACATGTACAAAAATATTTATGGCAGCTTTTTTTGTGGTGCTCATCAATTGGGGAATGACTGAAAAAACTATTGTATGTGGCTGTGATGGAATACTATTGTGCTGTAAGAAATGATGAGGGGGATAACTTCAGAAAAACCTAGGAAGACACATGAATTGATGCAAAGTGAAGTGAGTAGAACTAGGAGAACATTGTACACAGTAACAGCAACATTATAACAATGATCAACTGTGACTTAGCTACTCTGATCAACAGAATGATTCTAGACAATTCTAACGGACTCCTGATAAAAAAACATGCTCTCCACTTCCAGAGAAAAAACTGATGAAGTCTGATCGCAGATTCGAGGCATATTTTTTGCTTTCTGATTAATGTGGAAATGTTTTGTGTGACTTTATATGCATAATTGGTATTATATTTCTTGACTTCTCAATGGATGAGGGAGAGATTTACAACTGAAAAAAAAATTTTTTTAAAGTCCATTTCAGCACTCCATGATAAAGCTGCTCCAGGATGGAATAGAAGATGGAAAACTTATCCAATGTGAAAATAAAATGTAGTCCCTATAATAGAAATATGTTCTGTGACTTCCTAGACTATAATTGCCTTTTTTGGCCAGTACTCCCTTATGTGTGTTGTTTCCACCATTAGAATGCAAGCTTCTTGAACATAGTCACAGTGTGTGTTATTCTATTTATATCCCCATCACTTTGCTGAGTGTTTATCACATAGCAATTTCTTAATAAATATTTTTTTTGATTCATCTATTTATCAGAGAAACTTATGGCTAAAAAAGATGAACCATTCATGAAGTAAGAGTGAAGTATAACCAATGAACAATTTGTATGCTACACCGGAATGCATACTGTGCCATGAGACTTATTTCTGGCAGGTTGGGCAATAGACCAGCTGTGGAAGATTTAAAGGCAAAAATACAGGTTGGGTAGGTTAGTCTGAGTAGTAATCTGTATCACTGAGCTACAGAGATGTCCATTGCATTCTTGGAGAGGTGAGTGATTTGATAAAAATTTTAAGGTAGTGAAGTACAATGTACAGAGTGCTGTATCTGGAGCATTGGGTTTATTCTGGTTCTGTTACTACTAATTTGACCTTAGGAAAATAATTTAATAGGGCAGCTAGGTGACTCAGTGGATAGAGTGCTGGGTCTGGAATTAGGAAGACTCATCTTCTTTAGTTCAAATCTGGCCTCATCCACTTACTAGCTGGTGACCCTGGGCAAGTCACAAGTCTGTCTGCCTCAGTTTCCTCATCTACAAAATGAGCTGGAGGAAATGGCTAAACCACTTCCAGCATCTTTGCTAAGGAAACCTCAGATGGGGTCATGAAGAGTTGGGCACACTGAACAAATCATTTAATCTCAGCTTCTCAGTTTCCTCATTTTTAAAATGAGGGAGTAGGACAAGACGACCCAGCAAAGGTAAGCGCCTTGAAGGCTTATTTTATTTTTGTGTTTGGGTCTTCAACACAATGCCTGGCACATAAGAAAAACTTTATAAATTTAAACACTTAAAATGGTTGTCGCTTTGCCTACGAGCGGGTGGGTGGTGCAGCAGGCAAAGTGCTGGATTTGGCCCAAGAGGGGATTGCCCTGGAATTTCATTTCTGCAACGTCCTCCTGGCGTCACCCGCCCCTCCCCTCCCCTTCTTTATGCCTGTTTCCTCAGTCTTTCCTTCTAGGCTAAACCTAGCATACTGCGAATTTCAAGTCGTTTTCAGTTCTAAATCTAGAACCCTATGAAGATGAAGAATCTTAACAATGTGATTCCACCCACTTTACAGTAGCTGTTTGCTCTATTGTATATATTGAAAATAGATTAAACGGGACTCAGTCCAGGGTTAGGACTGGGAGGGAACGAGAAGGAGGGAGATAGCTATTCTTGGGTACACGTGTGGCCCTAAAACAGCTTAAATCGAGATACAATCGGTTAAAGACAACACGGCCCCAGCTGGCCTTGACCCCAAACGGGCGGGGCAGGAGACTCCTTCCCCGCGGGCTCGAAACAAACCGCCAGGCTTGCTGAAGCATTCACCCACTCCTTCTCTCTGATAGGGAGAGAAAGGAGGGCCAGGGGGTGCGGCCAGAGGCGGGGCCTGAAAGAGCCAAGGCCACGCCCTTTCTACGCGTCATTTCCAGCGACCCCTTCACGTCATCCATCGTCGTCACTTCCTGCCAGCGCCGGAGTGGACGGTGCTGGCGGCGCCCGGCTCGGCGCTCCCCTCTCCTTTTCTCCCTCCCTCCCTCCCTCCCTTCCTTCTCCTCCTTTTCCTCTCCCTCCCTCGGCGGCTAGAGCCCACCCCACGGTGACCCCCCCCACCCCCACCCACCGGAGGCCGCTCCCGATCTCAGCGCCGCCGGGCCAGCTTCCTGCCCTTCTCCTCCGCCCAGCCTCTGTGTCGGGAGCAGGGCCTTCTTGGAGCGGCCGGAGCCTCCGCCGCCCCGCGGGAGCAGCCTCGGGAGGACATCAGCGACCCCACGGCAACTCCCTACAGCCGCCCGCTGAGGAGGAGCCGCCGCCCCCGCCGCCGCCGCCATGGCGATGAGGCAGACTCCGCTTACCTGCTCGGGGCACACGCGGCCTGTGGTGGATCTGGCCTTCAGCGGCATCACCCCCTACGGCTATTTCCTGATCAGCGCCTGCAAAGGTGAGCGAGGTTCCGGGCCCGGATTTGGCGCTCCTTGGCCCGGAGGCGGAGAGGAAGGATACAGGCGGTGTTCTGGGCCTCTCCATGGCTTTGCCAGCTTCCGGGGACCCCGGGCTTAGCCGTGGCCTCAACTTGGGAGGCGGGCCCAGCCACTGCGGCCTGGAAAGTCTGGAAATGATTCCGAGGTTTGGGGGAGGGGAGCCCGTGTGGGACCCTTCCAGGGAGGCCCAAGAGAGCAGGGTCCGTGCCGCCAGGTGGAGAGCAAAAGAAGCCTTGAGGTGGATTGGGGAAGACCTCGTCTGCTGTGGGCACATGGCTAAGTATCGACTGGGCAAACTCCCTTCGCCTTCTCCCCAAGTTACTTGGAATAAGTTTGCAGTTTAGGTTTTTTTATTTTATCTTTTATGATCTTGTCCCCATTTCTAGATTACAACTTGTCTATTAGTCATTGGCTAACCTTTAAATACTCTTCTCAAAAGTAAAAGCTTCCCCCACCCCTTTTTTTTTCTTTCTATTTTAGTGTATTCACAAACTGTTAAGAAAATGCCATCACAAACACAATTCGTGGAGTCCTAGACATAGAACCAAGGAATCTATTTATCATAGGGGAACACTCCCTTCATCACAACTGGCAATATTGAACCCTTCCATGCCTCTTCAGAAATTTACCACCTGGTATGGCCAACCTGGTCTCTTAAATATAATAATGGGCTATTAAAGGCCAAGTTAGATCTAGTGTAGATGGATCCACACTTTCTCTTTTGTCATAGTCTCAGAATATGAAAGGTCATCTCCACATCAGTATGAGGCATTAGAGGAAGACATATAACAGTTGCCCCACTTTAAAATACATAGCATGAAAGCTTCTGGAAATTCTGTTTGAAATATAATTGCCAATTTTCTGTTATTTTTCAACTTTAAAATATTCAGCTATTATCCAATTTTCAAGCTTTTTTGTGGTTGATAATTTTTTTTTAATGTTTTAAAATACTCCGTAGGTCTATATGGAAATACAAATATATTGTGACTTTTGGTTGTTTGCTATGTTATAATTTTATCACATCAGATGTTATATTTGAATTAGGTATAACAAATAGTTAACTATATCATACCATTTATGTCCACCTGATGACAAAAATCTTGTAATTAACTTTTTTCTCAAGCTTTTACTCAGAGAGCACCTTTTGGAGATTTGCTGGGTTTCTCATATGACTTTACCTAGCTCTTATGTTTAATTGTGAGATTGGTAAATTATTTCCAGTTACATTTTTTTTCTTATGAGACCTATTTTTCCAGAATAGAGAGTTCCCAGGTAAAGAACATGTTTACCAGTGCAAATTTGGTAGCTTCTTTGTCTTAGAAAGTTGCTGCCTGAGATACTGAAGTGACTTTCCCAGAAACACTTAAGTTCTCAGTTCCTCATACAGCTCTAAAATTAGATTATAGAGCAATCGTTTCTTTCTCTGGGAGTTCATTATGCCAATGAAATCACATGTTCAGATGGAAAAGATATTTACAGCTTCAGAAGAGGTAGTGTTTGAGAACTTTCAACTCCTGAATTTTTAGGAATGTCACACTGATTACTGAAACATACTAATCACTTTAAAAATTTGTTTAGATGGTAAACCTATGCTACGCCAAGGAGATACAGGAGACTGGATTGGAACATTTTTGGGTCATAAGGGTGCTGTATGGGGTGCTACATTGAATAAAGATGCTACAAAAGCAGCTACAGCAGCTGCAGATTTTACAGCGTAAGTATAGGCATGTTTTCTCTCTTTTAACTGTATATTTGTGAATTATATTGTGAAATATCCAGAACATTAACAAGTCATGCTTTTTAATCATTCAGCAAATAATTATTAGATCCTCTTACATTCAAGGCATTGACATGTAGCATTCATTGGTTTAAAAAAATATTTGTAAGGAAAGTGATTGGATCTGGCTTTTACTGTTTTAGAGTAGCAAGACTGCTTATTATAGTGTCAATGAAATATCAATGTGTTTAAAGTATTAAAGACAAAATTGGAAAGGTCTCTGCCTATGATTAGCTTAAATTTTTACTAAATAAGTAAAATATGTACACAGGTAAGTATAACTCAATTCAAGAAACATTTAAGTGCCTACTTAATGGAAAGACAAAATTAAAGTCTCTGCCTTCAAGGAGCTTCTATTCGATTGGAATGTCAAAACGTACATAAAGTGGAACTAAATTCTAGAGCTAAAAAGTATTTATAACTTGTGATTGGGAGGTGGGAGGGGCCAGGTGTCAGAAAATGACTTGTGGAGTAGGTGTAGAGCCTGAGCTGTGTTTGGTAGAGAGCTTCTGCAAAAAGAATGTAGTGTAGACATCAGAGGAGAGCATATGTGCGAAGCTTCAGAAGGGGGGTGGGGTGGAATAGCATGTATGGGTATTGGCTAATGAGCTAGTTAGGATGATCAGAATGGAGGATGTAAGAAGGACATGTAACGGGGAATGAGTCTGGAAAGGTGGAAGGGGCCATTTTCTCTAGGGCATTACATTCCAGCCTGGGGAATTTATATTTTATCCTAAAGACAACAGGGAGCCATGAAAGATTTTTGAGTAGGGCAGAGACTTATTAAGGTCACTGAATCATCTTGACAGCTGTGAGGAAAAGAGATTGGAGAGGGCCTAGAGACCAATTAAGAGGCTATCACAGTAGTCCAGGTGAGGTAATGAGAAGGCAATGAGAGACTGAAGGTAGAGAAAATGTGATTACCAAATACACCTGTGAAATGTTGCTACCCTTTGTTTTGAAAAAGACAAACTGAGAGATGTTGATACTATTTAATTCAACACAGTTTTTAACTCAAAGTTCATAGTCTTTTTATTAGGAATTTTAGGTGTGTGTTTATACACACACAAGCACATATACTCTTATATGTCTCAAATCTGTGGTTTTACTGTAGGGGAATACGAATTTCATAGAAAAAGTTGCTTGAGATTGAGGTTAGGTAATTTGACCCATGGTCACATAGCTGTTGTCAGGAACAGGACTTGAACCCAAGTCTTGCAGGATAATCCACTATGACACACTGCTTCTAATATATGCTTCTAATATGTCTATATGCCTCTAATACATACATACATATAGATAGATATAAATATATACGCTCACTGAAATAGGGAACTGATGAAATTTATGTACTTTGAAATCCTTAATTTCATAGCAGTAATTGATGTAGTGCTATACATACTCATTTGAGTTTCACAACAACTCTGTAAATGTCAAAGATTGTGTCTGAACCTAGGTCTTAGTGAACCCCACATTACTTAACGTTGACTGTCTTTTATTTGATACTGTTAATCTCTCTTGAGCTTTATTTGGCTTCACTATTACTATACTCTCTTGATTCTTTTATTGTATATGCTCCTCTCCCTGATTCTTATTGGTTCCTCTTTCTACGTGGCGCATTGAAGTTTTGGTTTTATAAAGGAATTAGGAAAACTATTCATTTTACATCCAACTTTGGTAGAAGAGCTCATTTGGTGAAGAATTGTTTTCAGCAACCTAAATATGATCAAAAGGTATTGTCTTTTTAACAAATTATCAGTAAATTTGTTAATGCCAGAAACAGAAGTATAGATCATGGCGTATTGTAGGCATTCATTACTGTCTGGCAAGGATCGCCAGACAGAAGTTTGAGAACAGCTTGTCTGGAGCTGTGTTCACCTCCTTTTTGGCTAGATTATATTAACCTGTCTCTACGCACTGTGATGTCTTTACCTGCTGCCAGTCAAGTGCAGATGACGTGCACTTGTGCAGAAATTTTATTCTGGTCCTGAAGGAAGTCCATTTCAGCTGTAAAATCCATAGAAAGATTTAGATGCATAAATTTGACTTTATATTACCAGCTCTTGAGAGGTGTACTGTAAGAGATGACAATGTCATTATGGGGTTAATTTGAAGTGGCGGTATGAAAGAAGAATATGAGGTATATACTAACAAAAAGTATTACAAATACTAATCAGTGTTGAATCATTATCCTTGTGTAGATTTCTGCTTTGAGAGTCAGTATATGCCCTTTTTTGGTTAAATGATTATTATGTTGTTTCCAGTTCGTCTAAAATGAAAGAAGAAAATGTGTATGTTTTGAAATATGTTGTTTGTCCCTCATTCTCGAAGAGGACCATGACATGAGGGAGGTGATGTCATGACATGCATGCAAGTGAATTAGATTTAAGTGAGGGAGGTCTGTGCAAAGTCACCAGCCTCACTTTGTGCTCCAGAGTCATCTAGGTCCAGTGGCCAGATACACATCAGACCAACTGGAGATGGCTCCAGATGCAGTGGAAAACCTTGGCCTTTAAAGCTAAGGTCTTTATCAGGTCTTGGTTTGACTGAGGCAAAGCCCATTAAATGATTAAAAGGCTAGGTAAAAAAAATGAGGCAAAGAATGGCCTCTTTAACCTAGTCTGACCTATCTGGGAGTTGTTGGCCTGGGACCTATTGTTGGCCAATCAGTGAGAGCCAGAATGATATGGGTTTACGGCAAGATCCTTAAGAACGAAATCTAGCCTGTAAACCCCAAGATATCTTTTGACATTCGAAACCTGTATGTCATCATGAAAATCAGTTTGACATGGAAATTAGGCTGAATTTGGATAGTAAGAAAAATATTCTTGTAGCATTTGGTGCATATTTATTAAGTTACCTGTTGTTTTATTCTCTTTTTGAGTTTTGCGCTGACTCCAGTTACAGTTTTAGGACCCGTGAGACACTTGAGCCAAGTGTAGAAGCTAGATGTGTATATTTCAGGAAATCTAAGTGAAACAGGGCAAGGAGAGTGGTCTAATATAGTCTGTTGTGCCTCTAAGTTTATCTAATTTTCAAAGTTAGACTGATTTTTCTAGGGTCAGCAGTTGGGTGTAGATATTGGAGTGGGGGCAGTAACTTCAAGGTCACTTAACTTTTGAGTAATCAGATTGCTTTGCCTGTTGAAATTAATATTGGTGTGGCAACTTTTCAAGGAAACTAGCCAAGGTTCTTCCACCTTAACTATATTCATCACAAAAAGCAATTGATGGTTGAGTATTTTCAGCTAAGTCTGGTTGTCATTTAGTCACCAGACATTTTCTGGGTACTCACTATGTGCTAGGCACTGTGCTAAGTGCTGGAGTTAAAATGAAAGGTAGAAGACAGTCTTTACTCTCAGTATTGAATGGGTGTGTGTATATTTAAGACATAGTCAGACTTGTAAAGAAGATCAATTTTACAGCTGACTGGAGGATGGACTGGAATGGGGAGGGCCTTGAGGCTAGGCCACCAACCCTCAGCTACACTGCAGTAGTCCAGGTGTGAGTTGATGAGTGGTGGTAGTGTCATATCAGAGAAGAAGCAGTGCCATATGGAAGAGATACATGAAGGTAAAATTGGCGAGACTTGGCAACAGATTGGATATGGGGGAGGGGTATGAGAGTTAGGAATTGAGGATGACACTTCGGTTGTAAGCCTGGGCAGCTGGGAATATTGTCTGTCCACAATAGTAATAAGGAAATTAGGAAGAGGGGAAAGTTTAGGGAGAAAAATAATGAATATGTTGAATTTAAGAATAGAAGATCCAGTTCAAGATATCTAATATAGGTCATTGGAGATGCTAGTCTGGTAGGGCTAGGTAAGTTTATGTAAGAATTATTAGCACATATGTGGTAGTCGAATTCATGGAAGCTGATGAGATCACTAAGTGAAATAATAAAGAGATCTATACTGACCTCTATACTGATCCAGACATGACCTGGACAAAGCAAAAGAGATTGAGGCGTGATTGGTTGGGTGGAAGGAGAACCAGGAGAGAGTAGTGTTGTGAAAATCTAGTGAGAAGAGAGTATTGATGAGAAGATGATGGATAATATCAAAGGCATGTTCTCCTTGAACATGTAAAATAACTACAATGTATGCCACTTGTTCAATCTAACTTTTGCAGTACGATTGTTAAAACGGAGTTATGAGGATGTGAAGTGGTTTTCAGTGAGTGAAAAACTAAGGGGGAACATCCTTAGACTTTGTCATCAACTCAAGTTAGAAGATATAACATTCTTAAAGAACTACTTTCTTATAACAAGTTGTAATGCATGATCCATAGTTAAGATCTTTTTTTTTTTTTGGAGGGGAGAAGGCAGGGCAATTGGGGTTACGTGACTTGCCCAAGGTCACACAGCTAGTAAGTGTGTCACGTGTCTGAGGTCAGATTTGAACTAGGGTCCTCCCAACTCCAGGGCCAGTGCTCTACTCACTGTGCCACCTAGCTGCCCCAATCTTTTTCTTTTTTTAAATGAAGTTGTTACTTTGAACAAAATCATTTGCAATCCCAATGATAAGAGTGCTGAAATTATTGTGTGATGACTTGGGTTTTTATTCCTGTTCTGCCGCTTACAGCTTGTATGACTTTCAACAAAGCACAACTCATTTCTCTCTTCTGTAAAATTAGAAGATTGGACTAAATGACCTCTAAAGTTCCTTCCCTGTCTTAAAAGACAGGGATTTAGAAATCAACAATCCTATGATCCTTCTCATCATCTTACTGGATTTTAAAGATAGAGCCTATACCTTATTTATCTTTATGTTTCTCCCAGTGTCTGGCACAGTTCATAGCAAATATTCATTGCATAATACTTTTTGAACGGATGGATCTTTTTCTTAATAGACTTTGAGTCTTTTATATACAATAATCTTGCATTTTAGGCCTCTATGTCTCACAGTTGAAAAGAGAAGTTAAGCAATCTACTCAATTCACCATTTATGTAAGTGCTTACTATATTGTATGCAAGGCGATATGCTTTAAGACAAAAGTCAAACATGCTGTGTTGTGTCCTGCAGCACTCCTGAGTGCAGCCCAAACCAAATTAAAACCTAATTGGGAAATATTTAACAAAATAAAAACAAAACAGAACATAGATAATGTTAGTATGTGGTTTTCTAAGTCAGTATGCTGGAATAGGGATCTTTAGGCTGTAGGTTTCCTTTTGTATAGTGTTTCTTTTTGCTTTAAGGCACCACTTTTTTTTATTTGAAATATTTTATTTTTTCTGATTACATGTAAAGACAATTTTTGACGTTCATTTTTTATAAAATTTTTAGTTCCAAATTTTTTTCCCCTCCCCAGGAAGGCAAGCAATAGGTTATACGTGTGCAATCATGTAAAACATTTCCGCATTAGTCGTGTTGTGAAAGAAGAAACAGAACAAAAGGGAAAAACCACCCAAAAAACCCATATTGAAAATAGCATGCTTTCATCTGCATTCAGACTTCATCAGTTCTTTCTCTGGACATAGATAGCTTTTTCTGTCATGAGTCTTTTGGAATTGTTTTGGGTCATTGTATGGCTGAGAAGAGCTAAGTCAGTCATAGTTGATCATCACACAGTGTTGCTGTTACTATGTGCAATGTTCTCCTGGTTCTGCTGAATTCACTTTGTATCAGTTCATGTAAGTCTTCCAGGTTTTTTTTTTTTTTGAAACCATCCTGATCATCCTTTCTTATAGCACAATAGTATTCCATTACATTCATATACCACAACTTGTTCAGCCATTCCCCAACTGATGAGCATCCTCTCAATTTCCAAATGTTTGCCACCACAAAAAGAGCTCCTATAAATGTTTTTATACTTACAGGTATTTTCCCCCCTTGTTTTGATTTCTCCAGAATATAAATCTTGTAGTGATATTGCTGGATCAAAAGCTATGCACAGTTTGATTGCCCTTTGGGCACAGTTGCAAATTGCTCTCCAGAATGGTTGGATCAGTTTACAGTTCCACCAAGTGCCCTAGTGTCCTAGTTTTCCCACATCCTCTCCAACATTTTCTTTTTCTGTCATATTAGCCAATCTGATAGGTGTGAAGTGGTACCTCAGAGTTGATTTTAATTTTCGTTTCTCTACTCAGTAGTGATTTAGAGCATTTTTTCGTATGATTGTACATAGCTTTGATTTCTTCTTCTGAAAACTGCCTGTTCATATCCTTTGACCATTTATCAGTTGGGGAATAACTTGTAGTCTTACAAATTTGACTTGGTTTTCTGTATATTTGAGAAATGAGGCCTTTATTAGAGACACTTGTTATAAAAATTGTTTCCCAGGTTTCTGCTTTCCTTCTAATCTTAGTTTTGTTTGTGCAAAGTCTTTTTAATTCAATATAATCAAAATATCCATTTTGCATTTTGTTATGCACTCTATCTCTTGTGTGGTGATAAATTCTTCCCTTTTCCATAGATCTGACAGGTAAACTATTCCTTGCTCTCCTAATTTCCTTATGGTATCATCCTTTAACGACATCATTTTTTTTAAAAGGACTGTTCTAGGGAATGAGATTACTTGACATTTGCATTCCATTACTATTTTAAAGAAAGATAGCTTTCTATTAGATAATGAACTGGGATATTCTGAGTTCTAATTTATTAAAATCTTATTAGGCTAGTTATGTTTGCTTCCTCATTAACAGCAAACATCATAAGTATCCACAGAGTACAAAGCACTATGCTAGGCACCTTTATACAGAAAGGCATGAGAGGATGGTCTTTTAGAATGGTACAGTGCAGTTGAGGAGACAAAAACTTTGCTTAAATTGATTTAAACCTCAACTCACAGTAACCTCAAAAAATAGCCTTTTGTCAAATTCTGCTTTGATAAAGTAATTTGTGTACGTTTCTCATGTCCAGTATTAGTTAATAAGTTTGAGGTAACAGTAGTGATCTTTCCTTTGCTAGCACTTAGAGTCATTGATTTTGTAGATTTTTTTAAAATTTCAACAGGTCTTTAGATATTGCGCAGCCTGGCCTCACTTTAAAATGAGACAATGAGTCACTTAGTAATTAAGTGATCTTCCTAGCTTAACCATTACTAGAACATAAAGGTCTCTTGACTTGTAATAGAGTAATTTTACCATGTTCCTTCTCAATAAAGGAGATAAGTAGCATGGACAATTTAAATATTATTTATACTTGACTTTAAATGGTTAAGTCATGGAGTTTTATAGCCAGAAGAGACCCATTAATCAAGTATTAATACTTTCAAATAGGTTCTGTAGGAATATATAAAGGGATCTGGATTTGGAGTCAAACTGGGTTTGGATCCCAGATCTGCCACTTATTTGTGTAACAACTAGGCAAGACACTTAAAATATCTGGGCATTGGTTTCTTCATCTGTAATATTAAGGGATTTTCCTGAATGATCTCCAAGATACCTTCATCTTTAAACTCTTAAGGAATCAGTTCTCTGGGGCTCAGTTTTTGTTTGTTTATTTTTCCTTAGTAAAATGGAAATCACTAAGGTGATAGATTTAGAGCTAGAAGGAATCTTAAGAAGTTCAGCCTCTTATTTTCCTTGAAGTTGGTCTAGATGACATCCAAGGACTCTTCTAATTTATAATCCTAAGTGCAATGAAACTCTCTTTCTAATTGGGGAAAAACTAAGGTGCAAAATTTAGAGCACATCAGTCAGCAGCATCCTATTATATGTCAGGTACTGTAGTGGACATTAGGGATACAAAGAAAAAAATTATACAGTCCCTGCATTGAAGGAGCTTACCTGTCGCTTATAGGTATATTTGGCTATGCCTGAAATTCAGAGTTCAGAGCAAATAATAAAAGCATTTCTGTAATGATTTATTTAGGAAGAATTTGAACTCCAATGACTGACTCATTCAGTGAACTTCTCTCAAATTAGCTAAAGTGCCAGTCTAAACTGATTTGTCCTCTTTTAAAAATAAATTTAAATTCATTTGTGTGGCTTGCCTTGTGTTTCCTCTGCTTGTTTTACAAGGTCTTAGTTGAACAGAAAAGGTGATAAAGTTTACAGAGGAATTAAAATCAATGTCTTTCCTCTTAACCCTGTCCATATCTAAAGTTAAGAGTCTGTGGGTACTTTGGGAGGCCAGTAAAAATCCATAGTGCTAATAAAGTGCTATTATCGTTGTGTTGAACATATGTATCATGTGTTAGCTTGATGCCTTATTGTCTTCATTTCATATATCAGCTTATATAGTTAATCATCAAATTTATTCTATCATACACTTTATCTTTTTATTTTTAAAGCAAAGTGTGGGATGCTGTTTCAGGAGATGAACTGATGACGTTGGCTCATAAACACATTGTCAAGAGTGTGGATTTCACTCAGGTATGTTAATTTAGTTTTGTTATAAGGACTTAGATAATCACTATTAGAGTAGATCATTAATTTGTCTTTAATATAAAACATTTTTAAAGGACTGAGTTGCATTTTTTTGGAGGCAGTTGGGCAGTAGGGTCACACAATTAGTGAGTGTCTGAGGTCAGATTTGAACTGGGGTTCATTGTACCACCTAGCTACCCTATTTTTCTGCATAAATGGTTAAATAAAAGACTTTTAATCTGAATCTTAAGAAAGAAAGGAAGGGAGTATATTAAATTTAACATGACATGCCAAAACTGCTATGTGTATCTATTGTTGTTGCAATTTTTTCGTTTTTAGTATTTAGTTTTTTCTTTGTTCTTTTTTGTATTTTATCACTCACCAACTCTTCCCTTATAACTCCCTTCTCCCCAACTCCCTTTCCCTTCTTACATCTCCAACCCATTCCCCCAGACCTGGCCAATTAGAAACCTTCCCTTATAACAAGTATAGTCAAACCAAACTAAACATCACCTGGGTCAAATATTTGTTTTTAAAACCTTTTTTTTTTTTAAACTGGTGATTTTCTTGAGATGCTCTTGAACGTCAAATCTCTAGCAAGACTATAATGCTCAGAGGAACTGGCCTGAGTGTTTTTGAAATTTAAAGTGACAGAGATTTGGAGCCAGAGCAAAAGGCTATTGAGCAGGGAGCCAGGGTCAAGGCCAGCAGTAAAGGTTTCATATGGTACTTTGGGAAAGGGAACATAACTGGAATTCACAGGAGAAAGTTAAAAGAACAGCACTGTTGACATTATTCCTGTTGATTTGGGCATGAGTTGCAGCCACTTCTGACTTTTGTGACTTTTTATTTTGAGAAGCTTAGTGTTACTTAACATGGTGAATCTTAAAAATCCATTAATATTTTACTTTTTTTTTCCAGGATAGCAACTATCTATTGACAGGTGGACAGGATAAACTCTTACGCATATATGATTTGAACAAATCTGAAGCAGGTAAATCTTCTTTTGAAGTGAACTTGATAGCAACTAAAACCAGGAAGAATTTGGTCTAATCGTGTTCATTATTCATTCAGGAACAATGGGCCTCTTTAAATGTTCCTCTAGCAGTGGAGCCTAGCCTATTCCCAGCAATTGACATTGTTGTTAGGCACTTAATAAGTGTTATTGAATCAACCAGAAATGATTGAGGGTGGTCTTTGGTCTTCAAATACTTGAAAGACTGTAAAAAAAAAAAAAATTATCCCTCTTCTGCTTGGCTTTGGTATATAGAATTAGAACCAGTGATGTGAGTTAAGAGCCTCCACTTGGAATAAGTCCCTGTAAGATACGGGAAAAGTTTCCTGATAGTGGAATACACAAGTTTGGTGGTCTAGAATTCCTTAGGTCTAGGCTTAATTTACTATTTGTTAAGGTTGTTATAGGTGGAAGTCATGCTTTAGTCAGGTAACTAATCAACCTCGGTGCTCCCTCCTAACTTTGTAGTTCTGTGATCTCCTTAGTAGCAGTCAGAACTTGTCACAAAAATGAGTAAAACATAGCCCATAAAACTATGTAGTTTTTCTCTGGGCATGCATGTGCATGTGCCTGAGATTTCATTGGTGTTGAAAAATTCTGATGAAGTTCCCTTTATCAATGGAAATAGACATCTGTTCTGTGATTTAGAGTCTTAAACATTATGCTTTAGTGGCAGGACTCAAATCCACAGAGACTGGATATTTGCTGTCTTTTACTGTGTGTGTGTGTGTGTGTGTGTGTGTGTGTGTGTGTGTGTGTGTGTTTAACATTTTGAGAACCTAATGAAATTAAAGGATTGCAGATTTAGGGCCAAAAGGGACCTTAGAGGTCATCATATACAACCTCCTCATTTTATGGATGAGGAAACGGACATAAGACAAAGTGAATTCCCCAAAGTCATATAGTTATTAATTCCCTCAGGTGAAACTTGAGTCCAGTGGTTCTTCGTGACTCCAAGGCCAGTACTCTCTTTACCATACCACTCTTCCTCAAATAGTCATCATATATCTAGTATTAAGCAGGCTTTATATAGTATAGTGAAGACACTTAGTGTTACTAAGCTTATGAGTTACTAGCTATAGATTAATTTAGAAAGTATTAGTAGCATGGCCCATGTAGTCTATATGAATACTGTTACTGTTACTCTAGAGAAGTTGCTTAACTTTTCTCTAAGCCTGAAGATGTGGTACTTATACTAGCTACCTCATAGGTTATTTTGAGAAGTATTTTACAAATAATAAGGCTATGTAAATGTGTATTCACAGAAATATCAACTCCTTTTCCTAAACATTTCTTTTTTATTATTTTAAGAACCTAAGGAAATCAGTGGTCACACCTCTGGTATTAAAAAGGCTTTATGGTGCAGGGATGATACACAGATTCTTTCAGCTGATGACAAAACTGTCCGGTAAGTAATCTACTGAAAGGCAGGGATTCTTAACCTAGAGTCTGTTAATTTAAAAATAAAATTATATTTGTGTATATATACATATCTCTTTCAAAATAGTTTGTTTCCTTTGTAATCTTTTGTTTTATTCTGTGCATTTAAAAACACTTTAACAATAAGGTCTGTACCTTCACCAGAGTATCTAAGGGATCTGTGTGAGTCCATGACATCAAAAAAGCTAAGAAACCCCACCTGTGACGAATTATATATTTTTCATGGTTTGATTTCTTTTGTGTTTAAATTCATACAGACCTCGTATTCTATTTAATACTTTTGTTTGACTTTTATGTCTTTAGCTCTACTATATAGATAGAGCCAGGGTGGAGAACTTGAGGCCATATGTGGCCTTCTAGGTTCTTGGGTTCAGCCTTTTGATTGAGTCCAAGTTTTACAGAAGAAATCCTTTTATTAAGGAGATTTGTTCTGTAAAGTTTGGATTCAATCAAAGGGCAGCACTTAAAACCTAGCGGGCTACATGTGGCCTTGAGGCCACAGGTTCCCCACACCTGCTGGTAGACTATAAAGAAAAGCAAAGTATAGGGAAATTTTTGTTCAGAATTTTTTACTCGTTATATTTGAGTAATTGGATAGAGAAGTTTCTCATCAAGTTTGAGAACAATATTGCTTTTATTTTTTTTAGTAACTGAGTAATAATAAAAGCTTAGCTTTTTAGTTTCTTGGTTAGTCATTTGGAAACTTTAGGATTCAGTTGCATTGGCAGGATTGTAGGTTAGTTCACTTTACCAAAAGATTAATAAACTATATGACATGGTAATGCTGATTTGGCATTTGTAAGGAACCTTACACTAGGGGTTATGATTGTACCTTACTGATAACTTTGGTCTGGTTTTATAAGCTTTTCTGAGCTTCCTCTCACCTCTTCCCCCCCGCTTTTTTTTCCCCCTTTATAGCCTCTGGGATAGAGCGACAATGACAGAAGTAAAGTCTCTAAATTTTAGTATGTCAGTTAGCAGTATGGAATATATTCCTGAAGGAGAGATTCTGGTAATAACCTATGGGAGATCTATTGCTTTTCATAGTGCAGCAAGGTATGTCACATTAGTAATGCTTTTTTGTATTTTGTATTTTCCTTTAAAGAAATTCGGTTACTTGGAATTGTGATTTTTGTTTAAAATTTCAAAATTATATATTTTCAAAGTGAGCAACTTGGTTTCATTTTACACCTTTTTTGCCTTCACAAGTAATCTTAGGGGTACATTTCTTATAGAAAAATGGCTCATTTTCCTCATTTTTAAAAAAATGAATTTTTTTTATTTAAATTTAATTTCTGGCTATCATTCTTAGTTATTGTTTGATAGATACTGTGTTACCATTGTGAACATGTTCTGTACCTTATTTAAATTTTTTGTGATTTTAAAAACTTAGCTGTGGTTTTACTTCATTTGCGTAAACTTCTTTTAAACACACCAAGTGTCACTATCTAATTTATTTGGATATTTTATATTCTTCTGTTTCTCGTATTTTTCTATTAACAGTGAAACAATATGCATGTACTTACCACAACTGCCAGGCTAAGGCTGACTAGCCAGCTTTGAAAGTTTTGATACAGCAAGGTTGTTTCGATACTCATTCTATGATTATTCCTCTGCTGTTTCCACAAGTCACCAGGAAAATCCATGCCAAAACTGTATAGTTATACTTTATGGAGATTTCCATTTGGTTTTGCTTTTTAGACCATAGAACTCAAGTTTCTCTTTTACAGTTTTGATTCTCATATGCCAGTACAATCTTTTCTTGGCCTTGCACTTTGGTGTGGGTAATAACTTTTCTGTTGTTTTTTGTTTTTTAAATCAAGAACAGTTGATTTAAACTTTTTTCTCTCCTTATTAGTCTGGAGCCAATTAAATCCTTTGAAGCTCCTGCTCCCATCAATTCTGCATCTCTTCATCCTGAGAAAGAATTTCTGGTTGCAGGTGGTGAAGATTTTAAGCTTTATAAATATGATTATAATAGTGGAGAAGAGTTAGGTGAGTAAACTTTTTAAAAAAAAATGTTAGGGTTATCTTGTATTTTTAAAATATGTATTTGTGGATTGAGTGCCAGACCTGGAGTCAAGAAGAACTGAGTTAGTATCTGGCCTCAGACACTGACTTTGTGACCCTGGACAAGTCACTTAGTCCTTTTTACCTCATCTGTAAAATGAGCTGGAGGAGAAAATGGCAAACCATATCTTTGCCGAGAAAACCCCAAATAGCTTCGTGAAGAGTTGGAAACAATTGAAATGACTGATCAACAACAAAAATAAATATATGAACAAATGCATATATATACATATATGTGTGTGTGTATGTATATGTATATATATGAAACTCTAATTTATCCAGAGTTGTAATTAGTTGAAAACACAGAGATGATATTGCCAGGTAACTTAAGCTTACTTTTTAAAATGCCAGTGCATTTTTGATTTTTGCCATTTTGAATAAAATCTTTATGAAATAGATGGCATATTTTCTTAAATTAATAATGCAGCTTTCTTAAATAGAATATGCCAAACATAATTTCACCCTTTTCTTTTTTTAACTCAGAATTAAAGTGGCAGCATATTATAGTGGGGTGAGCTATAGACTTGGAATCAGAAACTACTTGATTGAATCCCTCCTCTAATAAATAGTTATGTGACTTCGTATAAGTCCTTAACCTGGCTGAGGCACAATTCTCTCACAATTAAAATGGGGGCAGAAGCAGGTTACTCTCAGTGACCTGTAAGGTCCTGTTCTATCCTGTGACCATCATTACGAACATTGTACTGTGTTGTGCAGTGCCGTGTCTTCACGGTCCATTCCAGTGTGTAGGTGGCAGTAGGGGTGGGGGAACAGGGCGCAAGGATGAGCAGTAGGTGTTTAAACCTGTCTTAAAGGGCTCTAAATCACATTGCTTTTTTCAGCTGTTAGAATTTTTTTTTCCTGTTGAACTGTAACTTATTGGTGCTGTCAGCGCATCTTTTTCTAGTACTCCATACACCTCAAACTTGTTACAATTGCATATAAAATAAGAGTTAAGTGGGTTATAGGAGCTTTTCTATGAATATGGTATAGGAGGTCTAGTGGGCAGGTATTAGCATCCTTTTTGTGCTTCTTAATTTCAGGTGGTTTAGGGTATTTATGTACATAGTTTTAACATGTTATCACACAGGCTTTTAGTTATTGTCACCTTGTGAGCTAGGAACTCTTAAAATAGTTTTTTTTAGATGCTGGTGTCACTTATTTTGGACAACACATCAATTAAAAATGGAGGTAGTAGGATTTTCTCAAATGTGGGACCAAATTGGATGTGACTTCACTATTGAAAGTTCCATCTCAGATTAAGTTTTTCATGTACTTTTAAAAATTAAGCTGATATGTTCAGTTTTGAATCCCATATTGTTCCAGAGAATTGAAGTCAGAAGAGTCTAAAAAGTCATAACTGTGTGGTATTAACTTTTTTTGTGTGTTTTTTCTTCACTTAGGAATTTTATTCAGTATGGACTGATTTTGTGTCATTATTACCTTGCATGTCTTTCTTTGACTTCAATTATAAGGGTGGACATAGAACAGGGAAAAATGCAAATTAATGATTGGGCTTTCTATTCTAATTCTGGAGTGTAGTTATCACAGAATTTTAGGGTTATAAGTTGACTCCCATTTTTCCTTTCCCATATTATATTATGATTGCTGTGGAAAAAGTTCATATGGCATTTAGTTGTTTTACCATTGATTTTTATTTTCTTGAATTTATATAATGGCTTTTACTTCATCTCAGGGTGTAGATTAAGAAACGAAGTCACCGAAAGGTTTTGTCTTGTCCAAGTAGGTCTCAACTCTGAGCCTTTATTTCCATGTTCCCCCTGACTGCTATTTACTTACCACTGTACTGTAATTAAAGAATTCAGGGAACCTATTTGGTTCTGAGTATTTATATGGCTAGGTCAACACTTTGTGAATATAAAAATTCATTCAGCAATCATTTGAGTGCTCTTTACAAAGTACCATGCCAGATTATAGTTGAATAAGACTAAAAATAATATGTAAATTGGTATGGATCGTGTAGTTGCTATTGCATTGGTGCCATCAGTAAGGGTAAAAGAGGGTTCTTAAGTCTTTGAAATTGAGCAAACCAAGGACAGGAACATCAGCGTAAATATGAAGTTAGGAAAAGGGACTGTGGTAAGAAGTAAATGGAACTTCTTTGTACTTCAGTAAATGACTGAAAATGGCGACATTACTACATTACGTACTGGATTTATTTCTTGTACCTGTTCCCTCACTAGACTCGGTGACTAAAGTAAAAGACTAATCCTAATTTTTGTTAGAAGAGACCTAGAGTTGGTAGAGTCTTGAAATGAGGAGAGTGAAGGCTTTCCCTTTTGGATCGTTGTTAGAATTTGTTTCCTTATGCCTAGATGGTAATCTGAAAGATCAGAAATAGGGAGCTCCTAGAAGTGGAACTGTTCACACCTCGGTCCACATTCTTACCATCGAGTATTGTTACCCACTCCCCTGTGGGAGGTGAAACTACATGTTTCGTTTTTGGGCAGGGTTAGTCAGAAGCAAGATTTCCAGGCTGTCCCTAGCCCGAAATAAGCATATTCAAAAAGAGGAACTTTGGAAGGAAACAGTGTACAATTATCAGCAGCTTTGTTTGCACAGTATAATAATAGTATTTGTAGATTTTTAAATTGGTTTAGTGTTCCCCTCCCCTGCCGTTTACTTATATAAGCTTCTCTCCCTAGATCATCAATTATTGCCTTTTGATTTAACTATTAAATTATCTAACCAAATGTTTCTTCTTTCAGAATCCTACAAAGGGCACTTTGGTCCCATTCACTGTGTGAGGTTTAGTGCTGATGGGGAACTATATGCTAGTGGTTCTGAGGATGGGACATTGAGATTGTGGCAGACTGTGGTAGGGAAAACATATGGCCTTTGGAAATGTGTGCTTCCTGGTAAGAATTTTTTATTTGAAATTTTTGACATTAAATGTCCCAGCTTTTTCTAGTAAAATAGGTTATTAGAATAGAACTAATAAAGCTTAATTATTTTTAAAAAGTAAATGAGGATAAAGACTCTCTCCTACTTGTTCTAACCTATTTTTGTACACTTTTCTATAATTAACCACATAGTGGTGTGAAGTAGGATGGAGAACTAAAAATAGGTCACTTAATATATTTTTTAATTGCTCTACTCTAGGATCATATAAATATGTTTAGTTATACATATGTACATAGATATCTGTGTGTAAAATTTACCAGTGCTATTTTAGTATGTTGCTACCCAGAGTTACTCTAATTGAATATTGGATATACATAAGATTCTTTTGGACTCAGAAAAATTGACCATCAGTGTCAAGATGCTTAATTATTGCTCCCCAAATAGTTGTCATTGGACAGCTAGGTGGTGCAGTGGTAAAGTGCCAGGCCTGAAGTCAGGAAGACTCATCTTCCTGATTTCAAATCTGGCTTCAGACATTGACTAGTTGTGTGACCCTGGGCAAGTCACTTAACCCTGTTTGCCTCAGTTCCTCGTCTGTAAAATGAGCTGGAGAAGGAAATGGCAAACCACTCTAATACCTTTGCCAAGAAAACCCAAATAGGGTCACAAAGAGTTGGACATAACTGAAAAACAACTAAACAACAAAAATAGTTGTCTGAGCCTAAATGATATTTTTGGAGGGGAAGGCATCGGATACTGTTTTTAATTTTTCAGTAACATTTCATCAGAAAGCTTTCTAGGGCAAAGTCTGCCTAATGTTCTCGTTCAAAAGGTAATAGAAAATTCTGGTGACCAAGAATCAATTTTAGGATTATTTAATACTTAAAATTTTGTTTCCACAGAAGAAGAGGGTGGAGAGCTAGCAAAACCGAAGATTAGTTTTCCAGAGACAACGGAAGAGGAGCTAGGTATCATTTTAATTTACTTTCACTGAATCGGATGCTTTATTAGTCAGTAAGATGCTGAACATCGCTGAAGCCATGTGATTGAAGTTCATAATGAGATGGAGAATCTTGAGGATTGAACATTAAAATTTACATTAAACCTTAAACTTTTAAATGTCTTAGAGCAGCATTCCTTGCTTGTATGTAATTGCTGTTTGTTTTTGTTGCATAAAATGAGTATACGAACATTGTTAACTGGATGATTAGCTGCGTGGGCTTATGACTGACTTAGGGTTAGGATAGGTGTCATGCTGGACAGAAATATTGATTGAGGTACCTAAGGGTGCTCTGTCTTCAGTCCTGTTCAGCATCTTTGTCATTAACTTGGATGAAGACATATAGAGAACATGCTTATCAAATTTGCAAATGACTTGTATGAACTTGTGTATATGATATTAAGAACTTCTGTACATGAGTTGTTGTTTCTCTTTTGTTGCAGAAGATCTTGGCTCAGAAAACTCAGATTCCATCTATAGTTCAACTCCTGAAGTGAAGGCCTGAGCACCTGGCATATGCCACAGATGTTACGCCATATGTGGACTAAAACAAAGCAGCAGTTAGCAGAAGCCTTACAGAGTTACCCTCTACATAAGGCAAACATGGGCAGTAAAATGATGGGGAATGTGATAGCTCCATTGTTGGAACTAGCTTGGTGTTGTCTCTAAGTGAAAACTATGAGACTATCAAAAAAATGGCGGGTAGAATTGTGCTCATTTAGTCCACTATCCTACTGCCTTTTTGAATGAACATGTGCAAGCCAACATCTAATTTCTCCTATTTCAGTTAGATTTCTTGTAGCCATTTTACTTTATTATGGAGAAAAAAAAATGTAATGGCCTATTTTACTTTTTTTTCTTCTGAAGGCAGAAAGACTTTTGCTTTAGTTGTAAAGAAGGGAGTACATGATAAAAGTATTCGGTTTGATTTCTCTTTCATTGTACACTGCTTCTGAACATCTAATTGTTTTTAGTTGTCTAAATAAAATGCCTCTACAGTGGTCTCATGTTTTGGTTAATGGGGGAAGTGTGAGTTTCAGAAATATAAAATGAATAAAGTTGTTATCCATTTCTCTTTAGTGTATTTAAAATACATATCTGTTTAACCAGGATAAAAGTAGTGGTTATGTGTTTTTCAAATTTTTGAGAACATGACTTTAGTGGGGGTTTTTTTGTGCAAATTATTGATAAAAAGGTTTGAATGGAACAAACTTTTATAGAATAAGTTTTACGTACCATTTTGGGTGGAGGAAACAAGCTTCATCCTCAAGGGCTACATTAAACCTATTCACAGATGAGGAAAATAAAGGCTCCTTCATAGAAAATGGTGATGTTTTATATAAGGAGTGTAGATTGAGAGGTAGAAGAGACCTTGGAGGTCATATAGCCCATCTCCTTATTTTATGGATGAGGAAACTGAGGCCCAGAGAAGTAAAGTGAATTCGATTCAGTAAAATGAAGTCTTAAGCTCTTCTGCAGTAGGGTGTTTCATAATATGCCAAGATAATGCAAAATACCTAAGTAAACACAGCTAAAAGAGACACTTCAAGCAGTAAGGTGTGAGATGATGTAGGAACCTTAAAATAAGTCTTTTCCACAGGGATTGGTCCTGGAGAATGCTCTACGCAGGGTCTAAATGGAAGGCGCCTCTTTATGTGGATGCTACAAGATATTTTTCTTAGAGGATTTTGTGCTGAGTCCATCAAGCCCTCAAGTAGATGGCCATGATTATTAAAAAGCAATTGGTCCAGCAATCTGTACGTGAAATGTTAAATGGAAGTAAGATGGCTATTAGCTATTGAATTAGAATCTCAGGAGAGACTTGGCTGAAGTCTGACCCATAGCTTAACAAAAATCTTTAAACTTCCTCTCTGAGTGGTTATCCAGATTTTGTTTAGAAATTCTTGCATGAGGTAGGATGCCATCAGCGTGAGGTATGCCCCTGTGTCTTTGACTTGCTCTAATTTTTATGTTTTAATAGTGCAGTGGAAAGTACTATAGGTCTAGAGTCAGGAGACCTGGGTTTGAATCATATTTCCTTGTGTGACCTGGGTTGTCAGTTAAGGAAATAAGCCTTAAGAGATTATAGACATAGCCAAGTAAAAGTCCAACCCCACCCAAATCTTACATTTGTGACCACAGATTAGCAGTGCATTTGTATTTGCCTCTTTCCATTTTCATCCATTCATTTTGGTTTTTTTTTCTCAGATAAGCTATTGAAGCCAAGTCTCTTCTAGGGATCTGCAGGTTTTCTCTAGGAGAAACATTCTGAGTTCCTCCAATAGAATCACCTATGATATTATCTTGAGACCCTTTGAGGTCTTTGTTACTCAGGTTTGCGTAGTCTCCAGCTTTTTGGTGTTTTTCCTAAAAATGAGCGTAATGCTCCAGATATCTTGATTAGGGCAGAATTCATGGATTTTGTCCACCAGTCCTGACCATTATGTCCCTTATGCAGTTGAAGATTTTTGTTTGTTTTGCTACCACATCACACAGATTATTATTTGGAAGAGACCTTGGCTGTTACCTAGTACAATTTCATTTTACACATGAAATGGGAATTTGAGTGACTTTCCCACAGTCACAAGGAAGCAGTAAAGGCTTAGCCTCAGAGGCAGGAAGACTTTGCTTCTGGATATGACTTATGTGACTGCTCCAGAATTCTCTTAGGCTAAAGTAAGACATAAGTTAACCTATCCATGGGAGTTTCCACATGAGGAGTCCTCTTAATTGCTCCCCCAATCCCACAATGAAATCACTAGTCTGGGGTTTGGGGATGGGAAATCAAATAATTGATTCTTATCACGCTCAGACATTCTTGTATTTGAGAAATTCAATTTTGGACCCACTGTAGTGTTTCTATCAAATCTCAAGATTGAGTCCAAAGTTATCTTACCTTCTGAGATCTTGCTGTATACTGAATCTATTAGCTTTCCTTCCTAGCTTTGATATATGCCATGTTATTGATAGCACAGATTTGTGAATTGTTCTGTAGGAGACTTCTAAGTTGACTGAACCAGTACATAAATAGATTAATTGTAAGAACTATAGATGTATATCCTGGTAAACTTTTAGAAGACTTACGGGTGACAATATTTTTATTCAAATATCAAATGTCACGTGAAGATGTTGCATTGCTACAGAGAAGCAATGAGTGGGAATCGTAAAGGAATTTTATTTGATGTCAGGACAAACATCCCAACATATAGAGTTGTCCAAAAGTGAATCTGGCCAGATTAGGAGGTAGTTGGCTTCTTTTCACTGGATATCTTTATGCAAAATCTGGGTATATGATTTGTGTTCTTCACTTTTTTTTTTCCTTCGTGCTTTTTGCTTTGATGAGTATCTGGAAGCTGAAAAAAAAGTTGGGGAAAATGAAAAACTGTTACCACTTTTCCTTTTGCCTTTTGGTCTCCTCAGAGATTGCAGTGGCTTCCCCTTATTTCCATTATTTTACATTTACATGCAAAATCCCCTCTTCGGTATTTAGAGCCCTCATAACCTGGTCCTTTTATTATTTTTTTTGTCAATTGATTTTGTTTCCAGTTATGTTATTGAAGTTACTATCTAAATTGGTTTCTTTCCCGATTCTCTGGGATTTTCTTTTTTTTAAATTCTTAAGATTTTCTACCAATTACATGTAAAAACAATTTTTAACATTCACTTTTTAAAATTTTGAATTCGTTTTATTTTTAGTTTACAACACTCGGTTTCCATAATTTTGAGTTCCAGATTTTCCTCTCTCCCTTCCCCCTTCCTTCCCCAAGACGGCATGGAATCCCATATAGCTTCCATGTGTAACTTCGCATTGAATTAATTTACGCACTAGTCAAGGTATGGAGAAGAACTGTGATCAGTGAAATGAATCATGCGAAAGAAGAAACAAGACCAAAAAAAAAAACAACCCAAAAACAAAAGAGAGAAAAAAAAAGGGGTGGGAGGCTAGCATGAAGTGTGTCTCAATCTGCATTCGTGCTTCGTAGTTCTTTCTCTGGATGTAGATAGCATTCTCCATCGTGAGTCCTTTGGAGTTGTCTTTGTACCTTGTATTGCTGAGAAGAGCGAAGTCTGTCAGGGTTGGTCCTCACAGAATTCATATATCTGTGGTTGTGTATAATGTTCTGGCTCTGCTCCACTCAGCATTATGTTGTGTAGGTTTTTCCAGGTTGTTATGAAGTCTGTATCATTCCCATTTCTTATAGCACAATAGTATTCCATTGCCTTCATATACCACAGCTTGTTCAGCCATTCCCC
>CM053623.1:155972025-156016961 GCA_028646595.1 Phalanger gymnotis | reverse complement strand
CCATCCCCTCAAATCCTGAGTTCTTATCCCAGAAGCTGGAGTCTTTGGGTTTATCAAGTAGTAGATTGCTATAGTCATTAACTTCTGTGCCTTATGTACCTAACCTATTCTTCTAAGGTGGATAGCATTTCTCATCCTAAGTCCTTCAGAATTGTCTTGGATCTTTTTATTGCTGAGAATAGCTAAGCCTCTCTCAGTTGAATATTATACAATATTGATGTTACTACGTACAGTGTTTTCCTGGCTCTGCTCATTTCACTTTGCGTTGGTTCATCTAAGTCCAGGTTTTTCTGAAATCATCCTGCTCATCATTTCTTATAGCACAATAGTATGGCATCACAATCATGTTCCATGACTTGTTCAACAGTTCCTTAATTGATGGGCATCGCCTCAATTCCCAATTCTTTGCCACCACTGAAAGAACTACTATAAATATTTTTGTATGTATATGTCCTTTTCCATTTTTAAAAAAAATCTCTTTGGTATACAGATCTAGTTGTGGTGTTGCTGGATTAAAGGTTATGTAGTTTGATAGCCCTTTTGGCATAGTTCTAAATTGCTCTCAGAATGGTTGGATCAGTTCACAATTCCACCAACAGTGCATTAGTGTCCTGGTTTTTCCACATTTCCTCCAATATTTGTCATTTTCTTTTTCTGTCATATTTGCCAGTCTAATAGGTGTGAGGTGGTAATTCTGTTGTTTTAATTTGTATTTAATCAATAGTTATTTAGAGTATTTTTATATGACCATAGATAGCTTTAATTTATTCATTTGAAAACTGTTTAACTATTTATCAATTGGGGAATAACTTGTATTCTTATAAAGTTGACTGAGTTCTCTATTTGAGAAATGAGGCCTTTATCAAAGACACTATGTAAAATTCTGTGGTCCCCTGCTACCTTCCCCCTTTCTGCCGTTTTTGCTTTCCTTCTAATTTTGGTTGCATTTGTTTGGGCAAAACCATTCTAATTTAATGTAATAAAAATTATTCATTGTATATCTCATAATGCTCTCTGTCTTTGGTCATAAATTCTTATCCACGTATCTGACAGATAAACTATTTCATGTTCCCCTAATTTGCTTATGGTGCCACCTTTTATGTCTAAATCAGTTACCTATTTTGACCTTATCTTGACATATGTAGGGTAAAACATTGGTCTATGGCTAGTTTCTACCAAACTGCTTTCTAATCTTTCCAGTAATTTTTGTCATAGTGAGTTCTTGTCCCAAAAGCTGGAATCGTGTTTTTTAAACACTATATTAATATGGTAATTACTGGGTATTGTGTACCTAATCTATTCCATTAATCTACCACTCTATCTCTTAGCTAGTACCAGATAGTTTTGTTGATTGCTCATGGCTAGGCCACCTTCCTTCACATTTTTTCCCCATTAATTCCTTTGATATTCTTGACCTTTTGTTCTTCCAGATGCATTTTGTTGTTATTTTTCCTAGCTCTATAAAATAATTTTTTGTTAGCTTAGTTGATAATGGCACTGAATAAGTAAATTAGGTAGAATTATCATTTTTATTATATTGGCTTGGCCTACCCATGAACAATTAAGATTTTTCCAGTTCAGATCTGACTTTATTATAATGTGAAAGAATGTTTTTAAATTGTGTTCCTATATTTCCTGGGTTTGTCTTGGCAGGTAGACTCCCAAGTATTTTGTATTGTCTATATTTATTTTAAATACAATTTCTCTTTCTCTTGCTGCTATATTTTATTGGTAAAATGTTAATGATTTATATGGATTTATTTTATATCCTGCAACTTTGCTAAAGTTGTTAATTATTTCAGCTAATTTTTTTTAGTAGATTCTCTAGGATTCCTCAAACATAACATCTGCAGAAAATGATAGTTTTGTTTCCTCATTGCCTAATCTATTTCCTTCAATTTCTTTTTATTTTCTTATTGCTGTAGCTATTAAATAGCGATAGTGAAAATGAACATCCTTGTTTCACTTCTGATCTTATTGGGAAGGAGTCTAGCTTATACAGTTACAGATAACACTTGCTGATGGTTTTAGATGATGCTACTTCTTATTTCAAGGAAAGCTTCATTTATTCCTATGCTTTCTAATGTTGTATTGAGTATTGCATTTTGTTAAAAAGCCTTTTCTGCATGCATTGAGGTAATCATAATATTTCGGTTGGTTTTGTTATTGATATGGTCAATTATACACATAGTTTTCTGTGGTTCTTTCTAATCAGTCTCCTTGCACTTTATTCCCCTACATAAATGATACAATCTAGTGACACTGGCCCCTTTGCCCACAACACCCTGTCTCCCACAATACAGTTTTATTTGCTATACTTCATGCATGAAATGCTCTCTCCCTCCTCATCTCTGCCTCCTATCTTCCCCACCTTCAATTGTTTCCTTCAAATGGCAGATAAGATCTCATCTTCTAAAAAAAAGGTGTGATTTCTGATCTCCCTTAATGCTAATGCCTCCCCTCTGAGATTATCTCCATTTTATCCTGTCTATTATAATTTGTATATAGTTGTCTGCATGTTATCTTCCTCATAGATTGTGAGCTTCTTGAGGGCCTTGCTTTGAATACCCGGCACTTAGCATGGTCTTTGTCACATAATAAATAATAATAAATGGTTGCTTACTTGAACTTATCTTCAGGCTTCTTTCCAGATTTCTCAGCCAATAACTTCCAAGGCCCTTAGCTGCCTCGTTTGGTAGAGTCATCTATAATATTTTCCAACCTATATGTATAAAGTTTGTATGAATGTGGTTTAAGGAAAAAGAAATTTACTGTGAGTTAGAGGCAGCTGGCAGCCCAGTAGATACAGTGCTAAGCCTAGAGTCAGAGAGAACTGAGTTCAGATTTGACCTCAGTCACTTACTGGCTGTGTGATCCTGGGCAAGTCATTTAACCTTTCTATACCGCAGCTTTCTCAACTGTAAAATAGTGACATTACTAGCACCTACCTCACAGGGTTGTAAGGATCTAATGAATTAATATTTATAAAAAGCACATAGCAAAGTGTACTATATTACTACCTATATTAGTAGGTGCTATATAAATGCTTATTCTCTCTCCACTCCCCCAATCACTCTCTCCAAATTCCCTCTACCTTCTCCTTTCTTTAAGGTACTTGAATTCTGCTCTGAGCTCTGCCCCTAACTAGCCATGCAATCTTAGACAAGTCACTACCTTTCTGGATCTAGGCTTCCTCATCTGTAAAATCAGGTTTTAGAATAGATCTCCAAGGTCCCTTCTAATCCTGGCCTTCTTTCTATTCATTATCTGGAAAATGGAGATAGATGGATAAAGCATTTATTTATTAAGTGCTCCTGTGTGCCACACACTGTGCTAAGCTCTGAGCATACAAATAGAAGCAAAAAAAGTTCCCGCCCTCAAGAAACTTACTGGAGAAAGATAACATGGAGAGGAGGACTGGAAAGACACTGAAGGATATTGGGAGAAATGGTCTTATGGGGGTTGTTGGGGAGGAAGTAGTAGTCTGAAGAGTGAGGGCAGAGTTGGAAGTGAAATGAGCATGACCTAGGCATCTGATGAAATAGGGGTCCAGGCCAAGGACTTACCACTCAGAACTCTTACTGAGTGCATTACCTTCCCCACAGTAGTTGTTCAAGCCCCCAACCACTGCCAAAATCCTGTTTCAGCAGATGACCTCACTGTATTGAGAAAGTCAAAGCCAAACGACCTGATGTGAGCTCTATTAACTGTCTTCATCTGCGCCTCAAAACCTAACTCAAATCTTTCCCTTTGGCTCTGATTTTGACTTTCTGTACTTTGGCATCACAACTTAGTATCTATTTTACCCTAGAACTTCCCTCAAGTCTCATCTACAGAAACCGTCCTCCCCTCCCGCCGTGGCCTTCTCACCATGGAACATCCCTCTGCTGTGCAGCAGGCTCCTTGGTGAATGCCTCCTGAGGTCCCCATTTTGGGGATAGGCTCAGTCAAGGTCACCTTCATTGCCTGCCTGCTTTTGCTTCTAGTTTTCTGGTAGCTCTTCTCATCATTTCCCTTTTCATTTGTTGTTGTCTTCTCCAATTAGAATTTAACCTCCTTGAGGGAAGGGATTGTCTTTTGCCTGTGTTTTTATCCCCAGTGTTTAGCATAGTACCTGACACATGGGGAAGGGCTTAATCTGTGCTAGTTGCCATACTTGCCTGCTGCCTACAAATATCCAATCATGGGAACCTGGCTTTCCCAAGGAGACATTTTATCCCTAGCCAGACTTTCCAATACTGGATGCACTTCTGAATTGCTGATTAATTTATGGAATTATGAAATGGGGCAGATATGCCTGGTTCTCTGGGTACTTGTCAGAAAAGACCACAATGGCAGTGGGAAGTAAGGCTGCAATCATGCTTTATAAAGGCACAGAGGTTTGCTGGGGCAAATGGCAAAAAAAAAAAAATAGACAAGTGGAAGAAGAGGGGCAGAGGAATGAGGGGTTGGAGGAAGACAGACAGTATGGGGAAGAAAATGGGAAGGGGAGAAGTCACAGAGAATAACTCATGTAATCATGGATCAGAATTGGGGGCACTTGGCAGCATAGACCCATATGGAAATGGAAGAGTGCTCAGCTGTGGGCTGGAGAGAGGACAGGAATTTGGGGTCTTATTTTCATAGGGTTTTGGTGAGGGGCAGACTAACTTTTATCCATGCCACCATGAGGTTAGTTCATTAACACACCCACATCCTCTCAAAATTGTCAATAAAACGTTAAAGTTAGCATGTGCACGTCATGTATGTGGATGTCTGGAGCTTATCTGAGGTTTATATAACATGGAATCAAAAGTCCCTTATAGCAAGACCTAAATGGCTTCCCTTGATTTAGCACATTTTCTCTGTGCCTTTATAAAGCATCATTGCAGCCTTACTTCCCACTGCCACTGTGGTCTTTTCTGTGATTTTTGGTCAATACATGATACAGTTTGCACATTATGCTCATTTGACCTTTGGGACAGTCTATACGTGACTTCTAGGTTCCTCTTTACAGTCTTACTTCCTGATGTTGTTATTTTAAACTGGCTACTTTTAAACTTACTTACTATGCTGACTTAGAAAGGACCAGGGTGGCAGAAGGACCAGAACAAGATACAATTTTAACACAACTTTTTGCCCTCCAATACTTAGCTGAAACTTACAAAGATAGCCACATTTCCATCATCTTTAAACAACCATCATTAGACAATGGCATATGTATTTTTTTCTCTCTCTCTTTCCTTATGTATGTAATACTTTGTATCTATGTGGAATAGTATACATATATATGTATATATATAATATACAAAATTACATAGAAAAAGGGGAAGACTACGTATATCATTATCTAATAAAGGTTGTTTAAGAATGGGGAAGATCTAACTGTGCTTCGTCGTGAAAAGTAGTTGAAAAGCCAGGGAATGATTTAATTGAAAACTGGTGAGAAAGAGGATGACTGAAAGGTCTTGGTATTGGTGACTTGAAGACAGAAGAAGAGTAGGTTTGGAACACAAGCTGTAGAGAGTGTGACAGAGGGGCTCAGTCAGGGAAGAGTGGAAGAATTAGTGTGCAGTAAAGAGGATCCAGTTAGCCATTAGATAACATAAACTTGTAGTGGATCTAGTCAACATAGTTGCATAACTTTCTCTACTTGGCATTAGCAACTCCTTAGTGCTGAATGGGAGCAGGGAAGTAGGAGTAGGAGTAGTACATACATACATACATACGTACATACATACATACGTACATACATATATACATATATACATAATGAAAGAGACAGACACAGAGACAGAGGGATCCAGCTTAGAAATAATTATGGCACTTCATGAAATATACATTTTAAGAAAGCTAATGGCATGCATAGAAAATTCTAAATTAGATGGTTAAATATTTTTCTGAAGTTAGTCATTGTTAATATGCTAATACACATATTATCAAAGAGTAACAATCAACAGAGAGAAAAATAATAGTTTTAACATTTATTTCACGATGCAATTCTCTCCAGTATGTGTGTGTATGTGTGTATGTGGGTATGTGTATAAACTTAGATTTGTATGTGCTGTTAACTCCAAAAGAAGATAAACTTCTTGAGGGCAGGAGTTGTTTCATTTCTTGTCTTTGTGTCTCCAGCACTTAGAACCATGCTTGGCATATAGTATGTATGTAATAACTTTGTCAAATTGGTATCAAAACATGATGAATTATATTCATCCCTCCATAAGCCTTCTCTTGAAT
The DNA here is from genome assembly GCA_028646595.1 of Phalanger gymnotis. Lineage (NCBI taxonomy): Eukaryota > Metazoa > Chordata > Mammalia > Diprotodontia > Phalangeridae > Phalanger > Phalanger gymnotis. The sequence goes on along the minus strand of CM053623.1, from coordinate 156,010,742 downwards.
ATTCCACTTCCTTGAGCTACTGTTGCATTTCTCCTTCTCTTTCACCCAAATCTTCCATTGCTTTATTACTCACTTGCTTTCCACGAAATCCAGTCTTGAAGGTTACTTCTGGCCCCCATTTATCTTTTCTCAGTAGTACTGGTCCTTTATTTTCTGTATATTTGCCATGCCTTTTTAACACGACGCTCTTGGTCTCTTAACTGCCTTTTCCGTCCCATGCTCAGGATCCTCTTCCTTCTTTTATCCCTTGAAAGAATACAATCCCCAAGGTGGCGCTGTCAGTGCTTTTCTCTCTTTACAATTTTCCATAATGATCTCATTGGCTTCCACACCTTTTAAGTGTCATCTTTGTGAATAACTCCCAAATTTATGTTTCCAACCCTGACCACTTTTCTCACTCCCAGACTTGCTTTTGCAACTGTTTACTAGGTATCTCCCAAGGGTCTACTGCTATCTCTGACTCACTGTTCAAAACAAACTTTCTCTTTCTCTGAATGCTAATATTTGCCCTCTATCTCACATGGTCGGTGTGAAGATCAATTCAGTGATATATTCAGAGTGTCCAGGATGCCTGCAAACCCCGTTTGAGTTATCTATCCCCTCAGAGTCATTAAGTCCCACAGGGATATCTTGTATTGGAACTATGGGAGCCAGGATAATTTGGATCAGTTTTCCTAGTCCTGCTAATAAACAAGGCAATGGAATCCTTATGAACTCTAGCCTAGAACTGCATTACTGTTCTGTGGGGTCTTTAATGCTAGTTTAATTTTTATTCTTTGTTTGGAGAGAGAAAAAAAGCTATACATCACCACTAGCGACACTTTATATATAGTCCTGCATCACCCTTCAGTTATACAATGTAAAGAAAACTGTCTTTCCAGGTTTGTGTACGATTATACGTAGTGATAACAATTGGAATCTATGTAGCACTTCAAAGGTTTGCAAAGTGCCTGTAATATCTCATTCGATCTGCACAATAACCTAGTGAGGTTATCAACCCTGCTTTACAGATGAGGAAAATAGACTAAGTAACTTTCCCAGGGTCAAACAGCTAATAAAGGTTTCAGTCAGGATTCAAACGCAGGTCCATTCTGAGTCCACATCCAGTAGTCCTGATCTATATCTCTGGAGGAGACAGTGACTTTGGTGACTTTGCACAGCCCTGTCTCACTTAAATCCAAATCACTTGTAAGTCATGACATCACCTTCCTCATGTCATGGTCCTCTTCAAGAACGAAGGACAAACCAACGATAAATGAATGAACTCCAAACAACTTAGGAAAAAAAAATTCTAAGCAAGAAATTTTTGGTAAAGACATCCTTATTCTCTTCTTCCTCATCTCATCTACTTAAACTGTTTTCAGCTGTTTTCTTCTTTGCCCTGAGCAGAATTTTTAAAGCAAATACAGGTGTACCCTGATGAAGGGAGGTGGAAAATCGAGAAAATAGGTTTTCAGTGCTTTTTAGATTAGGAGGAATTCTTGAAGATTTGATTATGTACAGCCAAAAAGACACAGTTACAAAGAAATTGAGAGGAGAAAAGATATGTGACCGATTGAGGGATTTTACTTCAAGAGATGGCTAGGGTTTTTTGTTTGTTTATTTGTTTTTAAAGTTTTCCTCCTAGAGAAGACCGAAGACAGCCACTATGCCCCGCCTCCAATGTGGGTGGGAGGAAAGTGTACTGTACAAATCGGGGGCGTAGTTTGATGACACGTGGGAGAGGAGAGGAAGAAGGAAGTGCTAGACCAGAAAGAGGGGCATTAATTTAAGCTGCTGTTCCTTCTCTTGGCGCCGCGGGATACGGTGCTGCCGCTTAAGGTGCTGCTGCCGTTTGATTATGTCTGCCAACAATCAAGGCACAGAATTTGGTAAGGGACCCAAGGCCTGACTTTATTTACAGCCATTGCTTGTCTGCTCCCACCTTCATCTCTTCCCATGGGCTCCTCCCTTTGGAAATTAGTGAGATTAGCCCCTGTGGGGGAGATGGGGAGCCCCTTCAAGTCTTACATTCAGGTCTGTCATTTCCAGGCTCCAGTTGCTGCGTCTTAAAGCAAGTCAGCAAATGAGCGGTGGGATCTTTTATCTGGGAGTTCTTAGGTCTGTGCACTGTATCCTATCTGCCAGAGTCTTTCAGAACACCGGCAGGACAACAATTCACCCTTTTGGACGCTGGAGCCCTAGGGGTACTGCTTCTCTTTAGGGTGTATTGTGGCGAGCACTTTCATCCTTCTCACTTCGGTTAAAACTGTTTTCTCTGAGAAGGCTTAATTCGTGGTGTTTAATCAGTTTTTTTCATTGGTGGAGAATGATAGTAACTGAGAAAAGGATGCGTCCCTATCTTAGGTTCCTCACCCCCCCCCCATTAATATTTTAGAATCATTGTCTGTAATACCTGTAGTAATAACAGCAGCCCACATTATATGAGGCTTTATCTAATTGATGTCATTTAACCCTTTCAATAATGTGGGAAGTTTTTACATTTTACAAGCAGGAACTTGAGACTCAAGATTTAGTGACTTCCCAAGAGCACATCCCCTCCTTCTAAGTGACAGCTGTACCTTGAGTCCCAGGTCTTTTGCCTCCAAGTTCCATGTGCATTCCATTATTTTCAACCTTTCCTTCCTCTCTTTCAGCTCCCTTGTGGTAAAAGAAACAAACAAATGAACAAAAACAAACCAGTATGGAAAAATCTTAGCCTTTTTTGTCAGGGCTACTCTTGAAGAATTTCCCAACAAGCCAAAGTTAGTGGAAAGGCAGATAATTTCCTGGACTCTGAAGTTCAACATAGTAAGAGCTGTGTATAACTAATTGTAAAAAAAAAATTGAGCTACATCTCTAGTAATTTTTTTCCAAAATACAATTTTTTATCTTAGTTTGGTGTGGAAAACATGGGTGACATAAGAATTTAAGTGCAGATTTCTTAAGAATTTTGAAACTAAAATTCAGTAAAACTGCTTGAGCTATAGCTCTGCTATCTTTATATACAATGGTGTTATATTGTAGCAGGTTACTTTTTATAATGGGCTACATGGGTTCAAACGGATTAAAAAGTCTAGTCTTTAATGCTTAAGAATTTCTGGGAGCAGTAAGAGTCTATTTACTTTGTAAATCCTGCTGCTTTTGTACACGGAGTAGTCTACTTCTTTAATCGTTGCTTCTTAGCATGTTGTATAGTTTTTGAAAACCTCAGTCTTATTTCTGAATATTTGACTTTAGCAGATACTTTAAATAACTTTTAAAGGAGAAATTTTACTGTGAAGGATAGAGTTGGGATATACTTAATGAGTAGTTGAGAAAGCTTCATTTCCCTCCACCCCCTCTGTCCTTCATGTTTTGACACCTAATATCTATCGATTTCAAAGGCTTTTGGAAGAAAATTTTCTGTTTTATTTTTAGCTGTTTTATATTTTTAAGTATTTGTTCCTGGAAGAACAAAAGTGGCTTCCTATATGCCACTCTAAATTACTTTTGGATTATTTGTGTCAATATTTGGTGATTAATATTATTTCTGATAACTTCATATTATTTAATATGTTAACCTCTGGCCTTCATCAGACTTACCATAAAACTAAACTTTACTTCTCTTTCTTCTAGGTGTATTGAACAAAAAAAGAGAATGTCACTAATTTTCTGTAGAATCAGCAGCTTTCACCTCTTTTTTTTTTGCTTTAATCTTATTTAATATTTTATTTTTTCCTAATTACATATAAAAACAATTTTGCCATTCTTTTTTTCCCAAAATTTTGAGTTCCAAATTCTTTCCCTCCTACCTCTCCTCCCCACCCCCCCACATCATTGAGAAGGCAAGCAATTTGGTGTAGGTTATATGTGTGTAGTCATGCAAAACACATTTCCATGTAAGTCATTCTGTGAAAGAAAATACAGAGAAAAAGTATCTTTGATCTGCATGCAGACTCTGCCAGTTCTTTTTCTGGAGATGGATAGCACCTTTCATAAGTCATACAGAACTGTTTTAGATCATTGTATTGCTGAGAATAGCTAAGTTATTCATAGTAGATCATCACACAATATTGCTGTTACTATGCACAGTGTTCTCCTGGTTCTGCTCATTTCACTTTGTATCAATTCATGTAAGTCTTTCCATGTTTTTCTCAGACCATCCTGCTCTTCATTTCTTTTTTTTAAATCTTTTTTTATTATTTACTTAATATTTTTGATTTTCAACATTGATTTCCACAAGATTGTGAATTACAAATTTTCTCCCCATTTCTACCCTCCCCCCCACTCCAAGATGGCATATATTCTGATTGCCCCATTCCCCAGTCAGCCCTCCCTTCTGTCACCCCACTCCTCCCCCGCCCATCCCCTTTTCCCTTACTTTCATGTAGGGCAAGATAGATTTCTATGCCCCATTGCCTGTATATCTTATTTCCCAGTTGCATGCAAAACCAACTTTTTTTTGAACATCTGCTTTTAAAACTTCAAGTTCCAAATTCTCTCCCCTGTTCCCTCTCCACCCTCCCTCCCTAAGAAGGCAAGCAATTCAACATAGGCCACACGTGTATAATTATGCAAAACCCTTCCACAATACTCATATTGTGAAAGACTTTTGCTCCCTCCTATCTTCTCCCCCTTTATTCAGTTTTCTCTCTTGACCCTGTCCCTTTTCAAAAGTGTTTGCTTTTGATTACCTCCTCCCCTAATCTGCCCTCCCTTCTATTGTACCCCCTTTTTTTATCCCATTCCTCCTTCTTTCCTGTGGGTAAGATACCCAATTGAGTGTGTATGGTATTCCCTTCTGAAATCAAATCCAATGAGAGCAAGATTCACTCATTCCCCCTCACCTGCCCCCTCTTCCCTTTCAACGAACTGCTTTTTCTTGCCGGTTTTACGTGAGATAATTTACCCCATTCTATCTCTCCCTTTCTCCTTCTTTCAATATATTCCTGTCTCATCCCTTAATTTGATTTTATTTTTTTTAGATATCATCCCTTCATATTCAATTTACCCTGTGCGCTCTCTCTCTCTCTCTCTCTCTCTCTCTCTCTCTCTCTCTCTCTCTCTCTCTCTCTCCTTCTCTCTCCCTCCATATATATATATATATATATTCCCTTCAACTACCCTAATACTAAGAAAAATCTCATGATTTGCACACATCATCTTTCCATGTAGGAATGTAAACAAAGCAGGCTTTGCACTCCCACTCTAATCTGCTGCTTAATTCCTCCCACCAGGTGGGCCTGGGACCAGAAGCAACTTGCAGCTGTAGCTCTGGAAATAGCCTCAGAGCTGTACCACCTCTGCCGCCTCTGGGGTGGTGGCTGACCATGAGCTCCTTTCACTCTCTCCTAGTAGTCTTTCCCACTAACCTGCCCTGTTGTCTTTGACGTTTATGGGTTGAGAAGTTGTGGGTTAAGAAGTCTGGTAACTGCCACAGCTCACTGATTCAGGGTGCTAGGGCCTGTTTGGTTGGTCTGGTTGGGCCTGGCGTGGCCCATGCTATGCTGTGCTCTGCTCCCAGCTCCATGGGATAGACCCTTCTCAGCAGCCATCCAGGCTGTCCTGGGCTGGAGCCCTGCTTCCCTCTGCTATTTTGTGGGTTCTGCAGCTCTAGAGTTTGTTCAGAGCCATTTTTTGTAGGTATTTGGAAGGACCTGGGGCAGAGCTTAAGCAAGTCCCTGCTTTCCAGCAGCCATCTTGACTCTGCCCTTTCACCTATTTTTTATTAGCCTTAGGGCTGTGTTTGACTCCTTCTTCTTTGTTTCCTCTTATGTCTCATCCCTTTACCAGGTCCTGTTGGTTTCATGTACCTAACATTTCTCAAATCCATTTCTGTCTCTAGTCTCTAGTCTACCCCTCCAGTGGTACAGGCTGATGTGATCATTTGGCTTAGACTATCGCAACTTTATAGGTCTTTCTGTCTCCATCTTCTTTCCCTTCTAAACTATAAGTTTTGTTTTGTTCCATTTGAGCGTAGATCTGGTTATATCCTTAAAATACTCTTACTGCATCCTCAAAAGCTATCATCCTATAATTCTCTTCCCTTTCATAACCAAACTCCTCGAAAAAGATCTTCTACATTTCTGTTCTATTACTTGCTTCTCAGTCCTTTGCATTTTGGCTTCTAACTTCATCACTTAACTGAAATTGCCCTCCCTAAAATTACCAATGAACTTAAAAAAAAGTTTTTATTGATGTTTTTTACATCCTCATAGTTATTCCACGTGTCCTTTTTCCTCTCCTACCTGGAAAGTCGTCCCATATAACAAATCGTATTTTTTAAAGAGGAGAAAATAATCAATTGGATCAGTACATTGAAAATGTCAGAAAAAATGCAATGTGGCAACATTTGTGCACCTCCAAAGGGTTGGGCTGGGAGTGTCCTCTCCCACCTCTTCAATCAAAACATTCTTTATTTTTATAATTTTGTTACATTCACTCTTGATTTTTTGGCATGCAGTTCTTTCCATTTACATGTTTGTAGTTATTGTGTATATTGTTTACCTGAATCTGCTTACTTCACTCTGCATCTGCTTATGTAGATTTTCCATGCTTCTCTGTATTCATCCTATACATCATTTCTAACAGTGTGGTAATATTCCATTACATTCCTGTTTAGTTATTCCTCAACTGGTGGATATCTGTTTTGTGTCTAATTCAGTCCTATTACAAAAGTGCTGCTGTTTGGAAACTTCATTCTTATTGATGGCTTCTTTGAGGTATAAGCCTAGGGATGGAGTCTCTGGTTCAAAAGCTATGCACATGTTATCGAAATTCCAAACTGCCTTCCAAAATGGTTGCACCAGTTCACAGCTCTACCAAAAATGTATTAGTGTATTATCATTCCACATTCCATATTCATTGTATTATCATTCCACAACACCTCCAAAATTGGCTATTGTCATTTTTCATAATCTTCACAATTTGCAGGGTGTGAAGTGAAATCTCGTGATTGTTTTGATTTGCTAATTATTAGTGATTTTGAGTAGTCCTTCATGTGATTGTGAATATTTTGCAATACTTCTTTTGAGAACTGTTCATATCCTTTGGCTACTTATTAATTGGGAAATAGTTTATATACACACACGTGTGTACATACACATATACACACATGTGTGTATATATGTATATATATACACACACATATACGAAATAACAAACTCTTAGAGAAATTTGATACGAAGATTTTTTCCCCATTTGACCACTTTCTTAGACTAAGTACATTACTTTCGTCTGTGTAGAAGTTTTTCAATTTCCTGTAATCAAAGTTATCTGTTTTATCTTTTGTAATTGCCTCTATTTATGTATAGTTACGAATGCTTCTCCTACCCACAGCTATCAGATATATATGAGCTTCTTTTCTAATTTTTAAAAATAGAGTATGTTCTGGGGCAGCTAGGTGGCACAGTGAATAGAGCACAGGCCCTGGAGTCAGGAGGACCTGAGTTCAAATCCAGCCTCAGACACTTGACATACTAGCTGTGTGACCTTGGACAAGTCACTTAACCCCAATTGCCCTGACTCCCCTCCCCCTCAAACAAAAACAAAAACTCCTACAAAAATATAGTATGTTCTTTAGTGAATGCAGCTTGGTGGCACAGTAGATAGAGTGCTGGGTCTGCGGTAAAAAAAAAAAAAATTCCCGAGTTCAAATCTGGCCTTAGATACTTACTAGCTATATGACCATAGGCAAGTAAGTCATTTAACCCTGTGTGCCTCAGTTCTCTCATCTTTAAAATGAGCTGGAGAAGGAACAGGCAAACTATTCCACTATCTTTGCCAAGAAAACCCCAAATGGGGTCACAAAGAGTCAAATTTGTGTGGAAAATGACTGAAGATAATGTGATCTTTAATATTAAAGCTGCATATCCATTTAGAATATGGTATAAGTTGGTCTTTCTCCACACTGCTTTCCAGTTTTCCTAGCAGTTTTTTTTTTTATCAAATAAGGAGTTTTTTCCTAGGTGATTTATGTTTTCCACTTCATCAAACACTAAGTTAGTGAGTTCCTTTGATTTTGATTCTCATCTATTAGTCCTCTTAATCTATTGCTCTACTTTTTTGATGACTGCTGCTTTATAATATAGTTTAGGGTCTGGAAGTGCTATTTCACATTCATACCTATATCTTTTCATTATCTCCTTTTGATTTTCTAGGTCTTTTGTTTTTCCAGATGAATTTTGTTGTTATTTTACCAAGTTCTATAAGGTATCCCCTTGGTGATTTTATTGTTATATAGAATTACAAGTTTAAATTAACTTTGGAATATTATTATTTTTACTATATTGGCACAGCCTATCTGTGAACAGTGAATATTACTCTAGCTATTTAAGTTGACCAATGATCTTTAATTGTTGAATCTGATTGACTTTTCTCAATCCTGCATCTTCTCAACAACTCTGTAGCATTTAATGCTCAGCCTCCTCTTCTTGGTTACTTTCTTCTCTCTGGTTTTGTATACACATGGCTCTCTCTCAGTTTTCTTTCTATGTGTATATTCATTCTTTCTCTATCTTCCCAGTTCTTCTCTATATATTCTGCTACCATTTGACCTCTTCATATCCCATGAGTTTAATTATCTTTATGTAGACGATCCTCAAATCTGCGTGTCTAGTCCAAATCTCTCTTCTGACCTCTCTACTCACGCATCTTCTGCTACCTATTGGACATTTTCAAGTTATAGATCTGTTAAATATCATAAGTCCCTACATGCAGAACAGAATTCTTAACTTTCTCCCCCAAATCTCTCCTGCTCTTGAACTTTCTTGTTTCTGTCAATGGCACCGCTGTCCTTCTGGTCACCAAGATTCACAATTGTGGCATCATCTTCTCACCTCTTCATTTTCTCACCCCACATGTCCAGTTGTATCCAGATCGTATCTTTGTACTTCCAATTCATTTCTCACATTCATTCACATGGCCACCAACCTTCCTGATTCAGGTCCTTATCTCCTCTTGATTAGACCATTCCTATAGCCTTCTCAATGGTCTTCCTGCCTTAAGACTTCCCACTCCAGTGAATCACAGATGCTAAATTGATTTTTCTAAAGTTCAGGCCTGACAGTGTCACTCCTTTAGTCTGTAAACTCCATTGATCCCCTGTTGCCTATAATATTGTTTGGCTTTTAGAACCCTTTACAACCTGATCCCAACCTACTTTTCCAGTCTTTTTCCACATTACTTTCCTTCACACACTCTATGGTTTAGTCAAACTGGCCTTTTTTTGTTGTGCCTCGTGAATGATACTCTTCTTGCCTTTGAACTGACTGTCACCTATGTATGGAATGCTCTCCCTTCTCACTGCTTTACCTCTGCCTTTTAGAATCCCTCATTTATAAGGTCCTTAAAGGCAAGGACTGATTCAATCAATGTCTTTGTAAATGTACAGCTTTTAGCACAGTGCCTGGCATGTACTGGGCACTTAATAAATGCTTATTGATTGATAACTCTTCTCCATTCAAAATATTCAACGATTCCCCATTTCTTTCCTAATAAAGGTCAGGCTTTTCTGCCTGGCATTGGCAACCCTTCCTCACACAAGTGAGGGCTACCGCACATTTTTAGCCTTATCTCATATTATGTCTCTCTGGACTTGATGCTTCTGCTAAATCAGCTCTATGTGCTGCAAATATGAAATGTCCTCTCATTCCTCCTTTCCCTAGAATATCCTCTTTTTGCCTGTTAAATTTTTACTATGCTTTAAAAGCCCAACTGCAAATTTACTTCATCCAGAAAGCCTTTCCTGGTTCCAATCTACCCCCACCACACTGGGAATGACCTTCTCCCTCAAACCTTTTAGGACTTTGCTTTGTAACTCTCTAATACACTTACCATGTAATATTATGGATTATGGGTATGCGTTAGAATCCTTTTGCCTGACTAGATCATAAATTCCTCTAGGGCAGTGACTTGTGTTCTTAAACTTTATGTCTTCTCAGTTCCTAGTACAGTGTTCTGAAATCTAGTAAGCCCTTAATAAATGTGTGTTGTATTTTATAGTGTTAAAAAGCTCCATAAAACACTGGTGTTAGCTCTGCCACCAACTACCTATCATTTAGCCTTTTCAGGCCTCAATTTCCTTATTTGCAAAATGAGAGGGTTGGACAAGATAATGATTATTGAGGTCCCATTTATCTCCAAAATGTCATCATGCTTTAATGGACTTCTGAGCTCATCAACATGAGTCCTCCCTGTAATAATGCTAATTGCCACCTATCCATGCCCTCTCATCCTGTATGACTATCGTTCAAGTCCTTCTGTTAAATACACCACAACGGGCCCACCCAACATTCTGGAAGCCTTGCAGTTCTTTTGATGAGATGGGGTTATTACTGGAGCAAGAGGGCTGTCCATCTTGTCAAATGACCAAGCCACCTTCTTTTCTGTCTCTGTATCTCTTTGATGATAGTGCAGAGCCTTCTGAGTGAGATGCATAGTCACTCATAAGAGATCTAATTATCTATGATAGAAAAAAAAAAACAAAAACAAAGAAAACCAAGGGGATGAAACACGTCTATTGTCCAGACTTTGACAGGCAACCTTTAGAGAAGGCCCAACATTATTTATGTTAGACAGTGACTGCTTATGGACAGTAAGCTGGGCTCACCATTAAACAAGAGGAGAATAGGTGGGCTTGCTTTTCAGAACATGGGTACTGCTTTTAGATTCTTCCCTGAAACATATACCCAGCTTTTGAACAATGGTATTCTTCTAGTGACACCATGTGGTTGCTTTTCATGGAATACCACACTCAGTAAAGAATTATAGGTTCCTTAAAGAGGTGCAGAGTTGGGGGTGAATAGGCTACAGCATGCTACCAATCAAGAATTGTCTAAATGAAGTGGAATAAAAGTTGTCATCACAGAGATCTGTGAGCAGAAGATGCTATGTTGTTTCTGAAGTGGATTGATATGTTTCTTCCTAGTACACTTTGAAAATAAATATCTCCCCTTTGTGTATGACATTGTATTGATTCTAACAAATCTGCTAGATAAACTCCATAATCTAAAGAGTCCTTTCTGACTATCTAAATAGGAAAAACAAAGTGGGTTTTGAAAAACCAAATGCTTTTTGAGCTTGAAATGAACAATGAAGTGGGCCCAGAATTGGCTAGGAGGTGGAGAGAGCAGGCTGGATTGCCTTTGGTAAAGTGAACAAATCTTTTCCTGATCCCAAGCTTCTTCCTGAAATAAAGGACCATCATTTTCCTCAGGTGGCACAATGGATGCTGGGCCTGAAGTTAGGAAGACCTGAGTTCAAATCCAACCTTGAACACCTACTAGTTATGTGATCCTGGGAAGTGACTTAATTTCTGTCTGCCTCAGTTTCCTCAACTGTAAAATGGAGATGATAATAATAGCACCTACCTCCTAGGGTTGTTGTGACGATCATATGAGATAATATTTATAAGTGCATAGCACTTATGTTCCTGGCACATCGTATGTACTTAATAAACGCTTGTTTACTTTTCCTTTTTCTTTAAATCAGTAATGTTCTTCCACTGACATTGTATGGCTACAAATCATGGGATACTACTGTCCTAAAGTATTGAAATTGAGGCTCACCCAAAGGGCAGTGGAGAGGTATGTAGTGGATGTGAGCAAGCTGTAACACATCACACAAAAAAATCATGCAAGAGAAGCCATATGAGAGAATGAATTACAAATAAGAAATTTCACATTATTAGATTTGGCCCAGCCTATTAGCTTGTGATCATCTTTTTGGAGCCTGTCTATTGTTCAATATGTTTTCTCTTCCTTTCAATTTTGTGTTGTCTGCAGATTTGATAAAGATGCTGTCATTTACTTTTCTCTCTAAGACATTGATAAAAAGGTTAACCACACAGGGCTAAGCACGGATCTCTGTGATATTACCTTCTTTCAAAGTGGTATCAAATCAACTTGAATTAATGACTGCTTTTGGATTCTAGAATTTAACCAATTACTAATGTATTAAATTGTACTATCATTTAGTCCACCTTTCTTTGTCTTTTCCACAAGAATTGTATGACATATTTTATTAAATGTTTCCCCTAAATATAGATAAACCAAGTCTATAGCATCCTCTGATCTTTTAGTTTTGTCTGTCCAAAAAGGAAATAAGGTTAGTTTGAAATGACCTGTTATGGATGAAGCCATGCTGGCTCCTTGTGGTCGCCTCTTCTTTTTCTAGGGAGCATTCATTATTAGTGGAATTAAAACAAATAGATGAATAAACATATCCTTCTCTGCCTCCCCCCCTTTTTGCCTCTGAGCCATGTAGATTTTAATTGGAATTTTTCCAAACAATTTTAGATGGCTTTTCCACTAAAAATGTAATGCCTTTGACAGAAGGGAAAGGTGAATAAAAGTGACAGCTGACAGACCCCTTCTGAATGTGATGTAAGCATGTCACTAGAAATTATTTAAGTGGAAAGCACTGTCCCTTTAAAAACATGGTCACTGGAGAAATGGTGTACTGAAATATATCCTCTTTGAGTTAAAAGCATGAAAGGGGACTTTGAAAATTTTCAGTTAACTCCACAATATGTACCTTACCTTTGCAGTAATAGTCTGTTTCATAGAAAATTATGTGGATGCAAGACTAGGATCAGTGTTTAATTTTAGCATTAGGATATAATAGAGATCTTTTGAAATCTTGAAAAACCTAGGAAATAATCTTGCTTCTGTTGCCGCAGAAGCCAAAGGCCATTTACTTCCCTAAAAGGTTCCATTTATGTGATTCCTCAGTCATTTGTACTTTTGAAAGTATAGAAAAGTAATAGAAATAAATAGCAGATCCTTTTTCATTCAAGATTCAGATAAGTTTTTCAATAGAGACACCTAGTGGACAATTTTTTTTCCTAAGGTTTTGAGACCATTATATTCTTTCTGAGAATGGAAATAGAGGGTTGTTTTTCCCATCTTTTTTTTTTTTTTTGGGCAAGAGGAGAAGAGGAATCACATTAATTCCATTTATCAAAATGTGTTGAATTATTAAATAAGGGTAAAGTGCTTTATAGACTTCAAATAAGACAACATTTGTAAAGCATTTTGCAAACCTTAAAGTGCCATGTAAATAATAGCTTTTATTATTAGTAATATTATAGACTTTGAGACAATATAAATATACCAGCTATTATTATTACTACTACTTCTAGTACTGTTATTGTTGTTCTGTACATTTAAAATTGGAACATTGATTGATGATTTTAAGTTAATAGTGTTATCAGAAGCCATGTATTTGCATTTGATAGACTTTCTGTAAAGGACATTGTAGAGAAAAAAGATTTTCATTTTTTGACATAAGGACATGCAGAAATGTTAAAAATAAATCTTCTGGTAACTATATTTATATTTTTCTTAGTACAGATTTCTAAAAATTCAATAGGATTATGTACTTTTCAACCTGAATTTACAAAATCCTGAAATGAATTTGAAAAGCACCCTGTTTTATGAGAGATGTACCATGCCTTCTGGATGTATGTCATCAAATATTTTGTTAAGACTTAGAACTGTGCTTTTTGGCAGCATGAATTGGGGAAGAAGCAATATTAAGATTTATACTCCTTGGTCTCAGAAAGTGGAAAGGATGTGAAGACAGGAAAGATTGATAAGGGCTCCTTCTGAAAGGTACATGTTATATAGCAGAACCAGAAAGAGAAATTTGGTTCCTGTTTCAATAAGATGGAAACTCATACTTTGGCTATTTGGATTTTGTAAATTAAGGTTTAGGGGTAGAAAAAGGGAAGGAACTATAATTTATTTTTGCTATGCGTATTTTAGAGAAGCAGTGTGGTATAGCTGGTTGTAGAGCTAAGAAGATCTGTGTTCAAATTTCTCCTCTGAAATGTACTGTCTGTATGTATGTAAAGTCATTCAGTTGTACATACTGGCTGTATGTATATATGCGAGTCATTTAGCTTCATGGTGTTGTAAGCAACTCTTTTAAGACTATAAGTCACAGAAAAGAGGCTAATAATGGTGGAGAGTGTATTCTCATCAGGGCATTCCCTATACCAATGAAATAACAGGTCTAGTCCTTATCCCTCATTTGTGTTTTTGAGAGTAATTAAAAGCACAGTTCTTTGTTTGTTGGGACAAAATAGATTTCTTTAATACTTGGTGTAATTTTCAGTATAGAGAACTAAAATAAAGAAAATCTTTTTTAGTCTTGCCTCCATTTGCACAGAGGTAGTCATGGGAAACTTTTTTATGCAAATATCTATTCACTTATTTAGAAATAAAAAAATTAAACATAATTTTGTACTCAATTTATCAGTTCTCTCTCTAGAGGTAAATAGCATTTTTCATCATGGGTCCTTTGGAATTGTCTTGATCGTTGTATTGCTCAGAGTAGATAAGTCTTTCACAATTGGTCATCATTATAATATTACTGTGACTGTTTATAGTTGTCTCCTGGTTCTGTACACTTTACCCTGCATCAGTTCATGTAGGTCTTCCCAGGTTTTTCTGAAACTGTCCTGCTTGTCATTTCTTATAGCACAATAGTTCTCCATTTCAATCATGTATTTCAAATTGTTAGCCATCCCCCAATTAATAGGTATCCCCTCAAATTTCAAATTCTTGGTCACCACCAAAAGAGCTGCTATGAGTATTTTTGTACAAATAGGTCCCTTTCCTTTTTTCTCTGAACTCTTTGGGATATAGATGTAGTAGTGGTATTTATGGGTCAAAGGGTATGCATAATTTTTTAGCTCTTTGGGCATGGCTCCAAATTGTTCTCTAGAGTAGTTGGTTAAGTTCACAACTCCAGTAGTAGTGCATTAGTGTCCCTACTTTCCCACATCCCCTCTAGCATTTGCCATTTTCCTTTTCTGTCATATTAGCCAATCTGATAGGTGTGAGGTGGTACCTTAAGGTTGTTTTAATTTGCATTTCTCTAATCAATAGTGGTTTACAGCATTTCTCCATAATGATTATAGCTAACTTTGACCTTGTTCCTTTTCCTTGACCATTTATCAGTTGGGGAATAGCTCAAATTTTTATAAATTTGACTCATTTCCCTATTTGAAAAATGACGCCTTTATCAGAGAAACTTGCTATAAATTTTTAAAATTTTACTTCATTGTGTAGAGTACTTTTTTCAAAATTAGGTATGTTTTTGCCTTTGCTTTGCCTGAGATCATGCTTGCTACTCCTGCTTTTTTTCTTTTTATTTCAGTTGAAGCATAGTAGATTCTGCATTAGCCTCTTATTTTAACTGTCTCTATCCTCTCTCTTCTCTCTCTCTCTCTCTCTCTCTCTCTCTCTCTCTCTCTCTCTCTCTCTTCAAGTGTATTTCTTGTAAATAATATCTTGTTTGATTCTGGTTTTTAATCCATTCTGCTATCCACTTCTGTTTTATGGGTAAGTTTATCCCATTCACATTCACAGTTATGATTACTATGTATTTCTCTGTCTTCTCTTTTCTTCTGTTTATCCTTCTGTCTCTCTTTTTACCCTGTCCCTTTTCAAAATTCTCTTTTGCTTCTGATCATTGCCTCCTTGAATTTGCCTTTCCTTTTATCACTTCCCTCTTTACTCCTACATCCTTTCCCTCCTACTTCCTTGTTAGGTAAGATACATTTCTCTTTTTTTCCCCCACTTAATAGTATTTTATTTTTTCCAATTATATGTAAAGATAGTTTTCGACATTCACTTTTATAAGTGAATTAATGAATTATGTTATTTGAATTCCAAATTTTTTTCTACCTCTCTCCTCACTTTTTCCCCTAAGACAACAAGCAATCTGATATAGGCTGTACACATACAATCATATTAAACATATTTCTTTTTTTACATGAAAATTTTTTTACTATGACAAAGACATCATACAATTTTTATGATCTTGGTCTTTCCTTCTTGCCTTTGTACAAGGCCAGAAGAGAAACATTTGCAACTTTTACAACCTTGAATCGGACTCCAGGAATATCACCAACAGCATGACCTTTTCGACCAAATCCAGCAACCAAAACCTCATAATTTTCCTCAATAAAGTTCAAGTAGCCATCATTGGGAACAAAGGCAGTGATTTTTTTGCCGTCCTTAATCAGCTGGACTCTCACACACTTCCTGATGGCAGAATTGGGCTGCTTGGCTTCCACACCAACTTTTTCCGAGACAATCCCTTTGGCATGAGATGCTCCTCCAAATGGGTTAGCCTTCAAGGCAGTGCCCAAATGCGCTTTTTTGTATTGTTTGTCATGCCACTTTTGGTCTGTCCTGTGGCTTCGGAGTTTTCGAGCAGTGTGGAGACCACGGCACTTACCCATGCTGCCGCCGTCCGGCATATTAAACATATTTCGACATTAGTCATATTATGAAAGAGGAATCAGAACAAGAGGGGAAAACCATAAGAAAGAAAAAAAAGAAAATAGTATGCTTCAATCTGCATTCAGACTCCGTATTTCTTTCTCTGGATGTGGATAGCATTTTCCATCATGAATCTTCTGGAATTTTTTTAGATCGTTGTATTGCTGAGAAGAGCTAAGTCAAAGTTCATCATTGCACAGTGTTGCTGTTACTGTGTACAATGTTCTGGTTCTGCTGACTTCAGTCAGCGTCAGTTCATATAAGTCTTTCCAGGATTTTCTGAAATCTGCCTGCTCATCATTTCTTTTTTTTTTTTTATTTTGCTCATCATTTCTTATAACACAATAGTATTCCATTATATTCACATGCCACAAGCTGTTCAGCCATTCCCCAATTGATGGAAATCTCCTCAATTTCCAGTTCTTTGCCTTCACAAAAGGAGCTGCTCTAAATATTTTTGTACCTGTGGGTTTTTTTCCCTTTTTAATGATTTGTAAGATACGTATCTTTACCCAACTGAGTGTGTTTTGAACTGAGTGTTCAGAGAATGTTCCTTCTTTGAACCAATTCCAGTAAGAGTGAGACGCAAGCATTGCCTGCCACACTGCCCCCTCCTTTCCCCCTCTACTGTAATACCTCTTCCTTGTGTGCCTCTTTTGTGTAAGCTAATATTCCCCATTCTTCTTCTCCCTTCTCCCTTTTCCCAGTGCATCCCTCTTTCTCACCCCTTCATTTTTTATGAGATCGTCCCAACATAACTGACTCCCATTCCTACCCTCTATCTATGTCGATTACTTCTAACTGCCATAATGATAAAGTTCTTAGGGGTTACACTAATCATCTTCCTACATAGGAATGTAAAGAGTTTAACTTCATTGATTTCCTTTTTAATTTCTCTTTTCTCTTTACCTTTTCATGCTTCTCTCAAGTCTTGTGTTTAAATGTCAAATTTTCTATTCAGGTCTTATCTTTTCATCAACAAATACTTGGAAGTCTTCTATTTCATTAAATATCCATTTTATTTTACCCTGAAGGATTACATTTAGCTTTGCTAGGTAGGTTATTCTTGGTTGTAATCATAGGAAACTTTCAAGAATGAAATACTGAAGACAAAGAAAAGCAATTCTGTTAGGGAAAAAGGGGAGTTATCTACAGAAGCTGGCATGGATGCACAAAGAATTCATCTACTACCTTAGCTTTTAAAAAGACATATACAGAGGATGGATGTGAGAGCAAGTGATGAAGTACAAATATGAAAGCACGGCCTGATGTTGTCTGACTACTGGGAGTACTGAAGCTTAAAATGAGCCAAGGCTTGAAAGAAAACTCAAGGACAAAAAAGATTGGCTTAAAAAGATATTGTACGGCTTTTTTAGTAGTAGAGGAAAAAGAGAAAGATTAAAGAAAGAATAGGATGGGATGAGAGAGAGAAGTTGGAGTTGTTCAACTCTTAATTTTGCTTTTGTTTTCTCTGCCAAGGAGAATGATTTTTGGATTGGAATGGATAGAACAAAAAGTGACAGTCTTTTTGATAGAAAAGACAATTGGGGCATCCTTGTATACTTTAATAAAATGAGATATGTGAATCCTGAGCCACTATTAGTGATGTCTGAATGACTGTGGAGAATGGGAGAGATGTCAGAGTCCTGGAGACAAATGTTGGACTCATGGCAAAATTCTAGAAAGGGTTACAAGCATAGTTATTGAGCATCTAGAAAAGAAAGGAATGATCACAGAGAATTGTCATGGCTTCACCAAGGACACATCATGCCAGACTAACCTCTTTTCCTTTTTTGATAGATTGGCTAGACTGTTCAAAGGAATTCTGTTTTCAAAGGAATATAGTTGATAGAATCTGTCTAGATTTTAGCAAAACAAAGTCTCTCTAAGTAATCTTGTGGAAAAGATAGTAATATGTGGGTTGGATTATAATACAGTCAGGTGGATTCTGAACTGATTGAAGAGAAAGTAGTCATTACCAGGTTGATGTTAACTCCAAAGCAGGTAGTGGTAGTTTAGTAGAGTGCCTCAGGGATTTAGGCTTAGCTCTCTGTCTCTCACTGTCTCTCTCTGTCTCTCTGTTTCTGTCTCTGTCTCTGTTTCTGTCTCTCTCTCTCTCACTTTCTCTCTGTCTCTCACTCTCTCAGTGTGTGTTTGTAATGGCTTGGATAATGGAATAGAAGACCTTTTATTTATTTTTGCAGTTTTGCAGATGGCAAAAAGCTAGGTGAAAGAGCTTACACGTTAGATGACAATTAAGATCTAAACCAGTTCTTTATGGACTGGGAGGTGGGGCCAAATTTAACAAGATGAAATTTAGGGGTAGGGACTGGAACTATGATTTCACTGATATAGCAAACTCTCAGATGAGGAAAGGAAATTCCCTCTATCAGTGCAAGTCATTTTTTCTTCAACCAGCAGTCTTAGAAAAGTACCCAGAGTGCTATAAGGTTAGTTGACTTGTCTAGGGTTGCACAGTCAGTATGTGTCAGAGATGAGACTTAAACGCTGGTTTTTCTTGTTCTGTCTATGCCATGCTTCCTCTCAAGATGTAACTTGAAAGATATATGTGAAGTCTTTTACTTGAGTTAAAAATAAATAAATTTCAAGTCCAAGATAGGACAGATATGGCTAAATAGTTGTTTGTCTGTGTTTAAGAGGTCTTCGAGCTCAGTGTGATTACACTGGTGTGACTACTAGGGAAACTAGGTGTTGAAGTGGATAGAGAGCCAGGTCTAGAGTCAAGAAGACCTGAGTTCAATCTGGCTTCAGACACTTACTAGCTGTGTGACCCTGGGTAAGTCACTTCACGCTATTTGCCTTACTTTCCTCATCTATAAAATGAGCTGGAGAAGGAAATGGCAAACCACTCCAGTATCTTTGCCAACAAAACCCCAAATGGGGTCATGATGAGTTGGACATGACTGAAATGACTGAACAACAATAAGGGTGGTTATGGTAGTCAGTGTGCTCTTGGATCGACTTTAATGCCATTGCACCCTGACTAGGGAGATTGTATTCTTTTTGTGCTCTGCTCATGTCAGACTATATCAGAAGTATTGTGTTTACTTCAGGGTGCCACAATTTTGGACGGATTTTGCTAAACTGGAGAGCATCTAGAGGGAGTTATAATACATGTATGTATGCATGTAAATGTTTGTGTGTGTATATGTACATATACACAGTGCATCTATATAATACATATACACATTATATATTTGTGTTATATGTAGGCAGTGTGTGCATGCATGTATGCATGTTTTTACATAAATTCTCTTTGGGTCCTGATTAGCCACTGGTAGTAAGGCAGCACAAGAGACAGACACATGGGGAAAATTGCAGTGTATTCACTCAGAGTGAAATACATTCTACCAGTAAATGATAGGCATCTGTCTGTTATAATTCAGTAGGTGACATTTATATAACTCTACCCTTCACATTACGTTAGGCTGCGTAAGGCAGAGGAGATGGTGGTGGTAGAGCAAAAACGAAAGAGGATACTTATCATTAGTTACAAAGGAAGGAATATGTTCTGCTTAGTGTAGCCATACCCACTAGATCAAAGCGAACCTTACATCAATAATAAAAACCTTTTGTAGAAAGCAGAGGTAGAAAGGAAACTGATCCTGTAGGACAGGCTGAGGTAATATGTAGCTAAAATGATGAGCACAGAACAAGATGGAGTTGTTATGTCAACCCCTGAAATACTAGTCTTAGCTCTTAAAAATATACATACATATGCATTTATGTTGATTAAAAATATATAGTTACATAGAGTATAAAGAGTTATGTAGTATACACATACATATACACACACACATATGCATATAAAATATGGTTATATACAGAGTATAAAGAGTTATATAGTATACGCATATATACACACATACACACATGCATATAAAATATAGTTATATATAGTTACATAGAGTATAAAGAGTTATATAGTATACACACATATACACACATGCATATAAAAATATAGCTATATATAGTTATATAGAATATAAAGAGTTATATAGTATACACACACATATACACACATACAATTCTCTGTCTCTGGCTCTGTCTTTCTCTCTGTATTTATATATGTACATATAACATTTAGGTGACCCTGGGTTCTTGACTGAGACTTCTGGGTCTATGCTAGCAGCCTTAAATATGAGTCCAGCAAAGGCCTGTATATCTGCCATCTGAGGACTAGCTGTGCAAAATATTGAGAGATTCTTTTTCAGAAGGCTGGCAATCAGGAGATAAATTGAGATAATAAAATAATGTCTCATAAATTGACATAATATTTGTAAAGTGTTTGCAAACCTTAAAGTGCCATGTAAATGCTAGCTATTATTAATTATAATATAAAATTGTTATTAATATAGTACAGGTTTTCCAACCTGTATCAGTCTCCCCCCCACACTACTTAATCACTGAAAATAAAGGACTGAGAACAGACTTTTGATATGTTAGCAAAGAGCAGAGACCTTTGAAACCCTGATATCTTTTTATAAAGTATGAAAAAAAATTTCTCTTTAATGGAGTTAGGGGCTCACTGCTATGCCTAGCCCTATCATTCTTTTTTGAAATGTGAAGTTTTCCTTGATTGAATTGTAAGAAGCAATCCGTTAGCTGGATGAAGGTTAGTGATATCTGATATCTCTGAGCTCGCTAGCCCTAAGGCCTAAGGTGGGGAGAAGCTTTGTGGATTGTGACTCTTATGCCTATGGGGGAATGAATTTTTTTTCCTTGACTGCTTCAAGATCATATCCATCAAGGACCATAGATGTTCACCCCAGAGACATCTACATTTAGACAGACATAGACGTTGAAATGTAAATGCTTGAGACTTAGCAGAGACACAAAGATTATAGATATACACACACGCACACGCACACATATACACACACATATATAATTATATTTTATGTATAATATATGTTGTAATCCTTAATAAAAGGATTTGTTCTGTGAAGTTTGCATTCAGTCAAAGAGCCACACTTGAGGACCTAGAGGACCACATGTGGCCTTGAAGCTGCAGGTTCCCTGCCCCTGTAGGAGATTGGGGATGGAGGAGTAACATAATTCCACAAGACAAAGGTCCCGAATACTGGAGGAATGATTTACTTTGGCCATGTATAATTCTTACATGTGAGTTTCACTACCATTGTGTTCTGCTTGTGTCCATGAGTGCTGTGGGAGAGACTCAGACTTATTGAGAGGGAAAATGTTTTGTACCTATCCTTCTTACTCTGCCATGTTTGTAAATTTCTTTGCTTTGAGTCAATTTTGTCTACTGGTTGTTTGTTAATGGGAAGCTCACTGTTAAGGGATGAACTATCTCAGAGTGCAGACTCCCAGAATGCCCCAGAACCTTGGACTAGCAGCTGCCCTATGGAGACAAGTTGAGGGAATATCCCAGAGGGGGTGCTACAAATGTAAAATGCTATGAGATCAGATGAGGGAATACTCACTATTAACTAGGATCAGAGATCAGGAATCAGAGAAGGCTTCTTAATTCTTTATTCCCATAACTTTTTCATTGGACCCTAAAGACACAAATAGGCTGAGGACAAGGCTCAGATACATACTTCAGAGAGCTATCTTAGTATTATAGTTTCCAGAAAGTTAATATTGGCTTAGTGAAATTGCCTGGCAAGAAGTTTCTTTTCATGTAATACACCATAGATGGAGATGTTTCTCTAAAAAAAATTCATTCCCACTGAGCAATAGTTCTAGAGATAACTTAGACTACCTTCTGAGTTGGCACGTTATGATCTTATTAAAACATAGTTAAGTTTTTGATGACTTGTTGCAAATCATCTAAAAGTAAAGGAAAAAAAAAGTTCTTCCTAGTTGAGCCATAAAATATGCCACTAAAAATCATTTAAAAGGCACCCCCCACACAGACACTTTAAAAAAACTAACCTCTAAATCCTCTGTTCTGAAACCTTCCCTAAGGAGCGACTGCACAAGAGAAACAGGTGTTGGAAGCTATGTTTTGAATCCTCACTCAGCAGGTGGTAATTTTCGCTCTAATTCAGTGTTTGACAGATACTCCGAGATTGCCTGGCAATCACTGTGCTTCATAATGTGGCATAGGGGTTTGGTGTGTTTGTTTGTTTTGGGAGGACATATAACCTGAAGTCCTGACTGCCTATAGTTAGAGATATTTTAGCATATTAGATGCCTGCTGCTTATGGAGTACACATTTTCCCAGACACTTCTCTCAAAAAAAAAAAAATTACCAGTGAGCCTGAGATTATGGCAGTCAGGGAACAATAGTAGAAAATATGGAAACAGGTGTGTGAGACAACATGGGTCCATCTCACACTGCTCTCAAACAGAAGGCTCCCCAGTGCATTGGGATGGCTGCTGCTCACGGGTATCAGGAAGATGCTGGTGAGGTCTTTCTTCTACAGCCTCATTTTCTGGTACCTCTAACATGATATGGGCAGGCAGCCATTAAAAATGAAAAGTTATTTTGTTTGAGGTGGAATGGGCACTGGACTAAAAGCTTGGATAACTGAGTTCTAGTCCTGGGTCTGCCACTAAGTAAAAATCATTTTTCATTCTGTTTATGTAGCTGCAAATGAGAGGGTTGGACCAGAAGATATGTAATGTCTCTTCTAGCTCTAAAATTCTATATTTGCGAGGATTGTGTGTGTGTAGGTAATTACAACCAGATTTTTTTTTTCCATTTTTGCTTGATGAAGCATAATGTTAATCTAACTTTTTAACAGATTTTAACAGACACTCTTGGTTTTATTACCATTTTGGGACACACACCTTCCATCTAGATAGAATATAGGATACTACCTGAGGAAGGAGCTTGGTAGGGTTCCCAAGTGGAAATCCCAAGGCAGCATGAGGCTGAAAGGGGACATAACTGAAATTTGCAAAATTATGATTATTAGTCAAAGTATGATTGCTATTGGACCAAGGAAATGTTTATTCAAGCTTGCAAATGTGCTAATATGCCTCCAAAACATTCTCAGTATTTGGTTGGGAGTTTCAAAAGTGGGGCATGCGCTTTGTAACTACAAAAGAAAAATTGGGGGCAGCTAGGTGGCGCAGTGAGTAGACCACTGGCCCTGGAGTCAGGAGGACCTGAGTTCAAATCCGGCCTCAGACACTTGACACACTTACTAGCTGTGTGACCTTGGGCAAGTCACTTAACCCCAATTTCCCTGTCTTCCCCCCTCCAAAAGAAAAAGAAAAGAAAAATTAGTCCGAATAAAGAACACTACAAAGGAAGGGGGCTCTGGGGCTTAAAATTATGTAGCAATTAATATTAGCATGAAGGTTAATCTGAGTTGATAGCTAGAAATAAAGAACCAGCTTTATCTGTGGTTAGCAGGTTCAGTTCAGACTATTGGTTGTTGTTTAGACTTTTGCAGTTGTGTCTAGTTTTTATGACCCCATTTTGGGATTTTCTTGGCAAAGATACTGGAGTGGTTTTCCGTTTCCTTCTCCAGCTCATTTTACAGATGAGGAAACTGAGGCAAACAAGGTTAAGTGACTTTCCCCTGGTTACACAGCTGTTAAGTATCCAAGGCTACATTTGAATTTAGGTCTTCTGACTCCAG
This sequence comes from Phalanger gymnotis, assembly GCA_028646595.1. Classification (NCBI taxonomy): domain Eukaryota; kingdom Metazoa; phylum Chordata; class Mammalia; order Diprotodontia; family Phalangeridae; genus Phalanger; species Phalanger gymnotis. The sequence goes on along the minus strand of CM053623.1, from coordinate 155,986,903 downwards.
TCCTGGTCTCTATCACTGTGCCACCTGACTGCCATCAGACTACTTATTTGGACATAAACCTGGATCCAGAGATTAGTATGTTCTGAATGGCATTGCTTCAGTTTGGGACCTTGACCGCATTCTAGGAGGACAGCAGATAACAGCTTAGTTGTGGCTTTTTCAGGGGTCACATCAGATCCCCCAAGATAGCAGCCCTTTAGCGTGAAGGTGGGGAAGTTGCTACATTAGGAAAGGGACAGTTACTAATGTGCAGGATTAGCTTTGTTACTGTATCAAAGGCTACAGAGAGATCAAGGGGTATTACAGTATATAAAAAAAGGCCATTGGATCTGGGCCTTAGTGACCTTGGAGAAAGCCATTTCAATTAATCAATCAATCAACATTTATTAAGCACCAACTATATGCCAGACTGTGTTAAGCTCACACATAGGGATAGAAGCCAGATTGCAGGGAGTAAGTGTGTGGTGAAGAAGTGGCGGCTATGAGATTACTCTTTCTAGGAATTTGGCAAGTAAGTAGAGAGAGGTAGGACAGTTAGCTTAGGGAAGTGAAAGGCTCAAGGAAGGATTTTTTAAAAAAATATTTGCAGCCAAGGAGAATACACCGATGAAAAAGCATTTATTAAGAGCCTATTCCATACAAAATACATACAATTTATAAAGCACAGTGAATATAAATTGCAAATCAAGACTGTCTTTGCTCTTAAAGAGCTCATAGGTGAAGAGCTTTTAGGTGAAGGCAACATATATAGGTGGTTTCAGCTGCAGGGCAGCTAGGAAGACCCAGTGGTTCTTAGGATGAAACGGCAAGGATTACCTTGTGGAAGGTACCTTGTGGTTGTGGAATAAAACTACTTTAGGCAAAATTTATTCAGAGTTTTTATTAAAAAATTTGCCAAGCTGGGAGATACCATTTCTTAGCAAATGACTCTTGGCTTTTAATAGGTCACAATGCCTTATATAGATCAATAGATGGGGGCAAGGGTGGGATTGAGGTGGGGGGAAGACACAAAACAAAACTCAAATAGCTTTATGTCTGGTAGAGTTTAAGATGCAGATTTTCACCCCCATGAAGTCTACATTTAAATATCCTGCCATAAAATAGAGACTAAGGAAGGACATAAAGTTAACAGTTACATAAGGGTCATTTTGGTTAGGCTGGTTTTAACAGCTGGACAACAACTTTTAGAGCATAGAAATTTGTGGGAAAAGGGGAAAAGAAAGAGAAAACAAAGATATATGTGTGTATATCTATATATCTTTATATATATATACATATATACATATGTGTGTATTATAAACAAAAATAAAAGGACAATTTAAAAATGGAAGTAGTTAAGCTAGCTTCTACAGTCTTCTTTAGTGTTAACTTCACTGGTGAAATCATGGCTTTTTCTGACATTGAACTATTTGGTAGAGCCAAAACCTTCAGGAGCCCTGGCTTCCGTGGATGTAGAGACTATAGTAAGGGAAGAAGCAGTCAGTTAGTTAATATTTTATAAGCACTGACCTTGTGCTAAGTTCTGGGGATACAAAAAGGCAAAAGACAGTCCCTTCTCTCAAGGAACCCACAGTCTAATTGGGGAGACAACAAGCGAACAATACCTCTTCTCCCTTACTTCGAATCTGCTTCGTATGTATTTTGCATATTGTTACATATGGACATATCTTTTTCATTAGATGGTAAGTACCTCGAGGGCAAGAAATTTTTACTTTCTTTTCTGTAGTTCCCAAACACCAGTACAGTGCAGGCACATACTAAAAACTTGTTGGTTGATTGATTGAAATCATTGGCCACATTTGAAAGTGTATGTTTCATTCATGCAAATGAGATATTTTTTGTAAGGCACTTGGCACAGTGCCTGACATATAGAAGGCTTAATACATGTTTACTGACTGATAAAATGTTAACTCTTGATTTTGTTTCTTGATTATTTGTTTCAGGTTCATTATGTGTAGGTCTGTGTTGATGACTACCCTAGCATATAAGTACCTATGGAGAGAGTAACTAATATGGTTCTATAATATTAACTAGCATTTGGCATGTGAGTCAGAAAAGCAGCAAGACAATCTGGATTTAGGCAAGTCCTTCAGTCTTATGATGTCTTATCAAGAAGAGTTAAATGGGTTTTCCCTGAGACACTTGGCTCCTGGAATAATTGATCAAATCTTCCAAAGGGACTGAAAGGTTGGACCTGTACCCAACAGGGGGCTAAAGTTATCTGGCTTCTTAATGAATTTAACTCAGGTATAATGATTCTTCCTGAACACTTGGCACATATGGAGGCTTAGAGAAACACTTTCATCAGATAGTTTTCTGCCTGTACGTCTTGTTGAAAGACTGTGTAATAGTTCGCGAAATCAAGATGTCGTTCAGGGATTCTTTTGGGGTATCTCCTTATGAAAGCCTGTCAGTAACATTGGCATCTTGGTAATGAAGTTCTTATGGTCTAGGAAATTTCTTCCTTTAAAAAGTGTGCTTAAAGTATTGATTTTGCTGAAAATTTTGAAACAGAAAATTTTTAAAGGGGGATGTTCAAGAGAGTGGCCATTTCAAGCATGCAGGTTGTTGCATTTTCCATTTCATTATGGGAATGGTAACATAGTGAAAAGATTTTGGATTGCAAGTCAGAGGACTTGAGTTTATGTCTTGGTTATGCCAGTTATTATCTTTGTGAACTTGGACAAAGCAGCTCACCTCTCTGGGCCTCAGTTTCCTCATCTGTAAATTGAGAGGGTGAGACTAGATGATTTTTAAGGTCTCTTCTCACTCTAAAACAATGATTCCCTGGCTCTAAGTATTAAAATACAAGAGTCAATTGGATGTCCCTTCCTGAATTCGCTGTGGGCATGTAAAAAAAAAAAACTTTTCTCTCTATACTTATCAAAAAGATAATGCCCTTGAGATGCAGTGTGATTTTCTGTTTCAGTGTGAACCTTGATAATCTTTAAGAAAGAGGTGGCCTGACTTTCTGAAGAGAAAAAAAGAAACATTTTCTAAGTCAGTTCTTTTAAAACAAAAAGGATTGTAAGATTATCGATTTAGAGCTGGAAGCTTAAAGTTTATCTCATTTTGAAGCTAAGAAAACTGAGGCCCAGAAGAGTCAAACAACTTGCCCATTGTGGCATAGGTAGAAATTGGCAGAGCCAGAATTAAATCCAGATCTTTTGATTCCAAATACAAAATTCTGCTGTGTGCCATGTTGAAAAAGGTGGGATGATGGAACTAAAGGAATTGTTAAAAATGGGATGGTGGAACTAAAGAAATTGTTAAAAATGATTAATAATGGAGCAGCTAGGTGGCACAGTGAGTAGAGCACCAGCCCTGGAGTCAAGAGGACCTGAGTTCAAATGTGACCTCAGACACTTGACACACTTACTAGCTGTGCGACCTTGGGCAACTCACTTAACCCCAATGGCCCTACCTTCCCCCCCTGCAAAAAAAATGATTAATAATGATAACATATATGTGGTTTGAATAATATAATGACATGCATCCTCTCATTTGAGCCTCATAACAATCCTATGAGGTAGGGTACTATCGATATTATTATCTCTATTTTATAGATAAATAAACTGAGGCTTGAAGATGTTAGAGAAAGGATAAGTTTGCCCCAGAACATCTTCCTAAAGCACAAATCTGACCAAGTCACTTGTCTGCCTAAGAACCTTCAATGGTTCCCTATGGCCTTTAGGACAGGAGTTCTTTTTTGCGTCATGGTTCTCTTTGGCTGTCTGGTGAAGCCTAAGGATCCTTTTCCAGAATGTTTTTAAATGTATAAAATAATAGGATTACAAAGGAAAGCCAATTGTATTTACATAAAATTACCAAAATGTTAAAAATAGAAGTTCAAGACCCTATATTAAAAACCCCTAAAATATAAAACTCCTTAGCTTGGCATTTCAAGTCCTTTACAGTCTGGCTGAAACTGAGATTATTTTACATTACTCCTTTTCATACACTCACAATTCTGCTAAATGGACTGCTTGTTCTTCCCTGAACTTCATTTCTCATTGACTTTGCACTGGTTTCCCCCATATTGGAGTGCACACGATTTCTCATCTCTGCCTCTGCTCAGATTCTTTCAAGGAGGGCCAGAGGGAACATACCACAGAAATCCTTTTCTCCCACCCTAACCTACCACCTGCCCAGAACCACTGGGATCTCTCCTCCCCACCTCCAACACATTGTCATCACTCTCTCTATCTCCACCTCTAGTGGCAGAGAGCTCAGTGCCTGCTTTACTCTGACCTTGGGGCCTACTCCCTCCTTCCTACTAGTTGGGAATTTGGCCACTTCACCCCACCCTAGCTGTGAGATAGACTTGGCTCCTCAACACTTTAAGCAAAAAGTTAACTACAGTCCTGGCAAGAGGGAGGACCACTGGGCATTACCATCTGATGCCCCCCCACCTCCCCATGCCCTAATGACTTCCAGGCCTTTCTATCTGCCCTTCCATTGTGCCCTAATGACCTGTGCCTCTGCATCTGACTGCCCAATGGATATTACCAGAAGTTTTTTTCTTCACCCTATAGCTTAATCTGTTTTATCTACTGATTAGAATTTGAATTCTTAAGAGTAAGGACTGTATCATTTATCTGTTTATATCTCCAACAATTACTAGTTGGCAAATAGTAAGCACTTAATGAATGCTTTTTCATTCATTCAAGGCTCAGTTCACAGTGCCACCTCCTATGGGAAGGCCTTTCTTGATCCTTAATTGTTACTATGGAAAGATTCCATCTTAATCATGTATATGCTTATCTATTTACATGTTGATCCCATGAGTGTAATGTAAGTTCCTTATATTTATTTTTTCTCACTGAGTTTAATACCTGTCTCATAGTCTCACTCACCACCCCAATTCCTTTTCTAATCCTAGAAAATTTCATTATATGTGTTTACTTATATGTACATATGTTGAGTTCTCCATTCGAATGTAAACTCCTTGAAGATAAGAACTGATTCATTTCTGTCTTTGTATCCCTAGTGCAAGGTGTCTGGAATATAGGAGGCACTTAATAAATTGCTAGTTGATTAAGTCAATTGTACAGTTAATTGGATTCATAACTAGTTGATTAGACACAAGGAGTTTTTAAATGAATGAATGTCATCTTAGAGGGCAGTCTCCAGGGGAGTGCCCCAGGGATTTCTTCTTGGCCTTATGGTGCTTAGTAGTTTTATCATCGATTTGAATTAAGACATAGAAAGTATTTTTTTTTCAACTTTGCAGATAACACAAAGCTGAAAAAAATAGCTAACAGGTTGGATGAGGGAGTCAGGCTCTATCTGTATGGACGGGGACAATTGGACATATAGAATTTAATGAAATTTTTGAGGACTAAATGTAAAATTCCACACTTTCAATTTCCTAAGTACAAAATGGGAAAGGATCTCTTGCTGTAAAATTTCAACTCTTTTAACTTTTATTAATAGATTCACATTTTCCAGCCCATTGGTCACACTCCTGTGATTTTGCTTGCTACAACTTTATAATTACCTTACTGTGTTTCAGTATATCACATGGTCATTAAAAAGTAAATTATCTAAGTCCCATGAATTAGGTCAATTTATCATGAATAAGGTTAGATCTTCAAAACAAGAATGGGGGCTAGAGAATAGAAATAAGGGATTTATATATTTTTTTTAGAAATTCTGGAGCACATTATTTTCTCCCAGTTCATTTCAATTATATTATTTTGTTATAAACTTACCACCTCCCTCCTCCCATGAGCATTTCCATATACATAGAATAAAAAGAGAGAATTGTATGTGGAACTATGAATCTTTATTTTATGCTCTTTTAAAAAAGTATATAGCATACTCAACACATTACTTTCAAGACTGCCCTGCTTTTCTGTGCTTCTTTCAAACTTCTTTCTCTCCTATGAATTTAAAATGTTTCAGTGGCCTTTTTAGGAGGGTATCACTCTTATAGGCAGTTAAGTGGCACTGTGGATAGAGTGCCGAGTTTGGAGTCAGGAAGACACCTCTTCCTGAGTTCAAATCTGGCTTCAGACATTTATTAGCTGTGTGACCCTGGACAAGCCACTTAATCCTATTTGTTTCCATTTCATCATCTGGAGAAGAGCTGGAGAAATGGCACTGCAGTATCTTTGCCATGAAAACCCCCAATGGGTTCATGAAGAGTTGGATACAACTGAAAAAATAACCAATTACTCTTACTAACACCTATTCTGTTTCCCACCCCCTGCCTCCCAATTAAAATCTGAGAACAAAAACATCAACAAAAGCTTACCTTATGACAAATAAGCACAGTCAAAACATACACACAGTGGCCGTGTCCAAAAATTTGTGTCCCATTCTGCATGTTGAATCCATTGCCTGTCTGTCAGGAAGAGAGTAACATGCTTCACCCAAAAGCAGTGTGTGTGTGTGTGTGATCTTCCTTTTATCTGGTTGCTATAAGTGAGGTTTATCTGATGCCTGCTCCCCCTACCATGTTTGTATACTCTTCTTCTCATGCTCCCCTGTTATAATAAATATCGAGTTCTACCACTTTTTTCCTCCTTTCTACAGACTGGTGTATTCCTATTAATTTGCCTCCCTTTCCCCTTTCTAAAACTCTCTGGGGAAAAATACACTCCCTCTGACTTCTGTTTTTCTTACTTAACTAAGTACCTTTAGAATACATCAAGGTTCTAGAGGAATACTTGTTTCTTCTCCTGTTAGAATGTCAGAACTATATCATACAGTTCCTTCCATTTGCTCAAATCTGTTTTTCTAAGATTTTCTTGGCTTGCATTTGCATTTCAAAGTGACTACTCAACTCTGTTCCTTTCATTAGAAATGCCTAAAAGTCTTCCGTTTCATCAAAGATCCATTTTCCCCTCTTGTAGGATTATATTCATATTTGCAGAGTAAGTTATTTTTGGTTGGAAGCCTATCTTTTTTGCCTTTTGGAATATTGTATTTCAGTTGTATTTGTGTATTGTATTTTTCTCATTTATAGTAGAAGTTCCCACATTGTGTATGATCCTGTTTATGATTTCTTGGTACTTCAGTTGCTTCTTTATAAATGCTTGCAGTATTTTTCCTTTGATGGAGGAGTTCTGGATTTTGGATATGACATTCCTGGGACTTTTCCTTTTGAGATTCCCTTCAGAAGGTGATAGGTGGATTTTTTTCTGTCTTTTATTTCTTTGTTCTAATAGATATTGGAAGTTTTCATGTATAATTTCAGTAAACATAGTATCCAGCCTTTTTTCTTCTTTTTTTGATCATGTTTTTAGAAAGCTCCGTGATTCTTTTAAAAAATATTTATTTAATTTTTGATATATGGAAAAAAACAAGCATTTCCATAACATAGTATAATAAAAAAGAATTGCACATGAAACTGTAAATCTATTCTATATAACTTGCTATTTCTTTTAAATATATAATAAAGTTATATGTAAATTTCTTTTTTTTTCCTTCCCTCCTGCCCTAGAGATGGCTACCATTAGACATAAATGTCTGTCTGTGTATGTATAAAATCATTCTATGCCTACTTCTCTTTATTAGTTCTTTCTCTGGATGCAGGTAGTATCTTCTGTCATATGTCTTTTGCTGTTAATTTGGTTATTTACAATAATCAAAATGAGTTATTTGCCCAAAGTCATTCTTAAAACAATATTGCTATTACTATATACAATGTTCTCTTGGTTGTGCTTATTTCACTCTTCATTATTTCATGCAAGTCTATCCATGTTTTTCTAAAAATCATCGAGTTCAGCATTTCTTATAGCACAGTAGTATTCTATCACAATCATATACCACAACTTGTTCAGCTATTCCCCAATTGATGGGCATTCCTACAATTTTCAGTTCTTTGCCACAACAAAGAGTTGCTGTAAAAATTTTAGAACATATAGATTCTTTTCCTGTTTCCCTAATCATCTTTGGAAATAGGTCTAGTAGTGATATTGCTAGGTCAGAAGGTATAGGCAGTTTAATAACTCTTTGGGCATAATTCCAGACTGCTTTCCAAAATCATTGAATCAGTTCACAATTCCACCAACAATGAATTATCCATGATCCAACAATGAATGTCCCAGTTTTTCCACATCCCCTCAACATTTGTCACTTTCTCCATCAATCATTTTAGCCAGTCTCATAAGAATAAAATGATATTTCAAGATCTTGCATTTCTCTAATCAATAACCATTTAGAGCATTTTTATATGACTACAAATTTTTATTTCTTCATCAGAAAACTGTCTGTTTATATCCTCTGACCATTTATTAATTGGGGAATGACTCTTATTCTTATCGATTTTATGAAGTTCTTTATGTATTTGAGATATGAGACCTTTATCTAGAAACTGTTTATAAAAATTTTTACCCACTTTTTTGCTTTCCTTCTGATCTTGGCTACATTTGTTTTATTTGTACAAACCTCTTTTAAGTTTAATGTAATCAAATTATTTATTTTACACCTTACTCTGCTCTCTTTCTCTTGTTCATAAATTATTTGCCTACCCAGAAGACTGATAAGTAATGTGTTCCATGTTCTTCAAATTTTCTTGTAATGACTCTCTTTATATCTAGGTCATGTATCCATTTTGACCTTATCTTGGTAAATGGTGTAAGATATTGGTCTATTCCCAATTTCTGCCATATTGCTTTCTAGTTTCCCCAACAATTTTTACCAAATAATAAATTTTCATCCCCAAATCTCAAGTCTTTACACTTGTCAAATACAAGATCGTTGTATTTATTTGCCACTGTAAATTGTATGTCTACTCTGTTCCACTGATCTACTTTTCCAGTTCTTAGCCAGTACCAGATAGTTTTGATAATTACTGCTTAGTAATATAGTTTAAAATCTGGTACTGCTAAACCTCCTTCCCTTACAGTTTTTCCCTCATTATTTCCTTTGATACTCTTGACTTTTTGGTGTTCCAAATGAATTTTATTTTTATTTTTTCTAATTCAGTAAAATAATTTTTTGGTAATTTAATTGGGATGACATTGAATATATAAATTAGTTTAGGTAAAATTATCATTTAGTGATTTTTAAATTATCTCCTCTCGATCCCTTTTCCACGTCAGTTGTTTTTGATATCAAATGTCTTAAATTTTCCTTTATTTTTTTCTGTGTTTTGATTTTATTCTATTATTTTTTGTTGTCTCATGAGGTCACTGATTTCTGTTTGGTCTTTTCTAATTTTTAAGGAGACTGTTATTTGGATAAGGCTTACTACTTTCTCTTCTAAGCTATTGATTTTCCTTCTAACTCTTTCCTCTAGAGATTTTTTTCTTTATCTCTTGATTAATTTCTTCTAGTTCTTGTAGAAAGTCCACTTTTCCCTTTGAGTCTTTAGTTGTTGTGAAGGTAATCTCTTCTAGATTTTTTCGGGGAAGGAGGGGGAACATTTTAAGATCTATTATAGTTTTTCATAGATTCTATATCTTTAGCTTGTTTGTCTCTCCAGCCTTAGTTTATTAATTAGGGATTTGTGCCAGGGTTAGGTTCCACACCTTCCCCTTGTTACTTTACTTTTTTTTGGGGGGGTGGGATAATTGGGGTGGGGAACCTGTGGCCTTGAGGCCACGTGTGGTCCTCAAGTACAGCCCTTTGACTGAATCCAAAATTCACAGAACAAATCCTCTACTCGTGAAGAGCAATGTATTTTAGCACTCTCTGAAATACCACTCCTGGATAGGTCCAGTAGACTTCTAATCAGGAATAGTTTTGAGGAGGTTCTGACCCAGAAACACTGGGAGGTCAGGCTGATTCCAAGATCATCTGGAATTGGAATTAATGCTTGATTATGCACAGTGAGACTTCAGAGCAGGAAGTTGGGAGGGGGTGGTAAATACAGTGTCCTAAGATGTATTCTAGATTCCTGGGCCTGATCGATAGTCAACGTAATTAGGCCTAGAATATCTCTAGGGTCTCCTTGTATAGAGAAAGGTCTTAGAGACTTTAGAGAAACCTGAACCAGTGTTTTCTCTTGTGGTGGTAAGGATGACCATTTGGTTGGGGAGGAGAAGATAGTTGTCATTGCTTGACTTTTGCCATACTTCCCTCTGATGCTGACATACAGAACAATGAGATGACTTCTCTAAAGCCCTTGTCTGAAGAACTAATGTTAAAAATGTCTCTTAGCTTCTCCGATAAGTGATTTTAAAATCTCAAATCATTTAATCAGTAAAATCTCTGCAAGCAGCTATTGCAGGGTTCAGCTAAAGACAGGTATATAAATAAGAATTTTTTTTACAAGCACTTAAACCCTTAGATTAACCTTGAGATTTCTGTATCATTGATATTTTTAAAGACAACAGAAATCAACTAAAACTACTTTAATAAAAATTGATTTTCTTTGTGGCTGATTTAGAAACATTTGTATTTTATTGGTTTAGATGACACACCATCCACTATGGGACAGATATTTTCTCCTATCCTTAAGGAATCATTTGTAATATTTTGAAAAGCCTGGAAACTGCCTTTTGGCTACATATCATGAGATTTGCTTGGACGGTTTTGTGGAGGCAGACTAACTTATCAAAAAACACTGCACATCTGGTGGATTTTTGTGGGAGTATCTTTTGAACAAAGAATAAATCATTTCAGGTTGTTGCCTAGTTTTAGCCTATTCATGAAGTGGTACAATTTAAAAACTTTGAATTTTTAAGAAGTCAAACATAATATATATGTCACATATATATATATATTTTTGCATGTGTGTATTTGCATGCACACGTATATCTCTATATTTTTCCCCTCTTCAGACCTTAGCTGGATTTCTAAAGTGCAAGTGAACCAGCCAGCAGTTTTAAGGCGTGCAGAGCAAATCCAAACTCGAAGAACTGTGAAAAAGAATTGGCAAGTAAGTGTTGTTGAACATTCAATTTTTTTTGTCTTAAGATACTTAGACTCTTCCTTTAAGGTCATGATATTGAATTTTACTCAATATTTATTCTGAAGCTAAAATATATGTGTATATATGTATATATGTGTATATATGTATATATATACACACACACACATATATGTATAGTTATCCATGAGTCAGTTAAGAGGAGAGTCCTGGAGACTTTAGAAGAATCTGAACCAGTCTTCTTTCTTGTACCCTTGAGGATTACCTCTTCTTGGTCTGTGATGTTTGGTTTGGAGAAAAATGATTGGATTAGACATAGTGTATTTTTACAAAGTAAACATTTTATTACTCTTTAGTGGCCAAGCTGCAAATGATTCTGTGACATCTTCATCACAAATTGTATTTTTTCCAAACATACATCCAGTGACTGTTTTATATCTTAATTACATAACAGTAAATTCTGAATCTCAGTCTGGTTACTGTTGTGGCTTTTAGGTATAAGAATTGACTTCTTTAACCATCTTTGTTTCTTCTTAAGCATCTTAAGCACATGTGCTTATTTTACTTGCTCTTTATCCGCAAATAATTCTTGTAATCCAAAGAGCTCAGTTTCATGAGTAATGAAAAAATAATTGATTGGTTAACCACTCCTATTGGGTGCTAGGCTCAGAGAATGTAGACTTAATTTCATGAGATGTACACAGTATTCGACCCTTAGGAAGTTTGTGTTTGAGTCTTCTGGGGTACCATATCTTACTTCAGCTGAACCATGTTCAGTTTGAAGTTCTTGAGGTGAAATTATTCCCTAGGAATTGACCATAAAAATGAGTATTATTTTAAAAGTCAAAATAGAATCAAATGGAAAACCTATGGAACATCTGTGTTCAACCATGTTTTATAGAGTTTATCAGGTTAGGGGTCATGGGATTTGATATCTGGAAGGGACCTTAGAGGTCATCCAATACAACCTCCTCATGTTATGGATGAGAAAATGAGACTCAAAGAGGTTAAAAGACCTGACCAAAATCATAGAGGTAATAATGACTAGTGGGTTTTGAAAATAGGTACTGACTCCAAATCCATTGTTTTTTTTCCTACCTGTAAAGAAAGCACAACATTAAAATAAGATTGAAGAAACTTTTATATTTACTGTAATCTCATATTACAGTATAGTGATGGAGATGGAGAGACCAGATAGGCATAGTGCCTGACACATTGTAGGTGCTTAATAAGGGGTTAATGATTGATTCAGTGGTGGTGGGGGGTGGGGTGGGAGGGAGATAGGGCATGGGAGATGTGATCTAGAAGAGGTTTAAGATTGGACTACGTAGTCTAGATGTTGAGGTCTACAAACTACGTTTAGAGAGGTGGCTAGATTTGGAGTCTTGGGGTCTTGGGTTTGAATCCTGATTCTGACACTCATTACCTACATACCTTAGGCAAATCATTTAACCTAATAGTTGGACTAAGTGGTTTTCTAAGTGGTCTATAGCTCTAAGTCTATGATGCTATGACTATTTACTTTTATCTTGGTTAGTGTGCTTTCATTTTATATGTTTGTTTTCCTTGGCTTTTAACTTTTAATTAAACAATGTTTAAAGTTTAACTTTTAGTTGAACAATATATTGTACATCTGAATGTTCTTTTGAAGTGAAGACATCAGATTTCAGCATTTATATTTGCTTGTAGGATTCTGTAATAATTTGACCAAAAGTGCTTTTTTTTCCTATATGAATTTTTCTTCTTTTTCCTTAAAACAGGCTGCTTGGCTCCTGAAAGCTGTTACCTTTATTGATCTCACTACACTTTCAGGGGATGACACTCCCTCAAATGTTCACAGGCTTTGTTACAAAGCTAAGTATCCAATCCGGGAAGATCTTTTGAAAGCTTTGGATATGCAAGATAAAGGTAAAGCCCTTGAAAGTATATATTTTATAATGAGTAAACAGGAGGCTTAACTGAGTTATTAAATAAAATGATAATAATGATATTAAATGCAATGTGCCAGTTACTATGCTAAGCACTCAGAATAGAAATACAAGCAAGCAAGCCAATTCTTACCTTCAAGGAGATTACATTCTAATGGTGGAAAACAACAGACAAAAGAGAACCATAAAATGAGAAGGAAAGGGCTTTAGAGTCATGGTTTGGAAAAGGACAGAAAATGAAATATCACCCATATATAAAGTATTTTTTTTCCCTAAAGACCGAGTTCACAATAAACTTTTAAATGTAAAATACCAATGGGCAATATTTGGTCATTTTATATTCCAGCTCTTTAAATGATATTGAGCTGTATTTCCCCATGGGTTATATGAAGGACTTTTAAAGGGTCCATAAAGTCAGAGAATCCCTTTAAGCCAGAGCCTGTTACCCTTTTTTGTGTTTGTGTTATGGATCCATTCAACAGTCTGGTGAAACTTAGGGACTTCTCAGAGTAATATTTTTAAATGTACAAAATAAAACACATAGGATTATGAAGGAATCAATTAAATTAACAGACAGTTATAAGGATATTAAATAACAACAAGTTCATGGACCCCAAATGAAAAACTCAATTCTAAGAGACCTTGGAATTTACCTAATTGTTTTATAAATGACAGCAGCAAGGTCATAAATTCAGAGAATTAGAGGATTTCATAGGGAAGTTACCCAAGGTTTCACAGCTATTTAGTAGAATTGATGTTAAGGGTAGATTTTCATTCCAACAGTAGAAATGTTTCTTGGCTTGAAATTTTGAGTTATTATGAGCCAGATGTAATTTATGTAGACCTAGGACTTTTGAAAACTTGATTTGTCATACTGTTTTGATGAGACCAATGTCACCTTATAGTTGTAAAGTTTGAGAGTAGAATGCTATAAATAAACTATATATAATGCTATAAATAATTTTTATTGTTTAATGAAGACCGGGGTCCATTGTTTTAGATTTTCCAGGGGGTATTCATCATAATGATTAATTATTATTATGATTTCCATCATAATGGAAATTGTTGTTTCCAGTTTCAAATTCCTTTCAAGTTTCATTTGGGGATCAACAAAGTGCCATTCTGATGTTCAAACTTAAAAGGATATTATTTTACATTTATTCCACTTACATTTCAATTTATTAGATTTGGCTCAACATTATAGCCTGTCAAAATCTTTTTGGATGCTGACTCTCAGCCTGCTCACTGTGTCTGCCAGCTTTCTGTCATTTGCAAATTTGATAAGCATGCCATCTATGACTTTATCACAGTGATTGATAAAAATGTTAACTGGAAAAGGGCCAAGCACAAATCCCTAAGGCTTGGGGAAGAGATACTTTACTGGAGACGTCTTTCATAATTGACATCAAACCATTAATGGCTACTTTTAGGGTCTGGCCATTTAATGAATTCCAGATCAACCTAATTGTACCACCATGTAGGCTACATTTCTCCATATTTTCTTTAAGAATGGCATATGAGATTTTACTAAATGTTTTGGTAAAATCCAGGTAAATTCTACATCATTCTCCTATTAGTTACTTTACAAAAAGAAATAAGCTCAGTCTGGCTTAGACCTATTATTCTTGATTATGTCATTGACTTCTTGCCATCACCATTTCCTTTTTTTATAAGTTTATTGTCTCAGAATATTGCCAGGAATTGAATTGAAGCTTGATGGACTATAGTTTTCAGAATCCTTCACTCTTTAAAAGAAAAAAATCAGGACATTTGCCCTTTTCTAATCCTGTGGTACCTCCTATTCTCCATGATCTTTCAGAGATCTATGAGAGAGGCTCCGCAATCACATCTGCCAATATCCTGGAAAATATAGTTATCCTTTCTGCATCATAGGGGTTAGGGGTACAGTGGCCCCACAATCTGGAAAATTCATGTAAAATGTTTCGGCCCTCCCTTCATACCAGAGAAGAAGTCTTTTCTTTCTTCCTTTTTCTTTTTCTCTCTCTCTCTCTCTCCCCCTCTTCCCTTCCTTTCTTTTTTTAAATTTAATTTTTATTTAATATGTTGCTTTTCACGGGAGTTTGAATTACAAATTTTCTCCCCATTTCTACCCCCCCCCCCCCCC
>CM053623.1:155953011-155971525 GCA_028646595.1 Phalanger gymnotis | reverse complement strand
TCTCTCTCTCTTTCTCTCTTTCTTTTTCTCTCTCTTTCTCTCTCCTTCCTTCCTTCTTTCCTTCTTCAAAATCCTCTAGCTTGTTTTCTTCTTACAGCTGAGGTAGATTTCAGAGGTAAGAAGGAGGTAGAGTAAAAAGAGGACTCAGAAAGTTTTTCTTTTTCAAATCTTTTCTTTTTCTTTTATGGGGTGCTTACAGTATACCTTATTGTAAATTATGGATTATGTATTTGGTCATAGGCTCTGTTATCTGCAGCTTCTGCACATCTCCCCCAAAATTCCCATTTAATTTTTTATGCTGACCAACAATATATCAAAGGGAAGGGATAATTATAATCCACTTAATACTGGTGACCTGATCTTTTCCAAGACAGCTAATCAAAGGTGGCCTGGGTTCAAATCTGGCCTGAGACACTAACTGAGTGACTCTGGGCAAGTCACTTAACCTTACTTGCCTCAGTTTCTTCATCTGCAAAATGAGCTAGAGAAGAAAATGCCAAACCGCTTCACTATCTTTGCCAAGAAAACCCCAAATAGGGTTGCAAAGAGTCAGACACAACTGAAATGACTGAATAACAACTCAATTTCTTCAAAGACCGTAATTTGTGATCTGCTGCTTATAACATTGTTGCACCAATGTGATATTCGCAGCGCCTACGGCGGCTATGAATATGCCAGCGTCGTTCTGAATTACAAAATATGACAGACTGTCTACATGGAAGACAGAAGGAAAACATTTATTCAAACGCCAGGAAGTCAAATTCATCACAGCAACAGAGAAATCTATACACGTTATCAACGCAGGGGGCACCGCCATCCCCAAGCCTTCCCTCTGTTAAAGCCTTCCCACAAATGAACACCTTCAAGCAAAATCACTAACAGGCATCCTTAAGTAAAATGCCCTTCTCTCAGTCATAGCTAGCTGCCTTGCTTCTCTGTTTCTTCTCTCTTTCCCAGCTCTGACCAGCTTCATCTCAGCTCTGCTCCACTCGATCAGCAAGCTTCTCCCACCACAGGCTATATGTGATGCAAACTCATGTGACTTAGGCTCCCGTGTGACTTAAGCAGGTCACGTGGGCCTATCAATGGATGGCAAAGACCTTCCCATTAGGCAAAAATACATTAACAGTACAAGCATCAGCTGAAGAATATTGTTGAATGTGGGACTTTGTCTCGGGGATGACTTTGGGATCATTAAAAGCATTTTCCAATTTTCCAAAGGCACACCAGCTTCCTCATTCCCTTCTGTTCAATTCTGGGCTCGGCTCCAATGTCCACAAGCAATGTATGGATGGACCAACTTGATGAGTTACCTATTCAGCCGCATGTGATCATCTGAACGCCAGACATTCTGTATTTGTTTAACTTTTGTAGTGTGGAGGGCCAGACTGAGCCCTTGTGAGTGACCACGAGTCCCATTTGGGAGGCTCTTCAGTGTTAGAGAGCCCGTTTGCAGTTAATGTTATACTGATGACACCTGGAGGACTTTATCATTGACAGCAGAGATTCTCCACCTTTTTTGTATCATGGACCCCTTTGGTAGTCTGGTGAGGCCTGTGGATTCCTCAGTGTAGATTTTTTTTTTTTTTTGCGGGGGGAGGGCAATTGGGGTTAAGTGTCTTGCCCAAGGTCACACAGCTAGTAAGTGTGTCAAGTGTCTGAGGGCAGATTTGAACTCAGGTCTTCCTGACTCCAGGGCCGGTGCTCTCCTCACTGCGCCACCTAGCTGCCTCAAGATTTTTAAATATATAAAATACATAGGATTACAAAGGCAGCTAGGTGGCAGAATGGATAGAGTGCTGGGCCTGAAGTAAAGGGGGACTTGAATTCAAAGGTAGCCTCAGACACATACTAGCTGTGTCACCCTGGGTAGATCACTTAACCTCTGCCTCAGTTTCCCCAGCTGCAAAATGGGAATAATAGCAGCACTTACTTCCTAGGGTTGTTGTGAGGATATGAGATTTTCATAAAGTGCCTGGCACATGTTAGATACTTAACAAATACTTTTTTCCCCCTTCCTTCTTTCTTACAAAAAAAAATTTGATTATATTGAAATGAAGGGGTAACTTTTTTCCCCATCAAAGTTCATGTTTGCAAGGGGTCTATGGACCCTACTTTAAGAACTCTTGTTCTACGAGAAATCCCTCTTACATTTGGACTCACATCCTCAGTAATGATGGCAAACCATTTTGGCAAGTGTACATCTTTCTGATTTATACATCTCTGAATATTAATCATCAGTAGGTAGGTCCTCATACAAAGCTGTCTTTATTACATATTTGAGAGGGGTGTGTATGATTTTACTTTTAACGTGTGTGGGAAAATTGGTTGGAGGAGAGCCTCTAAAGCGGAATTTTGCTTCATCTAATCAAATGCTTCTTTAGCATTTTGATAGAGTGTGTTGGGCCTAGGATTCAGGAAGATCTGAATTCAAATTCAGCCTGGCTGTGTTACCCTTGACCAGTCACTTAATCTCTGTCTGTCTCAGTTTTCTTAACTGTAAAATGAGGATAATGATTGCTTATATCTCCCAGGGTAATTGTAAGGATTAACTGAGATAAGATTTATAAAGTGCTTAGCAAAATGCCTGGTATATAGTAGGCATTTAATAAGTGCTTGTTTCCTTCCACCCTTTTCCTTTCAATCAGCTGTATGACTGTGGAAATATAATCTATAGAATCTTATTTGTGAAAGCCTTCCTGTTTTCAAGAGAATCATCAGGGAAAATAACTGATTACTGTGCCAGCATCTGTTGTAGAGAATAGGGCGATATTTGTTAAAAAAAAATCCTTCAAATAAAATATCCATATACTTTATTACTTGGTGACTTTAGTGCAAAGGTACAGGAGGATAGTGAAAAATATACGTGTTGTGAACACTTTCCTCAGACCAAGGACCCTAAAGGGGTCCATGATACGAAAAGGTTGAGAATCCCTGGTATCAATGGTAAAGTCCTCCAGGTGTAATAAATGTAATTTCAACTGCAAATGGGAGTGTCAGGCCCTCCTAAATGAGACTCGTGATCACTTACCAGAGTTCTGTGAATACTTTCCTGCTTGAGTAGTGGGTTAGGAGGCTCTGGATAGGAAAGAAACTAAATAGCATCATTAAAAATGAATTTTTGGTCAGTCAGCAGGCATTTAATAAGGGCCTGGTGTGTGCCGGGCATTATGCTAAGCATTGAGGAAATAAAGGCAAAAACAAACAAATGAGCCAACAAAACCCAGAAAGGAAAAAACTGGTTGTGAGTGTGGAAATCATTTCCAAATAAATTTTCTCTGTGTAGTCAGACCACCAATTTATATAAGATTGCAGGTAAAAAATAATGCTCAAATTAGGAGAAATAATTAATATGAGAAGATTTATTGTGCAGCTGAAGCAACTCCATCCAGACCTATTTAGATAAGTTCATGATGCTGAAAAATAGGAAATGTATAATAGAACACACTTTGACGTAGACTAGTACCATTTCCTAAGGAAGCTTAACCAGGGTTTATCAATTACTGCAACAAAGAGAACAAATAAGTCTAAAAACTAGCTCATTAAGCCAATACTTGGATATTTTTGCCAAACAGAGATATGAAAGCCAGGGGTGACACTAGTTTAGAGTGTAAATTCATTTTTAAGATCTTGTGGAGTAAAGGAGTAGAAAACATGTGAATAGTATAGCCTCACAAAATAGAATGAAATCCAAGAAAGTAAAGTTTATAGAAAGCTGGATGAGACACTTGTCTAAGTAAAATCATCCTGAAAGCATGTAAGGACGAAACTGGAAAATGGATAGTAGACCAAAAAAAAAAGAGATCTTTACAGATTTTTATAACATCTTTTCTTTTTACTATGACTGATAGGGAAGTTATCTTGTTAATATTCTGACATCACAGACTTGTATATGCTGCATGAGAAAGTAGAAATAGATATGGACTTTCTTTTCTTTAGAAATCAAAGACAGAAAATGTTAGAGTAGACCAAGTATAAACAGTCTTTGCAAAGGGGATAACACATTTTCCAGGGTATTAAAGGATAATTTTAAAAGGAGTCTGAAAGAAGGGAGGATGCCCAGACCCCACTGAAGTGACTGGTCTGGGAGAGCTACTATTGGCGCAGCTTATCCCCTACAGTCTCCAGATTCCCTGGGCCACCTAGATCCTGTAGGGTTAGGCAGGAAGAGTCACCAGTGTACTGGGTTCTCCAACTTCTTCCCGTTTCTCATCTTGTGAGCCCCTGAGCCACACAGACTTCATACAGGGAAGCTGGGTGGAAAGAATTGCATAGCTGTCCAAACCAATTCGATAAGTTGGGAGTCATCAAATACTACATGTATGGTAAAATGGAGGACTATTAGGCCATACCATCTTCTCTGTTTCTGCATCCTAAGGTGCTCTCGATCTTACCATCTGCCCTGTTACATCAGCCTTGTTTACATCTTCTTTCAGTCTATGCCCTTTTCAAATCTGTTTGTTGATGAATTCCCCAGGCATTGACATTGGTATTTAAGTAGCTCCGTTTTTTCCTCATCAGCATCATTTTTGCTTGTCTTTTCATAATTTCATTCTTGAGAACTTTCAATCTCTCTTGGACCTTTTCCCCTGATGAAGGCTAAGATGAAATGATTACTTGCTCCTGAGGTTCCTTTCACATCTGTTTTAGAAACTGGTATTACTTTGTCAGAATTAAGTCCCGAATGACAGTTTTGTCACTTCTGCCTTTTGAAGGATGAAACCCATTCAGACATGTCACAGATTTATCAGCTACTCTGATTTTGCCAGAGAAAACATGTCATTACTGTATCATACTTCCCTTCTGTAAAATCCTAGCATACCCGGGATGGCCTGCTAGCACAGGTTCTTTAATCTGCTTTTAAAGGAAAGCAACTTTAAAGGGGTCAACAATCTTCTTAGTTCAGGGGAAAAGTCAGTCCCCTGAACGTCAGAGAAAATATAAGCAGAGAAATTAGCAAAGACCAACAGACAGGGCTCTTAACTGCCTGAACCAAAGCAACATTGCTATATACTTTACATACACCACTGAATGGAGAGAGCCTTTACATTTGAGCAGTCAGGGAGCTCTGAACATACTCAGAGTCTCAACCAGGGTATCAAAAGATCCTTCTCATAAATGAACCCCCAAAGCAAAATACCAACTCAGGGTATACATACAGTTCTCAGAGCCAGAAGGCATCACAACTATCGTGACTCAGTGCTTAATTAAATTAGTTCCAAAAAGTATGAAAGCCTTCCTACAAGCAAGCCTCCCTTAAGTAAGCTTCCTTCTACCAATGGGCTCTGTGACTCAGTATGTATCACAGCTGTGAACTGGGCCAGAGCTCAAAGCAAGTCATATAGGCCCATTAATGGATGAGGAAGATCTTCCTGTCCCATTAACATACCTTCCAAGTTTGGAATTGGTTTCTCAAAGTCCTCATAAATTTTTTCTTTTTCCTCTCATGTAATTCCACATAATAATATTGCTCCTAATCCTACCCATCTCGATTCTCACTCAAATATTTTCCACTAAGTTTTTCTCCTTCGGTTCCTAGATTTATTCACATGAGTATATATTCTGAGACCTCATTTGTCCTTGAAAAAATTCTGAAAGGAGAGGTCTTAAACTTGGTGTTGAATGTGTTCATTATATTTACAAATCTTGACTTTTTTCTTTTTAGGCATCACCACAGCAGCTGTTTGTGTTTATCCCGCTCGTGTGTGTGATGCTGTAAAAGCACTGAAAGATGCAGGCTGTAACATTCCAGTGGCTTCAGGTATGATTTAAATATACACACACACACACATACATACACACATATACATACATATACACATATACATATATATATTTGTGTGTATATATATATATATGCATGCATTCTGATGCACAAAACTTAGATGCATCTATATAACCATGGTGGAAGGCTAATGGCTAGAAGGCTGGCTTTAGAATAAGGAAGACCTGGGTTTACATCCTTCCTCTGACACATATTAGGTATATGACCACAGAAAAATCATGTGAATTCCCAAAGCTACAGGCAACTCTAGGATTATAAGTTACCACTGAGTTAGCAATCCATATTAACAGAAGTAGGTTCCATGGTCAGAGTTCCTCCCACTGATAAAATCAAAAGTCTTTATCCTTCCCTTTACTCACAAATCAAACTACAGAAACTGTTATTTGCCTGATATGTTCAAGTTTGCATTGATGCAGTGTGACATAATATTTGTTATGTGGGCTATATTTCTTAGATGGCATTATTTCATACAAAATTGAAAAAATTTTGAAGATGTGTATCAGCCTAATGTGTAATTGAAAGGCAAGTCGAAGTTATTGTCAAGTTGGAATTCTATATGGTGCTAGACTCCATTTGAGCCTATAGTCCTACCTTCTGTGAGATGTTATCACAATATGAGTAATTTACAATGTTTATATAGTACTGCTTTTTCCTTGAGGGGTCCCAAGGCACCCTGCAACTTAAGGGCCCATTTCTCTTTTTGTCATATACCCTTGTAGAGCTGAGTTTCTTGGAAGCCTGACTCAGAGCTCTTCATTCAGCTCAACTACCTTAGAATCTGGTGCAGGGTGAGAAATAAGCTTCCTATTGAGAAATTCTTTTCTTTCTTCAAGGAAAAACACACTTTGCTCTAAGGCAGCAAACCAAAGTTATTTAATGCTTTGAAGTAAACACCATGAATTAGCTTTGAAAGTAGTGGAAATAACAGGAAAAGTAAATAACAGAAGTAAAAATGCACAGAAAACCCCAGATTTCCTCTCTGCTCCCCCCAACTGATTTGAATTTTTACATGTTCTCTGCATTTTTGTAACACGCCTTTTTGATGTATACATTAGAGGTACTTTGTATCTTCCCACATAGCTGCATTTATTCACATAGTCCCCTTTTTTATTTCCTGCTCCTCCACAATTTTGAGTCAATGTGTGATTCATTTTTTTTTCCTGCATAATTTCTTTCTCCTCTGCATCTTGTATCTGCTTGGCAGGCTGCTGTGATTATTAGTGGCAGAAATGGCAACAGCATTTCTTAAAGAGCAAGTTGAAGAGGTGAGAAGAGGAAATATAGTCATATAAGGTTGGTCAACTTGACCCAGCATATGAGCCCAAACTATTGACCATGGATTGCAATAATTACTCAAAAAAAGATAAGCAACACATTTTTGCCATGAAAATTGTTTACCACTTTGGTTAGAACTTCTTTTTATATTGTAGTAAAATTTTAGGTTTTTCAAGAGATGTTAAGAATCAATCAAATGTCTAAGAAGATTTTTTTCCCTTTTACATTTACTTTAGGGACTACATGAATATGAAATTTTGAAGAATTATATCCCTAGGATGATGATTTGGTTATGTTCTAGAAACATTAGTTTTCTTCTGCCACTTATAGTTGTATAATTTCTTTGTGAGGAGATAGATGTTAACTTTTTTGTTTGTTTGTTTTCCCCTTTAATAGTGGCTACTGGCTTCCCAGCTGGGCAGACACATTTGAAAACTCGATTGGATGAGATCAGATTGGCTGTCGAAGATGGTGCTAAAGAAATTGATGTGGTAATTAATAGATCCCTGGTGCTCACAGGTCAATGGGAAGGTATGTATTCATGCCTGCTTAAGTTGAGTCATAAATTTGCCTCTTTGACTTAGGTGAGGTTTCTAGTGAATGGCAATGTGGTGACACAGGACCAATAATGGAAATTTCTAGATTTTAAAATCCTTGTCTCTGCCACTTAGTGCAAATCAATGGACTCTTCTCTGTCAGTTTCCTCATCATTAAAGTGGGGATAATAATTTTTGCCTACCTCATAGAGTTGTAAAAATTAAATTTTGCCAAGTATGTGAATATGTTTTAAAAAATTGTATCTAAGATGTTGCTGTTTTAAATGATCACCGCTATTTTGTGCTTAAAGACAAACCCTAGCTCCCAAGTGTTACCTTAGAGTGTAGTATTTTTAAAAAATGAATGTATTTTTATAGGACAGTATTTTCCAAATCCAGGCATTCCAAAAGTCTTAGTTCAGTTTTAAGCTTCAATAACTTAAAGCTTAAAATGATACTACAACTTTTGGCACACCCTGTATATCCCTTCCCTACCTCTATCCAGAGAACCAATTTTTGTAGTAAACAATATTTTTTAAAAAAGAAAGGGATACAAAAGTGAGCAAAATCAACTAATATGTCAACTGCGTTTGAATGACTGCTTGCTGACTGACTGTGCGACATTTCACACTTGTCATCCCTCATCTGTACAAAGAAAGGAAAGAGGTGCATTTTTCAAACTTTTCCATAGTCAACCTTCTTGGTTGTTATAATCATACAATTTTGGTTCTGTTTTTGGTTCTGCATTAATTCATATGTGTTCCCGTGTTTCTCTAAATTCTTCATGTTCATCGTTATCATGAAAAACATTCATTTACAACATTTTGTGAGCAATTTTCTCATTTAGTGGAAATCTATTTTGTTTGACATTCTTTGCTAC
This sequence comes from Phalanger gymnotis, assembly GCA_028646595.1. NCBI lineage: Eukaryota > Metazoa > Chordata > Mammalia > Diprotodontia > Phalangeridae > Phalanger > Phalanger gymnotis. The sequence continues at coordinate 155,963,049 of CM053623.1, read as the reverse complement.
TACAAATACCGTCCAAAAATATTTTGTTGTATGTAGGATCTTTCTCTCTGTCTTTGGCCTCCTTGGGTCCAGGGTATGGCTGTTTTAGGCATTTTTGTATTTCCTTTCCAAATCACTTTGGAATTGGTTGGACCAATTCATAGCTTCACAGCAGTGGAGTTTTCTTTCCACAGCATTGTTGATTATTCTGCCTTTTGTCACATTTTCCACTTCTCTGAGTGTGAGATGAAAGCATATAGTTATTTGATTTTCATTTCTTTCATTAATAGTGATTTGAAGCAATTTTTCATTTAGTCAAGTTTGTAGTTCTTTCAAGAGCTGTTTGTTGATATCCTTGGATATCATATTTGGATAATATATTTGCTACAAAGACCCTCCCCCCCCATTGTCCATTCTTTTCTCATCCTAGCTTCATAGATTTTATTCTTACAAAAGTTTTACAATTTCATATAATACAAAATTATCTTTCTTTCACCTTTGTGATCACCTCCATCCCTTGTTTGATTAAGAGAGAGCGTCATATATCACCTTTAAATCTCTCTGATGCTTTGAGAACCAAGGAAATTTAGCTCAAATCTAGATACTTTGACCATTTCTGAATAACTTTTAGGTGTCCTAACCGTATCAGTCAACTCAGCCACAAATGAAAACAAAAAAGAAATCTGTTCAGCCATGCTGTTGCAAGATGAAGGCTACCTTGATAACAGATATTTTTTTATCTCTAGGTCAAAGTAGTCTGAGGGGCAAGAAATATATACATGCTGTATTTTCCTGAAATATTAGCGGAATCATGGTATAGTAGAAAAACCCTGAAGACTTAAAATTGTCTGAAGGATATTGCATTGTAGCAGAAAAAGCACTAGTGAACAGGGAAGGAATGTTTACGTGTATAGTATTTGAATAGGAGAATTATCAGTAAGAGTAACTTAGGCATAGAATTGAAGACATAGTAAATAGACACTAATTAGAAAAGAGTGTGATAAAAAATGTTATTCAAGTCAAAAGACTGCATGAGTGGGGAGGACTTTGGAACCATATACTTCTCTAGACAGGGAGAAGGACAGGTCAAAGGTGAGGAGGAAATAAAGACACTATCAATTTAATAAACTCAAGAAACTTGTGATAAAGTAGGCGAGTGGGAGGTGGGGGGGAGGAAGAAGTAGGAAAGGAGAGGAGGCCTTGAAGAGACTCAGTTCAAATTAGTGTAAACAAAACTAATTATGGGATATAAGTACTTACTCAAAAGAGGAAAAATGAATTAATAAAAACATTCAAACCTGACAATTATAATCCTAAATGTGAATGGATTCCCTATTAGACAAATGTCAGAATGCATTCGAAACAGAATCCAACAATTAGCTATATGTTAAAAATTAAGGGAAAAAAGGCACAGAATGAGGAATTTTAACAAAATTTAGCATGTACTTGGTATTCTAAAAAAGCAGGATTTGTGATCATGCTATCAGGCAAGGCAAAAAAATTAAAATTTGCATTGTCAGAAGAGATAAGTAGAGAAGCTACATTATGCTTTAAAGCAAGAGAAAAGGATGCACTATTATTAAATGTGTGCACCAAAGGATATAACATTTACATTCATAAGGGAATAGCTAATGATTATAGGAGAATTTAATGTTATTTTAAAGCCGGATAAATCTACCTGAAAGATAAACAAAAAAGGAACTACATAGTGGAAGAAACTAAAAAGTTAGATTTGAAAGACTCATGGTGTCTTCTGAATGAAAGCACTAAAAAAATACACATTTCTCAGTACTCCATACTCCATGACACTGTTGTAAAAATGGAACAAGAGGAATTATTCATAGTTATAAAGGGGGAAATATTAAATACATTCTTTATAGAACATAATACAATTAAACATAATAATTAATACAGGGAACAAAACCAAAAAGATTCATTCCTAAATAGAGACTAAGTAACAACCACCTGAATGACAAGCGAGTAAAGAACAAATCGTAGAAACAATAACTATGTAAAAGAGAGGGATCACAATGAGGTAATGTACAAAAATTTTTGTGATACAGAAAGCAGTCTTCAGAAGATAAATTCCCCCTGAAGACATATCCTGACAAAGTGTTTTTTAAAAGTGGGTTAAGGAACTGAGCCTGCATTTAAAAAAACATTAAGTTAAGCACAAAATTTTGACAAGAGTAAAGTTTTCAGACTAGGGAAGAAAAAGATAAAATGAAGAAAAAAACATACACAAATGATAAATCTAAAAGCTGTTTTATAAAAAGGACTAAAACAAACCGTTAGCTAACCTGATTGTTTTTAAGTAGAAAAGCAAATTGCTGAATTCAAACAAGTATAATATTCACAGTGAACAGAGAGGAAGTAGAAACAGTGTCTATAAACTGCTACAGTTTTTTGGGAAGTAAAACTGGCATAAAACAAATGGATGATAATATAAGGAGAGAGATAAAATACCTAAAAAAAGCAAGAAATAGTAGTCTTAATTCTGTCTCAAAAATGAAATTGAACAAACCATAAATAAGCTACCAAGGTAAGGCATCAAAAGCTGGGGAGGAGGATTTCTGGTCTAAATAGATTTACAAATGAATTCTATAAAATGTTCAAAAAGTAATGACAATCTGTGGCATTCTGAATGATCAATAAAGAAATCACTCTACCCAACTCCTTTAATGAGACAGATGTAGTCTGAATAGCTAAACCAGGGAAGAATAAAGCAGAAAATGAGAACTCTAGATGAATTTCTCTAATGTACAAATGGTATAAAACTTTTACATAAAACCTAGTTAAAATACTATAAGTAGATATCAATATAATTATTCATTATGATTGAGTGTATTTATATCAGCAATAAAATTAGTTCAATGTTAGAAAAACAGTATAATTAATCATAGTAAAAACATGTAATTATATTAATATAAATGTTGTCAAAAATATAACACTTATTTATCCCAAAGAACATAAGAATAGAAAGGCCATTTTTAATGTGATAAAGAGTATAACTTGAAAATCAAAGGTAACATTATTCGTTGAGGAGAAATATTAAAAGCTTTCCCAAGAACAAAGATGTCTCCTTTCCCCATTATTATTTGATGAATTCCTGTGATTGAAATTTTAGCAATACAATAAGATAAAGAATTTTAAAGATACATTTTGGCAAAGAGGAGATAAAATGTTACTTAAATGGCATCATGTGATGGTTAACTTAGAAAACTTCAGAGAGGTAGCAAAGAAACTATTTGTGGTGATTAATTGCTTTGGTAAATGTAGAAAGACAAAAAATAAATCCACAATGTCAACATTTCCATATATAGTAATAATAAACTCTGGGGGAAAGATAGAAAATAAAATCCCATTTCAAAAATGTCTGGGATTTAATCTACCAAAGACACCCTAGACTCAAAAAATTGCATTTATAAAATGCTTTTTATATAAAAAATAAGCAAAGAAAAACTAATAGTGGGATAGCTTAGTTATTGCCCATAGTTTGGTCATGCCAATATAAGGATAATTACCAGAATACCAAAATTAATTTGCACATTTAATGCTATTCCAACCAAATTACAAAAGTGATTTGGGGAAGGAAATGGCAAACTACTCCAGTATCTTTGCCAAGAAAACCCCACATGGGGTCACAAAGAGTTGGATGTGACTAAAACAGCTGAACAATAACAAATAGTAGAAAAATGACATGGTCAGGGTAAGAGCAGTTAGACAAAGTCTTGGTTTCTCCACCTGTTCCTCCTTGGTTGGAAGATACTATAGCCAGGTCCCACAACCAGAAGATGGCAATGGCCAGGGCTTTAGTTGACCCTACCTGCTTCTTCAGTCATTATGAATGGGGGCAGACTGAGTGGACTTGAATTTATTTATTCATGGTTGGGCCCCTAGGTAGCCCAGTGGTTAGAACACTAGGGCCTGGAGTCAGGAAGACTTGAGTTTAAATCTGGCCTCAGACTCTAGCTGTGTGACCCTGGGCAAGTCACTTAACCCTGTTTGCCTCAGTTTCCTCATCTCTGAAAGGAGCCAGAGAAGGAAATGACAAACCACTCCAGTATCTTTGCCAAAAAACTTCCAAACAGGTCATAAAGAGTTGGACATAACTGAAATGACTGAACAATAACATACTATAAAACTAAATGCTATAATCACAAAATTCTTTTGGAGCAATAAAATTTCTAAAATATCAAGAGGAATAACACCACCACCACAAAAGCATAAAGGGAGTATGGCATGTCTACATCGCAATTCTAAAGCAATAATCATTAAAACTTTTATAATAGTGAAAAAAATAGAAAAGTAGATCTGTGGAAGATGCGGCATAAACAAAAATCAGAAACAAACTCTTCAGCCCAGTGTTTATTAATTCTAAGAGCATAAATTACTGGAGAAAGAATTACATGTTGACAAAAACTTCTGGGAATACTAGAAAGCAGCTTGGCAGAAAATAGGTTTAAACCAGCACTTATACCATGTATCACAATATCACAGTAAGTTTATAATAGATACATAAATTAAATAGCAGCTGGTCAAATAAAAAAAATGAGGGGAATGGCAAGAGGTACCTTTCACAGCTACAATTAGAGGGAGACTTCTTAATTAAGTAATAAATAGATGTGATCATAAAAAAGAACACAGGAGATTTTGAATATACAAAATTAAAGGGTCATGGGAAGAGAATCATAGAGATACACTGTCGAAGCCATAAATTAGTCCAGCTATTTTGGAAACCACTTTGGAATTATATGAAAAAAGTCACTAAATTAGTTATATATTTTGATATAGAGTTTCCACTATGAGTAATATTTCCTTCAAAGGTCAAAAATAGAAAAAAGGGGTCCATATAGATCAAAGTGTTAGTATCAGTACTTTTTGTGATAGAAAAACAAAAGTTGGAAGCAATTATCCATTGATTAGGGAATGGCTGAGCAAATTGTGAGAAATGGGAAGAATATACTATTGGAAACAATAAATGAGACATTCAGAGAAACAATGGATTGACACAGAGAAAACTGAAGCAAGAGGACAATATAAACAATGATTGTAATTTTGTAAACAAAAGGATTGCTAAAAACAAAGTTGAACACTCAAGGCCCTGGAGAAGAGATAAGGAAATACCTCTCCTCCAGGTAGAGAAATGGGTGTCAAGGTATACTGTAAGTGTGGAATTTTGCATATACTGTCAGCTGCAATTAGTTACTGTTTTGCTTAATTGCTTTTCTTTCTTATAAAGGAATACTAATTTAGTGTTGATAGAGAAATATAGCTGGAAAGGACAACAAAAGACAATAAAACTTTTTTTTTCTTTTAAGGGATATAGTTCTAGCACCAGACCTGCCACTCATTATCCTTGATGATGTAACATCACCAAATAAATAAATAGATAAGATAGATTAAAATAAAACACCTCTGGATTTGGAGTCAGAGGACCTAAGTTTATGTCCTTGATATGCTGTCTACTACTTACTACCATTGTAACCTTAAGGAATACTCTTGACCTCTTAGCTTTAGTTTGCTCACTTATAAAACTAGAGGATAAGACTAGAGGACCTTCAGTTTTCCTTCCAATTTTAAATCTATTATTCCATTTTAAGGGGGTTTATCTTTCAAATGTGGACTCTTTTGCTCATTGAAATGGACAAAAACAAGTGCGGTTGTGAGAGAAGTACTGAGAGAGCTAGGTGGCACAGTGAGAGAAGGTTCAAGGTGTAAATATGGTTTTGATGGTTTTTTTTTATTCCTACGACTTAATTTGTATGACTACTATAAAGATTTTGAAGTTAATATCTGGGAAACCTTAATTACTAGAACTGCTGAGTGACTAGGGGACAAATATCTATTCCCTAGTTGTGGCTTGGTTGGCATAAATGAAGATTTTGGTCTGTCACCATACAATAGAAATGAGGTATCTCACTGAAGTGACTTTACTTTCAACCAGTAGGATAGATCACAAGGGAGACAGCTCAGGAGAGCTGAGAGAGTTCAGAGCTTAAAAGAACAGATCACAGAGCAGCCAGCAGAGAAGTAGCCCTGATCATCAGTGAATTGTTGTATAAAAAATAGTCTGTAGACGATGAAAGATACAAAGGATATCAAGGTTCCTAATTCAGAATGTGTTACCTTGGGTACCAGTGTTCCCTAAAGGGTTCCTTATAATTGTGCCTTCCTGTTATAGTTCTGTAAGTTTGTGTCCATTCTTCCCCATGGGCACTGTGTATATTGGTGGGAGAGTTGTTGGTTGTCCTTCCTTTTTGAAGAGGATCAGTGGCACCATGGGATGATGTCTTCAGTTGCATGTGAATTAGATTTAAGTGAGGCAGAGTTGCACAAAGTCATCAGCCTCATTCTCTTTTCCAGAGTTACCAAAGTCCAGTGGCAAGACAAAAGTCAGGATGACTGGCGATGGCCTAGGATACAGTGGATGACCTTGGCATCTTAGATATCTGGCTACTTCAGTTACTTTCATGGCTATTAGAACAAATTCTCTCATCCACCCATTCCGGTGGGGGAAATTGTCATGTGTTTGGCATAGGTATCCCTGTAACTCAACGGTGGGTTTAGGTCTGTGGGTTACCCTCAACCTGGTTTAGCCTGTCTGCAAGATGATTTTACCAAGATGTGACCTCTGTGCATACTACAGCTTCTTGGATGACAGATGGATACCAAAGGTGGACGAACAGCCCTCCAAAGAGCACAGCAAGCCCTCACATCAGACATTGTGATCCCATGTTTATGGGTAGAAAGTTACATTATTATTTTTGCTTTATCTTCTGTTTAGTAAATAAATGCTTCAACTAATAATTAATGGAGTTTGTCTTGGTTCAAGTCAACAAGCAAATCAAGGCACTCCTATGTGCTAGACACTGCTAAATACTGGGGATACAACAAAAGGTAAAAAGTTTGCGATGTCAAGGAGCTCACAGTCTAATAGAAATGGAAGCAACTATATGCAAACAAGTTATATATAGGATAAATTAGAGATAATCTCAGAGGGAGGATACTAAGATTAAGAAGTATCAGCAAAAGCTTCTTGTAAAAGGTAGGATTTTAGCAGAGATCTGAAGGAAGTCTGGGAAGATGGGAGACAGTGATGAGAAAGGAAAGCATTGCAGGCATAGGGGACAGCCAGTGAAAATGCCCAGAGTCAGGAGATGGAGTATTTATGGTAGAAACAGCAAGGAGGCCAGTGTTACCGCATTGCAGAATGCCCAGGGGAGGCAGGGAATAAGATGTAAGAAGACTGGAGAGATAGGAGAGGATCAAATCGTGAAAGGCTTTGAAAGGAAAATAGAAGATTTTATATTTGATCCTGGAGGTGATAGGGGGACATTGGTGCTTATTGAATGGGGAGGGGTTGGGGAATGTAGCATGGTCAGGCCTGTATTTTTAGGAAGATTACTTTAATAGCAGAGTGGAGATAGACTGGAGGGAAGAGAGACTTGAAGTAGAGAGACTGGCCAGAAAGCTATTACAGTAATCCAGGTACGAGTTAATGATGGCCTGTACTGAAGTGGTGGCAGTATGAGAAGGGGGAAGGAAACATATGTATGAATTGTTACAAAGGTAAAATCAGTCATTGTTGTTGTTTGGTTGTTTTCACTCATGTCCAACTCTTGGTGACCTCGTTGGGGATTTTCTTGGCAAAGATACTATAATGGTTCACCATTTCCTTCTCCAGATCATTTTACAGATGAGGAAGCTGAGGCAAACAGGGTTAAGTGACTTGCCCAGAGTGACACCGCTAGTAAGTGTCTAATGAGTCCAGATTTGAAATCAGGAAGATGAATTTTTGTTATAAATATACTCATGCTGTTTAGGAATAAACAATACTTATTGGGAAGCCAGGAAGGTTTAAATTACATTTATTCATTATGTCGTACATTTATTCCTTCTGAATAAATGGGTACATCCCCTGAACAGAGTACAGGAGAGTACAAGAACTCAGACAAACTCCAGTCCTTTTATTGACTCCCAATTCAAATCCCCACCCCACCCTACCCCGTCCCCTGACTCTTCATTGATCAGATGTAACCCCCTTCCTGACTACCCATGCCCTCCTCAGATGGCTTGTTAAGCATGCGTACAAGCCTCTAACCTTTTACGGGATCAGAAGCCTGGTCTCTGCTAGATTATACCTCTGATTAGAACTGGTTCTAATCAGTCACCTGACTTACAATCCGGTATCACTAACCGGTGGAAACAAAACTGCTCCTACCATTTGTCACAGTCTTCCTTACTCCAGGCCCAGCACTTTATCCACCTCACCACCTAGCTGATCAAAGTTAATAAGTCTTGGCAACAGATTGGATATGAGGATTGAAACAAAGTGAGGAACTGAGCACGATACCTAGGTTTTGAGTCTGGTTAACTGGAAGGACGATGGTACTACCAACAGTAATAGGAAAGTTGGGAAGAGAGAAGGTTTTGGGGGAAAAGATAAGGAGTTCAGTTTCGGATATGTTGAATTTAAGGTGTCTGTAGAATGTGTAATTAAAGATGGAGGTCAGCAGAGAGGATAGGTCTGGACAAATAGATCTGGGAACTATCTGCATTGAGATAATAATTGAATCTATAGAATCTGGTGAGATCACCAAGTAAAATAGTATAGAAGGGAAAAGAGAAGAGGGCCTAGGACCTAGCCTTAGGGGACATCCACAGTTAGTGGGTATGACCCAGATGAAGGGCCAGCAAAGGAAACTGAGAAAGAGCAGTCAGGTAGGAGAACCAGAAGAGAGCAGTTCATGAAAACCTAGAGAGAAGCAAGTATCACAAGGAGAAGTTGGTGAGCAGCAACGCCAAAGACTGCAGAGAGATCAAGAAGGATGAGGACTGAGAGATGGCCATTAGATTTGGCAAATTAAAAGATCTTTGGAAAATGTGGAGAAAGTAGTTTCATTAATTTTTTTTTTGGTGGCAAGAAAGCAGGGTAATTGGAATTATGACTTGCCCAAGGTCATATAGCTAGTAAGTGTGTCAAGTATCTGAGGCCAGATTTGAACTCAGGTCCTCCTGACTCCTGGACTGTCATTGATTTCTTAAATGGAAAGTATATGGTATAGGGTTAGGAGCTACAGGGTACACTTAATTGTAGGACGTAACTCCCCTACCAGGTTTATTCCTACCACTCTGAGAGAGTAGGTTATAGTTATGAGAGCTTTCTCTGGGATATAATGCCAACCAACCTGCTAAAGTTCAAATGCAGGATAGGGTGTGTGAATCAACTTAGAGGGCTGTGATGGACGTAGGTACCATACATAACCATGCTACATTGTTGTTTTCATCAGCATTCCTAGTTCCTTAGGAAGTGTCAGTTGGACCAGGATTTCAGGGCAGAAGTTTGTGAACAGTCCTCTCTCCCATAAGCTATGTGGATTTTCAACAAAATTTGGAAGAACTTTAAAAGAAGAGAAGAGAGAGGAAAATACCTACTGTGTGCCAGACATCATACTAAGTGCTTTATACACATCTCTTTTGATCTTTACAACTCAATGATATAAGTTCTATTAATATTATTCCGATTTTACAGTTGAGGGAACAGGTAGATAGATTAAGTGACTTGGGGTCACACAGCTAGGAAGTCTGAAGTTGGATATGAACTCAGGGCATCCTGGATCCAAAATTGATTTCACCTAACTTGAGGCTTTCTAGCAATCTCATTTGATAGATAAGGAAATGTAAGATCCAGGGAAATTAAATTGCTTCTTCTACAGAGCTACTTGGTGGTAAAAGCAGGAACAGAACCCTTGTCTCTTGATGTTCAATCTACAGCCCTGGCCACACTATATTGCTTCCTACTGAAATACGCAGCAAGAGAGTCCTAATTTGCATTCTTGGAAACAGCTTCGGAACATCAAAAAATGATTTTTTCCCCCATTGTAGTCACTTTCTTTTTTTTTCTTCTTTTTTTTCAGTTTATTATTTAATATATTTAGTTTTCAGCATTGATTTTCACAAGAGTTTGAATTACAAATTTTCTCCCCATTTCTACCCTCCCCCCACACTCCAAGATGGCGTATATTCTGGTTGCCCTGTTCCCCAGTCTGCCCTCCC
>CM053623.1:155926161-155952511 GCA_028646595.1 Phalanger gymnotis | reverse complement strand
GTTCCCAGCCAACTTACTTGACCCTTGAGTTTTTCAGCAGGGTATGACTGCTTGTAGAGAACTCAGAACAGAGTTCTATGTTCCATGCTTGGGGGGATGCGCCAGCTCTGCCACACCAGCACTCCTCCTTCCCCAAGAACCCCCAACCTGGACTGGACTTAGATCTTCAGCAGGCTCTTCACTGCTGCTCTGATCCTCCACTTAATTCCTCCCACCAGGTGGGCCTGCGGCCAGAAGCAACTGCAGCTGTAGTTTTGTAGCTGCCCCACCTCCGTTGCCCCCTGGGGCTGTGGCCGAACCACAAACTCCCTGTCTCCAGCAGCTTTTTCCACTAATCTTCTCTGTTGTCTTTGGTGTTTGTGGGTTGAGAAGTCTGGTAACTGCCACAGCTCACTGATTCAGGGCCCTAGGGCACGCTCCACCTGGCTCCTGATCTGGTTGGTCCGTGCTGCCCATGCTGGGCTCTGCTCTGCTCCCCTCCGCTCCCAGCTCCGTGCAGGATAAACCTTACCCGGAGACCATCCAGGCTATCCTGGGCTGGAGCCCAGCTTCGCTCTGCTGTTTTGTGGGTTCTGCAGTCCTAGAATTGGTTCAGAGCCATTTTTTATAGGTTTTTGGAGGGACTTGGCAGGGAGCTCATGCTAGTCCCTGCTCCAGCCGCCATCTTGGCTCCGCCCCCCCACCCCGTAGTCACTTTCTAACCCATATTTACCATTTTTTAACCACTTGGTAGAATTCTGTGAAATGCTGCTGCTGATGTTTATAGGGAGAAGGGTGGAAAATCATGAATCAGACAGATGCTGAGAGTAACAGAAAAAGAAACTGAATTCACCAAATGAACAATCAGCAAAAACATGAATTATGGATGCTTTTCTGGTGCCAGTGATTGAGCAGGTTGTCAGAATTATAGGTGGAAAAAATTGGGAACTGTGTGAATGGCTAAGATGGGACTCAGAATCTTAGGCAAGTTTGGAGCCTTAAGTTGAAAGAGACTAAAATTGTTTAGTCCAAAGCCTGCCTCTAGCACATATTTCTTCAATTGAGTAATTCTTTCTCTAGTGATGAAGAACTCACTACCTACTGAAACATTGCATTCCACTTTGGGATAACTAATTTCTTATGCTGAGGAAAAATCTGCCTTCCTGTACCTTCCATCTATTGCTCCTAATATTTCCCTTCTTGGTCAAGAAAAGACAGCCATAATTACTATCATCACTCCAAATTTGAGTGTATATGTTTTTTGAGTTTGTGCTATAGAGTAACAATTTTGAAATATAAAAGACTTTCCACGAATTTATTATCATTGAAAATAGGACTCTAGACCAGCAGGAGATGTTAGGGGCAGGAAGGAGATGTTGGAATTAAAAAGTATAACATGGCCAGCATAGTATTAGTTTTTCCTCTTGAAACCACTCACAAACCTATCAAGTTGCCAACTTATATGAAATTTTCATGCATTCTAGGTGAAGTGGTATTTTGCATGTGTGAATGCACAGTTTTTCCCAGCAGTCTTTTACCTACTTCTTAGCATAAAACATTATTCATTCTAGGAAAGTACTATCTGTCTGGCTGTTTCTTTCACTATAATTAAGAGAGAAATTCTTTGTTTCATTCTTATTAATTTGTCTAGATTTTTAAGGGTGTGGAATTATTAATACCATGCATACACTTTGGTAAATGCATTTCTCTTTTTGTTTTTTGGTGCTCCTGAAAGCCGTAGTTCAAATCTGACTGTTAAAATATATATATATTTTATTCACCCTTGAAATTTGTTTACTGCTGCAACAGATTATAATAGGTCATTGTGGAATTGGTGCTAAAGTAGCCTGTCATTTTGGTAATATGCTATAGTTGTTACAACTCAATTTTAAAGGGATTACAAAGGTTTCACCTTTGCCCTGGGTTTATTATACAGACTAAATGAGAAGGTGTTGACAGATAAGAAACAAATACAAATTTTCTTCCTGCTTAACCATTTGACTTGAGAGAATCATTTCAATATATTGTTTGGATATAGTCAGAATGTCTTCGTGAAATCATTTTTTGAGAGGGAACCTGACCTGGGATTTCATTGGGGTAGGGAACTTCCAGTGAATAGACTACTTAATAATAACATCAGCAACTGATCAGAAGCTTATAGTCTTGGATTGTTGCCTAGGGACACTGAGAGGTTAAATATCTTGCTGCCGTCCCATGCGTGTAGATGTCATAGGCAGGGCCTGAGTCCGAGTCTTCTTGACTTCAAGACTAAGTCTCTCTCCAGGGTGCCATGTTGTCTCTCATGAAATCATATAATAGATAAATCCTTTGAAGCACGCTGTGAACTAATGTATATTTTAGGTGGACATTTCACGTCTCTATATCTAATAAAGTCTGTTGGTTGATTATTAAATAAGAACTCGAATCAAAGAATTATAAAGGCTAGAAGTTTTTTTTTAAAGATGAGAAGATACATTACACATAAGTTGGAAAAAACAGTAGAAAGTTGAAAATCCAATCATTAACTTATTAATGCATAGCATGACAATTTAGAACTCAAAAGTACCTGAGATCTTACTTTACCAATAGAGAAACTGAGGTCAAAAGCAATTAAATGACTTGCCCAAAGTCACATAGCTTTTTAGTGAAAGAGTTAGTCTAGATTCACTTTTGGGATATAATTATCCTAATTATTAGACATGTTTATTATGACATGTTTAAGGTACAGATGTGCAGGTTTAACATTGATGCTGTTCTTTAGAGTTGCAGGTCTACCTATGCAATAAGAGAGATGGATGTTTGAATTCTCTCTCTTTTAATTACTGAAAACAATTTTGAGTCTTGACAACGCTAAAAGCTTTCTCCCCTATGATTATTAGTTGATATCAACTAGCCAGCCAGACTTAATTTTCAGAAATAGCTATTGACTGTAGTGGTACTACAGTGGCCATAAGCCTGTGACGTGCTCTCTCACAAGTACATATAAAGTTCAGAGAATGTTGGGTTCAGGATTGGAGAGCACAAGTGATGAAGTGGTAACTTGGCCCTTGGAAGGAGGTCATTATGCTAGAGATCTCAAGGTGTTTCCCTTAGACATTGTGTAGATTTTCTACTGGGCTCTTTGTAGATCCTTGAATCTGCTTTCTTCATCTTGTCTACTCTGCCCTTAGCTCTCAAGGCAGTCACTTCTGTTAGCTATGCTGAGGACACTGCTATGGTGTTGATGGTAACATAGGAAGTCTGAAATCCTTTAGACCCTTTGAAGCTCAGGAGGTCTTCCTCTGACCAAAGCATGGAGAGAAGGCTAAGGCCAAGGCCAAAGTTCTCACTCCCTCCACCTCCTCCAAGCAGTTCTTTTTCAGTGATTTGGTGGGAATGCCTTTTTTGCCTCTCCACTTACCATCAAATTTCTCAGTTCAGAAATTGGCTCAGAGGGCATGACCAAATTTCCTCATCCATTCTGAATATATTTCCTGTGCAGTGTCACTAAAGTTTAGACAAGATTTTTCAAGGACTTTTCAAACCTAGTCTAAAGTCTTTGATTGATTGAGATGTGTTTTCATCTAGTTAAGCATCTGGGTAGAGTACATATCACTTATTTTAAATGGGGTATAGTAATTGATCAGCCTAGTCAATAATCTAGTTGATAAGTCAATGACATGATGTGAACAAATCATTTTCAAAAGAAGAATTGCAATCTGTCAACAGTGAGCCTACTTTTCCCAGCTTATCACTCCCCTTCATACACTCTATGTTCTTGGCAAACTGGCCTTCTTGCTTTATCCTTGCTGGTATATTTTCAATTCTGGAGACAATATTCTACCTTCTTTTTCTGTGATTTGCGCAGCCTATCCCACATGCCTTTCTCATGATCCTTCCTTACCTCTGCCTCTTAAGATTCCTAATTTCCTTCAAAACTCAGCTGTATGTGTATCCTTTCCTGATCTCTCCCATGCTCTCTTCTCCGCCCCTGACAAATTACCTTGTGTTCTCTATATGTTCTGTATTTACTTTTCTTCCCCTTCCTTCTACCTCAGTAGAATCTAAACTCCTAAAGAGACTTGTTTTTTGTCTTTTGTATACCCAATGCCTGACACATAGCAGACACTTAAATGTGCATTGATTAATGATGAAAGATTGTTCCAAATCACAAATAACCATAAATTAAAAATGCAAATTAAAGCAATTCTGGGGATTCATCTTATACCTATTAAATTACCAAAGGTGATCAAAGAGAGAAATAAATTAATGTTGGAGAATCTGTGGGAAGACAGGCATACTAACACAATGCTTGTGGAGCTGTGAATTGGTTTAACCATTCTGGAAAATAATTTGGAACTATGTGAGGAAAAATTGCTAAACTTTGTTCTAATAAATTCTGTTGGTTATTATATAGGAACTCGAATCAAAGAATTATAAAGGCTAGAATTTTTTTTAAAAAGGTAAGATGACCCATAGGTAAGAAGGTAAGAAGATACACATAAGTTGGAAAAAATGCTAGAAAGTTGTAACATACTCTTTGTTCTAGTGATCCTACAAGTGGGCGTATAATTCCAGAGAGTCAACGACAGGTGCACATATAGAAAAATACTTGTAGTAGCCCTTTTGATGGTAGTAAAAGAGAGAAAAACAAAAAAATCAAGCAAATCTGTTAACAATGTATATGTCTATTGATTGAGGAATGACTGAATACATTTTGGCATGTAACCACAATTATATATCCTGGTTGTCTTCTCATCATTTGCCTTTATACTTATGGTCTTTGGACCAAAGACCATACCTTAGATGACTTAATCCTTTTAGCTCCAGAACACTAATCCTGGGGCCTGTACTGCCTTATTTCAGACTCTACACTCTAGTCATCATCTTGACATCTACTATGCAGGTATCCTTCTCTCTCCCCCCAATTTCCAACTCTGGCATTATAATCAAATCAATGCTACCAATAATGTTTAAAGAGTATATAAATTTACTTCCTTATGGGTCCATTCACAATCCCTATGACTTTCTAAACCAAAAGACCTCTCCTTGACAGAGAGGTTTAAAGCAGTATAATATACTATTGTCTGAAATTAATGGTGTTTTTAAAAAGAAATTGAGATGTTAGCACAGAAAGTCACAGAATTCTAGGGAATTGCTAGTGAGAAAAAATGTTTTGAATATTACCAATTTTATTTTGTATATTGCATTTTATGGGCTATTCCATGGTTACTGTGTTAGGAAAAGCACATATTATCAGAATGTTTTGTTATAAAGCATTACATGCAGAAAAGTGTATTTTCAGCAATCTCTAGTGAAAGATTGTAGTTTTTAGTCATCATGAGAACCTAACTCCCAACTTCCTATAGACTTAATGTATCAACAGTCATTTTTCTTTAAATTTGTGTCATTTATTTTCTACAAATGTTACCCCCCTGAAAGTTGAAGATTGATTGTATTTATTTGTCTCAGTTTTCTGTCTTAGATGGCTAACTTTTATCAGAAATATTTTATGCAAACATTTTACCCATGCAACAGCATCTTTTCTTGTTTTTGCTGCATTGATTTTGTTTGTGCAAAAGCCTTACATTTTTATGCAATCAAAATTTTTTATCTTTTATAATTACTGCTATCCTTTTCTGAGTAAGAACTTCCATGTAGTCCTACTGGTAAAAGATATCTTCTGTTTTCCTCATTTTTTCTTTTAATGATGTGACTGATCTTTTATATTGAGATTACAAATTCATTTGGTGATTAGTAATATATAGTGTAAGATGCTGGTCAAAACCTACTTTCTGCCAAATTTCCGCATTGATTATTGTTGAATAAGGAGTCTTTCTTACAGTAGTTTGTGTTCTTGGGTTTGTTGAAACTTAGACTTCCATGCTAGATTGTGTCTAAATCTTTCTTATGTTATTTGTAACAAATCTACTTCTTTCTTTTTTAACTTTCTGTAGGCATTAAAAGAATTATTCTGCTTTATACTGTGGTTCAAGATCTAGGTCCTTTTTTCTACTTTTTTCATTATTTACCTTGAGATTCTAATGTTCCTAATGAATTGTTTTATTTATTATTTTGTCTAATTTGTTTAATGGTGACAGAGACTGGCCTTGTTATTTCATTGCCTCTACCTTCTCTGAAATTTATATTCTTAGTATGTTATCTAAAGGAACACCTGCAGGTTAAGTGACTTGTCCAGGGTCACACAACCAGGACTGTGCTAGCAGCAGCACATGAGCTAAGGTCTCTGAGGCCAGCTCTGCCAACTACTTGACTACAGCCATTATATCTCCCCTATGTTTTCTCAAATGAGAATACTTGTAATGTGCTAAGTATAGTGCCTGGCACCTGTTAAGTATTTCATCAATGTTTGTTCATTCCCTCTCTCCTTTTCACCAATCTAAACCGTCTCAGTTTCTCCAACCGGTTTTAACATGGTATGATCACAAGGCCCTTCATCATCCTATTTGCTCTTGTTCAAATGTTCTCTACCTTAGTTCTTCCTAAAATGTGACATCCAGATCTCAACATGTTACTTTTGCGGTCTGATCACAAGACCAGAGCAGTTCTCTTCCTAATTCTGGACACTGTGCTGCTTCCAAACAGAAGTCTAAGGAATCAATTAGCCATTCAATTTGCATTTTGTGCCAGACAGTGTGCTAAGAGCAGGGAATATAAAAAAAAAAAAAAAGCAAAAATAGTCCCTGCCCATGAAGAGCTTAGATTTTTTTAATTAGTCTTATCACATTGTTTATTAATGTTGAGCTTATTTATAATCACCTAA
Organism: Phalanger gymnotis; assembly: GCA_028646595.1. Taxonomy (NCBI): domain Eukaryota; kingdom Metazoa; phylum Chordata; class Mammalia; order Diprotodontia; family Phalangeridae; genus Phalanger; species Phalanger gymnotis. The sequence continues at coordinate 155,945,769 of CM053623.1, read as the reverse complement.
AATGCCTTAGTGCCTTCTAAAGAAACAGTTATCTCCCCTGTTTTATACCCATAAAGCAGATTATTTTGAATGCAAGTATAAGACTTTATAATGATCTCTATTAAATTTTAGCCTGAGAGGCAGCATGATTTTGTGGATAGAGGTTTAGCCTTGGGTCAGAAATACCAAGTTCATATCCTACCTCGGACACTTAAAAACTGTGACAACTTACTAGAATCCATTCGACCACTCAGTGCCTCAAACAACTTTCCTAAGATTTTTAACTTATTGGTTTCTAATCTGCTTGGGTGAAGGGAGTTCTTTGGAGACCCTTATAACAATGAAATCACCAATCACGAACCACACATATAAAAAAATCATAATAATAGATTCAACCCAATATTCTATCCAATGAAGACCTTTTTGAGTGTTAACCGTGCTTTCCAATGTTATTTGGCCGTCCCAAGGTTTCCTCCTGTTTTAATTCTCTTAGTTTTCAGTCCTGTATTATTAACTATAGCATCGTTAGTTAACTTGGTGGATGATAACTCTCTTGGGGGGGGGTACATTTTCATGCCTCTTCTAAGTATAAATGATTGCTCTACACTTTTATATTGTGTTTTACCATACATACAATTATCTCAAGTGTTATTTTCAGGCCATTCTTGCACACTGTTGAACATCTTTCTGGTACTCGAAAAGTAATTGCTTAAACCTATTCTTAAACAATTATTTCTGAAGTTCTTTTGAATAGTATGAAATACAAAAGTAAATTCATTATGTGGTTTTATATCAGAAACCTAGTCTTTATACTCTTAGGATCTTAATTTAATCCTTTTTCCCTTTCTGCCACCTCCCACCCCCCAGTCCCCATTAAAGTTTTTTTTCTAATATAGTTTTCCAGGACTATCAGAACTAGTGTTCTTTGTTTCCATATCCAGACAATTTTGAAGAAACCCTAACATTAGAGGGTGAGTATATTTCAAGTGAAGTCTTCCATTTATTTTGAGAGGGACCTGGAAGAAAAGACAAGGCTGTTTTAAATGGAAGAAAAGAAAAAGGAACAGAGAAGCAGTCCTTGACTTTCCCTTCCCCTGACACGGGGAGATAATGCTATAGAAGATCTAAATGTCTTTCAAATCCATACGAGTGGTGGTTAATTCTGATGTACAGTACTCACTCCTATGTTGTGCTCTGACTGTTACGTGCTCCCTCACCAGACCATTCTGAAGATGATCAACTTCTCTGCCACCTGTTAGTGAACATTGATTGCATACCTGGTGTTAAAACAATGAAACAGCCAAAATACTCAATGACATTGGATTTTTCCTTGTCTAGGAACCCAGGACCAGTGGGTGAAAGCTAGGGTTACTCTAATTGAGTTGTCAAGGGTGGAGTGGGATGGGGAAGGAAGGAGATACCTATTTGATAAATTTCATAATTAGAATGTTTAAGCATCAATAATATAGTGTACCTTAGACTGCCAGCACATCCATTTTCATAAGGTCATAGATTACTGCTTACTGCAAAGTAAAGTTTGAATGACTTTCTTTCCTTTTTCCCCCCTTTCTCTCCTCCCTCCCTTCCTTTCTTTTTCTTCCTCCTTTCCTCCCTCCTCTCTTTCCCTCCCTCCCTTCCTTCCTTCCTTCCTTCCTTCCTTCCTTCCTTCTTTCCTTCTTCCCTCCTTTTCTTTCTCTCTTCTGTTCTCTCCCATCCACCCTCCCTCCATTCCTTCCTCCCTATACCCTTCCTTCTTTGCCTCCCTTATCTTATTCCTTCCTTTCCCTTTCCTCCCTCCTTCCCTCTTTCCCTCCCTTCCTTCCTCCCCTTCCTCCTTTCCTTCCTTCCATCAACCCTTCCATTCTTCCCTTCCTTCCTTTCCTCCCTCTTAAGCCCTTTATTAGCAGAATTAAGTCTTCAGCAAATGGGAAGGGGATATAACAGATATTTATTGAGCACCTACTATGTGCCAGGCAGGGGCAACTAGGTGGTGCAGTGGATAGAGTGCCAGGCCTGGAGTCAGGAAGACTCATCTTCCTGATTTCAAATCTGGCCTCAGACACTTACAAGCTCTGTGACCCTGGGAAAGTCACTTAACCTGTTAGCCTCAGTTTTTTCATCTGTAAAATGAGCTGGAGAAGGAAATGGCAAACTACTTCAGCATCTTTGCCAAGAAAACCCCAAATGAGGTCACAAAGAGTTGGACATGACTGAAAAATGACCAAACGAAAACAAATATACCAGTCACTGTGCTAAACAATTTACAAGATATGACTAACTCATTTCCTCTTTACAACAACCCAAGAGGTAGGTACAATTATCTCAGTTTTATAGTTGAGGAAACTGAGGCAGATAGTGATCAAGTGACTTGTCCAAGGTCACATAGCCAATTAGTGTCTGAAGCTTGATGTGAACTCAAGTCTTTCTGATTCCACAGCCTAGCACCCTGTCTGCTGTGCCACCTTTCCTGCACCAAGTGTAGTTCCCACAGTGGGTGGGCTTTCCAAACACACACATACTATTTATGAAATTTTCCAAGTCAAGAATCACAAGCCACCCACAAAAGGGAAGAAACGGCCTGTCACATCAGTCAAGTGAGCTGTGGGTCACCAGTAAACTCTCCTGACCGTGTCTTTAATTAGCACAGAACCAGCCATACCTCCTCTAACTGAGCTAGCTTATATTTATGTAGCACTTTAAGGCCTGCAGATTGCATTAGGCATCTTATCACTTGATCCCCACAGCAGGTGCATGAAGAAACAGATTCTGAGAACCGACGGACCTACTTACGATCACACATCAAGGGTTTGAGGCAGGATCTCTACCCAGGTCTTCGTGACTACTATTTTTTTTTCATTACGGACATTCCCTCTCATGGTGCAACCTCTCAGTGAGAATCCAGACCAGGCTTGGGGGGGGCAGTAGTCTAAAATGGGGCTGTCCAAAATGTGGCCCACAGTGTGATTTATGAGACCCACTTACAAGCATAGAAATTTACATAAATGCTTTAGTAAACGAAGCTGAGTTACTGCAGAGCTCTCACTAAAATGACAAATCAAAATATATTGTCTATTGTTTCAATAAAAACCTAAAGTTTGACAACCCTGGTCTAAAATATCATTTATTACTGGACCAACTAACCAAAGCAGTGCATGAAAACAAAAGGACAGGAGCAGTCTCTTCAACAATAAATTTCTTTGTGTCTGAACCCCGAATGGGCAACTCCCAGACTTGGGAGGACAGCGATACTTACTTTTTATTTGGGCGATGGCATGGTGAGGGGTTTGGACTTGATAAAGAAGAAATACGGCCATCATCTACCATGCTCGCAGTTCTTTACAAGCCCAGCTTGTCTTTTTCCAGTGTCTTCTCTACTGACTTTTTGTTTTGCCAGTTTTCATTTGAGTTCGCTGAGGAATGGGATGTGGTTTTGCTTCTACTTCTTTGCAAGAAACTGTTTGATCCTAAAAGTCTTATGGGAAGAGGTCACTGCTATAAATTCACTACATTCAGTGACTTTCCCAAGGTCAAACAGGTAGTAATTGGCAGAGCCAGAATCTCACTGTTTCCACTATATTATAGACTGAAAAAGGGCGTGTGTGTGTGTGTATGTATGTAGACAGGATTTTAAGAAGATGTATCTTTGGTTCTCAATAAGAGAAGCTGTGTCAATAACACACACGCACACACACACACATACACTCAAACATCTATTGCAAGACTTTATTTCTAAGCATCATCTATATCCTAGACATTTCTCAATTTTTTTTACATCACTCTTGCTTAATTTTACATTAGGTACATATCCTAAATTATTTATAACCCTTGTGTTGGAATTTCATTTTCATTTGTCAGTCATCGTCAGTAGCCTTCTAATTTATCTTGTTACTGGCAAGATTTTCTTTTCAGGTTGGCAACAAGAGGTGCTTGTGAGCATTTTCTGCAGTAAATTTGAACATCTTGCATTCGTTGAAGTTTTATCATATCTATTGTGTATGTCAGAGTGGGTCCCAGTGAATAAACTACGAAGGATTTTGCCTTCATAAAATCATATTCTCTTTAATAAGTAAAAGAACCTTATCAGTTTTTTTCCCCAGTCCCTTCATTTTACAGATGAAGAAACTAAGGGACAGAGAATTTGTGTCTTTTTTTTTTTAGAAGTCATATCATTTAATTAGTGGCAAGTCTGGGGCTGGGCCCTAGGTCTCCTGACTTCTGTTGTGGTCCTTTTCCTTTAAGCATGTTTTTCCTATTCTGTTCTCATCTGGAAGATAGATAAATATCATAAAATGTTCTGTATATTTAAGTTTGCCCAAATAATTTTTTATGATCTATATAACAACCCAAACTTTTTTTTTACCCTATTTTTAAATTTCCAGAAGAAACCTAGCTCTCTTACTAGTGTGGGGCGCTACTTTAAAAAACGTGATTGTAAAGGTAGATATTATTCTGTGAGAGTTGTATGTGCACATATACACACATTTTTGGAATAGAGGCATCCTATAATTTAGCAATAAGATTTTATTCAGTATCTTGGAAACCTGAGTTCTGATTTCTGTTCTACTACCATCCAGAGATGAGACCTTGGCCAAGTCACTCACCTTTCTGTGTCTCAGTTTTCTCATTTATAAAATAGAAATGATAGCTTATTATGATGTTCAAATAGTGTACGTAAGGCACTTGGACCTTTAGAAGAATGATGCTTTGAGATATTAAGAGATTATTCATTCTGTTGAGCAATTACTTCTCATGAAGAATTTTTTAGGAATGGGAATCTCTTGAACTTATTACTTCATTTGTAATTTCCTCTACATATACAGTTCAGTAGCAATTATAATAAATCTACATCCTGCTTCTCTCCTTTCCCACTAATGTAGAAGAAAATAGGCCATTAGTTTTTCCATCATTTTGCTCATTTATATTGAAAGAAAGTTACAGTTGAAAATGTTAATGGATATTATGATTTGAGATTGACTAGGTTACATTTCATCCATTTAATCTCTGATTGGGATATATTATCCATCTAGTTGCCAAGATACCCATCATTATAATGTCTAGGCAGCATGCTGAAACACTTGGTGACTGATAATGCTTCTATAGTCAACTGTTAGTCAATAAGCACTTACTGAATTTCCATGGGGGTATATTGGAAATATGCTATATATATTTTTTAAGATGTTGATCTTTGGGAAATGGGTATTTTCAAGAATCAAAGAAATTTTTTTTAGTGTTTTAGTTAATGTCATTTAATAAGAGGAGTCTCAGGTCAAACATTTTTAAGCTTGTGTTAAGCAATATATGGAAACATAGTAATCGTTTGCTCTGGATATTGCCATTATGTTCTCCTAAAGAGGCTTTGTTTCAAGTGCCTTAAAGTCAAGGACCATTTTGTCTCTCACTTCATCACCGTTCATCACAGTACCTAATACAGTGCTGAGCATAGTTGGAACCTGATAAATGATTGTAGACTTGCTAATTTAGTACCTGAGTTAGTTCTGAGTTGTGTAGTTAAAGAAATTACATCTTTCTAAATAATGAACCTTCAGTTCTGCTCTACAGCTTAAAGAAAAAGCAGTCTACTGAAAAGAAAAAAAATAGAAAATCATTTATGGAATTCATAACTAAAATGTTAACCTTTTTGTAAGATATAGGGAGTATTGCTGAAATGAGGAGTTACCGATTGTTCAATTATTTAGTTTAGTTAAGTGCTATGTGCCCATTTGATCACAGAGTGGTGGTGTTTTTTTGTTTTTTGTTTGTATGTTTTGAATTGTGATTAAAAAGGCCCAACCATGAAATACATTCATAATTGTGTCCTATTGTGTTTGACTATCTCGGTAACTTAAAAAGGAAAGCCTACTTTCCACTTAGTAGAGGCAGTGGTGGGGCTCACCAGAAGACTCTTTGGCCACAACTATCACCAGTCCAGCTGGAGAATTCTATTTTCCTTCAGAACTGAAGTCACTGGCCATCAAGGCTTCTGCCTGCTCCATATATGGCTTATAAAGTACCCCAGCCAACTGAGCTCTTTAAGTCTTTCCAGAGGATCTTTGAAGAATGTTTTGTAGATTCAAACCAACATTCTATGCCAACATGTTACTTTTTCTTTTTTACTTTTCTTGAAAGCGGAAAAAAAAATGACTCCTATATTTTGGTATCCAAAGCAAATTTTCTTTGCCTGTGATAGGTATTATTAATTTTGCACAATTAAAAATTATAAATACGTTTTATTTAAATTTAAATAATCTCTACTATCTCTAAACTGCTGACAGGCCATATTATCAGTTGCCTGAGTTTTAGCTGCCACAATTTTTTCTCTCAACAGCTTTGTATGATGAGATCCGTCAGTTTCGCAAGGCCTGTGGAGACGCACACCTCAAAACCATTCTGGCAACAGGAGAGCTTGGTTCCCTTACTAATGTCTACAAAGCCAGTATGATAGCTATGATGGCAGGTAAGCTAAGCAATTGTGCTTAAATGCTTTTGGTTATTAAAACAGTCAGGGAGAATGATTGTGATATCCTTTGTGATATCCTATCAGAATCCTCTGAAAGTGCTAATCATTTGAAATAGATTTTATTTTCTACTTTTGTAGAAATGCGTAATGGTCAAAAACTGACTTTGTATTTAGTATCCCTGTTGACTGTGAAGCTGTAACTTCTTTGCGGTGCCATTTATGTACAGTAGATGGCGCTCTTGTTCGTGAATTGTGTTGCATGCTTTTCATTGATTTTGCTTTTCATCGGCTTAAGCAGAAACTTTATCTCTTCCTTATTCTTCTTTCCCCATATATTTTGCACTTTTGGTATTGCCAAAAAAAAAATGCACTCTTTGACATGGCTCATGCTTTTTGTTTTAAGGGATTAAAAAGTTCATGATGATATCTTATTTACCTAGTGAAATGTGGGCCTGGGTAATGTTGGCAATAGTACTTCCCATTCCAAAACAGGAGAGTATAATCACTGGCCAAAGGACTAGATTGGACCCTTGGCTCAGTTTCCCCTGACCTTTAGGGTAGAATCATGTAGACCCACATTCTACCTGTCTAGGGAATAACTTGTGGGACTAGGGATGTAGAAGTTACTATGTAGGACTATTTATTGTGTCTGTACTGTTCAGAGCAGAAACTCTGAAAATCTCCAAAGGAAAGGCCAGAGGAGTTGGGGAATGGGTCTTAGAACACCTGACCTCCCTACCTCCTAAGGTTTCTGTGAGGACCAAATGAAATAATATATGTGAAACTAACTTTGGTGCTCCAAATTCAGTACAGATATTGTAAGGGCCAGTGATTAACACATAGCAAATACTTGTTGAATGGCTTATTGATTAAGATATTAAGACAACATGGTGTAATGGATCGAGCTGAGCTTAAAGCCAGGAAGACCTGGACTCAGCCTCTGAATACTCTGCTGTTTGACATTTAAAGCTTTTGTAACCTGGCTCTGTTCTTTCCTTCTAGTCTCCATTATACTCCCTCTCAGATACTCTATGATCCAATTTCACTGTCTCAGTTGCAGTTCTTCCAATACACTGTTTCCTCTCCCATGTGCATATGTTTGTATGGGCTGGAACGCTGTGTCCTCACTTCTGCCCTTTTCCCTGTACGTCTTCGTCTCAGTTCAAATCTTACCATTTGCAGGAGGCCTTTCTTCAGTCTGTCCAGCTTCTAGTAACTCTCCCAGGATTAACTTTCATCTACTCTCTCTATATCTTATATATATCTGGTCCTGTGTGTGTTGTCCTCTCCCTTCCTCCTACATTAGAATGTATGCTTCTTTGAGGGTTGGTTCTGTTTTTGCCTGTCTTTGTATATACTTTGTATACTTAACAAAATGCCAGGAATATAGCAAGCGCTTAAAAAATGCATGTCAATTGACACAATGGCTGTGTGATCCTGGGCAAATGACTTAACCTCCTTAGTGAGGAATCATTGAAGTAGATTTTGTTTTATTGCAGTGCAGACATAAACCATATTCCACTCATGCAGTGAGAACATGCCAATCACATTATCCTAGATTCGTAGATTTAGAACTGGAAGGAACCTTAGAAACTACTGAGTCTAAACCTCCTACTTTACAGATGAGGAAACTGAGGCACACAGAGGTTAAGCGACCTCCCCAAAGTCACATGGCTAGTGTTTGATGCCTTATGCAGACTTAGTCCCTCTAATTGTCATTCTTTTAGAATTGTGGTTTCCAGATTGGTGGGCCTGCTGTCCCCAAGAAGCCGTGACATAACCTCATAGGATCCATGATCAGCTGGTCAGAAGGTATAAAGATAGATCACAGCCCAAACATCGTTGTCTCCAATACAATGACATCACCTCCACCTCTTAAAGGCCAGTACTTTCCCAACTCTCCGTAGCTGCACATTACCATTAGGAAAATCTCTTCCCTGTCCCCATACACCAATCTCTCTGGTATACTTACACCTCCATATCACCTCTGATGTATGTGTACACACACACACACACACACTCAAAAATACACATATTCAGAAGTAAATATAATATAAAAACAAAAGGCATAACTAAATTAAAAGAAAAAATATACTTTCACAACTTAGTTTCCATAGTGGATATATACAAAAGAAATACATAGTGCTGGGAGCAATCTGGAAAGGCTTCACATAAGAGGTAGCACTTGCTCTGAACCTTGAAAAGAGCTAGTGATTCTAAAAGGAATTGGATGGAATTGATTACATTGATCTGTAATATAGTAATCTGGAGAGAGAGACAGAGAGAGAGAGAGAGAGAGAGAGAGAGAGAGAGAGAGAGAAATATCAGGTTAATCTGTCATAGTTGCCAAATATCCAAGGCCATGTGGAAATGATCATTGCTTCCTTTTCTTGATGTCCACTAACCATTACTTAAAAAATGTTCCGAATTTTTGTTAAGAATCAGTCAAACTTACCAGCCTCTAACTTACACAATTTATTCCCCTCCATTAAAAAAATAATTTATTTTTCAGTCATGCCATACCTCTTCTAATCTTCATGATCTTCCAGACATCATCAGTAGTGACTTAGGATATATGTAGTTCGATTGAACCAGGTAGCTTTCTGGCTGCTTACAGTATGTTTTCTTTGGCCTAGAAGCTCTGACTGCAATGCTCCTGGGAGTTTTCATTTTGTAGTTTCTTTCAGGAGATGATAGGCAGATTCTATTTCATTTTGTAATTCATCTGGTTCTAATAGATCTGGACAGTTTTTATTCATGATTTCTTGAAATATAATAGCTGGGCTCTTTTTTTGTCATACCTCTTATGTAGTCTACTTACTCTTAAATTATTTCTCCTTGACCAGGTCAGTTGTTCTTGAAATGAGATACTTTCCAATTTTTTTTCTCTTTTTTTTCAGTATTTTGACTTTGTTTTAACATTTTCTTTCTAAGGCTTTCTGCCAGAACTCTTATTTCATTTATAAGATTACTTTTACCTCTCTAAAAATATCTTCATTTCTTCTAGGTGTTCAGGTTGACCCTATGACACTACTGTGCTTTAACTTGGGACTTTTCTTGTAGGTGATTTGTAGTTACTCTTCCTCTGGGTTTATGTGTTGGGAGTTTCTGTTTCCATAAAATAGCTCTTTTTGTTAGGAATCTTTTATTTTATTTACTCATTCTTCCAGTCTTAATTCCTGAATTATGACTTTGTGTTAGGGCCAGGTTCTGCACACTTCTGGAAAGAATGTTAAGGCCTTGTATGGTCCTAATCTCTATTATCTGGGGTCCTGGAGTTGTATTTTCCAGATTTTGAATGCTATGTTCTTCCAGCACAGGTGGCTCAGAATGTCAAGCTGCAAAATTTGACCAGGCCCTAAGTAGTCTGATCTAGGTAATGATCTCATCTCTGCTCTCTTGGTCTGAGCTTTGCAGTCTCTTGTATCTGGTTTGAGTCTGGGCAACACAACTGCAGGTTTGTCCCTGTGTGGAGTTCTTCTAGAAAGTTATTTGACTCAGCCTTTATTAGCTAGCCGTAAGGCTTTAAAGGTTTAATGGCAGGGTTATTAGTTCAGTCCCCAACTCCCAGACAGCAAATCTCACCTTGGTCACTCACCAGTAGCCTTAATTCTCTATCCTGCTTGAGAGACAGAGTGACAGAGCTGTAGGCTCATCCCTCATCTCTTCTGAGGGCTGAATCTGTGATCTGGCTTCAGAGGCAAAGAGATAGAGCTGCAAGTCTAGGCGACTTGAATGCATTGAAATCAGCTTATGTACTCATTTAACTATCATCTTATTTTAGGTATCAACTTCCTATAAGCTATTCTTTTGCCCTTAGCAGGCTAAAATAACTCTCCTTTGGCAGAGAAAATAGAAGTAACTTAAGAGTCGAGTAATTTTATTTTCTATCAAAAACTTTCACCATCTTATCCACCCTAAGCTCTACTGCAATCCCTTCCTTTCCCTAGGAAAGCTAAAATTCAAAACAAAAACCACATTTGTTATTGTCCTTAGCTTTTTTAGCAGCTTCAATTCATTCTGAAGGTTTAGTACTCCTAAAATTATTCTCATAGAGACATGCCACACTTTTGTGTTTATCCTTTGTTAACTTGCCCTGGCTTCCATGTTTTATGAATTAAAAAAAAATCTGTTACTTGTTGAGTTATCTGTGAATCCATATCTCTCTCTTTAGGAAGCTTCTCTTTCACCCCTTATCAGAACCGCCTCTAAGACTGCCTTCAGAATTCATTCTTGAAGATTCCTCCTGAGCTAAATGTCCTACCTATCCTTCTTCTGAAATCTACTTTCCCAAAGTCTAGGGGGCATGTCATGTTATTCTTCCTTACAGTAATACCGGTTCAAAGATCAGGGCCCCCCCCACCCCCCCGCCCAGGTTTCTATCATTTTCCCCATAGCAATCACTTTTCCCTTGTGTAGAGCCTGAGGATGTTCCCTTAACAGTTATCATGATACAGTTTTAGTTTATTGACTAAATGCTTTGGAGAAGAAACAGAGCTGGGTTTTTTTTTCAGTTTAGAAAGGAAATTTTAAAATTAAAACAATTTTTTTTAATAATTCAGGGGGGTGGTTAGAAAAAGTTTTTACTTTGTCTGGGTCATATGGGTGATGTCCCAATTTGCATTGCTTAAAATGACTGTTGTAGCCTATACTTAAAAAAAAATTATCACCAACTGGGACATTGAGTATAAGTTTCCTAAGTTAGAATGCTGCTAAATTGGGCAGGGAAAACAGAGGAGACACTGAATAGTCAATGAAATTTGGAAGGGCTTATATCATCCATGTCATATAAGGCTTTTTAATAGAATTCTAGCAGCTACCATACTGATTTTATGTTAATATTCTAGTGAATAATTAAAACATTCCTGTTTATTTTTTAATAAAAAGAAAAAAATATACAAATTGTCTCTGGGTTTGTAATGTTACTTACCATTGCTACCAAACAGATAGGTGGGGCATCTAACTAGGATTTTAAGCAAGAATAAGTTATATGCATAATTAAAAAGCAAATTTCTTTTGACTTGTACTTTATTCTTATCTTTCAATATTCAAGATTATAAGTTTTAGAAAAGAAATTAAAGCTCTTAAAACTTTTCATGTCATTTTTTCCAAAGACATTCTTTTAATGAAGGGAGGAGGTATTGAGGAGTGATTAGTGATTTTTTTTAAATTGCTGAAAAAATTCTTTAAAGCAAATTTCTCAAATGTGTTAATATGTCTGACTATAAGCACACATCTGGGGAGAACAGAGGGTTCTTTTCATCATTCACTTTTTAACTCAGTCTCCCGTGAGTGGAGCCTTAGCTTTACTTTAATTGAACAGTGTTTTCTTCTTAACAGTACAATTTTTTTTTTCTATTTGTATCCCCAGTAACCAGCACAGTGTCTGACACACAGTAGGGACTTAATAAGTGGTTATTGATTGATTCTTTTACTAACTCTTGTTTTTTTTTCCTTGTTCTCTTTATTAAGAGGACCTTTGGATCATGGTATAAGGAGAGAAAATTTTTGTTTTCTGTCTAAGACCATTGACCCACAAAAGAAAGATAGAAATAGATTGACATCTTCAGAGAGAAAAACACAGATGGACACATACACACATCCTCACAGAGATTTTTGTGCAGCAAATTTTATTTTTTAAATTTTCCCTAATTACTGCTTCTCCCCACTAAAAGCCCGTTATTTTATCCTTAGCTTCCCTCACCAGCCTTGGATCATTCTGAACATGAGACTCCTGAAACTATTCTTAACATATTATACTGTGCATTTGACATGCATATATTTGTGGGTATGTATATATAGACATGTATGTATATATACATATGTGTGTATATATGTACTCGTGTGTATATGTACATATATATATACATGCAAACTAAATTCATTGGCAGTTTCTCTGTGTGTCTACATTGGTGTGCAGACAACTTTTTTCCTTCTTCATTAGAATTGTTTCTCTTTGTATCTTCAGAATTTCATTCTTGAGAATTTTCCTTCCCTTCTAGGTTTATTTCTCTTGTAAAATTCTAGCCTATGGAATCCTACCTAGCCTTCCTCTTCAACCTTTGAAATCTATTCTCCCAAAATCCAGGATGCATAGTGTTATAGGTCATTCTAGCCATCAGTAAGTCCTGCTGATCCATCCCACAGATATAAAAATACCCCAATATAGGAAATATTGAACAAAATCCCTGTTCAAACAGTTAAATCTGTTTATTGCACCCAGACCATACTATTAAATATATCTAGATAGTCAAGGGTTAAATTAGAAATTCTGTCAATGAACAGACTTAATGGAATCTTTGGTCTTTATTTTTCCACAAAGTTCCTTATGAGCTAATGATCACTTGTTCAGAGGCACAAACCCCAGGCTCTGGGAAAATTCTTCAGTCTAGCCATGGCCAAAAGAACCAGCCTCCTTCCTTCCCCGCCCATTTGCAAAATCAGTCAGACTCTTCCTATGTATCTATGTATCTATGCATCTATGTATCTGTGTATCTATGTATGTATGTATCTATCTATCCATCATCATTATCATCATCCTTATCATTTATTAATATTACCAACATCCACACTTCAAAAGAAAAAAGAATTACATACAAAACATACATATTCAAATGAAATTTAGATACCCATTTCTTCCCTCCCCCAATTATAATGCTCAAAGAACCCAGTGCTTAGATTGGTGAATATTGGCAGCATATAACATCTTATTTTCCCACTAATCACTGCCCTAGAGCTCCTGGGAAGTGGGGAAAACTGTTGAAACATCACTAGCACATGAGAGGGATGAAACCTCTTATGTATAAAAAGGGAGAGCTGGGAAGTCATCTTTGTTGCTGGCCTCTCCATCATGAATTGATCTGCTGTTGATTTAAAGATTTGTAGCATCCTCCTTGTTTGGCCATAAAGAGTATAGATCATAGATTTTGAGCTGGCAGGGAGCCAAGAGGCGATCTAGGCCAACCCCTTCATTTCACAGATGAGGAGAATGTGAGTCTGGAGAAGTGTGGTGGCTTATGCACAGTCACATGGGTAGTTGGTAAGAGAGGCAAGATTTTAACCTAGGTCCTCTGACTCAAAATCCAGTATCTTGAGCTAATTCCATTGAGATATTTGTTATCTGTGTAGCACTCTTTTTCCTTTCGTAGTGCAGATGTTGATTTAGTAATAAAAAAATGAGCTAACATTTATATAGTGCTTTAAGATTTCCAAATATTATCTTATTTGATCCTCACAACAACCCAGGGAGATGGATGCTATTATTATGCCCATTTTACAGATGAGAAAATAGGCAAATAGAAATTAAGTGACTTGCCCAGGTCACATAGCAAGTAATTTTCTAAGTCAGGATTCTAACTTAGGTCTTCCTGATTCCAAATGTAGCTCTCTATCTACTGTGCCACCCAAATTGACCACAAAAAAGAGAAGCATTTGCTACTAAATATAGGAAATAAAATACACAGAACTGTATCAGTTCTCCATTTTAAGAAAAATCTTATGAACTTAGAGAATGGCACTAATTTATACACATCACTTCAGGAGTGGCTTTCCTCTCCTGTATTGCAAGTTTTAACGGTCATTTGCCCCCAAACTTTCGCTTTTGCTTAAACTTTCTTCTTCTTCTTCCTCGTCGTCGTCTTATTTGTCTTCGTCATCTTTGTCTTTTTCTTCTATCTTTCATCTTCCCCAATTCAAATTCTACCTCTTCCACAAATCTTTTCCTGACCTCTTCCCTGCTCCCTCATCTACCAAATCCTTTCCTAGGTAGAAGTGAACTCTCCTTCCTCAAATTTCTCTTAGCGCTTTGCCTAGACCTATACTTTTCTCTTATCTCATTCTCGCCTTTATAGTAGTTATTTGTGTAATTTTCCTTTCATTACCTCAACTCCATTAAATTATAAGGTCCATGAAGACAGGACCGATGTTATATCTATGTTTCTTGTTACAGTGCTTTGCATTTTCTTGCATTTAATTTAATAAAATCTACTTACCATTAAAATAGCAACAGAAATACTGAATGTTTGAAAACTACTTGACCAACATCACAATTGTTTATCAAGTTGTATTGAGAGAGAGGAAAATGTGAAGATTTAATGCATTAGAAATTGTATGTAGATAGCTAATTATACTGGTAGTTAATTACAGAATTAAGCAATGTTTAGTTTGATCATTAAATCTTCAAGTTCTAATTTTCCCTGAATAGTGACCTAATTCCAATTTTTTCTAGACCTAAAAACTTCTCAACCTAGCTATATGAGAATTATGTCTTTGGATCTCAATTTACTATTTTCAGGGCTAGTTCTAACTAGAATTCTTTCTTCCTGTTTTTGAGGGAGCAGATAACTCCTGTTTGGTTCTCCAGTGTATTACTTGGACGCATTGACTCAGGGTCTAACTGGTCCCTACTCTTATATATCTCTTCCATTTCTTAACTTCCCATTTCTGGCTTATACTAACTCCCAACTGATCTGCTTTCTCTCTTGCCCCTTATATTACAGTATACCTGGGCCCTACCTTGTCTTCTTTCATTTCTTTGGGTAGGCTTTCGCACTCATCACTCTATGCCTTCTCATCAAATTACAGTCTGAATGAATGCATGGATGAATGGAAAAACATTTATTAAGACTGAATTATATGCCAAGCACACTGTCCTATATATATATAATATGTATATATACATACGCATATGTATATATACATATTATATGTATATCTAAATAGATATGTGTATATATGCACATATATACATATATATTTAAATATAAATAGAGGATATAAATAGAAAAGTGAGATAGTCTCAGCTTTTAGGGAACTCACATTCTGACTGGGGGAGACAGTACATATGTGAGGGTTCAGCTTCAGGGCAGATGAAAGAGAATCTTTTAACATATACAGACTTAGGCATTTACAGAAAACATGGAGAAGCTAATGTTCTAGCTCCAGGAAAAACACGTATATTCACCAGTATGTGTACACTAAGGAAAAGACTTTTTCTCACCTCATTAGAACACCACTTGTCACCCACACTCTTGTATGAGGTGATGGCTTAATCCAGTTCCCTATGTTCCTTTTATAATTGGAAAAGGAAAAACATTACATGTTGAGAGCAGTGGTATCCTGGAAGCAAAACACTAGTATGTTATAATTTTGCTCTTATTTTTATTCATGTTTGTTTGCCAGAAGTCATGCATTTCTATTCTATGTTAACAAGCACCTCTTAGCCACTTGCATTTAGAATTCCATTCATTTTTCATTTGTTTTCCATGGGATAAATGTGTAGGATTGGACCTGGCCAACTCAGAAAAATCTGTGTTATCTGTATCAAAAGGACAAGGGGCTCTTTGGCAAAAAAAAAAAAAATGACACCGTAAACTGTTCCTAGCCTAGTTTTCTAAATGCCTTTGTATTTTATAGGTTGTCATTGTGAAGCCCATCTCCCATTTTTGGCAATAAGCCTTGCAATGAAATTTTTTCTTTTATACACTAGGGTTTTATATTTTAAACTTAACCATGTAATCACTTTGGATTTTGACATTTAATAACTCCCCCTGAAATACCTGGGAGGAATTATACATCTAATTCTCATTCTAAAGGGCTCTAACATTTAATTCCTCCCATGTACTTTAGTGGGAGGAATTAAATGCCAAATTTAAAGTAATTATACATGTAGTGTTAAAAACATCAAATATGCATCAAAAATGGGTTTCAAAGGAAGTTGGGTCAAGACTCAACTTTGTGAACGTAAGAACCTGAAGAGTATTTTCTGTTTACAAAATAATCACACAATCTGAATTGGAAGATGGAATTGAAGGAGGGGAGAGACTTGAAGTAGGGAGAACAACCAGGCTTTTGCTGGAACTGGTGTGATAGGATTAATACCTATCGGTGTTTCACTGCAACATGGGTTAGACCCCTCTCTCTTTCTCTCTTCTTGTGACAGGGATTAGTTTTCCTTATAAGGAGTCAAAGTGGACCTGATTGGCCTCTGTTTCCCTGGTCACCTAAAGCCATAAAAAGTCCCACCGAGGTACTGTCAGGTCCCTTCTGATTTTGACCCATTTACTATCCCTCACCTCACATATGCAGTCATTTACCAGATCTTGCTGTTTTTACCTTCACAACATCTTTCCTGTGTTATCCCTTCTCTTCACATACGCAGCTACTACTTTAGTTCAAACCCTACTTCCCTCTTGCCTAGATTAAAAAAAAAATTATTTTCTGTTCTAAATTTTCTCCCTCCTCCCCTACTCATTGAGAAAGCAATTGAAAAAATTACAAATTATATATATGTAAAACAAATTTTCACAGTAGCCACATAGAAAGAAAGGATGGAAGGAAAGAAAGAAGAGTGAAAGAAAGAAGAAAAGAAAGGAAGGAAAGAAAAGAAAAAAGAAAAGAAAAGGAAAGAAAAATATGCTTCAGTGTGTACTCTGGGTCTATCAGCTTCCTATATGGAGTTGTATAGCATATTTCATCATGAGTTTGTAATTGCTAACTGTACATTTACCTCCATTTTATTTCTGTGTTTGTGTGTATTTGTCTTCCACCTCCCCTTTTAAAAGTCTGTTTTGCTTCTAATACCTCCCTTAATCTACCCTCCCTCCTATTCTTCCCTTTCTCTTCTATATTCCCTCCTATAAGATGTATTTCTGTACCCAACTGTGTATGTATGTGTATTCTCTCCTCCTTTAACTAGTTTGGATGACAGTGAGGTTAAGGTGTTGTCTGACATGCCCCCCTAAAAAACTTTCACACCTTATTTATTATGAGATAATTTTCATCATTCTTCCTCTTCCTTCCTCCTTCTATTATGTTTGTCTTATCCACTCTTTCCATTATTATTATTATTTTGAGATCATTAAAACATAACATCATTCCCTGACCCTCTGTCTAATTGGACTCCTCCTATATGACTCCTAATGAGAGACTTCCGAGTGTCTATGTGTATTGTGTCCTTGTATATGGATGAAGACAATTGTTTAGTCCCTATTTTTATTGCTCACACATATTTACTTTTTTATATTTCTTTTGGCACCTGTGTTTGTGTGTTAGATTTTCTACTCAGCTCTGCCCTTTTGACAAGGAATGCTTAGAAGTCCTCTATTTCATCTAAGGTCCATATCTCCCCCGCTTCCCACACACCATAGGATTATACTCACTTTTGCTGGGTAGGTTATTCTTGGTTGTAAGCCTAGATTCTTTGCCTTCTGGAATATCCTATTCCAAGCTCTCCACTCCTTTATAATGGTCTTTCCTAGGTTTTTGCAACAGTCTCCTTATTGATTTCTATGCCTCAAGTCTATCAATAGTTTAGTCCATTCTACACACTGCTGCCAAAATGGTTTCCCTTAGTCACACCTGACCATGTGACTTCCCTATTTAACCAGCTCCATTGTCTTCCTGTTTATGAGGGAGTGGTGACGATGTTTAGGAGGACTAGTCCTTCTGATGTGAAGGCTTACTGAGCCCTTTCAGGGCTGCTTATTCACTTTTGCTGTTCATCTGATTCACCTAACTCTCACCTATGGCTTCAAGAAGCTGTAGCAGGTGCAGCAGCCTTACCCTGGTAAACTGTCTCAGCAGGTGGGCTAGTTTAAAATATTAACTTCTTTAATTTTTTAAATCCTCACATAACTTGGCCCCAGCCTACCTTTACAACCTTATTGGATGTTGCTTTCCTTCCTTCTGCAATGTTTCTCTCCAATAACACTCCATCTTCCAGCTTTGGAGATAGCTGCTCCATATGCCTAGAATGCACTCCTTCATTATCTTTGCCTTATAGAGTCTTTCTTTTCCTTTAAGATTCATCTTTGACACCATTTTCTTTATGAAGCCTTTCCTCATTCCCTCAATTGCCAATAGTTCCTTCTCTCCCAAATTATCTTGTATTTAACTTCAGTGTGTAGACATGTATTAAGAAATAGCCTACTTGCAAGTAGAAGCTGCTTCATTCTTTGTACTTGTATGCCTAGTTTCTAGCACATAGTAGTCACTTAAAAATAATTATTGATTGAAATTCATGGGAACAGATGAAGTCACCAAATGAGAGTGTATATAGAGAGAAAATTAACGAGAATTCAGGACAGAAACTTGAGGTTCACCCAGAAATAGTGGGTATAATATATAGAAAATGAACGAGAAGATAACGAGTGCCAAGGAGTGAGGAGAACCAAAAGAGACCAACTGTAGGACTTTATATTTATTCTTATTACATTTAATCTTACTAGATTCAGCCTATTCTTTTTTGTTTGTATGACATAAATTTGCAGTGAACCCCTTCAGAACAATTGTGTGATTTTCTCCACACTCATCCCCAAAGGAATCCTTATTATGGACATACCCAAGTGGTAATACTGAGTCTAGTTGAAGATCTCTAAGGAGGCAGAAGTCACCACTTTTTTGATATCCTATTTCACTTTTTGACGTCTCAAATGTTTAGGAAGTTGTTCCCAACTTGAAGCCTAAATTGCACCCGATGATTTCCACCAATTGTTTTTGATTCTGACCTATGAGTCCAAGAAGAGCAGGTTTGATCCTTCTATGTGTCAGCCTTCAAACACTTGAACACTTCAAACACTTCTCCAGATTAAAATATCCTTACTTCCTTCAAGTGATTTGTAAAGTGATGGGTTTACAGACAAGGAAAGTGAAGCCCAGAATCATTAAGTGATTTGCCCTTTATAATCTGTCTTCAGCCTCCCTTTCCAGATTTATTTCATTCTTCAAAAACTACACGTTCTGATCAACTTGATCCAATCTCTTCCCAAACCAGGTCGTCTTTCCTATACTTCTTTGCCTTTTCACAGGCCACTCCTCACATTTGGAATATATGAGCCCTGGCTTTCTTTTGGGATCAACTCATGTACTACCTTCTATGAGAAACTCTTCCTTCTTCAAATAGTTATGGTTATATTTAGCAAATGACATGCATTTCCTATGTAGAATGTCCTCTTTGAAGGCAAAGACTTTTTCTTTTTATCTTTGTATCAAGAGGATACAATTTAACACAGCAATACATAGAAGATACTCCAATGAATGCCAGGATTGGATTTTTTATATTTGTAAACCTCCAGGCAAATACATTCTTTTTTTTTTTTTTGAATTTTTTTTTTAAATTTATTTTTGACATGTTCGGTTTTCAGCCTTGATTTTCACAGGCGTTTGAATTACAA
>CM053623.1:155898804-155925661 GCA_028646595.1 Phalanger gymnotis | reverse complement strand
TGTGGGACCTACCTTACCCAGAGACCATCCAGGCTGTCCTGGGGTGGGGCCCTGCTTCCCTCTGCCACTTTGTGGGTTCTGCAGCTCTAGAATTGGTTCAGAGCCATTTTTTTATAGGTTTTTGGAGGGATTTGGTGGGGACCTCACACCAGTTACTGCTTTCTGGTGGCCATCTTGGCTCCGCCCCCGGCAAATACATTCTTAATAGCTCTTGCCCAAGAGCTTAACATTTTCATATTTTGGAATCTAAAAACGTCATTTTTGAAAAATTGAATTTCTGGTCTAGAAATCCAGATTCTATTTCCAAATATCATCTTCAAGCTATTCACTCCCCAAATCTTTCTCTCACAAAGCCCTTGCCTTCAATGGGCAATATTGATGAAAAAAAGAATACCTCCTATGGCCCTCAGATAGTTTCTTGCCCAATGCTTTATAATCTTTAACAGTGCCTTCTAGATTCCTACTGGCATGATTATGTTATACTTAACATGAAGTAGTTAGTAGTTACTCACCCTTATTCTCAGTTTTGGGTTGTTCTGTCATGTCTTGGCTACATGCTTAGAAAGGCAGCAGACCTCACTATTGTTGTCAGGGCAGAAAATAGTTGCCTCAATAGTGCCAAAGACACTGGTCAAAATAATTTTATTCTTGGGGTTTTCAAAAAAAATATGACTATACTACCAAAGGATCAGTTGCCTGGCTGTAACTCCATAGGGGATGCAAGATGATGGCTGTGGCAGCTGGGTATAAGACATCCTAACATATGAAGTGCAGAACGGAATCCTCAAGTGAATATTAACCTTTTTCTTGCACCTAGATATAGAAAGCTTGTTTTAAAATTTAGAGAATGGCTCAGGAGAGTTAAGAGTTAACTCGGAAACTCAAGCCATGAACAAACTTAATAGCATCCTTATTCTTTTCTTTGTTGCTGTTTGCTAATGTCAGCTCTGTGAATACAGATAAGAAAGTTTCACAGGTCCCAGCCAAGACCATAAAAGCAATCCCTGATCTCTATGCTTTAAATAATAAGTTTGCAAGGTTAGCTATGGGGTGAGCCAATCCCTCCCCCAACCCTTTACTTTTCTTTCCTTTGCTTTGAGATGGCCAATTATATAGCTCAGATACTAAAACATAGATTTGGGAGTGGAGGCAAGTGATAATACCTTGTCTTCTCATTAATCATTACCCCAGAATTCCTGGAAAGTAAGGAGAGCTGGTGAAGCATTACTATCATGTATCAGATATCATCATGTGTATATATGTGTGTGTGTGTGTGTGTGTGTGTGTGTGCGTGCATGTGTGTGTGATATAGGGGAAGCTTGGAAGCCATTTTTATGCTGCTATATTTCTTAAACTGATCTGGGGATTCTAGTGCTATATGGTACAGATGGTTGGCGTGAAACTCATTCTAGACACATTTTCCCTAGAAGCACTTGGAAGAACTGGAATGTCTGTGTTTTTGGCCTCAGGGCCTTAGCTATCTGTTAAAAAAAAAAGCCTTCAGTAAATCTCTCTTGGATCCATAAGTTTATTGTGAGTGTTGACTTTCCTTTCTCTGTTATGCTAGCATATTTACCACATAATATCCAGTTGGAGAGCAGTTGCTACTAAATGGTGGGTAAAGGGCAGAAAAACCTGGTAGCTCTTGAATATCTGAAAGATAAATTAATTCCTTCCTTTTCCTCTCTGCCCTTTCTGGATCTAACATTCCGACTTTCCATTCCTCTATCACAAAGTCTGTGAGGTATAGCGATTTCCCCCAAGGTTCTTATAATTTCCACCCTAGCAATCAATATCTGTTAGTAAATCAGATTCAAAATAGAATTTGCTTTTGTTGGTTCTTCTACCTTTTGAAGGATTAAATTATTATCCAGGCAAATTGAGAAATTGTTAGCTATACTGTTTTTGGTAGAGAGACAGCTCCAGTAGATTTCCATTTTTCTGGATAATTGAAGTTCACTGGCATACTATATTATGCCTTTGTGCCAGGTTTATGATCTGATTCCTAAATTCATCTTTTTTCTTTTTTCAGTCCAGATTGTTTGTAGTGTGTTCTAGTGACAAGTTGTTTCTATTATCTTCTCCATTAATTTTCATCCAAAAGCTTTCCACTGCTTCTCCCCTCTGATTCCTGGATTCCCTCATATGATATTTTCTTAGTATCTACTGCCACCTCTCCTTTTTTTTTTTTACCTACTTTGTTTTGAATGAAGTGTGTATACCCAGACCAAATTCTAGTCATGAGTTTCATTGTATCAAATCTCAGTGAAATGAAACTTGCCTTTCTGCATTAGGGTGTCCCTTGTTCATCCTGTTTGTGACCTAAAAGTTATGTGTAAAGATATTTGTATTTGAGGCCATGTGTTTTACTTCTTACTCCTTTCTTAGATTTGTCTCTTATGAATTTCTAGGTACCTTGACTGCAATTCTTTCCTTTGTTGTAGCTACTTTCTATTGTATCTAACTTGGTTAATATACATCAGTTGTTTTGTCCTTTCATTCTTTTCAGTTTAAATCCATTTTTATCATGATTTGCAAGATACCAAGCAAATGAAACCTTTGTTAGTAGCCTAAAATTCCTGTATTTCAAGCCATGGTCCAGAAACCCAAATCCAATTCACAGATACTATCTTCTCATCTTTTTACCCTCTAAATCTGCTTTTCTCTTCTTCATATTTTACTTTAGATGATTAGCAGTTAACCCCTCTATTCCTCAGTCCTTTGTCCAGGAGTTCATTACAATATTTTTGAGGTTCATTATGTTAATATAATTTGTGCCCATATGAATCACCAAAAGGTGAGTAGTAGTTATCTGTTTTGACGAGTCTTGGGAGATTCTCTGTTATGTTTTGGATACCTGTCCTGGAAACACAGCAGACATTTCTATTGTTATCAGGTTGATGGATAGTTGCTTCAGCACCCTTGAGCAAGGGGTTCACCAATTATGCTACTCTCCTCCTCTTCTGATTCTGAACAGATAATTTCTCACCTGAAGCTCATTCAGATTGTTTTGAAGTTTCGAAAGCTTCAAGAAGGAACTTAGAACCTCTGGAGGCAAAACACATTGTTGTTCTTACACTAAAGTGATTCTTTCATGCAAATAGAAACTTGGTCAAAATCATTTTAAGTGTAGTCTGTACTCCAGAGTGGGTCTTTTAACCTGCACTTTATTGGTAGGTTGGGTCCCCAGAGCTTGAGTGACTACTTTTCCCTGCTAGATTCTAAGGGTAACTCAGTAGGATTAGGAGGGGGGTATTATTGCTCATAGTTCATGAGCCCCTACCATTATGCTTCCTCTATTAATGATCAGGGGATAACAGTTGGTCAATCAGACAACTGACTTTTAGAAAGATGTGTTTTCTGAAGTGGTATAATAACAGTTAGTATAAAGCATTCTCCCTAAAAGTCTTGTATGCACTCTGCCACCAGTGTATGTTGCACCCAGGGGAAAGTGGGCTCAGGCTTGGAGATCACCTGTGGCAAAGGGTTAATTCATAGCTCCAGGTTGCCAGAAATTCTTTTCTGCCTTTTGTGTAGTACTTATGAAGTTTCCCTTAGTCATGGTATAACTCCTCTGCTTGGATCCTTGTAGAGTCCTGCAGGGTTTAGTTTGTGCTTGCTTCTTGATACAGGCATTGTATCAGCTGTTCTGATACTTCCAGGACCTGGATGCTAATGAGAGGAACCCATCTTCTACTTGTCTGAAGCTCACAAGATCTTCGTGCTTGGGAGTTAGGCTAAGACTGCAGTCGAAGCTGTGGTTCTTCCTCTGCAAGCCTTTCCTTCTCAGGGACTGACTGGTAGATTCCATCACTAAGATCTCAAATACTCGGATTCTTTATTCCAAAGTACCTTGCTGGTTTTAGACAAGCTCCACAAGATGTGAGCAAGCCCCTCAACCAAGACTTCTGTTGCACCTGATTGAAACGCCTTCAATTGATTGATTGAGTCAGCAGAGGTTTCTAGGATTTGTTCACTTCTGGTTCGTGCCCATGATTGATTAACTCAATCTCACTGTCTTCTCAACCTATAAATGCATTCAGGCTAAGTGATGTGGTATTGATTAATTCAATAGCCCCCCACCTTTACACAAGGTTTACCCATCTCTCATTTACTAATAGAAAAATCAGAAACCTCCAGATACATTGTAAACATTACCTGAAAATACCCCTCACATCCAAAAAAGAAAGAAACTCAACTTGCTTTATGTTAGGTAGGCCACTAGAAAAAAAATCTCACTATACTTATCATAAAATGTACAAAAAAAAAAGATTTGTGATGACATTGAAGTATGGTAATCTCAAATGTGTTCTGCATTGTTTTTTAAAAGCTTTGTGTATAAAATTCATAGTACTTTCTAATCCTGATAAAGTAGCCTAATTTTCTAGCTTGCTTTTGTTCAGTAAAATGTATTTCTAAATCCATTTTAAGCAGCTATTTCTTCAATTTGAGCAATTTTCTCTTCAGTTAATAGATTCCACACAAGAATATCTGACTTTTAATGTTAATGCATACTCTATTCCAAACTTGCTATAATAATAGGAAGCACAATCAAAATTAGATCCAGTTGTTTAAAGCATATTTAGTGTGTTATTGTGTTAAAACATTTTTTTTTCATTTTCTTCCTTTTGTAAAGTATAATACTAAATACCAAATAGTATTTTGACTTGCATCGAAAGTTTTGGGGGTCTTCCTTCCTCCTCTACCCCCCACCAAAAAGTAAAAGAAAAACAATGGGTTGAAGATTTCTATGCATCGATGACATTGATGTGCATATTCCCTCCACTGGTACATATCATAAGCCATATATGCCTTCTTATTCTTTGAAATTCTTACACATTTCCTTTCATCACCTCCTCCTTAGAGGCCCTGCCCTACATGCTAAAGGCCCTTTCCTGGGTCTTTTAATATTTTGTAAATACAATTATGGTGCTGTTTTCC
Source organism: Phalanger gymnotis (assembly GCA_028646595.1). Taxonomy (NCBI): domain Eukaryota; kingdom Metazoa; phylum Chordata; class Mammalia; order Diprotodontia; family Phalangeridae; genus Phalanger; species Phalanger gymnotis. The sequence goes on along the minus strand of CM053623.1, from coordinate 155,920,720 downwards.
TCAGCATGAACTTGACAGAACATGAATATCTAGACTAGCCAAATGTCTAATCTAGATATGGTTGTTTAAAGATCAATTTATCTTAAAATTATGTAACCTTATTCAGTACCTTTCCATCAGTCGTACTATTACATTGGTACATGTTAAATACGGTTGAAAAATTTTAAGATAAGTTAATTCTTAAGTGATCATATATCAATGCAAGGTATTTGCTTAGTATAGAAATTCATTTTTAGTAAGTTCCACTAACAATGTCTGGCCGTTAGAAAAGAAGTTCAAATTTTGAGGAATTTCTTTTCATTAGTGTCTATCATGGTAATTAGTAGTGCAGAAAAAAAACCTTCTGACCAAGCTTAACTCAACCATTGCCTATCTTTAAGTTCCCAAGTTCCCAACCAATAGTGCCACTCTTTTCATGTACTTTGGTTAGTTTAAAATATAATAATAATATATAAATGTTAGCCATTATCATATAGCTAGCATTTATATAGCATCTACCATGTGCCAGGCGCCATGCTAAGTGCTTTACAAATATTATCCCATTTCATCCTCTTGACAAATCTGCAATGTAGATGCTATTATACACATTTTAGAACTGAGGAAACTGAGGCAAACAGAGAGTAAGCGACTTGCCCAAGGTCACATAGCTAGTGAATATCTAAGGCCAGATTTGAACCCAGATGTAATGGCAAGCAAAGTGGGACTTTTTGTTTTGCTCCTTTTTCTTTTGGAGTTCTAGTTCTTCTCAGCACTAAGGCAAACAAGTGCCTTTGATTGAGACTTGTCTTTGTTTGAATCAAGAGTCATTGATTAATCAAGAGTCTTTGATGACTTGCTTAAGTCATAAGAAAGCCTAACTCACTTGAGTTTGAGTCACATGGTTGTGATGCCCTCTGTGAGCTGATCCTGAAGAAGTGTATATGTACTCTGAGGTTAGCATTTTGCTTTGGGGCTCACTCATTGGAAGAGTATTCCTGTGACTTGGCCAGACAAGACTCTGGGTAGCTGTTAAGCAGCCCCCTCCCCGGCTTTGAAAACCCAGATGTTGGTGCTTCTCTCTCTGGTAATTATGTATGTATTGCTATGGACAAACAATTAGAAGCCCTGTCTGCTGATTTATGTTATTTGCTCTGTTTATGTAATTTCTGCTTGTAAGTTCTGTTTGTGTTTTCTCTGAAGTTCAGAATGCTGACTTTTTACCCTGAACTAAGTGAATGATATGTGTATGTTTAATTAAAGTGAGATTGTAAGCCCCTTAAAGTTGCTTTTATTAGAAAAGCAGATCAAAGAACCTGTGCCTGCCTAGCAGCCCTCCTGTGTGCTGGTGTTACTGGCTTTACACAGCCACAGTAGCTGCAAGTAACATTGTCATTACACCAGATCTTCCTGGCTCTAGGCCCAGTGACTTTATCCACTGTTCCACCTCACTGCCATACATATACACTTACACATACACATACATATACATACATATGTGCATATATATAGGTGTATACACATACACAAACATACACATACATATACCTTTCCAGTAAAGTCCTCCTCCAGCATTTCATATAATTTGAGGTGGTCCTGGATTCTGTGAAGTCTGTTCCAATTAGCACTAGTTCTGGTAGATATTACCACCCTGGAATTGCTTGTTGTAGAGGCTTCAAAATGGCCTATGAATCTGTTGTACAATGGCCAGCGTAGTTAGGGATGGAAAAACTTATCATAAGAGGCTTGCCACAGGGTGGCAACTTTTTTTTTTCAGCCACAATAACTCTTCTACTAGTCATGTAAAGGTTTATGGACGAAGTACCTGTGTCATGAGACCCTGATCCGTGAAGTATCATATTCAACTTTTAAATATATGAAGTTGTTTGTCTTTCTTTTTGGAAGAAGCCCAGTGACATCATGGGTGATATCTTGACTTGCATGTGAATTGGATTTAAGAGAGCCAGAGTTGTACAACGTTGTCAGTCTCACTTCCTCTTGCAGAGTCATCAAAGTCTAGTGGCAAGACGAGACCCGAAATGACTGGTGATGGCCCATAATGCAGTGGATGACCTTGGCATCTCTGATGCTTGAGCAGGCTCTGAGTGTTCCACAGCACCTGCTTCAGTTGCCTTCATGGCCATTGGAGCAAATTGTTCTCATCCACCCATTCCACCAGGGAGAGTCTCTACTTGCTTGGGGTGGACATCCCCCTCCCTCACTGATGGGTTTGGAGTATTGTATTATTTGGGAAACCTTAGATATTAGAGTGTTAATGTATTAAATGGATTAGTGTCCATGAGTAATGTTGCTACCTCAAAAGAACCTGGATTTTTGAGTAAATGAAGCCAAAGGACAACATTTTGATAGGTGTGGAAGTGATAAAGGACCATTGGACAGCTTGTAGGACTGGTATGGTGTCAGAGAAGAACCCTCAGGAATCTAGGTGGTAGCCGAAGAGCAGAAGGAATGTGAAAAAAGACATTGATGACCAAGTTAAGTTTTGCCTCCTTGAGGGGCAGCTAGGTGGCGCAGTGAGTAGAGCAGCGGCCCTGGAGTCAGGAGGACCTGAGTTCAAATCCGGCCTCAGACACGTGACACATTTACTACCTGTGATTGGGCAAGTCATTTAACCCTAATTGCCTGGCCAAAAAAAATATATATATAGTTTTGCCTCCTTGAAAAGGACACTTCCTTGAAAAACACATCTTGAACTGGATTTCCTATAGAGATCTTAAACTCAACACATAAAAAGCATCCCTGACGTTACTAGCCTTTAACACTGACAAATGGATTCATCATTCTCTCTCTTCGTACATCTCTCCCCCATTTTTCTACTTAGTATTTTCCCTCATATATCTCCTTTCTGTCCACTTCACTCAGGCTCAGGTTTGGGAGAGGTTCTAGGGAAAGGTGAGTCTGACGGCACAGAATCATAGTAAAAATATCTGATACCATAAGAAGGATTTTTTCTAGAAATAAACATTTGCATTTCTCAGTTGTTAAAATAAAATTACTTTTTAAATTCTATCTAAAGCACTAATATAGCTTTAAGTTAAAGTTTTGAGAGGAGCCTCTAACTCTAATTTTTAATCTCTTATTTGAGAGTCAGAGGATACAAAGATTTTCTTGGAGTAAGGAGGACTTTTTGGTTTTATGCTACTAGTTTACCATTAATGTGAAGGTGCATGGCAAACCTCCCTTGAGATTGTCAGCACTTTATGTATTTAAGATACACATTCGATGTAGGCCTCTGAAGCAACTGCTCTTTTGTTTCCTTTTAAAGCTTGTTTTCAAGATGCTGATCATGTGACAATAAGGAGACACCACCACAGCAGATTAAACAATTCTCTTTTTCTTTCCACATCTGTTAAAAAAATGTTTGAAGGAATATACAGGTTGATCTCATTGCCAAATTGTATGAGGAGGACTTGTGTCTTGCTATGACCACCAAAATTAAGGTAATTCTGCAGTACAGTTAAAATAACTCAGGTTTCTTGAATAAACCAGAGCATGTTTTGAATTACACAGATGAGTTATTGTGGCTGAGCGGATAGAGTAGAGAATCACTGAGACTTAGCTTCTAGTCCAGCAAGTTACTTAAACATTCCAGATCTCAGTTTCTACTTCCATGAAGTGGGGATAATAATTTCAGTTTCTTCCTTGTTGAATGGGTGTGAGGCTCCAATGAGGTAATGTTATGAAGTACTTTGCAAATGTTAAAGCACTATATAAATGATAGTTTTTATTGTAGGTAGGAGTTAAGTGATTCTGCCTCGTGTGGTTATTGTAATTATTGAGGAATCCTCTCCAGAGCATGTTACTGTCAATTATTATGGATTGTGAGTTAAATTCCCCAACTTGTATTCCACGTGAACTATACCGCCTTGCATTATTCTAAATGGTTACTTTTTTTTTAATTGAGAGTAAGGTAACTGCAAGGAATGTGGTTATCATGACATAATCCCACCCTTGAGGAATGTGAAATGATTTCTAACCCCAAGATTGTGATTATTTCCTGATTGCCATACTGCTTTATCCTGCCATATTGCTTAATTATGGTGCTATCCTGCTTTGTGTGTGTGATGAATTAGGTTTACTGACTTGAGAAGTATATCCAGTACTCAGAATTCAGATTGAAGAGAGAAACTGCATGAGCAGGTGTTTTTTATTTTTTTCCTGCTGCTTATATGTTGTCATACTCCCCCTGGAAGAGATATTTTTTTGCTCATAAGATAGCTCTTATCCTCAGATCGTACAAATGACATCTTTGTGGTATAATAATCCCCGTAGTGCTTGTTATCAATATATATTCCAAGGAAGGGAATTCTTCATCCTCTTTTTCAACTGTAGATCTTATGGGATCCCTCTGTAGGTACTTACTTTCTTTGCCTTTTTTTCCCCAGTCATAATAGTAGGTCTTCATGTATTTCTCAAACTTTTTCAAACATGTGCTAATCTTCCTAATTTCCACTGAGGACACCACTATTCTTCCAGTCTCCCAAGTTCATAACCTTGGCCTTATCTTCAACTCCTGACTTTCCTTCACACCGCATATCCAGTCAGTTGCCAAATTCTACGATTTCTACCTCCACAAAATCGTTCCCATCCAACCCCTTTTATTTATTCATACAGCTACCAACCTAGTTTGGGCCCTCATCATCTGTCTTCTAGAATATTGCAATGGCCTTCTAACTGTTCTCCCTACAGCCAGTCTCCCTACTCCAACATACCTTTCACACAGCTGCCAAACTGTAAACCAGGTCATTCTCCTACATAATAAACTCCATTGGCTCCTTATTGTCTTTAGGTTTAAATAGAAACTTTTCTTTTTGGCTCACAAATCCCTTTGTAACTTGCCCCTAACCTGTCTTCATTATTTATTACTCCCTCTTCATTATATATTACTCCCTCTTATATACTCTAAATTCCAGCTCAATGGGCATTGCAGTTGAATGGAAAACCTATGGACCTCATCTATCAAAATATATTTGCATGCAAAGTACTTTCACACCTTAAATCTCCATATAAATGTGAGATATTATTATCGTTATATTTTGGACAGACATTGCCAATGAACAATTAGCTAGGCCTCAAATTAATTAGGAGGAGGTGAGTAGGCAGGACTGCCCTTTTGGGAAATTTCAAGGCTTTGTCCCGGGCCTTCTTTTCTTTTTTCCTCTATACTATCTCACTTGATTATCTCATCACCTCTCTTGGGTTTAATTATCATCTTCATGCAGATTCCTAGATCTGTATATCCCATTCTAGTCTCTCTTGAGCTCTAATCCCACATCATAAGCTACCGTTTAGACATTTGGACATTTGGATCTTAAACTCAACACGTAAAAATCAGAACTCATTATTTTCTCCCAGAAATTCTCCCCTCTCCTGAACTTTGCTACTGCTATCAAGGGTACCATCATCCTCCCAGTCATCTGGGCTTGCAACTTTCCTGACATCCTTGACTCTTGATTTTCATTTCCTTCACATATCCACATTACCAATTCTACCTTCACAACATCTCTTTTATGCAGCCACTTCTCTCCAATCCTTCAGCTACCCTCTTAGTTGAGACCATCATCACTTTTTTATCTGGAACTTTAAAATAGTCTTCTACGTCATCTCCTAGACTCATACCTCTCCCCACTCTAATCCATCCTCACTCAGCTGCCAAAGTGATGTTTCCTAAACTGTAGCCCTGACCATGGCCCCCTCCCAGCTCAGTAAGCTCTAATGGCTCCCTGTTATATTCAGTTTTAGCATTTTACACTTTAGTTCCCTATCTGCACTCAAATCCAACCACATGGTCCTCACCCAATACTACATCTTCCATCTCCATGTTTTTTCACCAGCCGCCCTCCATCCCTGGAATGTTCTCCTGCCCCACCTCTGCCTCTTAGTGTCTCTGGCTTCCTTCAAGGCTCAGCTCAAATGCCACTTTCTACTGGAGGCCTTTCCAGGTTCCTCTAGTTGCCACTGCCAGGGTTCTGAACCTTTCTTGTCATGAATTCCTTTGGCAATCTTGTGAATCCTCTGAATCCCTTCTCAGAATCGTGTTTTTAAATGCATAAAATAAAATACAGAGTATTGCAAAGAAAACTATTCATATAAGATGGCCAAAAGACTTAGTGCAGTTTTAAGCTATTGAAGCTTAGTGTATAGTATTGAACTAGATATGTAAACATTTTTTTTTTAAAGTTCACAGACCTCAGGTTAAGAACTATGCTAATTCCTTCTCAGAGATTGTGTTCTATCTGCTCTGAATATATTTGGATTTGTTGTTCAATAACTTTCAGACATATCTGGCCCTTCATGAACCCATTTAGTGTTTTCTTGGCAAAGATACTGAAGTGGTTTGTCATTTCCTTCTCCTGTTCATTTTACAGATGAGAAAACTGAGGCAAAGAGGTTTATGAGATTTTCCCAGGGTCACACAGCCAGTAAGTGTCTGAGGCCAAATTTGAACTCAGGAAGAGGAGTCTTCTTGACTTCAGGCACTCTATCTACTGTATCACCCAGCTGCTCGTGTGTTTTGTACATATCTAGTTATATTCATGTTTGTCTCCCTCATTAAGATATGAGCTCCTTGTAAACAGAAACTATTTCTGCTTTTCACTGTCTCCTCAATGCTTAGTAAAGAGTGCCTGACAGTACTTAAGTACTTAATAGATCCTCGTTGACTAACTGGGATCATTTTTTCTTTGTTGAATTTTTTTTTTTAAATATGAATTGAAACCCTCCCCAAAAGTGCATTTCCATACACACAGCTGAATGCAAAAAAGAGGATTTTGTCTGAAATCACGAATTTCCATTTTACACTTTTTTTTCTAAAAAGAGTACATAAGAAATTCTCCATGTAACTTTTAAAACTATCCTGCTTCTCTGTGTTTCCTTCTGATCTTCCTACTGCTGTCTTCTGTGCATTAAAAAAGTTTCCTCTCTTTTTGTCATCCCTAGTGCTAATCCTCTCTTCCCCCAGCCCACCTTCCTGTCCCCACATTAAAAAACAAGAGGAAACATAATTTTTTCAAAACCTTGTAACAAATAAGAATAGCCAAGTAAGACACATCCACGCAGTATCCATGTCTAGAAATTTATGACGCAGAACCTTGTGCCCATTATCTTTCTATCAGGAGTTTGGTAGCATGCTTTATCCTAAGTCTTCTGGAGACATGGTTGGTCATTTCAGTGATCAGAGTTCTTAATTCTTTCAAAGTTCTTTTTATTCTACAGTGGTGCTGTTCTTATATAAATTATTCTCCTGATTCTTCCCACTTCGTCCTGCATTAGTTCATATTACCCAGGATTCTCTGAAATTGTCTCTTTCATTATTTCTTACAGCCCCATAATATTTTTTGAGGCAATCAGAGTTAAGTCCCTTGCCCAGGGTCACACAGCTGGTAAGCGTTTGAGACCAAATTTGAACTAAGGTACATCCTGACTCCAGGGCCAGTACCCTTTATACTGCACCACTTAGCTGTCCTATAACCCCATAATATTACATTACACTCATATACTACAATTTGTTTAGCCATTCCCTAGTTGTGTAAGAGGCAATCTGAAGAACCCTCTTCACCATAAATTCTAGTTTGTTTATTTTCTCCCCACTTCCCTGTAAAATCTTAATTTTGGATAAGAAAATTTATTTTGTTTGTGATGATTTCCTCCCTACCATTTTCTTTTCTGTTCCCACCCCATTCTGTTCTGTTTCCCTGTCGAGTTTGATATATTTCTATACCAAATGGTATGTGTGTGTGTGTTCCACTCAACTTTGTTTCAGATAAGAGTGATGTTCATCTGATGCCCACTCCACTCCTTTGTCTGTGTTTATATGACCTTCTTCTTGTACACCCTAGTTAAGGAAAACAGCAAATTCTACTTCCTTCATCTGTTTTTCTACACTAGTATATTTCTTTTACTTCCTTTTCTCTTTCTCCTACTCATACCCTAAGAATAAAACCAGTCTACCCCCAAAGACTTTGCTTTTTCTTATTTAACTTCCTCGATACTATTTGAAGACATTAAGGTTCTGAAGGGACACATTTCTTGTCCCTCTTTAGATATTAGTATTACATCATCATACAGCTCCTTACAATTGCTGAAATAAATTTAGCTTTCTAGGTTTCTTTGGACTCTTGTGTTGGTATTTTAAACTTCCTTCTAAGCTCTGACCTTTTCATCAAAAATAATTGAAAGTCCTCTATTGCATCAGAAGTCTATTTTTCCCCTTGTAGAATTATACTCAACTTTGCAAGTAACATCCTTGCTTGTAAGCTCCTGTCTTTTGTTTTTTGGAATCTTGTATTCCAAGATTTCATCTTGTTTATAGTAGAAGCTGTCACATGTTGTGTGATCCTTACTGTGATTCTTTGGTACTTGAATTGTTTCATTTTAACTGCTTGTAGCATTTTTTATTTGACATAAAAGCTCTGAATTTTGTCTCTGAAACCTTTAGTTTTGAGGTTCTGTTCATGAGGTGGTTGTTGGATTCGTTCTACCTTTATTTCACCCTTGGATTTTAATAGATGTGGGCATTTTTTTAGTTGTGATTTCTCAAAATATCATTTCCAGACTTTTTTTTTAAATCCTGGAATTCAGAGAGTCCAGTGATTCTTAAATCATCTTTCTTTGGCCTGTTTTCCAGGTTAGCTGTCTTTGGTAATAGATACATTATATTTTTTCTACTTTTCCAAACTTTTGATTTTTCTGGACTTTCTCTGTTATGCCACAGAAGTCTCCTCACCTTGGAAGCTCATTCAACTCCTGGATTTCTCATACTGGAAATATACTCTACTCTTGCAGCCCTTTCTTCTAGTTGGCAGGTTCCTTTCCTGTCTTTCTTTGACGTGTTGTCTTTCTTCATTAGAATGTAAGTTCATTGAGTGGAGAAACCATCTTTTTTTTTGCCTGTATTCATATTCCCAGCACTTAGCACAACGTCTGGCACGTAAAACATGCTTATATATAGAGTTCTTGACTTCTCTTTACTCTAGTTTCAGGAAGTCTGTTACTTGGGTAAAGTTTACCATTTTTCTTTTAAGGCACTTATTCTCCTTCTTTTCTCTAGAACTTAAAAAAAAATCTCTTGCTTCATTTCTTCTAGGAATTCATGTAGTCCTTATGAGAAATCCATTTATTTTCCTTTGATTGTTTGCTCCTTCTTTGGAGGGATTTCTAGATTTATGACACCAAGACTAAAGTGGAGGGAGAGTTGGTATATGATTTTTTGTTTGCAGATGATTGTGCACTCAGTGCAGCCTCTGAAGCTGAGATGCAACAAAGTATGGGTCGATTCTCTGCATGCTAGTGCTACTTTTGGCCTAACAGTCAACACCAAGAAAACAAAGATTCTCCACCAGCCAGCACCATACCATTCATACATAAAACCACTGGTTACAGCAAATGGAGAAATTTTGAATATTGTTGATAAGTTCACTTACCATTGCCGTATGCTTTCCAGGGGTGTATACACATTATAATGAGGCTGACACGCATTGCCAGAGCTAGCTCAGTGTTTGGGAGGCTCCAAAGGAAAATGTGGGAGAGAGGAGGTACTAGACTGCCTACTAAACTGAAGGTCTAAAGAGCTGTTGTCCTAACTTCATTGTTCTATGCCTTTGAAACCTGGACAGTATGCCAGCACCGTGCCAGGAAACCGAATCGCTTCCATATTTTTTTTGAGATTTTTTATTTTTAGTTTACAGTACTTGGTTCTACATACTTTTGAGTTCCAGATTTTCTTCTTTCTCCCTCTTCCTCCCTCCCCAAGATGGCATGGAATTCGATGTAGAATCGCTTCCCTCTGAATTGTCTTAGGGAGATTTTGAAGACACCTGGCAGGATAAGGTACCAGACACTGAGTTCCATTCTTTGAACTAAACTGCCAAGCATTCAAACTTTTCTGCAGAGAGTACAACTCCAATGGACTGGCCACATTGCTCTAATGCCAAATGTAAGCTTGCCTAAAAGATTATTTTAGAGAGAACTCAAGCAAAGCAAGTGTTCATATGGTGATCAGAAGAAGGAAAACAAGGACACTCTTAAGGTCTCACTGAAGAACTTTGGAATTGATTGCATGACATGGGAGACACTCGCAAAGGACTGCACAGCATGACATATGTACATCAAAGAAGGCACTGTGCTCTATGAGCAAAGCAGAATTGAAATAGCTCAAAAGAAATGCAAGATATGCAAATTTAGAGAACCCATTCCAAATGGTCACATGTGCCCAACCTGTGGTAGAGAATTCCAAACTCTAATTGGTCTCATTAGCCACAGTGAGACACACTATAACTTGACTCTAACATAGTGATATTATTTTGGTCCTCTGAGAATGAAGGACAGCAACCAACTAATCAACCAAATTTATGACAATTTTTATATTGATCAGTGTTTTCTTTTGATTTATTCACATTTCTAGTTTTAAAAGTTCCTGAAAAGAGACTTTGTGCATGGTCTAGGATTAGCCCCTGGCTGTATTGTTCATCAGGAAATCACTTAACCTCTCAATGACCTCAGGAAACTCTCAGACTAATGAACTAAATGGTTGCCAGTCTGCATTGGTTGAAGGTGTTTTCTCGCTGGGAGTTCTTTATGAAAAAAAAAATCACAACCCTAAATCAATGAGACATCCTTCTGGGCATGTTTTATGGCTACAATTTGTGGAGCATTACCATCTCCAAAAAATTGAAGTTAAGTATCACTCAAAGGACAATAGAGAATTGTATAATGGGTGTGCAAACAACCTTTAACACATTAAAAAAAAAGAAATATGTAGAAATAGTATAAAAGATATTATAACAGAAATGTATGATTGAAAAATAAAGTGGATAGAGAACATGGTGAAAGTAAGGAATAAAAATGGATAATTTAACTGTGCCACTGATAACTTTGTAATATTAAGGGAACATGAGGGAGACATATAGAATATTGGGTGCAATACTGAAGCAAACTTATGGGAGGTAATGGCCAAGAGTTGGACAAGATGGACAAGTATGGACGGGACATAGTTTGTATCATTGGAAAGCATGTCCCCATCTACGAGATCACCAATTCTTTGGAGTATTGTGTGTAACTGATATGCTTAATATTTCTACCTTTTTATATTTGCTTATAATAGCTTTATGCCCTGGTATATAAATAATTCAATGCTGAGAAGTATGTATATTCTTTAATATTCCCATTCAAAAACTACCATAGGTCTTTCAAATATATTTTTCCAATAACCTACAGAGCTTCATAAATTTCTTATTTGATTTTCTACTAGATTTATTCAGCTTCATAAGATAAATATTAAAATATTCTATAATGGTTATGTTACTATCAAAATAATTTTTTGCCACTTATCTAGGTTTTCCTTTCCATTCCTAGGTGTTATACCATCATATCTATCTATCTATCTATCTATCTATCTATCTATCTATCTATCTATCTATATACACACACATATATACGTATATATATGTATATGTATATATGTATGTATGTATGTTCAACAACCATACTGTTTCATTGTTTAGGCTTTAAGCAAAGGGTAGATTTTCTGTTTTTCTTTACATTATCTATTTTTGTAATTTTATTTGAAATCATTATTGGAATTTCTGCTTTGGAGGAAATCATAAGAAGTATGATAAATTTGGTTTTTAGCCATTTTCATTTCACATGTCTTTATGTCATAAAAGTATTTCTTACATGTAGCAAGTTTTTCAGTTTGTTTTTAATCTATTCTTTCATTCTTTTCATTTTATTGGAAAGTTTAATTCACTTACATTTATTATTATAATTAAGTTTTTGTGTTCATGTTAAATTCTGTCATATTGACTCAATTTTCAACCTTTTTTTAAAAATAAATCAAGGCTGCATCCTTGTGGTTTAGTTTGTTTATATCAATTGGATTTCTCTCTCTTCCCATGCTCTAATCACCTTCTTTGTTATTCTGCCCCAGTCAAATTCCTTGTTTTTATCATTATTCTTCCTTTGTTTTTCTCTCCCTGGTTTTCTTCTTTTCCCTCTTTGACTTTACAGTACTCCTTTCTGAAAATGTTAATTTAATTTATTCCCTTTCCTATTAATTTTGCCCTTCTAGAATACTCTAGAACCCTCATTACCTGTTTATGGTTTTTGTTTTGACTCATTCTTTGTTCTGTGATAATCAACAAAGTTGGGCCTTTGGAAGACAAAAAGCCTTACCTCTTTCCTTTGTTTAGCCAAATTACTAGTGTGAATATGAACTTCCTAAACCATTTTATTTTCCATCTCTTTTTAAAAAATAATTCTTCTTCTGAGGAACCTCGTTCCTAGAAATATTTATTAATGATGGAGGCAGTAAGGCATGGTAATGGAAACTCTGTATCCAGAGTCAAAGGGCCCCATACAACTCCAAATTTGAAGTCTTTCAGTCATTTCTTGGCCATCTTAAAGCCAGTATCCCATCTTTTTGAATTTGTTTCCCATGTCATCTCATCTTCTGTACCAGACAATTCCCCATTCACTTCAGACACTCCTTCCCTTAGGGTTGGAGGTGATCTCGTGAACCACAGTTTGTACCCTAAAGTCTTGGGAGGTGGGCAGTCTTACAAAGAAGGCTAGGCAGTTAGTTGTCTCCAAATCTCTCTTATTCCTCTCTTCCCTTCCCCCCTGCATCAAAGACCTTTTTCCTGTGCTTTCCCACCCATCTCTACCCCTAAAATTATTCATTAATGAAAGAAGGATACAATAATCCTCCTTAGATAGATAAATACAAGGTAGTAGAATTGGGTTTTTTAATCTTGCTTCCGTACCTTTTTTTTTTTTTTTTGCTATCTTTATCATTCTCACCTTTGCAATGTAATCACTATCAAAATATATGTTAATCAAATTTGTAAGGTCTTATAAACCTCTTCACAGAGTTTCTCTAACTCTTCATCCTCTGAATCAAATATTAATGCATAAATTGCAATTATTTTTATGGTAATTTCTTAGCAAATACTTATGAACACTACAATATGAAATAATGCTGGATTAGAAACCAGGAATGAGGGAGACAAAAAACTTAGAGCTTACACAGAGTCTTCGCTTGTCTGCATGGTAAAAAACAACTATCATAAGAAAAAAAGATGATTATTTAACAGATAGAAAATTATGTGTTACTGTGTTGGTAAGCAAAATGGGCTCCTTAGCACTTAGTTCAACAAGTGCCCTTGAAGAGTTTGGCTTTTGTTTGCTTTGAGTGATTCAGCTATTTCATTGAATCTTGCTAAGTGCTAAGCTCTAGGCCCAAACCCCTATTAGGTGTAAAACCTATGTGGGTGTGGATTGTCAACTAAGGTGGGGCTAACTCCAGGAAGGGCCTGGTTTGCATATCTGGGACAGCAGAGGCTCTTGGACCACATGGGTGAGTCGCATGTGTGGCTCACCCCTGACGCTGACAAAGATATAAAAACCAGGGGTTGGCCTCTTCTTCCTTGGAGCTCTTTGCCACAGCAGTGGTGGCGCGTGACTCTGGGCCAGCCCTTGTTCTGAGCTCCCAGGCTGAACCTAGATGTTCGTAACTATGAATTGTATTGGGTCTGTCTGTTTGTAATTTGTTGAAGGGCTCTTGAGATGGTGTTGATGAAGAGACTCTGGGAAGCTGTAGCTAAGGAGCCCTCCAGCTTGTAAACCCAGATGCTGAGACTTTGTTGAACTCTGGTAACTATGTATTGGGATTTGAATCAGACAAGGTCTGTCTGTTGATGTTTGTAATTTGCTTGCATTTTGCTCTGAAGTTCAGGGTGCTGGCTTTTACCCTGAACTAAGTGAATGATATTTGTGTGCTGAATTAAAGTAAGCTTGCCAACCCCTTCACCTTGCTCTCCTTATTAAGGCAGATCAAAATAACCTGGGCTTTCTGGGTGCTGGCTGTGGGTGGATCTTGCACCCCCACAGAAGCTGCTAGCTAGATTGTGGAAACAGTTACTAATGTGGGAGTTATTACTGAATCAGCTGTTTGCGTATAGTCAGACCACTGACTAATCAAAATTAGTACAAAGCTAGAAGAATAAAAACAAGAAAAATACATGGTGTGCAATAAAAAATAACCTCAGACTAATTTATTTAAAATTGTTATTGATGCCCCCAAAATGAATGTGAATGGATGAAAGGACATAGACATCAATTACAGTATCTTATATAGAAGCTTAACTGGTGTGAATCAATTGTAACTAAATGGAGACCAAAAGAATCTACAGATCACCTTAACAACCATTTGATTGCCTTGACAGGTGGAATAGGGTGGCAGGAAAACTCATGGTAGGCATAAGCTTGCTGTAGCACATAAATAATATGAGGCTTAAAAAGAGAAAGAGTAACATGTATCATCAAAGAAATGTATATAGAAAAGGAAGATAGCTTTGTCATATGAGAGAAAGGGATAACCACCAAAGAGCCTCTACGCTGTCTTGGAATTCTAGTGATGTTAAAGGAGAGTGAAGGTCTTAGCACATCGGGTTTCTCCCCAGTGGTGAACTTGTGGGAACACAGACAAAAAGTGTACAGGATGGGCAGGTATCTATGGTTGTGATTTTTATGACTATGTGATGCTCTTCCTGGGCTTACTCCAACCAGCATTCATATAGGTAGGTTGAGTCTCTAGGAGGCTAACTGCTACTCTCCTGCTTGGCTTTAAGAATGACCCTGAGGAGCTAAGGGGTTTCTTCTATTGGTGCTCAGAAGCCCTTATTGTTGTGCTCTTTATAACAATCAATCGACTTTTACAAAAAGAGATTTTAGCTTTTACAAAAGGGATTTACCAAGAAAGTTTAAGAACAGTTGGCACAATACATTCCTCTCCATACATCATCCCCAAACCAGAGGCACATTCTCCCCTTCTATATACAGACTTAAAGTAAAATGGTAGCAAGATGCATACGCGGAAAAAAACAAAACATGCAGCCAAGAGGTACCCCCAACTGCTGGCTCTAGAATTCTTCTCTTCTTTCATGTTGTCTTCATATTTAATGCCTTGGAGTGACTTAGGTGATAGACAAATTTCTCTACTGCTCAGTTGGGCTGGCTTCTTGCAGGGTATATTGTCTTTATTGAACAAGTGGCTCAACTATACTTGTTCCTTGCTACGTACAGTGTTTTGACTGGGTAGATCAGTCTGCTGTTGGTCTAGGGTCAAGCAGGCTGATTAGCTACTGCTGGTTTGGACCACTCAGCTGCCATCCTTCAATCTCTGTTAACCTTGCAAAGCTTGAAAGCATTGGGCATGTCCCTGAGTGTTCCCATCACTGCTCATTTACCTCTGGATTCCTGAGCCTACTGTTACCAGCTCTGGTGGACTTCTCTTCTGACTTGACTTGATGGTGACACCTCTGATGGGACCTATGGAGCCACTGAACTCACCAAGTCATTTTAGTACTCTCATTTAAAAATACTTGTTCATCTAAAATCAGGAAAGAGGAAACTGAGGAACAGTTTGCTTATGGATACATAGCAGCTGGGTGGGATATAGGAAAACCTTCCTTTCTTCTATTTGGCAACTCAGAACAATGTTGCCCTCTCACAGCCACCAAGGAAGGGTAGTGATATGGATAGGTCACATCTTTTGTATGAATACCTGGTTTAAACTCAGCAACTCAGTGCTTCTACCTCTGCAGTCAATTAGAAAACTCATTACACAGGACCAGTTTCTGAATCACTTATGAATGAAACCAGACTCCCAAAAGTTTCCACAGAGTTGAATTGGAAGCAGTCAGAGAGTAATTGTGCATGTTTTAAGTACTGAAACTAGAGAGAGACTGTCTGTGCATACATACTTCAGTGATCTCCCAATGGCCATTCCATCCCATTACATTTGGAGGGAATATTGACATCATTGAGATCTCAGATCTATTTGAATATTTGAGGGGTTTTAAAATTAATTTTGCCATTTTGAAGCATTCTGAAGGTTCATATAACAACTAACATTTCTGATTGAGTTTATTGTAGTATTTTCCCTTTCATTCAGGTTTGCTAGTTAATTTCTTTCAGTGTGTGGAATATAGTCATGGTATTAAATATTCTTCTTTTGCTCGTTTTTTTTTCTTTTTTTTCCAAAAATCAGATTTTTTTGCTTTGATTTCTTTCCTAGCCCATCTTTTGTGTTTGTTATCATTCCATTACTTTAACTAGCATGTTTATGTTGAGTTTGAGATGATAGAGGGGAGCTGTACTCTTATATGACCTCTTAACTATCTTTCTAGGAGACCTGCTTTCCATTCTTTTGGTTGTTGTTTTTTTCTTCCTTTAGTTCATTGTACTTTACTTGCTTTGGGGAGTACTTCATCATGGCTAGACTTATTTATAAGCTCTCATTCTGCCTGCTTCCCAAAAGCCCTTCCTATATCTTCCAAGTAGCAAGCACCAAAGGAGACCCAGTACTGCTGGGTCCACCTCCATCCAGTTTCTGCTCTCTTCCAGAATTTTCACCTGCTAGGTGATGGAGAGCAGTGTGCCTATATCAGTAAAGGGGAAAAAATTGAAATGACATTTCGCTATTGTCAAGTGAAACTTGAAGTATAAGGTCCAGTGCAGCAGGATGATGAAAGTGGTGACATTGGGCATGGGCACTGGGCAATGGGAACAGCTGTGACTGGTGAGTAGTAAGAGTAAAGTAGTAACTTTCCTTTTATTTTTTGTTTTCCTGCAGAAACCGGATTGTGTGGAGTAGTTTCCTTTCTCCTTATCTTGTTCTTGTTTTTAATTACTCACCTGGTGCATTTTTTTTTTTTTGGTGTTTTGAGGTGGTTAGGGAAATGCTGGTCTTAGCCTCTCATTTTACCATCATGCCAGAAGTCCATCCTTTGCTTATCTAATAACAAATAAAAACTATTTGCCTGATTATATGTATGAGCTATTGTCAGAATCACTATGCAAAACTCACTTGCAAACTTTAATTTATAATTTGTTTTAGAAAGGAAGAATATATGGGGCCAGTGAATAATGTGTCCAGAAGCCCTTATTATAGGTTTGGCATGCATTCCACTTAATTACAAGGTTTCTCAAGCAGCACTTGATTTTAATTCCCATTTTTCATTAGTGAAATATAAAATGTTAATAATACCTTTCATTATATTGCTCTTTAGTGGCATCATATATCTTCCATGTTCCCCAAGACTTTTAAGGTTCCTGGTAGTAACTTCTTATATCATAAATAGGAATTGTACATGAAATTAAAATGTACGGTTTTCCCGTTGTTAGGAGATGCTGTTAAACTAGCTATATGTTTTTCTAATTATCACATCTGAAGCTGATTATGCTAGTAATAGCTTTAAAATATTATTATTTTTAAAAGCACTACTTTGGTCCTAATACTACTTTTTAATCTCTCCTTGTTTCTATGAAGTCTGAATGAGATTTTCAAAATTGAATAATAATTTGATGCGTTAATCTTTTGAAGCTAGTAATTTTATTTTCCCCTCTTTGCAGTCTCTGAGGTTCGCAAATGAATAGAGCTTCATTACTGCAGTCTGCATTTAATAACCATTATCCATTATCTTGTAATTAAGACTCCCTGTAACGAATCATGAGGACAATGCAAAAATACATAGTACATTTCTTTAATGAACTGGAAAATGTTCATCTTGTTCTATTTAGTAATGAGTTGCTGAATAGTCATTAAATCCACTGGAGAATAGAGCTAGATAGATTTTGAAGACTGTCTTGAGTTTGTGGTTAATCTATTAGAATTAAAATTTCATCTTCTATTTTTATCAACAGCTGATTAGAAGTCATTCTGTTTGACCAAATTGATTAGACGACCATATACAAGGGCAGCTGTTGCTTAATGAAAGTTTTTAATGAAACTGTACCATGGAGACTTGTAATTATGGGACTTATAAAAGCTTTTACTTGCTTTAGACTACAAAAAACAATATTGTACTGAAAGGTTTAAATTGGAAAAGTAAAAAAAAAAACACAATTTGATATTATGATATAAATTTACCGAATTTACTTTCGGTCAGTTGGAGTTGATTACCAGTGTATTTACTTTGTAGTCTTGGCTTTTTCCAATCTTTTAAATTTTAGATTAGTGAAACTAATATAAATGATAAGAAAATGCATGATATACTGGACAGACCTGTTGGCTTGGAATCTAGTTCTATTTCTTGCTCTGCCACTGAATTACTGGGGGCCTTAGGTAGGTTGCTTGATCTTTTTAAGCCTCCTATTCCTCATCTGTAAAAAGAGAGGATTGGACTTGGTTATTACCAGGGTCTCCTTCCAGGCCAAAGAGTCTACGCTTGAAATTGTAGGCCACTGATGAGAGGACCTTTTTCTGGTAGCTCTTATTTTATCTCAAGGCATCTTCTCACAGGGTTGGCTTCCACTAGCTGAGTGGGGGAAGATGAGATCAGTACTATTCGTAGAAGAGCTCTGAAGAAAACCTCTGGGTACTTGGTGATGCTGTCTATTCTAGAAATAAATAGAAGGCATTTCTTTGAGGTGATATTTGACTTCACGTGCCAGAGTGTTTGGAATGGCAGTGTTAAGAGTTAGAAAGAAAACCAAAGATTAACATAATTAGTAATCACATTGTCCTTTTAACAGCGGTAGAACATTAGTGTGTTTTCTGAAGTAACTTTTGGATATAAAGATAGATCCGATCATTTGATAAAAAGATTTGCCAATACTTCAATTCCTGTTCTACTGCAGTGGCCTCCTAATTAATTTCCCTGCTTCCGCTCTCCTTGCTTCAATCTTTTCTTCATACCACCATCAAACTATCCATTCTAAAGCAGTTTTCATTATTCTATTTTCCTGCTCAAAATCCTTCAGGGCATTCCCAAGTCATATAAGACACAGTCCATTTTTTTTAGCCTGGCATTTAAGGCCTTTCCTTAACATACTTTTTCAGCCTTATCTTCTATTAATGCCATTTATATACTCTCTGCTCTAATCAAATTAGTCTGCCCATTGCCTCACCCTCTCCCACCTAGTAACATGCTTTTTGATTTTTCCACCATAGCCATGTTGTTCCTTTGGCTTTGGAGTACTCAATTCCATTCCTCTCTGCATACCTATATAAAATTCTATCTATTCCTACTTTTCTTTGGTTACCCTACTTGGAAATAATTTATCTCTTCTACAACAGTAATTTTGCACCCACCATTTAGTACTATGTATTATAGTATAACAATATTATATGATAATTATACTATTAATTATTATTAATTATACTATATAGTATAGTTGTCTTTACTGAAGTCCTTCTCTGATGTCTCATTGTGGCATGCAGGTGACACTGTGCTCTTGAAGGCTAGGCCATTAGGATATAAGCTCCAGAAAACTTTACAAAGTTGAAAAGTAAGGTTGTGGTGACAGATCATGTCTGGTGTCTGAAGAGTGGTGGTGGTAGTTGTCCTTTGTGCTCAAAGAGGACCAAAATGGCATCACTATGTAGGGGTCAAGGTATAATGTATCTGAATGTGGCTGATCAGACCAACATGAGCTTGGAAGGCTCTGCCCTAGGTTGGGCACAAATAGTCCATATGAACATTTGGAGTGGAGACGTCTCTAAATTTTTGCATCTCACATTTCATTTGAGCTACTGCTTTGCTGTCTGAAGAGTAGCCTCCCCAATAAGGAGAACTTTATCACTAGTAGTTTGACCAACTGGTGATTAATTCTTTGGCCATAGACATCCATGAAGCAAACAAAATTACAAGATGAGAGATTCCCTTTTGTTTCTACAGTGATTGTGGCAGAATGGTGGACAAGTGGGCAGTGAATGCTAAAACTTATTATCTTAGGAGTATCTATAAAGTAAACATCTATTAATAGCTAAGAGGAACTGAATCCTAGTATTTTTTATATTCTCACTATGTATAAAACTGGAAGAAACTAGGATGTTGTGCTAGATGAGTGAAATGCTGACACATTCTCCTTGGAGAAGCACACATAAGAGTTGGCATGCTTGGTTCACTGTGCTCATATAGGATATGAAATTTGTTGGGCTAAACTCTTTTTACGGGCAAAATTAGCCAAAGAAATAAATGATTTGGGGAAGTTGCTCCCAGAATTAAACCTGGTCCATGTAAGCCCAGAACCTGGTGTGCTGGTTCCATTTATATATGGGGATAAATAAAGATTGATGCCTCAGGAGAGTCAGTGTTCCTTAGCTAGAACTTGCCTATATATGTAGTTGACCTGTATCCAAAGTCTCTCTCCCGAACTCTAATCCAACATCCCAAACTGCCTATTGGACCTTTCAGACTGGATGTCCCCCAGGCTTCTCAAATTCAGCATGTCCAAAGTAGAGCTTTGTCTCTCCAAAATCCCATCCTTTTTCCACATTTCCTTATTTCTGTTAAGCATCTTACCATCCTTCCAGTCATGCGGATTCTCAACCTTGGAGTCTCCTTGACTCTTGACTCGTTCACTTCACCTATCTAATCAGTTGCCAGGTCTTAATTATTCCTCCGCAGCATCCCTTATATCTGTCCCCATCCCTTTACTCAAATAACAACCACTCTACATCAGGCCCTTATTATCTCTCATCTGTACTGTTGCAATAGCCTCCTGATTGGTCTGCCTTCCTGAAATCTCTCCGCACTCTAATCTATCACACAACTGGCAAAAGTGATTTTCCCAAAGCATAGTTTTCATACACCCACATCTTCTACTCTGTAAACGTCAGTTTTAAAAATAAAATCATATAAAGGCCTGCAAAACTTGGCTCTAACCTACCTTTTCACTGTATTCTAACATTACTGTATTTCATATACTTTATGGTCAAGCCAAATTGACTTTCTTGGTATTTCTCATGTTGACATTCCATCTCTCCTTTTGTACTTTTGTATAGGTTTCCTGTGCTTGGAATTCACTTTCTCCTTACCTCTTAGAATTCCTTGTTTCCTTCAAGCTTCAACCGAAGCACCACCTCCTGCAAGCCTTTTTCTTATCCCCTTATTTGCTAGTTTTGCCTCTACTCCAAAAAATTAGCTTGAATTTCTTTGCATGAACTCATATGTCTTGTGTATATACCACATAAGTAGATATTTAATATACTTTAACAACTAGATATTGCCTCTCCAAGTAAGTAGAATATGAGGAAAAGGCTTGAGGGAAGGTACTGTTTCATTTTTAATTTTGTACCCCTCCAGAACCTAAGTTATTGCCTGTCTCATATTAGGCACTTAATAATTGCTTTTTGATTGACTATATATACAAGTATAGATTTTAGGGAGCAGTCAGGTGGCTTAGTGGATTGAGAACTGGACCTGAAGTCAGGAAGACCTGAGTTCAAATTCAGCCTCAGGTACTCCATGAAAAAGTCACTTAACCATTGTCTGCCTCAGTTTCTTCATTTGTAAAAAAGAAGCCACGTCTGTCTGCCAGGGTTGTCATGAAGGTCAAATGATATTTTTGTAAAACATTTTGTATACTTGAAAGCTCCACATAAATGCTATTATTATTATTGCTTTCCTTTTTGAAATTACTTTTGTAAATACTTTTTATTCACTTTTCTATGTACATAGTTTACCCTCCCATTAATGCCTCAATGCAAGAGCTATTTAAAAAACTTTTTAAAAATGCCTAGTGCATAGTATACAGTAGACACTTAATAAATGCATACTGAATTGAATTATATATCTAAAGGCAATAACAAACATCACCATGGTGGCATTTGGTCATTTTTTTTTTTTTACTTTTGATGACTAAACAATAAGCACTGTGACCAGTGTAGTGGAAAGGGTGCTCAATTTGGACCCATTCTGAATATGGATTCTGATACTACCTGCTTGCATCACCCTGGGCAAATCAATGAACTTAATTTCTTAATATGTGACTGCAGTGAAGATATGCACATGGGAGAACACAGCAAAATGTATTTTATACAATATGGTTCAGGATTAAGAAATGAAAGTGGACAGAAATTTGTGGATTATAGAAGAGTTTCATGCCCATATACCAGGAAAGTTTTAAAAAAAAA
>CM053623.1:155882265-155898304 GCA_028646595.1 Phalanger gymnotis | reverse complement strand
GGGGGGGGGGGGGGGAGGAAATGGGAAGAAAATTTGTAATTCAAATGCCTGTGAAAATCAATGCTGAAAACCAAACATATTAAAAATAAATTAAAATTAAAAAAAAGGAATGCAAAAAAAAAAAGGCAAAATACAACCCCTGTCGTCAAGGATCTTTTATTCTAATGGGGAAGACAACATGCAAACAAATATACACTTAGAGAGTTACCTGGGGGCACTGAGAGGTAAAAGTACAGGATCCTAGGACCACTGATAGAGATCTAGAAGAGACCTCTAAGGCCACCTTGTCCACTCACTTCATTTTGCATATGAAAAAACTGAGGTTTGTTCATAGGGCTTAAATGACTTGTCCAAGATTATCTAGCCACACCACTTGGAGGCAATAAGTGTAGACATCTTTTTCTTGGGCATTTTTTTAGGAAGCAGAGAAGGAGACAGAAAGTAGATGGGAAGAAATTTAATTTAATTGTAGACAAGTATTGCCCTTGGTTTTAATATCTCTCTATATCTTTATCTCTCTCTCTATCATCTATTCATATCTGTACCTATCTCTCTCTATATAAAGAATATCAAGTGCTTGCTTATTGAGCTTGCTTCTGTCCTCATTGTTGCAATTAACTTTTATTAACTGATAACTACTATTACTTAGAGAATATTTTTGTCCATTTTTCATTTTGGGGGGACTCAACATCTTGTTTAAATAAGCCATATTGGAGATACATCCAGTTTCTTCTCATCTTCACCTTTTCTTTTAAAATAATAATGATTTTGTTTTTTTTTTTCCAAGCAGTTGATGATCATTCTAAAACAACTCCCATATCTGTAATCATGAAAGACATTTCCTGTCTGTCAAGCTATAAACAATTTCATTTTTTGTCATGTTGTTTGGTGCTTGCCATGTCCAGTGCCTTTGAACTACTTTCTTTTGAGGGCAAGGAAGGGTGTATAAATTTTAATGAGTTTATTTCCATAACTGATTTTAATTAAATTTCTTATGAAAAAAGTAAACTCTAAAAAATTGAATAAAGAGGGAAATAAGGTGTCATGAGTCTGAAGAAAATTGTCTGATGTATTTGTGTACAAAATAAATTGCTCAGTGCCCTATTTGAAGCACCCAACAACCAAAAAATGAATCATGGACATCATTTGTTCAAGGAATGGTGTTTGTTCTAACAATCTGGTGCCTGTAGGATCTTCAAATTTATTCTATTCTTATCTCTCTCATTTCATGTAATTGGTACTTTCCATAGGTCCTTGGGAACAAGTGAAAACCATCCAAGTCAGATGAGCTGGGATCTATCCCATATATCTATGGTTAGTTTTCAGGATACTCTAGCAATACTTCCAGCAACAACATAGATAAAAACATCAGTGACACACCCAAAAAAAAAAAAAACTGTGACAGCACATCACTTGGGAAGAACTCTTGGAAGGAAAGGGCAACATTTATCACCCTTTTAATTTTCTCATCTTCAGCAGGAAATTTCCCGAAATTTTTAGAATGTGAAATTTAACTGAAGGCTGGGGGTCTTTATGTTTAGCTCTCTGGAAGCATAAATGATATATATGTTCATATACTCCAAAGGATTAATAAATACGGAATTACCAAAAAGACATTTTAAAAGGTAGAAATCGATAACCATGTAAATTTAAAGCAATAAATGAAGTTTTCAACAATGCATTGGCTCTCTTTATGTAACCAGAGACCTAAGTAGTATGACTCATGCCTAATCGCTGGTTACCTAAGACATACAGGAGAAGATCCTTCATAGAAACTGCCAAAATAAATGGTTATCATGGCTGTTGAACAAGAGTAAAGGAGAGTGCCTGGTTAACATTCTTAAAAGTCCCACAGGAGGAAAAATCCTATCAACAAACATTCATAATCATAATATTGGTCTAATCCACATTTCTTTTTTAAAATTAATTAATTTACAGTTTTCAACATTCACTTCCGTAAGATTTTGCATTCCAAATTTTCTCCCCCTTCCTATCCCCCTTCCCATCCCCAGATGGTGTGCAATCTGATATAGGCTCTACATATACATTCATATTAAACATATTTTCACATCAGTCATGTTGTAAAGAAGAATTAAAACCATTGGGAGGAACCACAAGAAAGAAGAAACAAAAAAGAGAGAGAGAGAGAGAGCAAATAGTATCCTTTGATCTGCATTCAGACTCCATAGTTCTTTTTCTGGACGTGGATAGCATTTTCCATCATAAGTCTTTTGTAGTTGTCTTAGATCCTTGCATTGTTTATCCACATTCCTAAAACAACAACACAACAACTGTTTTCACAGTTATTTTATTTTTTCCTATCCTAGAATCACAGAATTTGGAGCTGGAAAGAACTTCAGTGTACATTCAGGCAAATGCATAGCCAAAAAGGGATCTCCACTACAATTTAAACATCAGAGATTCATCCAGTTCCTATTTAAAGCTCTCCAATGAGGGAGAAACATCTCCTTGGGCAGCCCATTTGACTCATAGAGAGGTCTAATTGTTAGAAATATTTCTCAAAATTTAACCATAAATTTGCCACTTTTCAACTTTCAAATAATACCCCTGATTCTGCCCTCTGAACCCAAACAAGTCTAATCTTTGCAAACAAACAAGATAGCCCTTCAAGTACTTGAAGATAACACCTAAAACTCACCTCCCTTCCCCTTCTCCTCCAAAAAAGCTTCTCTTCTCTGAGTCAAACATTACAAATTCTTTTCATGAATCCTAATTTGACACAAAGTCTTTCCGCCATCCTGGAATGAGGAAGAAGTACATTCCAGTCATGGAGAACAGTTTGCACAAAGACATAGACTGAAAATTGAATGCCAAGTATTTCAGCTGGTCAGCCAGTTTGATTAGAATGTTAATAGACTGAAGGGGAGTAATACAAAGTAAGTCTAGAAAGGTAATCTGGAAGTAGTCTGTGAAAGGAGTTTAAGTGTCTAGCTAAGGATATTCTATCAAAGAGGCAATAAAGGATTTTGGGACAAAGGAGTGATGTGTTGGCAGACATGTGGAAGATGGATTGGAAAGAGACTAGAAGCAGAGACTAATTAGAAGACCATTGCAATAATTCTGGTAAGAGATGATGAGTCTGAACTAAACTGATGGCATTTCTAGTGGAGAGAATGAGATTTTCAAACCAGCAGGTTCTGACAACTGATTAGATAAGGAAGTCTGGGTAAGTGAAATGGAAATGATTAAGGAAGGTTATCACTTTGAGGTAAGTGACTAATATAATGATAGTGGCCTCAACAAAAAGAGTAAAGTTTAGAGAAAGAGTATTTGTAATGGCAAAGATAATGAATTCTATTTTAGACATGTCAAGTTTCAGATGCCCATTAGTGGGATCACTAAGTCAAAAGGTATGAACAGTTTCATCACTTTTCTTGTGAAAGTCCAAATGAATATCCAGAATTTTTGGACTACTTTACAGGTCTACCAACGGTGTATTAGTATATTTCTTCCCCCAGCCCCTCTAATGTTGATTGTTACCATTTTGGGGGTCACTTTTGCCAATTTGCCTGATGTAAAGTAATACTTGAGAGTTTTTCCATACTCACACAGATTCACAGTACTCATAAATTAAATATACTATGATCATATATTTTCTTGAACATAGGGATATAGGAGGGAAAAAAAATTTAAGTACTCCTACATGCTACCATCTGCCTCTAGCAAAAACCTCTCACTAGTGGCCTTGCAGTTCTTTAGGTGTGCCCAGGGGAATTTCTGAACCACTTGTTATAAGGTAATGGTAGAAGAGGCAGAGCCAAGATGGCAAACTAGCAGGAAGAAGTACTGTGAGCCCTACCTTATTCCAAACAGTTCTAGAAAATGCACCAGACTGAATCCTGATCTATCAGTCCAAGAAAAAAAAAATCAGCCATTTTTTCCAGTCCAGGTTGGCATAGAGGTCCACAGAGGCTGAACTTTAGCCAATAATATACCAAGGAGGGCATTCTAGAAATGGGCAAGGCCATGTACCTGGGCATGAAGAGGTTCCAGATCCAACTTACAGAGGACTAACGTTGTGTAGGGAGCAGAAACAAGTGCCATTTGGCAGCTTTGCCACTCACTACGCAGTTCTGGGTAATAGATCCGGGATGGACTGAGAAGGGGAACTGGGCCCAGGGATGGCATTCCAGGGTGAGGAGTGGTCCTGGGTCCTAGGACTGAATGAGAAGCAAGTTCAAAAGCAAACAGCCTCCCAGTGGCTTAGACCGCAGGAGCAGAACAGGGTCTCAGTTGCAATTTCCAGCCCAACCTCAAACTAATTGAGTCTCCAGCCATAATAGCAGCAGCCCAGATGCCCAGTTATCTTATATGGAAGCTCAGTGTCTCAAATCAATGACAATGACTTGCTTCCTATAGCCTGCATGGTGAAGAAGTCCAAATCTCAAGGGCAATGGAAAGAAGAAAAGGCTGCAAATCCTGGATTTTAGCATTTAACTCTCACAGAAAAGGTAGGGGCAAAAGGCAATCATGAGGACTACTCTACCAGTTTCTCTTTATCATCATCATCTTATACCCAGGGAAAATAGTAATTCAAATTGAGAAAAAAAAAACAACCTCTAGGGCAGCGAGGTGGTGCAGTGAGGAGAGCACTGGCCCTGGAGTCAGGAGGACCTGAGTTCAAATCCGGCCTCAGACATCTGACACGTGTACTAACTGTGTGACCTTGGACAAGTCACTTAACCCCAATTGCCCTGCCAAACTCCCCCCTCCCACCCTGCCAAATACAAAAAAAAGAATTGTACCTCTAGCTATAGTTTGAAGGGTAAGCCTAGCCTATGTTCATTTTCTTCTAATTATTTCATAATATGATCTTTTATATTCAGGTTGTTTTTTTCTCTTGTCTTCACAGTTAACACATAATTATTTTACATGCTTTGTAATTATTTTAAAAGTAATTTCTCTTGCCATAATTACTTTTAGGTTTTTGTTGGTATTGTATAGAAATGCACTTGTTTTTGTAGATTTATTGGTATCCTACCATCACTCAATTGCAAACAATTTTGCTCTAATTCTCTAGGATTTTCTAAATACAGTACCATGTTATCTGGAGATGGAATAATTTTATCTTCTGTGCATACCTTAAGTCTACTGTCTTGGTATTGTGAAGTGAATACAGACCTTGGCCTTAAAGTCAGAATGATCTGGGCACAGGTCTCATCTCTCACATATTGGCTTTGTGACTCTAGGCAAGTCACAATCTCTCAGTGCTTTAGACAATTCTCTAAGACTAAATTCCAGAAGAGGTGCTGGCTTACATTAATAGAAGAATTTCCTTATCTAAGAATTCTACATATTGATATCCAAAGCAGAGTATTTGCCACTTTCTCTTGTCATTGCTTTAGTTAGCAATTCTAGGACTATTTGTCAAATAATAGTGAAGAGAGAAAGCATTCATGCTTTCCCCTGCTTGTACTGGAATAACTTCTATTGTTGCTCTACTGCAAATAGAATTAGCATTTATCATTTTAGATAAATGCTTTTGATCATAGTAAAAAGATCACCATGCATCATATTCTGTTTCTGGAATTGTCTCTCTGTGTTTATCTCTTTCTGTCTCTGTATCTCTCTGTCTCCCTCTTTTTCTTGTCCCCGTCTCTGAGAACCTATTTTGGAAAATGTCCCTGTCTTTTGTTCTAGTGTCATCACTATTATGAGTATTTACTGTGGCTACCACTTCCAAAAACACTTCCAAAGTTGATCCTTTTAGAATGTTTAGCAGCAATGAATGCTATATATTTTTAAAAGCTTGCTTTTCATATAGTAACATAATCATGTGATTTCTCTTGATTATATGACTGAGCTCAAAGGTTTTCTTAATGTGGAACTATTCTTGTATCCGTGTTATTAATATAACATAAATAATTATATATATAATATAATAAAATTAATTATATAATTGTTATTATGAATTATATTACGTATCTATAGTTATAGTCTTCTTTCTTCTGTTCCATAGATTTTGTCCATTGATGCTCTCTTACCTTTCACAATATTCTTCAGAAAACATGCAAGGATATTTTTTAAAGAAAATTCAAATGTTCTTGTCCATCACAACATATGAAACACACATTTAACATCTTAGTCTTTCACCTGTTTAACTTTCATCTATTTGATGTGCCAGTGTGGTGAATATCCTACTTGCCTTTTGCTTCTTTTAAAGGACTAGGGTTTGTTTGCTTTTTCTTTTGTAAACAGTTAATTATTTTCATTGATAATTATGTTCAGAATTACAGGATGTTATTTTGGGGAGACAGCCAATATTTACTTTTCAGAATTCTGTATTCCAGTTTTTTCTTTTATTTCTTATAAATAAGTAGTCCTGTGGTATTCTGATTTTCCTTTGAAAATGAAAGGTGTTTTTTCTTGATTGTTTGCAAAATTTGTTGTAATTCTGAAATATGATTACAATGTTTTTTGGTGAATTAACCTTAGTTTTTCCTTTTTTTGGTACTATATGCTTTCAATATTTCTGGGCAAGTTTCCTATGTGGTTGCCTTAAGTGCTTTGTTTTGTTTTGTTTTGTTTTTTTCTGGAAGACTTTCCTTCCTTTCCTATGTGGTTTTTCCTTAGGTACTTTGTTTTGTTTTTTTTTTCAAAATTTTTTCTGGAAGACTTATAAATCCTCAAATTACATCATCATATTTTATCTTAAAATTCAGCATTTTTGAATTATATAACTCTCATATGTTTTTCTGATCTTTTTTTTAGATTTGGCTCAGTTTATTTTCCTTCTGCCTCTGCATTTTTCATTCTAATTTGGTTTTTCTGTCTTTGTCTCTCTGTCTTTATCTCTTTCTGTCTCTATATCTCTCTGTCTCCCACTTTTTCTTGTCCCCCTCTCTGAGAACCTATTTTGGAAAATGTCCCTGTCTTTTGTTCTAGTGTCATCATTATTATGAATATTTACTGTGGCTACCATATTGTTGGAGAGTTTTTGCTTGATGATGGGGTTTGACCCTAACAGAAAACTGTTTCAGGGGTCCTCTTGAGAATAATAATGATTTTCAAAGGGATTTTGCTCAACGCTGTGGATTCTTTTAGGGGAGGAAATGGAAAATAATGGGTATGGAAGACAGAAAAGAGACAGTATAGCCACTATACTTTGGGAGGTACAATAACTTCAGAGGCAATCAGCAAATGGGATACTTGGACAGTAGTCACTAAACCCATCACTAATAAAATATTCACTATTGGTGGATGAGTATAAAGCTCTCATGAAAAAAGCAAAATGGACTGGGGCTGATGTAAAAGGCTTGTTGAGGGAAATGACACTCTCCTCTACATCCAGCCATCCAGCGTCAGGTCCTTCAGTATCCAGTGTCTCAGAATCAATAACACCCTCCTGAGCAAATGGTGTCCCAAAAGCAATCCATGTAGAGATTAATCCTATAGTTTAAGTTAGGTAGTTAATCAACCCATAAAAACAACACATTATTCAGATATCTTAAGTTGTAATCATTCCAAGTACTATATAGAGAGTTATTTGTTTATTTGTTTAGATTCAGACCTCCGATTTCATCAATGTGGAGAATTCCTGATATGGAAACTTCTCTACTAGTGCAGGGTAGCAACTCATTTGTAACTTTCCCCCTTGCTCTCCCTATCTAATTCCTAGCTACCCTTAAGGACCAACTCAAATGTCATGTCCTTCATGAAGCCCTTCCCTGATTTCCCCAAACAGACATTTTCTTTCTCTGAACTCCATAACCCATTGAATCTCTTTGCTCGCATTTTCATATTACTCCTTGTATCATAGTGATTTATATTCATTTATCCAATGTCTCTCACTATGAGCTTTAGGAGGTCAAGAATGGAATTTTATCCTCTCTCTATGTCACATAAATATATATCACTTCTCCCAAAAGGACGAAGAAGTTTAGAACCAGAACCAGAAGCCAGCTACTTCTGTGATAGCACTGGAAGAGAGTATCTGAAAAGGTCAAGTGCACTTTGCTACCACTGTGGATAAGATGAGCACATGCACGAGGGGTGTATTTATGTGGAAGAATTCTTCGTTGGTTTGCAAAAGCGGAAGTCCACTAGATTTATGTCTCATGGGAAACCCTGCAATACTGAACAAAAAAGCATCTATAATAACTGCTTATGATGATAACAATGATTTTTCAGAAGTGCTAAAAAGTAGTAACGTGGCCAAAGCACTGGAAACAAGAAGGAGGGTAAGGAGACTTCCTGTCGTTCAGTCATTTCAGTTGTGTTCAACTCTTCATGATCCTATGGACCTCTATCCATTGGATTTTATTGGCAAAGATACTACAGTGGTTTGCTCTTTCCTTTTACTATGGCAAGCAGAGGTTAAGTGACTTACCCAAAGTCACATAGCTAAGAAGCATCTGAAGCTGGATCTGAACTCAAATTTTCCTGACTCCAAACCCAGTGCTCTATCCAGGCACTTCCTAGCTGCCCAGGAAGACTTAGGAATACATAACACAGATCATCAGCCTCTAATAACTGGTAACTGGCTGTGTACTATTTTCTTCGGAGAACATGACAGCTTCAATTTTTTTTTGTCTGTTTCAGTCATTTACAGTCATGTCTGATTTTTTGTGATCCCATTGGGGGTTTTCTTGGCAAAGATACTGGAGTGGTTTGCCATTTCTTTCTCCAGCTCATTTTATAGATGAGAGAACTGAGGCAAACAGAGTTAAGTAACTATAATGCCAAGCAGGGTGGGATTTTTTGCCTTTGTATTTTTCTTAGGAGGGCTTTTCATCCGAGTACCTTTGATGAGTCTTGCCTTTCAAATGTAATGGCAAGTAAAGTGTATCTTTTGTTGTCTTTTGTTTTGCAGTGCTTCTCAGCACTTAGGCAATCAGGTGTCTTTGAGTCTTGCCTTTGTTTAAATCAAGAGTCAGTGATTGGAAACAATGTATATGATATGGTGCTAGTGATTAAAGACCTTTCCCATACCCCTTTTGCTAAGCAGATGCTGACGCCTCAGGGCCCTGAACAGGGTATATGAGCTCTGTGGTTGGCATTTTGCTTTTGGGGGGTGCACTCATTGGAAGAGTATTGGTGATTTGGCCAGACAAGACTGGGTAGCCGTAGGAGCCCCCCCCACCCTCGGCTTTGAAAACTCAGATGTTGGTGCCTGTCTCTCTGGTAACTGTGTATATAATGTTCTGGTCAGACAGCTAGAGGCTTGTCTGTTGATTTCTGTGTGTTATTTGCTCTCTTTATATAATTTCTGCTTGTACTTTGTGTTTTCCCTGAAGTTCAGGGTGTTGACTTTTCTCCTGAACTAAGTAAATTATATATACATACATACATACATACATATATATATATATACATATATATGTATGTATGTGTGTGTGTTTAATTAAAATGAGATTGTAAACCCCTTAAAGTTGCTTTCCTTAGAAAAGTAGATCAAAGAACCTGTGCTAGCAGCCCTTCTTGTGTGTTCTTGTTTTTGGTCTTGTTGTTGGTCTTTCACCTCCACAGCAGCTGCTAGCAACATTGTTGTCACAGTAACTTGCCCAGTGTCACACGGTTAGTAAGAGTCTGAGGCTGGATTTGAATTCAGGAAGATGAGCCTTCCTGACTCTAAGCCCAGTACTCTACTCACTACATCACTTAGCTGCCCAGTAGTTTCAATATTCACACACAAACCACTTTAATTTAATAATGTAATAAGGAGCTTTCTCAAAAAAATGGTCCCAAGGAATCTGATGAAAAGATTCCAAAAATTAACCTTAAAACATTCTAGGCATTTAATTAACTAATACTCTAAGATGAATGCATTATTATTAAAAAAAAAAAGTTGCGACCAATTTTAAGAGCAAGAACTTTTTTATTTAAAAATCGGTCACTCAAATTTTCAAATAACAGTGCTTGAAACATCATTAGTACAATTAAGTTTTTAAAAACAATTGCAAAAGTTGAAGACATTTTCACAAGGTAAGCATTAGTGCTAAATCGGTAACTCTTCAAAGTCACTTTGCTGCTGTTGTAGCTCATGGATGTACATTAATCTCCTGTTACAAAGTGTTACTGGGGGAGCTTAACATTTCTTTTTTCATATTTTACACAGAATTTACATGTTGTCATAGTTATCATAAAAATTACTTAGAGTGGTCTGTGAAAGCTTACTCAAGATAAACACTATAGATTTTACAAGCTTTATGAACACCAGAAACATGCCTTTCAGGCTTCAAAAAAGAGCCCCTGGCAGATAACATTTTGTCCTTCATTGCTGGATTTAATTACAAACACAACCCCAAAAGAAAGAACCGGTCATTGACCTACTTACTAAATTCTTTTTAATCAGACTGTTTCAGCAACTGATTAGAATTCACAAGTTAATATATATGCATATGTTTATATACATACACATACAGTAAGATGTTCTTGCATAAAGTTCTTCTGGCACTGGTTACTTATTTAAGCCATTGGAAGATCATGATAAGCTGCATATCTTCCAGTTACATGATGGTAGATCTAGAAGGAAAATTTTAAATTCCAATTTTAATTCAAAAGATGAACAATAAAACTCTTATACTCCATGGGCCCCAACCCATCTCTCAACAAATTTCAGGTAAAGGATCACAGAATTTAGAACAAGAATGGTTAGAAATTATCAAACCTAATTTCTTCATTTTAAAAATGGGGAAACTGAGGCCCAGA
The DNA here is from genome assembly GCA_028646595.1 of Phalanger gymnotis. NCBI lineage: Eukaryota > Metazoa > Chordata > Mammalia > Diprotodontia > Phalangeridae > Phalanger > Phalanger gymnotis. The sequence continues at coordinate 155,887,633 of CM053623.1, read as the reverse complement.
GAGGTTAAATAATTTAATGGTATTTACAGAAAAGAGATTGGAAAAGAAGCCCTTTGTCCTCAAAGCCAGTGCTCTTTCCACCACACTACGCTGACTCATCAGGGATAGATGAGGAAAGGCACAAAAGGGATTTGACAATAAAATGAAACAGATGGATTTTCATTTCCAGTTTTGGACTTTTAAATCCTCTCTGGAGAAAACTATAATTTGCAAGTATTACACAGAGAGATATGCAACTTTTAATTTGTTTCTCAAGAACCCATGCAGACTTAATTGAAGAGGGGCTGGGGGGAGCCATGCCCTGATGTGAAGGTCTTCCTGCAACTCACCTGTCTCTCAATGTCAGAAAGCAAAGTGCTGGCTCCTATGCGAAAGAGTTCTGGTTTCAGCCATTCATCCCCAAGCTCCTCTTTAATAAGTGAGAGCCAAGCAATAGAATCCTTTGCAGTCCGGATACCTCCTGCTGGTTTAAACCCTATCTGAAAAAGGAGAGGAAAAGGACCATTTGTTTTGTTTGAATGGCTTAAAATCAGTTGAGGACTGGTTCTCCAACATCTTTGGTCCATGGATCCCTGAAAAGCTAGAGACTGACTCACTGGAAGCAATTTAGTTCTATCCTACAAACACTAAGCACCCTTTCTTCATGGAGTTTTGTAAAAGGTAAAACACAAACACTGAAAACTACAATGCACAGTAAGGACATTGGAGAAGTATAAAGCAAAGCGTAGTCTGAAGGGGGTGGCAATTTTCAAACAGAGGAACTCCATGGACAAGGTGACATTTGAGAAGACAGGCTGGAATTCAACAAAGAAGAAGGAGGCGGAGAAATTTTAAATAACAGGGGAAATAGATATCAAGATGAATAAGCTATACTTTATAGTACTTTAAATTTGCAAAACACTTTTATTATAACCTTATTCCCATTCTACAGATGAGAAAATTGAGGCTTAAAAAACTAGTACTGAAGCTAATATAATTAAGATCAGAGCTAGGACTTGAAGCCAGGTGTTCTGACTCCAAAAATCTTTCCATTATATCACATTGTCTATCTAAAGAGAAACAGTAAAAAGAACTAACAGCTGATCAACAGCCTACCAGTGGCAATGCAGACAGAAAGATTATGAAAAGCAAGCACAAGATTTCAAAAAGTGGTCATATGTATGTAGGTGTATGTGTATATACATACATATACACATATATGTATATGTGTTTCTGTATACACACACAATTTTTTTCAATCAAATTCAATACAAGTCAGTAAGCCTTTTGGGCACTGTATCTAAAGGACATTTCCATTTTTTAAAAAAAGAAGGAATATGGAAAGCATAAACCTTAAATGAAGCCAGTTATGAAATACTAAATCTTTACTTTTCAGAAAGATCACTCAACATGGACTGTAAGGCAGGCAGCATCACACATTTAAAATACCCTTCGCCTCAATAATATACAACTTTACAGCCTAGGATGCTGGAGCCAGAAAAGACAGCAGAGGTAATCTAGTTCAACTTAGAGTTAGAACAAAAACATTCACTTTCTAGAACAATGGTTATTGGGTTTTGGTTTGGGGTTTTAGTTTGGTTTTGTTTTGTTTTTTCCTATTAGGCCACAGTATCTAGTTATTAACTTGTTACCAATACAAGGGGTTTTACCTGACTAGCAGATAAATACTCAGTTGCTCATTTTATAAACATAAATGTAATTTGGCTTGAATTTCTATCTTTCTAAGTGAAAGACAGAAATTTGTTCACACTGCCTGAAGAAAGAAATCATCAATACAGTCACAAGAGACAGAATTGGGCCCTCAATAGTCAAAGTTATTAGTTTCTAAGAACAATTATTCAGTTTTCATAAGGTCTAATAAATACACTAGTGGAATAATCTTGCTCCAAGACATCTTAGTTTAAAGACGCAAAGGTCAGATCTATATTTATGTTATGTCTATTCTGCCCCCAAAGTCTAGCACACTTCTACTTAACTAAGGTATCATTGTCAAGCAATATGGCTGCATGTATGTGTGTGTGTGTGTGTGTGTGTGTGTGTGTGTCTGCGCACTCACGTGTAGGGCCTTAAGGCTGGAAAGAACACATATCTTATAGATATATTTACTTTGTGTTTTTCTCAATATGACAGGATATGGAGTTATTCATTAGGAAAAAATTCTGGAAGGACTAGGCCCATCCAAACCAAAAAAAGGGCCCTCTGCATAAATGAACTTGAATTGTAGCTACATATAAAGTTGTCACATCCAATTGGCAAAGGATTAAAGGATTTTTTAGTTTCCTTTCTGCAAAAGTGTAAAGATTGGTTTTAAAGGGCTTCCCAGGAAGGGAAAGTAAAAATATTTTTAAGGCATGCTACATTCGCCCCACTTGTGTGTAAAAAAAAAAAAATCCCCTAAGATAATTTGCAGCTAACAAGCAACTTGATACAAAAAGGAAAAAATCTAAGCATATTTTTTAAAAAAATACCTCATACGCTTTTTTCTCTTTTAACTTCATATATTTTCCCCCAAAATTATTATTTTTCAAAAGTTGACAAAGGCCAGCACATACCCTCCTCAGCTTAACAGTCTTCCAGAGAGCACATCCAACTGCCATAAAACGCAAAAATGGATATTTAATTCAAGAGCTATATAACGCCTAGCTACCTTTTCCCTGCTGTTTCACAGTATTTCATTATTTTGTTTAATAAGTTCATCTCCTCAAGAATTTTCTCTTCACCTCATATTATTAAAAGTAATAAGTTTTTCTGGACCAGGGGTTTCCCAACAGAAAAACCAATTTATGTGTGTCCTTCAATAATGACAGGAAAAGATTATTTCCCATTATATTGCATACTTTTCATATCACCACCACAGCTTATCATTCAATAAATGTTAGTCTGCAATTTTTTCCGTTCCTCAAGGAAGTTTAATTTCTGCATTAACCTGTTTTCACTAGCCAATGCCTTGCCAGAAAGCCTCTGTGTAGCAGCAAAATTAGTTCGTTAAAGAACCCATTTAGGAATCTCTTGTCAGTGATAAAATTGTCTTCAGTTAATAAAAGGAGAGAAAGTCAGTTTACATCTCGGTCACACACACTTACACCTCCACTCACACTCACTTTCTGTTAATGGAACGTTTTTCACCATAAATTTATTCTTTTGTAATGAAAGGTAAATTAAACATTTATCTTAATAAAGGTAAGTCGTTCATGCCTTCGGTATTAAAAAAAATGGTTATCATGGCTGTTACTAGTATCATAAGCAACATTATTTTTATTTAGTAGAAAGATCTGCTTGCAAAAAAGATACCTTTTTTCCAGTTTTCCAAAAGAAGTCTCTAATGGCCCGAACCATCACTATAGCTACAGGAAAGGTAGCATTTACTGTTTCTTTTCCTGTTGAGGTCTTAATGAAATCAGAACCTAAAACAAAAAGAAATTTTTCAAGCTAATTAGAAAACTCTTTATAGTTTTAAATCAGATAAAAGTTAGCTGTGTAATGTTTACAGAGAGTAAAAAATTTACTTTAAATTCATTAAAAAAATAAAAATATCGAAAAAACTGAAAGAAAATATTTCCCTTTTAAAAAAAATCCTACACTAAATTTAAGTAATGATTACAAATGGACTTTAAAAAAAAGTTTTTAAACTTCCTTTTATAAAATTCTACCCCAGGCTTAAACTATATTGGGTTTATTTAAGTCTGGGATACAATTTTTTTTAAAGGGAGTTGTTTTTAAGTAACCAAATTAAGCCCGAATCACAGAATTTGAAAGCTGGAAGGTTGAAAGGGGCCCCAGAAGCCATCTAGTTCAACCTGTACACAAAACGAATCCCCATTAGAACATATCCAACAAGTTGTTATCTAGCCTCACTTGGACAACTCCAAGGAGGAGAATCCTACCATCTCTCTAGGTAGCCCATTCCATTTTTGGCCAGCTCTAAATGTTAGGAGTCTTTCCTCTCATCTAGCCTAAATCTACAACTTCCACTGACTGCTTTTGATACTGCCTTCTGGGGCCAACCTGAAGTCCAGACCCTTCTCCACACATCAGCCTTTCAAATATTACCATATACACTCTGAGTCTTCAGTTCACCATCATAAACATCCCCACTTCAATAAATCTTCACATGCCATGGACTCATGGCCCTTCCCCATACTTGCTGCCCTTCTCTCAAAATTCTCCAGTTTATCAATGTCCTTCTTAAACTGGGGTATCCAGAACTGAATGCAATATTCTAGGTAATGACCGTCCACTGAAGGCAGAGTACTAGTAGGACTATCACCTCTATTCCTGGTAGCTTTGCCCTTCAATGTAGCCTGAGACTGAATTAGCTTTTGGGGGTACCATATCAAACTGCTGACTCATAAGGAAGTTGTAGTCCACTAAAACCCCTGGATATTCTTCCTTATATCTGCTGTTCAACCATTCCTTGCCCATCTTATACTCATGAAGCTGAGGTGTTGGGTTTTTTTTGGGCGGGGGGGGGGAGGTACTGCACCTGAGTAGATAACTCTACCTTTATTGTTATTAAATTTTATCTTATAAGATTAAGTCCAATGTCCAAAGACTTTTTGAATCCTAATTATGTGTATTAGATATCCTTCCCACATTTATGTCATCAACAAATTTGAGGAGCATGCCATTTATGCCTATACCCAAGAGCAGAATAAAAAGATTAAATAGCACAGATCCTTGGAGTACTCCACTAAAGACCTCTCACCTCATTGATCCTGAACCATTAACAAGGACTCTGAGTTTAGCCCAACAACTACCTCTTAACCTATGTGATAGCATTAACATTAAATCTATATCCTTCCATTTTCTCTACAATAATAGCATGAGAGATTTTATTCAAAGTTCTGCTAAGATCTAGGTAAACTTTATCCAAAACATTCTCCCCATCTATTAGTTTATTAATCCTATCAAAAAAGGAAATGATATTCCACAATCTCACAGCTGTTTCTATAATGACATCACTAACTGAAATAAAATCAGATCATTTTATTCAACAACTAAATAATGAAGAAATAAATAAAAATTGTATTTTTTTCAAATGTGTGGCAGCATAGTAGATAGAGGATTGGCTTCGGAATCAAGAAGAACTGGGTTTAAGCCCCTCTGCCACACGTAACTCTCTAAGAAAAAAAAATGACTTGCTGACCTGCATTGGAAAAAGGTAGTTTCCACATTGGGCATTTCCCACACATGAAATCATAGATTCTGACAAAAAAAAAAAAAGGTCAGGTGTGTGTATATAGGGAGGGAGAGGGAGGAGAGAGAGAAGGGGGGGGATCAAGTTGTAAAGAAGAATTATGACCAATGGAATGATTCATGAGAGAGAAGAAACAAAACCAAAAAAGAAGAGAGAAAAAAGAGAGCAAAC
>CM053623.1:155865878-155881765 GCA_028646595.1 Phalanger gymnotis | reverse complement strand
GTGACCCCTTTAATGCTTCTTAAACTGTGGGCCATGACCCCATGGTGTTGGCCCACAGTTTAAGAAGCACTGACACCCTTCTATACCACCTCTCCCTTGTCCTATTCACCCTCTTATTTCTTTACAAGTTTAGAAGACTTTTATTCCTTTTAAATGTATATATTGTTCTCTCTTTAGCCCAGAGCTGATGTGAGTAGGGTTCCCTCTAAAACTTCCTCCCTTATCCTCTCCCCCTTCCCCATCCTTTTATTTTGTTTCCTTTTAGAATTTAGATTTTTATACCTCCCCTCTTTATTTACTCATTCCCAATGAAAGTAGGTTTCCAGAACTACTCCTCCTCCCCCACCTAATTCCTCTGTGTCAGCTTTTCCTCTCACACCTCATTTGTATAAGCTAATTACTTTTTCCCTTTTCCTAAATGGCTTTACTTTTTAGAATCACATCACACTCAGGTTTACCCCAATCTTTCTTACACACTACCCAATTACTAATAACAATCTTAGGCATACATTTTATATCTCCTCACATAAAAAGCAAGCAGTCTTATTAAGTCCCTTGTAATTAGTCTTTGATGTGTGACATTTCTCTTGGATCTTATATGTCGAATTTTCTATTAAGTTCAGGTTTTGTTGCAATAAAATCCTGAAAGTCTGGAAATTCATCAAATATCTTTTTTTTTTCATTCAGGATTATGCTTAACTTTGCTGGGTATGATATTTTCAGTTATGATCCAAGTTCTTTTGCTCTTCAATATATAGTGTTCCAAGACCTGCAATTGCTTAGTGTTACCACTGCTAGATCTTGTGTGAATCTAATTGTGGCTCTGCCATATTTGAATGTTTTTTGTCATTGTTGTTGTTGTTGCTCATAATATTTTCTCCTTGAGCTGGGAGTTTTGGAATTTTGGAATTTGGCTGATATTTCTATAGATTTTCTTCACAGGATCTCTTTCAGGTGGTGATTGGTGTGTTTTTTCTGTTTCTAATTTCTCCTCTCATTCTAATGCTTCAGGACTTCTTTCATTATTTCTTGTATTATTGTACCAAGTTTCTTTTTTTTTTGATTGTAGCTTTCAGGTAGTCTGATTATTTTTATGTTCTCTTCTTGATCTGTTCTTCAGATCAGTTGTTTTTCTTATGAGATATTTCACATTCTCTACTATTTTTCATTCTTTATATTTTGTTTCATTATTTCTTGGTCTCTTATAACTTTGCTGGCTTCCCCTGCCCAATTCTAATTTTAAAGAATTGTTTTCTTCTTTAAGATTCTGTATCTCTTTTTTTCCAATTCATTTTCCTTGGATTGTTCTTATTAAATTTTTTTCCCTCAATCTCTCTCATTTGATTTTTGAAGTCTTTTAAAAATTCTTCTAGAATTCTTTTTGGGCAGGTGACCATTTGACATTACTCTTTGGGGTAGGAGAAGCTTTTTTTTACTTCAGTATCCTCCTCTGAAGGTGAACCTTGATCTTCTCTATTCCTATAGTAACTTTCTATAGTTGGGTTCTTTCTCCTTTGCCTGCTCATTTTTTTTTTTTTAATTTGTAGCAGCTTATTATTGTAATCACCTCTAGTCCTGGGGTGTGGGAGATGGTGTCTCTGGCCTCAGATCCTCCTTCAGTTCGCCACTTAGGCCAGAACTGAAACCATGAATTCCAACCTCCTGTAAGTGCCCACAGCCAGCAATGTCTTGTCTCATTGCTTCTGCACTCACTGGGTGTATGCTGGTTCCTTCTCACCCCGGGCCATTTCTCAGGCAGCACAGCTGGGCCTGGCATCCTTGTCAGCAAAGGCTCCCTCAATCTTCCCCCACTCAAGTGCCAGACTCCCCATACTATCTGGGAGCTGAAAATTCCTGTGGCTGGGAGCCCATCCCAGCTAACCCCAGGGCTTGCCACTTGCTATCTCAGTGGAACTAGCCTGGAGGCATTTACACTTCACAGATTCCAAACCTTCGCCCTGGGATTTTTCTTCAGATCTTCTCTGGTTGTCCCAGGAGGACAATAGTTCTGCCCCAACTCTTGTTTATTTTTACTGTTCTATGTTTGCCCTGAGGTGCTAAGTTGTGACCTATTCTGCTATCTTCCCAGAATCCTTCCCTGTGAAAGTTTAATAAAAAAGTCAGTGTGCAGATTTTTCTAAAAGCAATCTCAAAGCCTTTAATTTGTAGTAATTGAAAGTTCCTTCTTCAGGCCAAATTTGAGAACTATTGAGATTCTTATATATCCTAGACCAATTTTTGCATAATTTGAGAACTCTATTCTTAGTCATCCTCTTCTAAATGGGGAAGCTTCCTCTGTTCTCAGGTCAAAAAGCACTTCCCTAGGAAGGTATGGTTCCTATGACACCCTGGTTAAGGACCACTCATCTCTAAAGAGGTACAATCTGGGTATTCTTTGAAAAGGCATGGAAGTCTGAAGACAGGCAGTCCTTTGCTAAGGAAGTCCATTGGTAGAAATACTGCCCTAGTGTGTTCCTTTGGTGAAGATCAGTCATCATACACAGATACTTGAAGTCTCAATTTCTTCATTGGTCTCCATGACTGTTACCAGTGGAATAAAGAAACTGAGGAGTTTCATCCAGATAATGATTTATTTAGCAATGCATATGGTTGGAGAAACAAATCAGATCCTAGGTTCTTGGTAGTCAGCGACATTGACCAGTTGATATACAGTTTGGAGGGAGTGAAAAACAAGAATCTAGGGATTGAGACACCTTGTTGCTTATTGGTAGAGGGAATCAGGAGACACTGTGCTGAGAGGGAGAGGGGTGGTTTTGTGATAGTCCTTAGGTCAGGTGGAAGGGAGAGTAATCTTGTGACTTCTCCAAAATCAGGTGATTTCTAAGAAGCTGAAACTTCAAAAATGGAGGATAAGGACAAAATGGAGTTACTCATGCTATTTTCTAATGTAACATTCCCTACGTACCCTGGGAGAAGGGTATTAGATTGCTGCCCATCCATAGGATCATAAAATCATAGGTTAAGCACTGAAAGGGGCCTTATCATTCCTTTACTTTTGCATCTTATTTTACAAAATAGGAACTGAGACCCAGAGAAGTGAAGCAATTTGCCCAAAGCCATAAATAAGTGGCAAAGATAGAATTTGAGTCCAGGTCTTCTAACTCCAAAATCAATATCCTTTCTATTGTCCTATGCTGCCCCATCCCACACACTCCTGACAGTTATCTGTTATTAAAAAAACCAAAAAGCAAGTGTCCTGGAAAAAGGTCAATGGGAAATGATTTAAGAATCACTGGGCTCTCTCCAGACAACAAAATTAAAAAAAAAACCTGGTTATTATATTTCAAGTAATCATTAAAGAAAACTGCCCAGATCTACTAGAACTTGATGAAAAAGTGAAAATAGGAAGAATCTATTGGTAACCTTCTGAAAGAAACCTCAGATAAAAACACTTTGGACTATCATAGCCAAAATTTAGGGATTCCTAGTCAAAGAAAAGATATTGCAAGCAGTCACAAAGAAATAGTTCAAGGAAGCTCATAAGTACCTCAGGATCACATAAGACTATGCTACAATTGGAAACAGGAAATCTTGGGATATAATATTCCAGTGCAAAGCAGAAGACAAAAGAAAACATACAAGGAAGCAAAGAAAAGATGGACAGCTTTGAAAATAATGTGTAATATTTATTATATAGATTTTCTTAAAATGGAAATTTATTGCTTTATATTGAATCTTCTCTTAAGTTCTTCTATGTACATGGCAATGTTTTATTTTTCTTTTCTTATTTTGAACTTTAAATTTAAAATAAGTTCAAATATAATTAAAAAAAAGGATACAATATCCCAAAAGAAAAAGTATAGGTAAGTATAAATAACCCTAAAAAAAAATCCTAAATATAATCCTACAGAGGAAAAATGACTTTTCAGAGTGGAAAATGAAAAGCCCAAAGCTAGGTAGAACATTTGAAATGCAAATGCAGGAAACAAAAGAAACCTAGAAAGGTAACTATATTCTAAGAAATTGGAAGGGTTTAAATGATGAGTAAGTGCTTATATTCTAATAGAGAAAGAATAGAAAAATGTTACTTCAGCATCTCACTGTCTTTAAGTATAACAGAGAGAGTAAAGAAAGACATATAGTTCTGTTGGTTTTAAGCAAGGACAATAAAGAGAAAGTAAAATGAGGGACAAAATGAGGAAGTACACACACACACACATGTTTTATCATGGTAATACATTAAATTCAGTAGGGAAACAGGCAGTGGTGGGGAGGTGGGAGATGGTATTTGAAAGGAAGGATAAAGATAAAGAATTAGTCATAAGTGAAACAAATATCAACAACAGAGGAGGAACAACAAAGGGAGAGATTAAAATGAGACAAAGAAAGATGAATGTTTGGAGTCTAAGCTGTGTGGAGAGAGAAAGGGTAGAGGACTGAGATAAGATCACTTTTTAGTGTTGATTCCATTTTTTTTTTCCTTTTCCCATTTTCTTCTTTGGAAAGACTCAGGCAGAGTACAAAAAGAGGAAAAGTTATAGATGATAAGATGGAGAGAAAAACGTGATCAAGGATATAGTTGAGAATGTGAATTGGATGGATTTACCCACACAACAGAGAGTAGTAGATTAGAAAGCAGAATCCAATGAGCTGTTGTTCACAAGAAATACACTTGAATCATAGAGTCATATAGTATTAAAATTAAGGAATACAATGGAATTTATTATGTCCTAGGTGAATTAGAAAAAAAAACCCACCCAGATCAGTAAATCATAATCTCAGACAAGACATTAAAATTAGACATGATTGAAAGATATTAGCAGGGAAATTACATTATGCTTAAAGGCACTACAGATAAAGAAATTATAGTAATAATAAAGATGCACTAAATGGCATAGCATATAAGTACTTCAAGAAAAGCTGAGTTATGGGAAAAGATATGAAAGTTGAGGATTTCAGTGTTCCTTTTCCAGATATAAACAAATATGATAAAAATATAGACAAGGAAAATGGTCCCAGATAGAATTTTAGAAAGGTTAGTTATGATAGATCTTTGAAAATAACTGAATGGAAAATTGTCCCATTCCAGCTTAGTGGGTACCTCAGATTCTCTATCAGAATGAAACAAAACATATCATTTGTTAATGATTTACAAATGAAGATTTCCTTAGCCATAGCTGAGGAAGAAAATTTTGAGCAGAGAAAGGATAATAATCAAGGATACAAACTGGATTCATCTGAGCATAGATCTTCTGCACTTTTATTGATTATCCTGATAAATCTGTGGTCAGAAAACTGAGTGAGGAGCTGGACTCTCTTCAAATCCTTTCTATGTTTTTATTCAAGTGACCAGGAAAATAATTCAACAGTTTGACCCAATTAAATCTCAGGGACAGCTTCAGTATCTCTTAAAGAAAGATTAATCTAACTGCAAGGAAGACTGTCTATGAAGCAAAAGGATTGTACATATGTCTCAGCTTTACACAGCACATTTACTAAAACTGATCATGGGGTAAAAAATAAATACCTCAAAAATAACTGCTAAAATGAAGAAATAGTAAATATCCTTTACCAACTATGTTATGTACTTGTTATAAGTTCTGGTTATCCTTAACCAAATTCTCCTTTAGAGTTTTAAGGGTACCTTGCAGGGAAAGGGTGATTCTTCTGTAACACTATCACCACAAGCCCACCATTCCATTACGCTCTCCGCAATATTAATTGCCAGTATCATTTCACTAATTAACCTCAATTACCTTTTACAAACATATATTTACTGAGAAGGTACAGCAACAACAAAAGTAAAAGTATTTCCTCCATCATCTGAAGTCATACTCTCCCCTATACCACATTAGTTCCTAGAAAGAGGAACTCTGCCTCTTTTTCTCTATCTCTATCCCTGTCCCTATTTTTATCTCTCTATTATATCCCTGTCTATCTATCTAAGATTGTTCTTGAGGTTCTTGAAAAGGAAGCAAGTGGTCACAGAGAGCCAAGATTACTTGATGAAGAACAAATTATATTTGTCTAACCTTATTTCCTTTTCTGACAGAATTATTAAACTGGTAGATTGAGGGAATGCTGAAGATACAATTAATCTATATTTTTAGCAGATCATTTGATATAGTATCTCATTAACATAAGGTTCTGTCCCCTTAATGTATGAGCAGTTTGGCTGCAGAATAGAACAGAAAAAAAGAACTTTTGTCTAATAAACACTGCTAAAATGAAAGTTTGGAAAAATACAGTTTTCAGAGGCAGGATGCTATTAAAATCAGTTTGAGGACTGAGAAAATAACAGGCAGGCATTGTGGTCCCTCAGCTCATTCATACAACTCTTGTTAAAGTTTAAGGGGTTAAAACTTGAAAAATGGCAAATTGATGTTTGGAGACTAAATAAAGTTCTTTAAATAAATAAAGTTAAAGTTCTTTAAATAAAGTTCTTTTGGTATTTACAAATAACAGAAAAAGGGAGTTCATGAGTTTTTTGCTTTTAAGGCAAAGGGGGTTACTCAGTACAAGCTCTGATTATCAAAAGAGTGAAAATTGAAGTTGGAGAAAAAATTTAGAATGGTCTGGGAAAAACCAGGTATGGCTGAGCTATGTGAAGAAACCAACAGGAGGGGTTTATTTAGTGCATCAGCAAGCCTTCTTTCTCCATAGCAGTCAGCTATGACCCCTGTCTCCCCAGCAACCATGTTGAAGGGACTTACAATTGGCGCTGTTCTTGGCACCACTTATTCCTGTGTGGGAGTCTTCCAACTTGGGAAAATGGAGATCATTGCTAATGACCAAGGAAACAAGACCACCCCAAGCTATGTCATTTTCACTGACACAGAATTTTAATCAGTGATGCTGCAAAGAATCAAGTTGCAATGAACCCCACCAACACAGTTTTTGATGCCAAACATCTGATAGATTGCAGATTTGATGATGCAGTTGTACAGTCATACACGAAGCACTGGCCTTTCATGGTGGTGAATGACATAGGCAGGCCTAAGGTCCAAGTGGGAGTACAAAGGGGAGACCAAACGTTTCTATCCAGAAAAAGTGTCTGCTATAGTCTTGACCAAGATGAAAGAAAATGCTGAAACTTATCTTGGGAAGACCATCACAAATGCTGTCATCACAATACCAGCTTATTTCAACAATTACCAATGTCAGGCCAACAAAGATGCTTGGAACCACCACTATTCTCAATGTGCTCCAAATCAGCAATGAGCCAATTGCTGATGCTATTGCTTATGGCTTGGAAAAAAAAGGTTGGTGCCAATAAAAACCTTTGACCTTGGAGGTAGTACTTTCAACATCTCCATTCTTACCATTAAAGGCGGGCATCTTTGAGGTTAAGTCCACATCTGGGTATACCCACTTGGGTAGGGAGGATGTTGATAATTGCATGGTTAACTATTTCATTGCTCAGTACAAGTGAAAGCACAAGAAGGACATCAGTGAGAACAAGAAGGCTGTTGGCTGTCTGTGTGCACAGCTTGTGAATATGCAAAATGTACTCTCTCTTCCAGTACCCAGGCCACTACTGAGATTGATTCCATCTATTCTATACCTCTACCATCTGGGTCTGTTTTGAAGAGCTGAATGTTGATCTCTTCCATGGCATACTGGACCCTGTGGAAAAGGCCTTAAGAGAGTCTAAGCTAGATAAATCACAGATTCATGACATCATCCTGGTGCGTAATTCCACTCAGATTCCCCCAAATTCAGAAGCTTCTGAAAGACTTATTCAGTGGCAAGGAGCTCCACAAGAGTATCAATCCTGATGAGGCTGTTGCCTACAGTTCAGCTGTTCAGATTGCTATTTTGTCTGGAGATAAATCTGAGAATGTGCAGGACTCGCTGCTGTCAAATGTCATTCCTCTTTTCTTAAAATTAATTAATTAATTTTTAGTTTTCAACATTCATTTCCACAAGATTTTGAGTTCCTAATTTTCTCCCCATCTCTCCCCTACCCCTACCCCAAAATGGCATATATTCTGATTATCCCTTCCCTGAGACTACCCTCCCTTATATCATTGCCATGCCCTCATCCCTTGCCCCTTACTTTCTTGTAGGGAAAGACAGATTTTTATACCCCATTGCCTGTATATTTTATTTCCTGGTTGCATGTAAAAACAGTTTTTAACATTTTTTTAAACTTTGAGTTCCTTCTTCCCTCCTCACCCACACTCATTGAGAAGGTAAGCAATTCAGTATAAGTTATACATGTGTAGTTATGCAAAACATTTCCATAATAGTCATATTATGAAGGACTAACTATATTTCCCTCCATCCTATCCTGTCCCCCATTCATTCTATTTTCTCCTTTGACCCTATCCCTTTTTAAAAGTGTTTGTTTCTGACTACCCTAATATTTTCTATTATCTTTTCTATTATTCCCTTCTCTTATCCCCTTTCCCCCTACTTTCCTGTAGGGTGAGAGACCCAATTGAGTGTGTACGTTATTCCCTCCTTAAGCCAAATGTGATGAGAGTGAGGTTGACTCATTTCCTTTCACTTCTTCCCTCTTCCCCTCCATTGTAACAGCTTTTTCTTGCCTCTTTTATGTGAGATAATTCACCCTATTCTATCTCTCCCTTTCTCTTTCTCCCAACATATTCCTCTCTCACCTCTTAATTTTATATTTTAGATATCATCCCTTCATATTCAGACAGAGGGCGCAGAGTAAGTTGAATATATATTCTCTTCAACTACCCTAACACTGGGAAAAGTCTCATGAGTTACAAATATCATCTTTTCATGTAAGAATGTAAACAGTTGTAATGGTAATGTAAATTTGAATATCTTCCCATCCATTATTAGGTCCATGTGACCTGCTTAAGTCACAGGCCCACATGACCTACTTAAGCGACAATGAAGCCTGTGGTGGGAGGAGCTTACCGAATGGGTGGAACAGGAAAGGGTGGAACAGGAAGGGTGGAGCAGAACAGAGGAAGTTGGTCAGAGCAGTTAGAGCTGAGGGAGAGGGAGGAAGCAGCTAGCTGTGAGTTTTCGTATGTGGGAAGGCCCTAGAGGGGGGAGGGCTGGCAAATAGTGATGCCCCCTGCATTGCTTTTGGGTATGGATTTCTTTGTTGCTGTGATGGATTTGGCTATTTGGTGTTGAGATGTGGCTTTTTGGTATCTGAATAAATGTTTTGGTTCTATCTTCCATATAGAGGGTCTGTTATATTTTGAGATTCGGAACTATGCAGCATATTCATAGTCTCTGTTGGTGCTGTGAATATTGCATTGGCAATACAACAGTTTGACTTTAGTAAGTCCCTTATGATTTTTCTTTTCTGTTTACTTTTTCATGCTTTTCTTGATTCTTGTATTTGAAAGTCAGATTTTCTGTTCAGCTCTGGTCTTTTCATCAAGAATGCTTGAAAATGCTCTATTTCATTAAATATTCATTTTTTTCCCCTGAAGTATTATACTCAGTTTAGCTGGATAGGTGATTCTTGGTTTTAATCCTAGCTCCTTTGACCTCCAGAATATCATATTCCAAGCCCTTCAATCCCTTTATGTAGAAGCTGTTAGATCTTGTGTTATCCTGATTGTGTTTCCACAATACTCGAATTGTTTCTTTTTAGCTGCTTACAATATTTTCTTCTTGACCTGGGAACTCTGGGATTTGGCTACAATATTCCTAGGAGTTTTACTTTTAGGATCTTTTTCAAGAGGGGATCAGTGGATTCTTTCAATTTCTATTTTACCTTCTGGTTCTAGAATATAAGGGCAGTTTTCCTTGATAATTTCTTAAAAGATGATGTCAAGACTCTTTTTTTTGGTCATGGCTTTCAGATAGTCCAATAACTTTTAAATTATCTCTCCTGGATCTATTTTCCAGATAAGTGGTTTTTCCAATGAGATATTTCATATTGTCTTCTATTTTTTCATTCTTTTGGTTTTGTTTTATAATTTCTTTGTTTCCCATAAAGTCATTAGTTTCCATTTGCTCCATTCTAATTTTTAAGGAATTATTTTCTTCAGTGACTGTTTGGACCTCCTTTTCCATTTGGCCAATTCTGCTTTTTAAGGCATTCTTCTCCTCATTGGCTTTTTGGACCTCTTTTGCCATTTGGGTTAGTCAATTTTAAAGGTGTTAGTTTCTTTAGCATTTTGGGGGGGTCTGCTTTAGCAAGCTGTTAACTTGTTTTTCATGATTTTCTTATGTCACTCTCATTTCTCTTCCCAATTTTTCCTCTACTTCTGTTACTTGTTTTCCAAATCCTTTTTGAGCTCTTCTGTGGCCTGAGACCAATTTATATTTTCCTTGGAGGCTTTAGATACAGGAGTTTTGACTTTGTTGTCTTCTTCTGGTTCTATGTTTTGATCTTCCTTGTCTCCAAGGACGTAAGTGAATACCTTTTCATCAAGAAAGTAAGATTCTATAGTCTGATTTTTCCCATTTTCCCAGCCAATTACTTGACTTTTGAGCTCTTTGTTAAGTGGAAGATGTACTGCTCCAAGCTTCAGGGGTTTTGTGCAGCTGTTTTCAGGATATTTCTAGGGACCTGTAAATTTTCAGTTCTTCCAAAGTGGTATGATCAAAGGAGAGATGTTTATGCCTCTCCTGGCCTGTGCTCTGGTCTGTGAGCAATGACAAGCACTCTTTTCTGCCTTGGAACTGTGAGGAGGATTTCCTCTCCACTGCCCCCACAAGCTCTGCCACACCACTGCTCCTCCTGGCCCCAGGACTGCTACCCCAGTACTGTGACCCAGATCCACTGCTCAATTTCCCCACCATTGGTAGGCTGAGAGCTCCAGAAGGAGTCCCCACTCTGGGGCTGGACCACAGTTCTCGCTCATCCAGGTAAGAGACCTTTCCCACTGACCTTCGAAGCTATCTTTGGTGTTCATGGGTTGATAAGTCTGGAAAGCACCATAGCTGCCAGTGATTCATTCCCCTCAGGCCTGCTCCAGTGCCATCTGTGCCCTCAGAGCACTTGCTGGATGGTGCTCCACTCCCAGCCTGATGCAATAGACCCTCCCTGTTGACCTTCCAGATTGTGTTCAGCTGGAAATTTGCCTGAGTCTGTCATTTTGTGGCTTCTGCTGGTCTAGAATTTGTTTAGATTCATTTTTTACAAGTATTTTGAAGGGTTTGGGGGGAGCTCAAGCAGGTCCATGCTTCTACTCCACGATCTTGGCTCCACCCCCATCATTCCTCTTTTCATTGGAATGGAAACTCCTGGTGGAGTCGTGACAGACAGTTCTGATCAAACATAATACCACCCCACCTCCTACCTGCCACCACCAAGCAGACACAGACCTTTACCACCTATTTGGACAATCAGCTTGGTATGCTTATTTGGGTTTATGAAGGTGAGAGAGCAATGACAAAGAATAATAACCTGCTTGGCAAATTTGAGCTCACAGGAATCCCCCCAGAAGCCAAGAGTATTCCTCAGATTGAAGTAACATTTGATATTGATGCAAATGGCATCCTCAATGGTTCTGCTGTGAATAAGAGGGTAAGCAAGGAGAATAACATCACCATCACCAATGATAATGGATGTCTGAGCAAAGAAGACATTGAGCATATGGTCCAGGAGGCTGAGAAACACAAGGCTGAGGTTGAGAAGCAGAGAGACAAGGTGTTTTCCAAGAATTCTCTTGAATCTTATGCTTTTAACATGAAGGATGAAAAACTGCAAGGCACAGTTAGTGATGAAGATAAACAGAAGATCCTTGACAAATGTAATGAAATAATCAACTGGCTGGGTAAGAACCAGACTGCAGAGAAGGAAGAAGTTGAGTATCAGCAAAAAGAATTGGAGAACATTCACAACCCCATCATTACTAAGTTTTACCAGGGTACAGGGAGCATATGAGGAGGCATGCCTGGTGGGTTCCTAGGGGATGGAGCTGTCCCAACTAGAGGAGCTTCTGGACTCAGCAGTGAAGAGGTCGATTAAACACACCAGAGGAAGAGCATTCCACACAGTTTTCCAAAAATTGAAGGACTCAGATTTATAGCCAAGGCAGTAGCAATTAACATTTAAACTATTGTGTAAATTTGGGTATTCTGAATATTGAATCTGTGTAGAGGAAGAAAAGTGAACAACATTGTACTTTATCAGTACTGTAAACAAGTGGAAATGCAATTCTTGTCCTGGAGAATAAAATCTATTTAAAATTGGCATCATAGAAAAGAAAGAAAAGAAGCCATCGAGAGGAGAATAAGCTGATAGAGAGGATTCAGCTACTAGTTCCTGCCAGATGAAGTCTGAAGATCATTGGAAAACAGTCAAATTACTATTGCTCTCTGCTTCCCTCTCTGTTTTGAAAGGGAAATGCAGACATCAGCTGACTGCTGTCAGATCACTTACTCGATAGCTGATTAGAGGACACAGAATCCTAGAGAGTAAAGAGTTGGCTGGGCTCGTCTACATGGCCCAGAGGGAAGCATCTTGATAAGCTTTGAAGTTCTTTGGCATTAAGGGAACTGCTAGCCAATACAATAGTGTAACACTTTCTCAGAGCACTTGAATGATTGAAACTTACAATCATTAACTTACAATCACATTATTATTTCATCAGTTCAAGAACTGAAGAAAAGAGGATTTGCTTGATCCCCCCCCATTTCCTTATATTGAGTATCTGTGATATCATTATTGATTTTGATTTAGTTTTAAGTAAATAGTTATGTTTAACATCTCATAGCATAACTATTGTGGATTCTATCATTTTTTTTGGTACTGTACAAATAGGAATTATACCTGTGAGAGCTCGAGTGCTATGGTGGTGAAGAGGGGGAATGTATTTCCCACAAAAGGATTACCCTAAGGACTCTGTGATAATTCAAGTGTAGAGGATATGTGATAATAATCCATTTCTGGTAACTCATACCTGTCAGTTTGAGGGCAGGTTGGCATAAGTGAGATAGCCCAGAGAATGAGAGCAAGATCGACCCTAGGGGCCACCCTACGTTTGTATTTTTCTAGTCTTGTAGAAAAGATGGATAGATGTCAATTAGACAGAGTACAACTAGATGGCCAAATATAAAGAGCAGCCATTAGTTATTCCAGATTAATTTACCATATGGTCTTTAGTGGAGTGCCCCAGGGATCCATGCTTGATGTATTTTAAAAATTTTTTTAGCAGTGACTTGGATAAAGACACAGAGGACATTCTTATCAAATTTTCATATGAAACAAAACTGAGCAATAGGTAATATACTGAAGAATGGATTAAAAAAGATCTAACAGGCTAGAATGTTGATTATAAGCAAATAAAATTTAATAGGGATAAAAGTAAAGACATATTCAGCTTCAAAATAACATTTTTAATAGTATAAGACGGGAGATGATACAATTAGATAGCAGCTCCTCTGAAAAACATCTAGGGTGTTTATGGGCTACAGGCTCAATATAAGACAATGGTGTGGTATACCAGTTAGGAAGGCTAATGCAATTTTACGTTGCATTGAAGGCCCTAAGATTTCCAGAGCTGGGCAAATAAGAGTCCCGCTATATTCTGCCCTATTTACGTCACATCTCTACTATGGCACTCATTTCTAGTGTTTACAATAAACTGACTTTGATTACATTGTACCCAGGATCAATGAATTTGGATATATTAATCAATACTAATTGAAATCTGCATTAGCAAACTCCTGAAATTATTCATGAAGATATCCTTGACCCTAGACTTCCATTTTCTATTTTTGTATCACAACTAACTTGGAAAGGCCACAACAATAAAGAAAGGGGACAAGAGGTTTTACTTTGGACAATTTGGGGAAGAAAGAGAAAGCAACAACAGCTAGAATGTAATACCAAATGATTTTTTTTTCCAGATCCCTATGTCAGGGCACCCAATTTTAAAGGGCCTTGACAGTACTTAAACTCTTTCAGAGCCAGAAAAGAAAAATGATCTTAGCACCTAGTTAGCAAGAATAAGTAGTTAAAATAAGAAGCTGCCAGATGGTGCTCTTCCTCATCCCAGCAGCCACACACCAGATGAGATTTTCCCTGGCCTAGCCATCCTCATTCTTGAGGTATCCAGTTTCCCATATTGTCTGGATGGTGTCCTGGGGCCCTATCTACTCCCCTCCCTCCCTACCTCCAAATGAATTTGTTTCAAAAAAGTCACCTTGATTTGAGGTCTCTTTTTATGCTTTGTGCCCCAGGGGGATTTGTGATACTTGCCCTAGTGCCGCAACTTCTAGTTATGGCTTGGAGAGTTGTAACCAAGGCAACTCTGTGGCTCCAAGTAAGACTTTTCTGTTGATAATCTATTATAATGCCAATAATTGCAGCTGAGAGTAGTTTCTGTTTGTTGTGTGAGACAATTAGCACTTGAAATAAAAGAACAGATTTAAATAAATTGGAGGACTGAACAGTATGACCTGCTCTCTTAGGAACAAGCAACAGCTTTGGAATATGACTGACTGGTGAGTTTTTTTGTAGCAGCCTCTAGAGTAAGAGACAAATGCCATCAAATATTAAACTAGGTCTCTTTTATAATTACTATAGCCATGGTGAAAACAATTTGTTTCTTCTCAGCTCCCATTTGAAAATACTTTAACAAATCTAAGTCTGCAAAATAGTGATATTGCATTTTAAAGAGTAGTTTCATTCAAACAACTTGTCTTCATGTGTGATATCTTGTGAAAAATAGTTTCCTCCCAATTACAATCAATATCTCTTTACCTTACGCACACATGCACTCACACACAACCCACCCCCATACTGCACTTTAAATAATTGTTTCATTTCATGTAAAGTATTTGTGGCCCCAGGTCTATACATTCTTTTCCTCACCTATAAAATGTTTCCTCTTTCCAAATGAAAATCACCATGTGAGATATTATTACCATCGCCTGACAACAGTGTATTGTATAAACTCATAGCCAGTGTTAATTAACCTTCAGACCCATCACTCTTACAGATTTTTTCTTAAGCCTCAATTAATCTTTACTGTTCCAAGGAGAAATACATTTGCCCTGAGTCAACTATGCTTGTTTTCAGTGACTCACTATTTATATAATGCTTTCCATCTTTAAAAGGCACTATATAAACACAGTAATTAAAAAAAAATGCCACAGCATTGAAAGATAGAAATTGCTACCTCGATTTCAGAAATGAAGAAACTGAGGCATTTGCCATGTTAGCAACTTGAGTGATGATATATTGAGAGGTAAAGTTAACCCCCAGCTTGGAAATCAGAAATAGATTTCAGTTCCAAAATTTGTAGGGTCTGAAATGAATGGAAATAAGAATGAGATATATGTGTACAGCGCCAAGGGACAGAAAAGACTGAGCCTAAGAAATAGCAAAAGTTTGGTGACATATCAGTGGGACACACAGAAATAAAGGGAAACAAATGTGCTTCCTCCTCACATCTGATGGACATTGTAGAAGGCTACAAGTTCATTTACTTAAGATGCTGAAAATTTACTTTGTATGTAGTAATAGCAATACTAGGTCTGTATTCCAAAGAGATTATAAAAAAGGCAAAAGGACCCATATGTAGAAAAATATTTATAGTAGCTCTTTTTGTAGTGGCAAAGAATTGGAAATTAAGGGGATGCCTATCAATTGGGGAATAGCTGAACAAATTGTGGTAAATGAATGTAATGAAATACTATTATGCAATAAGAAATGGTGAGCAGGCTGATTTCAGAAAAACCTAGAAAAGGAACTGATGCTGAGTGAAGTGAGTAGAACCAATAGAACACCGTACATAGTAACAGCCACATTGTGTGATGACCAACTTTGGTAGACTTAGCCCTTCTCAGCAATGCAGTGATCTAAAACAATTCCAAAAGAGTCATGATGGAAAATGCTATCCACATCCAGAAAAAGAACTAAGGAGTCCGAATGCAGATCAAAGTGAACTATTCTCTCTCTCTCTCTCTCTCTCTTTCTCTTTCTTTCTGTTTCTGTTTCTCTTTCTCTTTCTCTCTCTCTCCTTCCCTCT
>CM053623.1:155839988-155865378 GCA_028646595.1 Phalanger gymnotis | reverse complement strand
CCAGAGTTGATGGGAATCCCCCCCCCCCCATGTCTTTGTCATCCTCCCTGCCTTCACATACCTTTTATATCAGTCTAAAGCCTACACAATGTGTCACTTCCAGCCTGGATTTCTTTTATATGCACTTGCTCTAATCAAGCTGTTCTTTATCTTCTCTTACCTGGCTTTGCTCCCATAGTCTATATGTTTCTTTTAAAAATACAAGTTGGTTGATGATAAATAGTGAGGGTTGACAGGTGAACAGTCAGAGACAGAGGGCTCTACAATGACAGAAGAAAGCAAAGAAAGCCTCTAGCACTTTGGGTGGACCCCTTGTACCGAATGTATGAGAAAACATGGCTAGTAGTTGTACAGGAGAGTAGGCATAAGTAGATTACAACCTACATCATTGGAAGCTACTTCTAAACTAATGAGATCACAGATCTGTTTGTGTATTTGACTAACTTATGGAAACAGTCAATTGAAAATTGGAGGGGTTGTGGTCTGCTTTGGTGAGACAGTGTGTATAGTGATGAAATCATAGACCTTTTGATGTATTGAGGGTACAAATGTATCTCTCAGAATAGTGTTTAAATGGTGTGTGAGGTTTTCAAATACCCACAAAAGTTTTATATATAATTTTAAAAATTAAACAATAGCAATGACAAATTGTGCCTAATGAGAGCAGTCAAATTAAAAAAAAAAAGAACAAACCACAACTTGGCATTTACACTATTTCTAGCTTTTCCTTCATTATCCCTGTCCTGTAGCTCATAAAAAATGACTTGTTTAGGGAAGCTTGGGAAGATTTATATGAAGCTAAGCCTGGGACATAGTACACACTTATTGCATGTTTATTGATTGATTATTGCAAAGTAAAGTGAGCAGAACCAGAAAAATAATATTTCCAATGACTACAACAGCACAGACAAAAAAGCAACAACAAAGCAATTCAAACTTAAATGCTATAAAATTATAATGACCAGGCTTGACTTCCAAAAAGACCTATAAGAATGTATTTCTTTCTCTTCTTTAAAAAGGTGGGAGACTATGGGTGTGGAAAAGAATGGGAATTGGTTGAGGTATTGGCTACCGTTACTGAACTGTTCTTTCCCCCTTCTTTTTTTATTCTTTGTTATAGGGAAGGGCTCTCTGGGGGAAGAAAAGGGATGTAATATATTATGAAATGCAGGTGATTAAAAATCCAGAATACTAATATTTTTATATGACACTTATTTACAAAAAATTCACATAAAACAAATTGATTTTAGATGCTATTAAGTTTTTTTCTTTTTATCAAAGCAAGAAAATTAATGGAGAAATATAACAGGAAAGATATTAGCACATTAGGAGTACATTTGGGGGAAAATTACATTTCAGTGCCAGCCACTTAGGGTTACTGTTTATAAGGCCAAAGTCTAGAGAAACTTTAAACCATGGTTCCTTAACAGATGGTACATTCGTGTTTTCTAATAAAATCTCATCTGTATATAGTTGTCATTTTAAAATAAGAGCTCTGCATCATCTTTGATAGCCACTGAATCTGTCTCATTTGTATTATTTGTGTGTTGCTGAAGTCCTTCCCAAATCACATCTTCATTTAGTTGGTTCATTGACCTTGACTGTGTTTGAATGGATTCATCTCCCTCTCTCATCTCTTTTCCTTCAACTCAGTGGCAATATACACGTTGGTTCTTATTGGAGAAGAGAGGAAGAGTGATTCACGAAGCTTAGGGTGAACTGGAACTAGTGTTCGCTCTGGCAATATGCCCAGGACCTTAACATATTGGACTTTTCCTATTTTCTAAACTGCTTCTGACTTTCAAATGAATGTTGAGCTGTTAGAGATATCATGAAGAGACTCAGCCAGAGTAAAGGCTAGTGATAAATATTGTTGCTTTGTAGACTAGTTAAAACTTTTATCTGTTATGTCTTGTTTACAAATTATTAAAATAAACAATATTTGATGATTTGCCTAAACACATATATTGTTTATCAATATAATTTATATTATTTCTTCATACGTGTACTCTTTAATTCCTGGGAACTTCAAAGAACAAGATGTTAAATTTATAGGAGAAATTGTACTAGCTTTTAGACTAAATGTGAAAGTTATCCCCAAATGTGAGACTCTCAGATTTGTACTCTCTGTGTGGCCACCAGACAAATATGGTTGGTCACCTGTGGGATTTAAGGCTACAGCAATAATTACCTTTCACTCTTATCTCCCACAGCCAGAAGAAAACATCTGCCTTTTGAATTTTGCAATGAAGGACAGAATTAAAACCCTACGGAGATCTCCACTGTTGTTCTGGCCAAAAAGAAAAAGGAGAAAAAACATAAATATGGAAGGCAGGGGAAAATATTTCCAGTTCAAATTAATGGCAAAGTGTTATGTCATAGAGAGTAAGGAGGGATCTTTGAAGTCATCCAGTCCAACCTCTACCTAAAGCATGAATCCCCTCTACATGCAAACATAATTCACATTATTTGAGGGCAATAGACATAACTTTAAACAGACATTCATTCTTCACTTAAATAAGTCAAGACAGACAAATGTTGGCTTAAAAAATACCATCAGTTTTGCTTGTTTATTTAAATAAAAGTCATATAATTGTTATTTTTTACTTTTTTGGGGTAGAAAAGATCACTAAGCAACAGTTTGACCAAGAGTACCTTTTGAATGATAATTAACTTGCTATTTTTTTTCTGTTTTCTGTTACCATAAATATTCATGACACATTTCCTATCAAATTGTAAGTTCTTCAGAAAACACTGTTATCAGTATAAGAAGAACATGAATCAGACAGATAAAGCTAATTGGTTGGTATTTTTTTCTCCTTTATTTTAAATAAAGCTGTTGGAGGTTCCTAGGGTAATGAAGAGCTTTGTTGTTATGACAACTGCTTATTCCTTTCCCTTTGAATAAGCTTGTGATGGGTTAGGCAAATCATCAGGAATAATTAAAACAAATGGTAAGTGAAGACACATCTACTTAGAGAAACAGGACCATCAAAAAAATTTCGCTTTTTTTCTTTGCTGGTTTTAGGATGGAATCTACATAACAAGAAATTAATATCATCCAACTTAAAAATAGACATTAGGATAAAAGGTTTCTTTAAACAGGAATCTCATAGCTTTCAATAGGGTCAGAAGTTCTTCCTAGAATCAGTTAATCTCATGATTATGCCCCATTTTGCACACTATATTTAAAAGCTACTGGAACTTCGTAGTTGGTGGTCAGCCAGGGGAATCAAGCATACTGTGGGATTGTTCAGGCAGCTCATTTAGCTTGGATGTTCTTATTTTCATCAGGGAATAGGAAAGTTGCACTTCAATTTTATTTCCATAAATATATTCCCATATACTTGATTATGGTCATTTCTAGAAGGGGAGGATATTTTGAATAATACAAAATAGCACCAGATTCTCACCAAATGGCTTCCTCCTCTAATAGCCTTCCCTACTAGCCTCTTCAACGTGTATCCTTTTCTGACCTGCCTAATTGGTGGGCTAAGGGGAACAAACTTCCCCCATTATAACTCTATTTTCTTGTTGCACCTTTAATTCTCTCTCTTGCTTATTCTAAACCATGTTAGAACAACAAACAAACAAATCCAGAATATGTTTTTGGTCAATTGATAAGTGCACAGGGATGAATAGCTAATGTCCTCTGTAGTCTGGATGATAATATTGTGTTGTTTTTTTACACAGGATTTGACTCACCGTAAGTAGGATATAAATTTTAAAATGCTCTTCTGCTAATGAAGGCATGGTGAGGCTGGATGTAGTTAGGATTATGGTCAATGGTCATGGAAAAGAGCAAAGTCAATTAGGGAATTTTACTAGCAATATGGAATCTTATGAGCGATGGTTTTCCAAAATGCCAAGTTGAACTGACACAAGCATCTCCTAGCAGAGTGCATCGCCTTCATAATCTCTTTTAACATCTCCAGTGCTTTCTGATTGATGACTTAACCTTTAAAAACTCAAATATCTCAGTGTTTACCATGGAAGGATGATGGAATCATAAGAGTAAAAGCAGGAAGGGATATGAGAGATCGTCTAGTTAAATGTCCTCATTTTTTTAAAAGGAGGCTTAGATATCCCCCAGCCCCGGGCAAAGTAGGAAGCAGGAGAAGTATGATTTAAACCAAGGTCTTCTTACTCTCAATCAGTCATGCCATTATGCCTTCTGACTCTCAGGATGAAAGAACTGTTTTGAATTGAACAGAGAACACTTTGGACTCAGAGAACACTTTCATAAAGGGGTACTTCCGTGAGACTTTGGCAAAAGCTGAAGGTCTTCAGAGGCTAAAAAAATATTGAGAAGTAAAGGAAAAGCCTTCAGATACAAAATAAAAGTACTTGTCCTAAGAAGGGTGAAAGACTTAAAAATATCTTAATGTCATCTCACAAGGACAGAAAGACTAGAAACATGTCTCCATGGCATAGATTTAATTCACACAGTTGTCCCTAGTCACTCATCTGCATAAGTTTGCCAAAGGAGGTTGAGAGGGGAAAAAAGACTAACCACCCTAAGGAAATATAGTTTCATTTTATGGTCTGGAAGGGAATGTAGATCAGGGAAGAATTTATCTGAAGAATAGGCATGTCTACTCTCATCTCTTGCCTGGAGGTGACAAATAACCCCAGAGCTAAGTTTCTGAGAAAGTCCAAGTCAGAAGTAAGTTGGTTCTAATCTATGGATCATTGCCCTAAATGAAAAAGTTTTCATTCACACAGTTGAAAAGAATATGGTAATACTCCAGTTGGAGAGAGGACACTATACATAAAGCTAGCCAATGGTTTAAAGATGGAAGAAGGCTCCAGTGGCCCACTAAATAGTGAACCCAAGAAACTAGCAGATTAATCCATCCAACAGAGATACTAAAGATTCCTTAAGAGTCCAGTAGCAGAGAAGCCTTCCTGGCTTAGCCTGGAAGTAGCTGCACAACAGCAGAGAGGCCTATCTGGTCATGTCCAGTAGCCACTCCCAGTAGTAGCATAGTACATTCTACCAGCCATGTAGCCTAGTGAGAAATTAGTTCTTGCCTGTCCAGCTGAGACACTATGTCCTAGGAGGAGCAACCCCAGGTGGGCCACCAGTCCAGCAGATTGACTTGTAGTTCACTTGTCCTCTGAAGGGAGAAAAGACCGCAAACTCTGCAGTTCCAGAATTGTGAGTTGCTTTGGTCACTTTTGTTCACTGCCATTATACTTTGGGTTTCTGTCTACTGTTTCCTCCCTCTGGACTCTGGGTAATTTTGTTAAAAGTGTTTCTCCATCCTTCCTTTTCACATGCAACTCCCCTCCCCCCACCCCTTTAGAGGATAAGATATGTAACCATTCTTCTTGCTATTCCATTTGAGCCAATGCCTTTGCTAAAGACCCGAGTTTACTGGCTGATCGTTAAGGGGAAGTACACCAGTGGGGCTCATGAGCTAGTGTTTTGGAGAATAGACATCCACAGGGTTACCCTTAGTAATAAAAGTAGTAATAAATACCTCTTTGGGAAATCAACTATCCAGAAATGGCTTTAGCTAGGCTTGCAGGCCCTAATAGGGTATTAAAATAACCAATGGTTATCTCTCTTGCAGCATGACGAGGGCATCTTTTTTCCTCTCTCACACTTTTCTTTGATGAAATCCTTTGCCTTGTTCCTCCTTAATAATTTATTGTTTTTAATTTGTGGAAGCCTCCTCATATCTGGCATTCTTTGCAGAGGTGTGGAACTTTGAACATACTGTTCTACTCTGTCAATGGCAGTACTGAACATAGTGCCTGGCTTATGGTAGTTTATTGATAGATTGACAGTTTTTTCCTCCAGTAATTGTTACAAGGGATATCTCGATAGGTAGGGGAAGGAAAAGGGACATATTTAGAAATGAAGGTGATATGAGAACAAAATATTAATAAATTTAAAAATATAATTAAATATTAACATGAACAAATCTGATAAAATTTCTCAGAAACTGGAAAATAAATTAGATTAGAATACTTGAAAGGCAAAAATACCAACATCACTTGCCATAACTTATGGGATACCTAAGTATACCATACTTATAAGCAGTTCTTGTAAGCAAACTTTTATCATTTAGTGTCTACATTATTAGAAAAGGGAAAATAAGGGAATCATGCTTGTATCTAAGAATATTAACAAAGCAACTAAGAACAAAAAAATAAACATAAGAGCAAAAAATGAAAGAAAATAGATTGGCAGAAGAGTTAAAACAAATCAACAAATCATTGGCAAATTTTGTTTTTAAAAAGATAAAAATCAAAGGCAGCAAGATTTTAAATGTAAGAGGAGAAATCATGACAAGCAAAAACAAATAAAAATATTATGAAGAAATACTACACAGAAAAACATTTTAACAGTCAATGAATTATAAAGAAAAGATCATAAAAATTGTCAAAGTTCACATAGCAGTAAATGAATTATTTAAATACAATACCAGAAAAGAGATAATAATAATAATCATAATCAATTATTCCACATAAAAAAGTAAACAAAAACTTTTGCTTCAGATGATTTCAAAGTATATTTAATATTTTTGAGAACACATAATCTATATTTTATATAGCTATATATAGTTCATAAATATAGATTCATCATTAGCCCATATCTTTTATGAAACTAATGTGCTGATTTTAAAACCAGGTGAAGATCACACTAACAAAGAAAATTATAAACCATTTTATACAATGAATTTGAGACAAATGACAGAAAAAAGATATTAGAATCATTAACATTGGAAATGAAGATGGAAAATATCATTATTACAAATTGTATTATAGCGAATCTAGAAAATTCAATCATGTCAAACAAAAATATTAATGGATGCCATAAATCAATTCAGTGAAATATCTGAGAAGCAGGATCAGTGGTGGTGGTGGTGGTGGAGTAAGAGAGAAGAAAGGGCTTCACATAGAATCGTTGGTCAATTAATTTTTGTTAAAAGAAAGAATGAATGAATAAATAAATGAGTTAGTTAAGGACTTGTAGATGTTTATTAAGGGGACAAAAGATGAAGATTTACAAATACACTTTCTTAAAACCAAATCTTGTGAGTAAGGCCTCTATTAAGAGATTTTTCATTCATAATTTTTGCTATTCCATGCTGAGTACTTCAATGTTGTAGTAGATATGGTTCCCAAGAATGTTTGATCTAGAAAGATAGACTCTAAGTATAGGGACTTCCAGTATTTGTTTGCTCATTTCTTAATAGATTGAAAAAATAAAGATCGAATTTATCCTAAAGAGAGAAAAGAGTGAAATTGATTATGAAAACAGTAAAAATAAATCCCTGAACTACATCATAGCATTCAATCTTGAAGGCAGCATTTTGTGAAACAATTTAAGATTGGACAACATTTCAAAGACAATTTTCCCACTGTAGTGATCTAACACAGAAATCCCTTCCTTTCTCACTGATGAAACAATGCACTGTGTGCATGTAGTAATGGTTGGGAAGAGCCAAGTGAACCAACTTAGAACATTATCTTTGCTGTGTGTAATGAGGAATCCTGCAGCTAAAGAATGCTTAAAAAAATGGAAGACTGCTGTGCCTACCAGTACTGCTGAGAAGCAGATTTTTTTCCTACATAAAGTGAAGAATAGGGAGAGTTTGAATAAAAGAGAAATAGAGACTAAGTTTACTGAGTAGCATAAAATGCTGGAAATGTGTGAACTGTCCTTCATTTTTCTTTAGATTCTTTATTGTCATCTGCAGGCTTTGAAGACGACCTTTAATGAGGCTTAAGGGAAGAACCACATGCAGAAATAGGATGTCTGAAGGGTTTCTCCTCCTATTTTGAAAAAGTGAATATATTTCATGCATGTGAAAGAAAGGACTATAGAGTGGTTTTGAGTGAAGTGCTATATTTATTGACAGAAAAGAAAACAGACCAGAACAGACCGTAGCAATATTCATTCTAGTCTGGACCTATCCTACTCCAGAGGGAAGAAGGAAAATTGACTCTTTATTGATATTCTCAGTGCTTCCTTGAGCTGGTGTTGAGCTAATCTAGACGTGGCCCGGTGGAAAGAGAGCTGAGCTTGGTTTCTAATCTCACCTCTGTTACTACCCCAATGTGGGACATTGGGCCAAAAAATCAACTACTCTGGGCCTTTTGTTTCCTGGTCTTGAGAATGAGAGGGTTAGACCGTGGTTCCTTCCAACTCTGAACGTTTTATCCTAAAAGGTTATGCTAGTGCTCTCTATCATACCCACTGGAAACTGTCCTGAAATACATCTTGGTGTTTTCTGTAACAAGAAACAAACCAATTTATCAGGATCTCCCTTTAAAGGAGCTAGAGTAGTTTTTTACTATGTGGAAAAGACATGAAGTAGCCCTAGAAGGCCCATATCCAAAATATTTCATGTGTGATTAGAGTTCTACCACTAGATTCATTGCACTGTGCTCATTTGATTGAAACTTTTCTTGCCAGTGTTATCAATGATTGAACTACCCATGTCTAATGGCTTTTTCATAGTCCTCATCTTCCTTGATCTTTCTGCCGTTTTGAATTGCCTTCTTGCTCCTCCCGGACACTTTCTCCTTGCATGGCCTCACTGACACTGTGTTCTTATTCTTCTTCCTCTCTGATCGCTTTATCAATTTCCCTTACGGGAATTTGTCTGCTTTCTTGGCACATGGTACTCTGGGTGCTGTCATGGGCCTTCTTTCCTCTGTCCACATCCAACTTCACGGTACTGTCAGGAGCGAAAGATAGTTCGGTGGTGGGGCTGTTTTTCTTTGTTTGATTTTGAGGCTGAGGTAATAAGTTCCATTTTGGACATATGAAATTTGACAAGCCTATTCACAATCCAGTGGGAGGTATCTAACAGGCAGTTGATATGAGACTGGCGCTTAAGGGACAGATTAAAGCTGAATAAATCTTGAAGTCATATGAAATGAGATGATTATTGAGCCCACAGAAACTGATGAGATCACCAAGGTATGATTTGGAGAGAAAAGCAAAATTGGTACAGGGCAGGTATACTCAGGTGTGTGTGTGTGTGTGTGTGGAGATGAATAAAAAGCAGGCTAAGGAGTGGTCAGACATCTCCTTTATCACTACTATTAAAAAAAGTTACATACTTCCAAAGCCGTATTCCAGATGATGCATTTCATCCCATCAATCTCAATAATACATATGGGTATACATGAACATATACATGTGTATTGCTGAGATTGTTTGGCTGAAATTCATGATTATATATCCTATATGTTAATATATATAATGTATCTATAATAATACATGATCCATGGATTATGGATCATAATCATGGATTTTAATAATACATACATGTGTATGTATATACATGTTTTTGTGTATATATATGTATATATCCTTGCATTAGGATCTATAGTTTGCCTTATGTATTACTTTGATGGAAAAACATTATTTTATTAACAACTTTCAACCAAAATTCAAATTTCTAATTCATAAAGCATTATTAAATCACTAATTTCCCTCTGATTACTGATTTATGCCTCCTCCCTGCTGATGTTATGTAACAAGGTCAAGAAAAAGAATACGTGTATTTAACTATTGAGACCCAAATTTTTGCCACCCTCTACACAGAACTATACAGCGTGTTGGCAGATGTGTGACTCTTGTCAAAGCCTAGAGCACTGGATCACACATTTGCCAGCATATGTATATTCTAGCACATTTCCAAATTTCCTTTAACAGTTTTAAAAGCTGTCCCATGTTGTGACCTCAGGGTTCCAGGCCTTCAGGCCACATATGAGGTAAAATATAAACTCAAGGGACCTTGAGACTTTCCAATAGCTTTCATTTCTCCAGCTCAGTCTCCTGAAATGATGTAGGATTCTAGTATGATGTTCCAAGACTTAAACAATTCCTTCTCAGCAGGGCTTCTGAGAAGCCATTCGTTCTTGCTTTATTCTTCTTAACTAATGAGAATAATTGAGTCCAGCTTTCTTTTCACAATATCCATTTATATTGTTTTTACATTTTTGGTGATTAATTGTTTCCTCAAAAAGTGATGTTTTCAAGAGACATTAAGGCATCTCTGAGACCCAGGACTGGCAGATTCTTGCTTATACTAATATCTAGGGAATGAGCAAACTTATTTTTTTTTGCTCTTTAACAACATGGTATAATTAATGTTAACCAAACATCTTTTCTATGCCATTTTTATATGTTTACCAGATTGGTATTCAGTGACTCAATTAATGCTTTTCCACACCATTCTCCATTCTCCAACTATTGCCTTTCTCTCTTTTCTTAACAGAGTTGT
Organism: Phalanger gymnotis; assembly: GCA_028646595.1. Lineage (NCBI taxonomy): Eukaryota > Metazoa > Chordata > Mammalia > Diprotodontia > Phalangeridae > Phalanger > Phalanger gymnotis. The sequence continues at coordinate 155,855,122 of CM053623.1, read as the reverse complement.
GGAATATTATAACTAGAAGAAACATCTGAAGTCACCTAATCCAGAGTTTCTTAACTGTTGGGTCACTGACCTCTTTGGTAATCTGGTGAACCCATGGACCCTTTTTCGGAATAATATTTTTAAAGGCATAAAAACAAAATACCTATAATTACAAAGGAAATCAATTAAAGTGAAATGAAGATGTACTTTTCCCTCATCCAAATTCACAGAAATCAGGTTAAGAACCTCTGACCTAATCTAAACTGCTCATGTTATAGATGAGGAAACCGAGTCCTAGAAAGGCTAAGTAACTTGCATAAAGGTGAGAGACAGCTGATGGTAGAAGCAGAACTAGATCCTAAATGCCCTCTTTTTCTCTTTTTTTCTCAGGCGGTTGATATATTTTATAGCTGTTTACCAAATAGCGGTGGTCACAAAGCAAAGGACACTCTTTAAGATTGAGCAATGTAGAAGGCATTGTTAGTGACACTCATATCCACAGAAATTGCTTTTAATAGCATTATCTTTGAGGGTAGTGATATGTCAAGGTCCCCTTTAAAGACTCGATACTTGTGGAGTTTGCATGCTAATACATTATGTGGGATCGATAGGTACCTAATACACAAAAATATGTGTGTAAAAAGACAATAATTGCAAACATATCTATAATTGTATTTCTTCTCTCAATAGGAAGGCATAGCTTTGGAAGGCCAAAAATGCCTGCTAAATTAAATGCCAGTTTTCAAAATAACACATGGATATGCTCATGAAATTAGTTTCCATCTGCAAGATGGGAATTCTGAGCTGAAGCCAACCTGGAAAGAGAGAGAGAGAGAGAGAGAGAGAGAGAGAGAGAGAGAGAGAGAGAGAGAGAGAGACAGATGTGAATTATTCTGGAAATTTGTTTGCAGATGACTTCTTGTTACAATTCTACAGGGTGAAGCATAGAGCAAAAGCTGCAGTTCACAACTACTGATATCTAAATCTGCTTCAAAGTGCCTTGAGCACATTCTCTCAAAAACCACTGAGCCAATTATTTCAATGAATATCGATGGATGCATCAGATAGGCAGTGTAGAATAGTTAATAGAGAGAGCTGTCCTAGAACCCTGGAAGACCTAAGTTCAAAACTTGCCTATGTCACATACAGGCCGTGTGACTGAGCAACTCTATTTTTTCCTCGGTGCTCTAAGTAGTCTCCTAAGCCTTTAAAGTTGCAGATAAGCTGCAGGTGACAACCTGCGTTGGAAGAGGTGGTTTCCATACCATGGAGTTTCCTATAGCAATGAAATCACAGGACCATGTGGATGATTTCTATTATGGAGGTTATAGATTCATAATTATTCACCAAATCTATATGTATTCACTTTCATTAAATTATATGCTCTGTTAGAGAGGGTCTGTAATACATAGTGCAGAACTGTTCTTAAATTTGTTTTGAATGTACTTTATCTACAATGAGATAATATTTGAGAAGTGCCTAATACGGTGTCTGGCACACAGTAGGTGCTTGATAGTTGTTTGTTCCCTTCTCTTTCCTCCCCTGTGTATGTGATGCTAGTGAAATAGTAATATTTCTGTGACTCTGCCAACTATTTCCCCATGTAGAATTAATTCAATAAAAATTTATATTATAGACATGAAATCTCCTTCCTTCCACTCACCATACTTTCTTTTTGCTTGTTTTAAATCAAGCTCTAACTTCTTTATAAAGCTTTTGTTAATTTACTCTATTTCCAACCAAGCAGAATGATCTACATCATTCTCCCCCTATTCCATGTTTGAAATTATTGTATTGTTATGAACACACATAGAAAACCAAAAGAAAAATGAAGATAAGAAGGGACTATAATGATTATAGAGTTCATCCAGAGGAAGCTAAGTGACTCAGTAGTTAGAGCACTGGACCTGGAGTCAGGGAAATCTGAGTTTAAATCCAGGCTCTGTGTGACCCTTCATAAGTCCCATAACATCTGTTTGCCTCAGTTTCCTCAAATGAGGGGGATAATAAAACCATCTACCTCGCAGGTTTATTGTTGCAAGGGTCAAACAAGATAATATTCATAAAGCACTTTGCAACCCTTAATGTGCTTAATAATATTAGGTATTATTATTATTGAGCCCTGATTGTAGAATGACTAACTGAAGTTGATGTAGGTATTAAGTAGAAGAGCTGGTATTCAAACTCAGACCGTTTGACTATAAATATATGTAACTGCTATAGATTATATGCTTGGTAGTCTCACCTGGTCACTCTCCATTGTCTAGACTTTAGTGAAAATGCTTCAACCGACCTTCCTGGTTCAAGCCCACTCAATACATAGTGATCAGAAGGTTGAGAAGGAGAAGGTTGTATGGGAGAAGGATCTGATGAAGGAAAAAGAGGAGAAGAAATTTAAAGAGGGATTTACAGGATTTGGGCCATATGAATAAGGCCAAAGATTGAATTTGGGGAAAGGAAACAGAAAGCTTGAGCATCAACTGAAGGAGAAGGAGAATGGTTTGAGCTGAATAAAGGGGAAGAATCAAGTTGAAGGAGGAGGATGAGAAGAGGACTCTAGTAGAAAGACCTAAAGAAGAAGTGAAGGAGGAGTGGAAAGAGGAGGCAAAGGCCTTGAGCTGATAAAATGGAGGAGGAAAAGGAGAATGAAGCTGGAAAACAAAGTAAGCAAGACAATGCATGATCGTAGTTAGACTTCCCGCAACAGGGCTTTAGGGAAAAGCTATTAGTAAATGACAAATCATAAACTATCTCACTTTCATCAAGCATGGAAAGCAGGAGTAATTTTGCTGTGACCTGCAGAGAGCATGTGATGTTTGCGTTTCTTTCATTGTCCACTGATAGTTTCACATTCAAAGGACAGGTTAACCTCCCTTCTGGAAGGGAAAGAAAGAGGTCTTTAGAAACACAACTCGAGTATCCAGGTAATCTGAGAAAATTGTATTCTTTGAAAAAAATATAGAGTTTCAATCTTAATACAAAGGAGAAGGATCTGAAGGGGCAAAGAGATTCTCTTGCTATTCTTCTCCCCATTTTGTGTCATTGGCAGCTGTAACACCAGCACTCTTTAATTTCATGTTCAACATTGAGAGAAAATGTGGCACTCAAGGTCATTGAAAAGTTAATAAAAGGAGGCATACTTTGCTCCTAGCACTCTGAGAGTGTGCAACAGTGGTACTTACCTTCCCTGGACATGTTGCCCTTCTAACGCGTGTGGAAATGTGTCTGGTCATCAGGGCAGAATATGGTGAAGGACATGGTGGGTTGTTGTGTCTTCAGAAATCCATCAAGTCGAAGGGGCATTGACTGTTGGGACTGGGACTTTTTATACCTTTAGATGGAGATGTGCTAGTAAGAACACGTTTTATAATTCATTCTGCAGGGGAAAATGTTGGCGAGACACACTTTCAAGTTTAATCCGCACTGTTCTCATTTTCTCCCTCACTTTCTTAAATCCAGACAATCGACAAAACAACAAAACCAGCCCTAATTTGGAGCATTTACTGATTTCTGAGCTGTAAATGTTCACACTGAAAACTAAATAACCTGCTCTCTGGGCAGGTAGGAGCTGGCTTCAGCACACTCCTGCCTGTAGGTATGCAATAAGCTACATCAGAAAACCCAGAGCCATTCAGGTCTCTGGGACTGCTTTGTTTCTTTTTTGAGGAAACTAACTCCTCTGGGAAAAAGGACTGAAGAGGGGCTGTGGCCTGCCCCATATTGTGGGTAAGAGGAAAGAAGCTGCCTTAGGGAAACACCGGTAAATATTCCTACTATCACATTGTGTTAAGAAGTTGGATGATGAGGGTGTGATATAGAAGAGAAAAGAAAAAAGACAGACATAAATAAAAGATATGTGATTCTTCCCAAAGAGGAGAGAGCTGCCCCCCTTCAGGAAGAAGCAGCTGCTTGTTCTCCAGGGAATAATGATCTCTTTCTACAGGTATTGTCAGGTGAGAGATCATCCAGGAAGTGTCAGTGAAGCCAGATCCCAGCAGGCTAGTCAGAACAGAAGTGCAGACAGAACCAGAGGGTTACACAGGGAAACAAGGCCAACTCAGCACCTGGGCAAAAGTGCCAAGAGAGATGTCATCACTGTGATCTCTGACACCCTTCTGGGGTTTATCAGGGCAACATCAGGGGAAAGAACCAACTCCTGAGTGAGAGTCATGCAAAGACGACAAAGAGACCAACTGAGGCTCGAATCTGCAGTAGACCACCTGAAGGTGGAGAGATAAGCCAGAAATTAAAGCAGAAATATAAGGAGGTCTAATGCTAACAGATGGGATTAGATTGGCAGTGATAGTGATAGCAACAGGGGCATTCAGATTTTGGGGACTGGGCTGAACTTGGCTTATCTAACACATCCAAGAGAGCAAGACAGGATTCCCATTTCAAACACAAAGAAGAAATTTTATCAGGTAAGGGAAGCTGAAGAGGCAGACTTAGAAAGAAAAGAATAATTCCACAATCGCAAGGAAAGCCTCAGAGGAAAACAAAAATGCTTGACCACAGGTACAAGAGTGATAAGGAGAAATTAAGCAAGAGGTAATAGCAAAATTGCAAGTGAAATTAAAGTTCAGAAAAAAAAACTGAGAGAACAGACAATTTAGAGAAAAAGGGGCATAAGGAGTTAGTGATTTAAGGGAATTAAAGGAGTCAGAATAGAAGCCAGGCCAGGATAAAAAAATCGAATTAACATTATATATACTGAACCCCATATTCCCTTGTAAGTTAATCTGTTAACCTCTCTCTCTCTGTCTTTTCTTTCCTCCCTCCCTTCCCTTCCTCTCTCATCACTAGTAAGTGTCACTGTGAGTAAAATTTTGTCTGTATTAGGGTTTTACCGCCATAAGAACATGGGAGGTATTGAAAAATGACAAAGAACAAGCATGGATCCAAAGAAGAGATGCGAACATGCCACCACCCCAGTACTTTGCAAACATTGGAATTCATTTATGGAACATTGAATAATACATTTTCAGAGTTGTTCCATCTATTCATTAGTTTGGATGACTTTTTCCTCTTATTTTTTTCTTTAAAAATAATATTTGTTATTTGGGATGACTCTTTGGAAGGGGAAAGATTGGTTGGTTGTTGTTCTTAGTTCTCAAAGAGGACCAAATTGACATCACATTGGTGTGGGATTCTCTAAATTTGCGCATCTCACATTTCTTTTGAGCTACTTCAGTTTTGCTTCACTCATAGAGCACAGAACCTTCTCTTATGAGGGCACACCCTGATGAATGGTCCTGTGCCAGCATCACCCATGTTATATTATCAATTCCAAAGTTTTTAAGAGAGACCTTGAGAGTGTCCTTGTATTGATTCTTCTGACCACCATGTGAACACTTGCTCTGGGTGAGTTCTCCACAACATACTCTTTTGGACTACAGTATATCCCTGGAATGTATACTACCAAGCTAAGTGAACTTAGTCACAGCATTCAAAGCTTCTCCATTTGCTGTAATATGGATGGTGTGGTGGTGGCTGATGGAGCACCTGTGTTTTCTTGGTGTTAATTGTTAGGCCAAAATTAGCACAAGCAGCAAAGAATGGATCCATACTTTGTTGTATCATAGCTTCAGAGGCTGCCTTGAATGCACAATTATCTACAAACAGAAAATCATGCACCAACTCTCCCTCCATTCTTGTCTTGGCTTGTAGACTTTTCAAGTCATTGCTGGCAAGATTCTTACCAGAGTCCTCTTTAACAGGCTGGAAGATGGTCATCTACTTGAGAGCCAATGTGCTTCAAAAATGGGGGAGGAACAGTTGATTTTGTGTTTGCTGCCCGACAACTCCAGGAGAAATGCCAGGAGCAGGACAGAGTACACAATATTTGTAGATCTCACCAAGGCCTTTGATACTGTGAGCTGTGAGGGCTTATGGAAAATTATGTCAAAATTTGGTTGCCAATTCTCGTGTTTATTCTCCAGAGGGCCCGGTCGAGGAGTTGGGCTGCTACGGCTGCAGAAGCAGCAGCAGGGATAGGGAAGGGAGAAGGGCAGGGAGCCAGGGTGCTGAACAGGCTGAGAGGCCTCTGCTGGAACCCCCCACCCCCACCCCTCAGTCAGTGGATTAACCCTGCTCCTTTCCACCAGCACCTCAGCAGAGCACCCCCTGGAAGGATCCCTGTATGGTGATGAACTGAGGTTTGGGCCCCGCAGCAGCCATAGCAGCCCCACCACCTGGAGGACAATGGCTGCTGCCCATGGTATCTCCATGATGGCAGCTTCAAAGTAATGCTAGACTGTGCCTCACCCTCTATTTTCATTAGGGAAATGGAAGTAACTGGAGGCATCTATACTGAACCCAGCCTAGGGTAACCTCCTTGGCTGATCCCCAAGGAATCTTGAGATTAGAGACTTTGACCAGGGCTTTCTTCCCTGATTAACCCTTTCCAGATGCCTGCTGTCCCCAGGATTGCTGATCATAAGCATGTAGTTGGTATGGGTCCTACAGGACAATGGCTGCTGCCCAGCTAGAACCTGAACTGTCCCTCGATGTCCTCATGAGGGCAGCTTCAAAGTACATAATGCTAGACTGTGCCTCACACCCCAGTTTCACTACAGAAATGGAAGTAACTGAAGACATCAGGGACATCTGCATGGAACCTAGCCTGGGGCAACCTCCTTGGCTGAGAAACTTTGACCAGGCCCTTCTTTCCTGATTAACCCTTTCCAGATGCCTGATCCAAAGCCCAGAACACCCCTATCCCCACTTGCAGGTGAGAACAGTAACAGTTCATCCTATTGGACCCTACCGCATGGTCAATATGGGATAGCAACACCCCCCCCCCTCAAAAAAAGAAAAACAAACGAGGACAGAGATTTGGACTCCCCTGCAGCCTTGGTTGCCATTCTCAGATGTGTGCCATTTCCCATACAGAGGAGGTTGGAAAGACAGTGACCTTCTGGATCCCTCCCCTTCATGAGGCCAGCACAGAGGATGGACTTGGCTGCTCCCTTGGCAGCCCTCACTCTGTATCCCTTTAATGCCTGCTTCATCTTGGGTGTTGTTTGGTCTTATGTATGTTGTCCCCCAGCTCCCATCTGGCATTGTCAGTGCCTGGTCAGCATGGACGGCCCTGACCTGCAGAATTTCTCCTCTCCTTAAGAGGGCCAAGCATAGGGCTCGTTAGGCCCACTTGAAAAGACTCTAAGACTGACCTAAAGGTGAGAGGCAAGGTTCCCTGTTACCTCCCAATACACAGCTGCAACCTGGGTCCCTTTTCTCACTGGGCCCCTAATGTAAGCTGCCTGGGAAGTGGTGTCCAGACTCTTTCCTCCTCTGCTCCTTCCAACACTAACTGTGGCCTGGGCCCCAGCATCCAAGAAGAAAATGTGACTTGACCTTTAATGACAAGTACAAGAAGCTTGCCTCCTTTAGTTTGGCTGCTTTCACAGCACTAACACCTTATCTCCTATGAACCTTATATGAAAATGGAACATGCAAATAAAGCATTCCTTTCTCAGGAAAAAAAAAAATTGGTTGCCTGGAGAAGTTCATCGGCATTGCATGTCAATTTTACAACAGCATGCTTGCCTGGGTTCTGGATAATGGGTGATGCTCTTATGCTTTCCTAGTCACCAATGGAGGGAAACAAGGCTGTGTGCTTGCCCCCATGATGTTTTCAGCCGTGTTGTCAAATGCCTTCAGTGAGTACAAACTTGGCATCCAGGTGTAAGATAAATTGTAAAATGTAAAGTTCCATTTCCACACAGATGGAGCCATAGGGCCCCTCTCCTGAAACAAGTTTCCATACGGAGGGCTCTGACCTTGTGACAACCTGAGGGTTGCTGAGATAAGAAAACAAAACAAAACAAAACTTGAATACTCAGCAAGGTATGGTGAGGGCGGGGCTCAGAAACCTTGGTCAGCAACAATATAGCAACTGGTAACTAAAATGGGCATATAAAGAATGATGTAACAGGGGAGGATCAGGACCAATCTTAGGACCAATCCTGATCTAGAGGAGAGGGGTTACTACTAACCTGATGTAGAGCGGAGGGGTTGCACTAACCCTATAAAGCTCACTCTTGCTTTTGTACCCAGTATACTCTTTCTTTCTGAAGAGTTGTGCCCACTTCTCTGGAGAAATGAAGGAGGAAACCCTTCAGTCTCTTGAACAAAAAAACACTTGAGACTCCAACTTTGGAATTGAGTCTGGGGTCTTCTTTATATCAAAAGTCAGCAATTGCACTGATGGAAGGGGAAAGGAGAGTAATGATGAAAGAAAGAAATTTTGATGATATAAAAAACAAAATACGTCACAGAAAATTTATTTTAAGAAAAGAATGTAGGAGGCCAGATTCTTTCTAAACCTCAGATTTTTTCTCCCACTATGTGGCTCTCGAGATGTGATTTTCCTTTGGCCCACACCTCTCTCCCTCCCCTTACTCAGAGAATAAATAATCCCTGAGGCACCTCATTTTAAACAACATGTGAAAGGTTTAAAAAATGACTGTGCTTATTTTAGGGCAAAGGTAGGAAAAACCTTCCATCCAGTTTGCTTCTCTCTTTTTAGAAGTTTATCAATATGAGTAATAATCATCAAATCCATAAATATGTCTCAGGGTTACATTTTGGAACCCTTCTGTTAGTAAATCCTAACGTTTTAGATCAGGGCAGTATGATCTATGCAGCCCACCTACAAGTATAGAAATTTACATAAATGCTTTAGTAAATGAAGCACACCTACGGGAAAGCTCTCACTAAAATGGCAAATCAAAATATATTGTCTATTGTTTCAATAAAAACCTAAGGTTGGACAGCCCTGTTTTAGATGGAGGTTACATTCCTAAGCCATTTAGGTTTGTGCTTGTCAATCAAGGTAATCACTGGTGTCTTCCATGTTATTCCCCACTTGCATATAATTAATACACAGGTATATATCACAAAATCGTTATGATCAATCATAGGTTTTTTTTTTAAATATGAAACTAAATTAAGAATTAGAGAGAACAGTCTCTATGAAGCACCTGTTAGCAACAGGCACTGGAAAAAAATGGGGGGAGAGGTAAAATTAAACCTTTTACTGCTTTTCAGTGGTTCTTAAAAGAATGGTTACAACTACTAGCCTCATTCTTTTTGAATCAACCTTAGACAGAATCTTTTGAATAAGTAGAACATTGTGTGGGAAAAGATCTTGTCCTATCAGCACCCTATTGTTAGGCTATTCGAAGCATTCGTAATCATATTGCTAGTACTCCACTCACTCAGCCAATTATTCTCCCTTCTCAGTTTTTGTCTCCTCTTCCTCCTTTGTTAAGGACTCATTCAAAGATTCTCAGAGTAAAAATATCAAAGAAAGAGAAAAAGAACCCATATCTACAAATGTTTTATAGTAGCTCTTTTGGTTGTGCCAAAGAATTGGAAACAGAAGGGATACCCATCAGTTGGGGAATGGCTGAATGAGTTATGGTGTATGATTAGGATGGAACACCATTCTGCTGTAAATGATGAAGGGGATGGTTTCAGACAAACCTGAGAAGACTAGTATGAACTGATGCAAAGTGAAGTGAGCAGAATCAGAAGAACATGTTAGACAATAATAATAATAAACAACCTTAAAAGACTTAGGACCTTTGACTCAACACAACGATCAGTCCACAGGACTCATGATGAAACACGCTCCTTACTTCCAGATAGCAGGCTTATAGATTCAGAGTAGAGACTGAAATATATCTCCTTCCTTCCCCCCTTTTCTTTCCTCTCTCCTTTCTTTTCATAACTGAAATTTTTTTTTAAGAAAAGTTTAATTAAAAACAAACAACTCTTGGAGTAGCAAGTAATTGCCCTAGCCCAGATCTGATGATAGCCTGAATCTCCGTGGGTATAGGGCACACATGAGGCCAAAGCAATTCACATCTTTGGTGATTCAGGGCTTTGATAACCTTTTCTTTCTCGAGTAGTATCGCAAAGTTTGTTATGAGGTGTAGTGTTTGTGAGGGACCAGTCACTCCACTGATGGCTGGTTCCTTGTAGGACACAGGTAGGTGGCTCTGGTAGCTAGAGACACAGTGGATTGAGTGCTGGGCCTGGAATCAGGACTATCCAAGTTCATATCTGTCCTCAGATACTTATCAACTGTGAGACCCTGGTTGAGTCACTTGACCTTTGTTTACCTCAGTTTTCTCAGCTATAAAATGGAGATGATAATAGAACATACCTGCTAGCAGTGCTATGAGAATAAGATGAGATAATATTTATAAAAGCACTCAACACAGTGTCTGGCACATAGTAGGCCCCCTATAAATGCTTATTCTTTCCCCACTCTCCTATCCACTGCTACACTAGGTCAAGCACATCATTAGGCTATAAAGCTGACTCCATACCGGGTTTACCTGGGCTGGCCACACAATTCATTTTGCTGCTGGATTGAATGGGGCACATTCCCCAACCGCAGGGCTACAGCTGCCCAGGCTAGGAATGGTTGGATTACTTTGCCAATAGATTCCTCTGGGAGTGGAACATCTTCACTGGGCAGATTGAGGTGCTGGGGTCCCTGGACCTACTTTTTGTAAGGGCAGCTGCGATGCTCACCGTGTGGGTCAGAGACCATTACTCGCATTAACAACAGACTGAGACCGTGCTTGAGAGAAGTCAAAAAGGAATTTTATTGCTTTCTCACGAGAAAGGATGCCACCGGGGCTCTTTAATTATGTTTTACATTTATTCGGTCTGAATAAATGGCCATGTCACCTGAACAGAATACAGAAAAGTACAAAGGACACAGACGTATGCCAGTCCTTTTATAGACCCTCCCTTTGAATCTCCTGCCAAGCTCTTCATTGGCCAGATACAACCCCCTGATTGCCTACGTCATGCCCTCCTCAAATGGCTTGTCTAAGCATGCATACAAGCCTCTGACCTTTCACCTGACCGACCCGAGGCCTGGGTTTCTGCTAGATCAGAGCTCTGATTAGAAGTAGTTCCAGTCACCTGACTTACATTCTGCTAAAGCTGGGGTGGGGGAGGGGAAGAGGGACGCCTTCAACTCTGTGGAAACAAAACTATTCTCCCATCTCTTGCACTCACTAACTTCAACCTTTGGCCAGGGCGAATGTTACAATGCTCTTTTCCGTAAGGGTAATGACGGCCTCAGATTCATAGAAGTTTCTCCTCCTTGACTGTGCTCTGAGATTTGTCGCCTCTAGCTTCTCCTGTTCCACAATCTTTTCGGTTTCATTGGTCATAGGATCATAAATTAGAGCTGGAAGGAACTTTAGAGATCATTACATCCAATCCCTTCATTTTACAGATGAGGAAACTGAGGCACAGAGAGGTTAAGTGATTTTCCCCAGAGTCACATATCTAGTAAATATCTGAGGCAGGACTCGAGCTCAGCTCTTCCTAACTAATTTCTACACTCTATCCACAACGTCATTTCCTGCTTCTATCCCTAAATGAAAGACATCACCATTATTTATGTAGAATTATACTGGAGTTACACTTAATTTTTTTCCAGCACCCCTAGAGTTTATTTCCCCCTGTAACAGATGCCCATGGGCCTCAGCCCCAGCTTGGAGCATGCTGTGCAGTTAAGAGATCTCTAAGCATCTTAAAGGATGCAGATTGGGGGAAGAGGAAGAAGAGATGGGGAGGGGGGATGGGCTTTTTCCTGGGGCAGGGGGTTTGGGACTCAGCTCTAGCACAATAGACAAGGAGGAGATGTATCTTTGTGAAGAAGCAAGGGCAGGGACTTTGTGGGGAGAGGGAGAGTGGCTTGGCAGCTCAGTCCAGAGCGATGGACCCCCAAACTCCCCCTCCTTGGGCTCCACTTCCTGCTTCTCGCATTCGCAGAGGTCAGTGGCCCGATTCTTTCCAATCCCCACTCTGGGCCTGAGCAGCCTCCAAGGCACTTCACCTGACCAGGTGAAAAGTGAGCCAGTACATGAAAAGGGGCTGGGCAGCCATGGTCAGGTACATGCGCGTCTGGTTCTGGGCATCTCTGACCAGGATGCCTTCAGCTGCCACTTCAGATGGGAATTTCAGTCGAAGGGTCTGGATCATGATGATGAAGATGGCCACACAACATCAGCTAAGCACCAGGTAGTAGCCGGTCCTCCCCCAAAGCAGGCTAGTCACAGCCCCACCAATCATCCCTACATCCTTGTACCCCGAGAAGGCCAGCAGGTTGATGGTGGTGAGGTCTGTGTTGACAGTGACCAGGTAGAGGCTCAGCAGCATGGCCAGCACCTCCATTGTGAGCCAGGCCAGGGCTGAGCTAGCCTGCAGACCCAGGAGGTCCAGGCAGAACCCGTCTTGAGTCCCCAGCACTAGGCCAGCAGCCAGGATGTATGTGATGAAGGCCGTAGCTGGAATGTAGAGATCTGAGGCATTGATGTCAAACCTTGGGGCCACAGGCACGTCTTGCTGGTACTGGACCTCCCAATCCTGGTACAGGTAGGGAAACACCTAGAGCGCTGGTTTCTTCCCTACACACGCAGTGTCCACAGCACAGTAATACTTAGCTTGGTGACAGGAATGAAGCAGTCAATATTCTTGTCCACCAGCTCCTTGCCATGGGCAGCCAGGCTGCTCCCATAGGCTACTGCCATATTGAACACAGGGTCAGTGAGGAAGGCTGGCTGTGAGGGAGAAGCACAGCCCAGGTCCCTGGGGGTCTGGTTGGCCGGATAGCTCCCAGGCCCATGGGTCGAGCTGGTGGCATGGAAGATCTGGTGGGGGTCCACCAAGCTGGGCTCTGCCACAGGTGCTCTCCTCTTCATGGGGTGCCTGGTTGGGCTGGATGCCTTCTGGACCAGGAGAGCCAACCTGGCCTTGATGGACACCAAAAAAAGGCTGGGAGTTACACTTCCTAGATTCCTGTTGGGTCTTAATATCTCTGTCCCTTATGACCTTTTATGACTAAAGTCTAAATGGGTTATGCCATAACAGAGGAACAAATGAAACTAAAACATTTTTTTTAAAAGATGGTGAAAGGAAGAATGGGCAAGGTCTTCTATCATATTAAAAATGAATAGAACAAAGGAAAGAATAAAGCTTTTGTCTTCTAGAAATATTACCTTGTATTAGAGGTATATAGAGAACACAAAGGAAGAATGTGCAAGTCTGTAGGTAATAAAAGAGAGTAGATTAGATTTCAGAATAGAGAGAAAAAGAAATAAAGGAGAGGTGAAATAAATGAACACTTTTCAGAAAAGGATGTCAAAAATAAATTGTTATTCAAGTTAAGAGAGGAGTATGAGTGGGAGAAGAGGGAGGAAAATTGTTATTTAAGTTAGAAGAGGAAAGAGCAAGGAGTTTAACAGGGACCACACTCTCTCCCAGCAGTGTTTGACTATTATGGGAGACCAGTGGGAGCTGCCCTATTAGGAGCAACATGATGACATCACCAGAAGAAGTGGGCATCACAACAATGACTAAGTCATACGCTGCCCCTCTACTCATATTCCTCAATCACAAGCCTTCTCTATTATACATTTATACCTTTGTGATATACATTCCCTATATATATATATGTTCACTTCTACACATGCTCCCATCCTCAGTTTCCTTTGTATCTCTACTCTTCCCAATGATGACACATAATTTGTGGAGGAACATTCCCCATATTTATGGGGAAATGTTTCATTGCTACTTTTCTTACTAAATTTCATGAAATATTTTTTATTTAAACTAATTTTGTTGTCTGGTTGACTAGTAAAGGGAAATACATTGATTGGGTCTTGGGAGCTAAGGTTTTGAGTGGATAAGTACTCTCTGGTGTGCTGGTAATGTTTAACCATCACTTTTCCAAAAATGTATGATATACTTTTAAATTTAAGCTGTATTTAGGAACATTTTCTCCATTATCTTCTTAAGGCTAGACAATTACGACAACAAATAAGCCTTCATTTGTAGTATTTGCCAATTTCTGAGGTTTTAATGCTCGCATTTAAAATTTAATAATGGATTCTTACAAGTCAGTTCAGGCTGGCTTTAGTATACCCCTGTAACATGGCATACCTAGGATCTGTGGTAGTTATGTCTAGGAGATTCACATTAGAGGTGAAGATGCCCCTAGGTGTTATATTTTGTTGCAAGGGAGGGTTCAATGTGGGGATTGAGGGATATGTTGGTAATGACTACATTGAAAAGAAAAATTATTGATGAAACAAACAAAAAAACAACCTAGGGATATTAGATGACTGTGAGCTCACTTTAAGTTAGAGGTTGGAAATTGCGGCCAAAAAAGCCAATGCGATTTTAGACTGACCTGAGAGAAGTATAGTGTTTAGTACTCGGGGAATGAACCAGAGATGTTTAATTTGGAGATGAGATGATTTCGAAGAGAAATGATAGTTATCTCTGAACATTTGAGGGGCTGTGCCATAGAAGAGTGATTGGACTTGTTCAGCTACAGAACAGAGGGCCAATCTAAGATCACTGAGGAGAAATTGATAAGTTGCAAATTTAGGCTTAATGTAGGCTTGAAAAACTTCCCAAGAGCTAGAGGTATCCTAAAGCAGAAGCACTGCCTCAAGAGGTCCCGCCCTCAATGAAGTTTTTTCAAGCAAAGGCTGGATAACCACTTGTTTAGTACGTTTTAGAGGGATCCTTTTGGGGGTATTGATCGGACTAGTCATTTGAGTTGTCATACTTTTCCATTTGGACATTCTGTGATTTTGTTGGTTGACATCCCTCAGACTTAGCTTTTCCCACCTTCCTGAGGGCACTTTTAAAAAGCTAGGGAGGTGGAGGTAGTTCACGGTTTGGTTCTGTGAAATGAAAATGAAATCAGGTTTGCTTTTTCATGTGGCTTATTTCTCTTTCACTTGTTTCCTCACCAACTGGCAAGTGGCCAACTTTATCAGAGCTGAAACATCAGACAGCTAGAGGAGAGCTTCTCAGTTGATAAATATTTGATTTACAAGGTATTGAGAAGTTTAAAGAAATGGAAGGGGTTTTTGCCTAATGGGAGTTGTGTTTAATATAGTAAGGGAGATAACCAATAACCAGATCTGTTTTTCTTTCCCGTGGCCTAACTTTATCAACCTTGTTACATTCCAGATTGTATTGAGCTCAGCTGACAACTAAGCAAAACCAAGGAGGACTGGGATATGCTGCACCCTTCTTCTCTACAACCTGTGATAAATATTGTATGGCTGAGTTGTACTGGGAAAAAATGATTGATCCTTTCTTAG
>CM053623.1:155820721-155839488 GCA_028646595.1 Phalanger gymnotis | reverse complement strand
TTAGTCCTCACAGAATCCATATATCTGTGGTTGTGTATAATGTTCTCCTGGCTCTGCTCCAGTCACTCAGCATTATGTCGTGTAGGTTTTTCCACCTTATGAAATCCATATCATCCCCATTTCTTATAGCACAATAGTATTCCATTACCTTCATATACCACATCTTGTTCAACCATTCCCCAATTGATGGGCATCCCTTTGATTTCCAATTCTTAGCTACCACAAAAAGAGCCACCATAAATGTTTTTGTACATATGGGTCCTTTTCCCACTTGTGTGATCTCTTTGGGATACAACCCTAGGAGTGGTATTGCTGGGTCAAAGGGTATGAGCATTTTTATAGCCCTTTGGGCATAGGTCCAAATCTCTCTCCAAAATGGCTGGATCAGTTCACAATTCCACCAGCAAGATAACAATGTTCCAATTTTCCCACATCCTCTCCAGCATTTATCATTTTCCTGTTTTGTTATTTTATCCAATCTTACAGGAGAGATGTGATATCTAAGAGTTGTTTTTATTTGTATTTCTCTAATCAGTAGTGATTTGGAGCATTTTTTCATATGCCTATAGACATCTTTAATTTCTTCCTCTGAAAACTGCCTGTTCATATCCTTTGACCATTTCTCAATTGGCGAATGACTTGTATTCCTATATGTTTGGCTTAGTTCCCTGTATACAGTCTTATCCTTTCGGAGGATTATTTTGGCATCTGTATGGTGGATCTATAGGGAAGAGAATGGAAGGTAAATAACATTTGGGATGCTATTGAAGTAGTTCACATGAGATGTAATAAGGGACTGAACTAGGTGAAATCTGACAAAATCAGGAGTAGTGACTGTGTGAGTGGAGAGAGATATCAGAGAGGTAGAAGCAGTAATGCTTGGAAAGAGTTCAAGATTCATTCATTAGTTTGTTTCTTTATGCAACAAGCACTAATTTTATACCTACTCCAAGGTTGTGTACTTGATGATTTGGACAATGCTAGTAACTTCAACAAAAACAGGGAAGTTTAGTAAAAGGGTGGATTTAAGTGGAAATGACTAATTATATTTTGTGTATATTGAGCTTAAGATGCCTATCAGGCTAACCAGACAGAGATGTAAAACTGGAACTCAAGAGACAGATTAGAGTGGGATATATAGATCTATTAGTCAACTGCATAGAGAAGATAATCGAAACCATAGGAAGTGATGAGACCTCCAAGAGAGAAAGCATAGAGAGAAAAGAGGGTTCAACAAAGGGCATTAAAGGACAGCCGTAGGTGGGAATGGATGATCACCCAGCAAAGAAAACTGAGAAGCAATTGTTTACATAGAAGGAAATCAAGAGAGGGAAGGGTCATTGAAGCTGAGAATTTAAGAGGAAGAGATTGACTGAGTCAAGAGTTTTCTAGAGATCAGGAAAGTTGAGAACTAAAAAAAATGACCATTGGATTTATCAGTTAAAAGATTTTTGTTATCCTTACAGAGAGCAGTTTTAGTCAAGTGGTAAGAATGGAAGCCACCGGAGTATCACCTCTGCATTCTTGTATGGATGATATGATTCTCAAGGTTGAACTAGCCTCCTTGGATGCCATATCACATTCATATTGATTCATATTGACTTTATAGTCCACTAAAATCACCAGATATTTTTCAGATAAATTCTTGTAGAACAATGTTTCGCTTATTTTGGATGTGTCACATGCTTGATTTTTTTAAACCCAAATATAATTTATCCTTCTTAAATTTCATTTTATTCAGTTCAGTCTAAAGTTTTAGCCCGTCAACAAATTTTTTGTATCTTGCCTCTTTCATCTCATTAATTTACCCATATAGACTTATGTCATATTCAAATTTGATAAGCATGCTGCTTGTGCTTTTGTTCTAGGGTGGCATAGAAATGTTAGATAACACAGGTCCTTGGGGTACTCCATTGAGGATTTCCTTACAAGTTGACCTCAAGTTATTAACGACTATTCTTTGGGCCCATCCATTCAATGAGTTCCAGATTTCTTTAACTGCACCATTATCTAGCCTGTATCTCACCATGTTTTTTGGAAGAAGAACACTAGAGACTTTATAACTTTCTCATAATCTACCAGTCTAGCAACCTTGAGAAATTTTGACTAGATGATCTCAAATATCATTTACAGATTTAAAAAGTAAAATTCTGTGAATTGAAGTGAATTTTATCATTATTACTACCACATTTTGTAGTTCAGCTAAACAGGCCCTTAGGAAATATATTTAAAAGATCCATGGCTTCCATTTAAAAGATTCAAAGATCCATGGCTTCATCTAATGTAGGTCAAAACTTTTCTACAACCTTACACATGTTCTTTCATATTTGCTGTGGTCAAAAATTCCTCATCTTTCAATCAGTGTAGTGAACTGGTCGGTGGACCATAGACCAGGTTTAAACTAGAGCATCAGAGTGATGAGTTTTAAAACTTACCCTTTTCTTCTCCTCAACAACATAGTACATAAAAAAGCATTAAAAAACTGAATCAAGTTGCATTTGGATAAGGTAAAATATTGATTGTAATTTCAGAAGTAATATATAGCAAGAATTCATTTCTTTATAAAATTCCCTATGCTTATCTTTTATACAAACATTGGAAATTGACCATTGCACCAAATTTAGGAGCCATTTACATTTTTTGGATTTGAACTTCCATTGAAAATTGTGCAAACTGATATCTGAATCCTGATGAATGCTGTTGATATGAAATACCCTGGTCAGAACAAAAGTGCCTCATGAAAGTCATAATAGTAAAAAAAATGAGGTAGCCAATGGGTAGAGTTAATTGTTAAGACTCCAAAATACATATGCTAAGGTCTTCTTAAAATTGGAAGGCACTAATTGGTAGAAGGCAATGTGTAGCTTTTTGTGATAGCAAATAGCTGAAAATAAAAGTTTCCCATAAATTGGGGAATGGTTAAACATTGTGATACATAAAAGTAAAGGAATATTATTACTCTGTAAGAAACAATAAATATGAAGAATTCAGAGGTCGAGGCTGGGAAGGACATGAACTTAGATGATGCAAAAGGAAGTAAGCAGAACCAAGTAAACAATATACAGGTTTCTACAACATTTTAAATGGAAAGATCTAAAAAATAGAACTTAACACTGTATTCTTATAATGACCAAGCTTGATCCTAGAAAGGAGAAAATATATTTTCCTCCTTTCTTTGAAGAAGGGGGAACGATGGATATACAATATTGTGCATACTTTTAGACATAGTTGAAATATTGGTTGGTTTTACTGAAGTAGTTTCTCCACTCATCCCTGACTGAGTTTTTTTTTTAAATGTATTGTTGCAAAGGATGGTTCACTGGATAAGAGTGAAAGGGATGAAACATTTAAAAATGAAAGTGATATAAAAACAGAAGATTTGGATAGATTAAAAAAATGAGTTGCTTCCTTGTGCTTACCAGGTTATAGTATACTGTCAGAAGTTAACATGCAAAAATCATTCACCACTGGTGAATCACTTTTAATGACATTAACATAAAATTTTTTCCTCTCAGTTCTCCTGATTGTGATAGAAATGGAGGTAAGCACTAGAATGCAGATTCTGGATGTCTTTACTCTCTTTGTCTGTAAATGATATGAAAATATCCAACTGAGAGTTTCTCTGAGTTTATCATTTTGATTCATGCCATCAATTAGGAAGGGTGTGCAAACTACTACAGATTTTTAGGAATCGATGGCATTAACTCAAAAAAAAGTATAGTGACATATTTTTAGGAAGTATGTATATGTGCATGTGCAGGTATGGGTTTGTACCACAAAATACAAACTTAGCTAAAAGTCAAGTACATAAGTCATTGGCACCTTAGGGTGGCAGCAGCTTATCCACAATTGACTTAAGCAGATGTAGCTACTGTTATTATCTTGCATTTGAACATTTATGAATAAATTTCCTCATCCTGAGGCACACAAACACAGGTATTCATGAAAGAACCTACACAAATCTCTTTATTTTTAGGAGATTACATAAAATATTTATGGTCCTCTATCTTTCCAACCAATTACTTTTTCTAAGAAAAAAAGATACATATGAAATGTGATTAAAATTTCACCTTACGACAAATAACGTGTAATTAACTCCTACATTTCCACATTTCTTTCAGATATGGTTGGTATATGTCAGAAAATAGCTATCACTTTTGAACAAACTAGCAATACTCCATATCAACTGTGGCAGGCAAGTCAAAACACAATGTAGATTTCTTATCAATCAGAATGTCAAACGATCTCATTATAGTTTCAGGTCTGTATGTAGATGCATTTCAACTACTCAGCCTTTTCTGCAAGAAGCCTTAGTAAAGATTAAGTCATTTACCAGCGACAGTTGGCTAAGGCAAGTGAGTGGAAGCTTTGATGATCCTTGTCAATTACTTTCCAGTAACTTTGCTTTAGACGGTGGGGTATTAGGAATAACCATTGTCACAGTTATTACTAAGACATGCCTGTAATTCTTTTGAAAGAATATTCCTTCCTTAAGTTTTTCTTCCACCTGGTTTTGAGACCCTTACTCTTCGATTGTGCTTGAAAACGATTGGGTCAAACAGTTGCTTTGCAAATTAATTAACAGAACGTTATTGCCTGGGATTTCCCCCCTTTTCTAGAAGAGTAAGAGGTAAAGTTGACTTAATAAGTGAGTCTCTAGTCTTTTGTGCACAAATATCTCATAATTAAATAATTAATATCATATTTACTCCTAAGCATTTGATATTCCTATGACAATTTTTTGAAAGCCTATTTTTCCCTTCTCCAAATTGATCCCCTTTTATTTTGAACACAATTTTCTTTCTTGATTTGGTTCGTCTGGTAGTCAGATATGGTGTATACTCATGGTATGCCTCATAAGCCTGAGGCAAATTAAAATGTAGACTTAGGACATTCAATTGATAAGTTAGTCATTGAAAACATTTATTCACTATGCTAGGCACTGAGGGCCAGAAAAGACAAAACTGAAACAGTCCCTTCACTCAAGGAGTTTATATTCTGTCAAAAGAACTTACACTGGAACATAGTCTAAAAGCACAAACCTCAAGCATCAGTTCGTATAAGGGTCTTGCATCATTTCCAGTAGCTCTCACTTGCTGTTAGGGACAGGTGGCCTTTAGGGACATTCTTTCAGAAGCCATTAGCCATACTAGTTTAAAGCTGACTAGAGTTCAGTGATATGATATACTTAAAAGTACAAGCCTTAATCTGTTACACAAATGTGGGCTATTATCCTTAAATATGACCTCCAGTAACCTGTTCAGCTTAGACTAGTTCCCTAGGCTCTAGCCTTCTATCTACAAATAGGCACAGGTGGGAATGAGATCTCCCCAGCAAGGATTCACTCTCAGGAACAAAGGTGCATGCTTCTATGCTCATGCACGCGCGCGCGCACACACACAGACACACAGACACACACACACCTACTCAGGCAAAAAATGAATTATACACCCTATACCACAAGGATGATACCTCAGGGAACTAGTTCCCACCCAACCTCCCTTGCTCTACAGAGTCAGCAACTTGTCATAACTTCTTAGCGAGGCTTGAAAGGGGCTGATCAGAATAACCAGCACTGGGAGGCCTCTGGTACTGATTTATATAGGGCACTACTTCGACGTAGGGGGCAGAGGCTACTCTGCAGGGATAACTCTAACTGTGCCAGATGGTAACTTGTTTACAACCTACTGCATCTGTGTCTCTGAGCCCTGTGGCTGTTCTGCAGTGATGTTGCTGACAGTCATCAGCTCTGATCTGCTGACAGCTTGTGATGTATTTATATAGCGCATACAAATCTTAATCTTCCATGTGCATGAGTGGCTGAACACTCTAGGAATGACTCTAGCTGCTTCTGATCTTGGATTTTCAAAATACTGTTTCTCTTTTCTCCAAGAAATTAATAATATTCAAAACCATCTGGAATAGTGTGTCTAGATCTGGGTGCCACAATTTAGGAGAAAAATTGACAAACTGGAATGTGTCCAGAAGAGCATGACAAAGATGTGAGGATATGAAAGTCAATATCACATGAGGATTAGTTGAAAGCACTGGGGATGTTTTAACCCAGAGAAGGGAAGGCATAATAGCTTGTCTTTAAGCAGTTGAAGGACTGTCATATGGAAGAGGAGTTGGGCTGGTTCTGTTCGGCCTCAGAGGACACAGCTGAGTAATGAGTAGAGGCAGAAGAGAGACACACTTAGGCTAAAGTGAGGAAAAACTTACTGACGATTAGAATTGTCCAAAAGTGAAATGCTTGGCTATGGGAGTCAGCGAGACCCTTATCACAGGAGGTCTCCAAACAATGACTGGATGATTAGGGTTATGAAACTCTATGTTCATAATAGGCATGCTGTTAGAGAGATTGTAAAATATAAGTGTAGAATCCATTAAATAACTCCCTTTGTGAGTTTCTCTCCATAACAGTTGGGAAGGTTATAGATCCTGTCTTTCTCTTTTTCTGTCCTTTATCACACTTTTCCCCCCTGGGGATTCCTGTGATACAGGTTGGGATAGGGAATCTCTGAGGCTACTTCCAACTTAAAACTAACAACTGGTATGTAACAGTTGATACCAAATTACCTCTGGACTCCCTTGATCCACAACTCTGGTAGACAATGAGTTGAGGCGGATTGGATTGAGATGACGTGATTTTCTGCTTATTATTAGAGAAGGGAGCCCTTAATTCAGTATTGACTCCTTCCTTGGAAAAGGAAAACCATTTTCATTGACCTTTGTAGCCAGCAAAGTTTGTAGAAGTTAAGACATTGTTTCTGCCTCAGGTAAATTATAGAGGAGCAAGGTCTGTATCCTGAAGATGTGGGCAAGGATTCGAAAAAGGTCTTTGGAAGTCTTTCTCTTCACGACAGCTGCAGACTCTTGGTTCTGCTCCCATTCTTTCCTCTGCCTGAAAGCCAAGGCAGCAGGAGCCTCTTGAGTCTACTTTCTATGTCTCCATTTCTCTCTCTGACTCTTCTGGAATGATGGGGCAGCAGGAGAGAGGAGAATGGCTCATCAGTTTTTCTGGAGACAGTGGCGTAATAGAAGGCTACTCTATTGGTCAACGCTTCAGTGATGCTGAGGGTGCCGGACCTCAGGAGACTTGAGATTTTGCAGAATCAGTTAGAAATGGTAGAAAATAGGAGGGCAGGTTTCATTAAATAGTTCCCCCTGTCATCTCAATAATTTGGGAGGATATGGGCAGAGTCTTCCCCAAAGTCCTCCTTTACTATCTCTTATAACACATTTTCCTGGGATGTTATGTTGTAAAATGCAGGTTGGACTAGGGCAGGAGTTCTTAATCTTTTCAGTGTTGTGGAACCCTTTGGCAGTCTAGGGAAGTCTATTGACCCTTTTCCTGAACAGTGCGTAAAATAAAATACATGGGATTACAAAGAAACTCATCATATTAAAATCTAATTATCAAGCTTAAAAATAATTCACAGACCCCAGTCTGAGAACCCCTGGACTGGGGGATTTCCAAGGCTCCTTCCAACTTAGAGATTCTATGAAAGCCTAGCAAAATAAACCATAAATAATTTTTGTATATAGTGAGGGAAAGGAAAGACAAGCACTTATATCCTTATTATGAGGCCAAGAACTGGGTTAAGCACTTTATAAATGTTATCTCATTTCATTCATTCTTATAACAACCCTGCAAGGTAGGTGCTATTATTACCCCCATTTTATAATTGAGGAAACTGAGGCAAACAGGTTAAGTGACTTGCCCAGGATCACACAGTGAATAAGTGCTCGAGGCTGAATTTGAACCCATGTCTTTCTAACTCCAAGTCCAGGACTCTATCCACTGACTACCTCAATCTAGGAAAATGAATATTAAACAATATTAAACAATTAATCAAACAGTAGATTTTATCTTCTCTTAAAGAGAGTGTTAGCACAGAATGAAAAGAGCAGAACCAAGAGAACATTGTACACAGTAACAGCCACACTGTGTGATGACTGACTTTGATAGACTTTGCTCTTCTCAGTGAAGCAAGGATCTAAGACAACTCCAAAAGACTCATAATGAAAAATGCTATCCACATCCAGAGAAACAACTTTGGAGTCTGAATGCAGATGGAAGCATACTATTTGCTCTCTTTTTCTTTGGTTGTTTTGTTTTGTTTCTTCTTTCTTGTGGTTCCTCCCATTGGTTCTAATTCTTTACATCGTTACTTTACAGGTTGGGATAGGAAATCTATGAGGCTACTTCCAACTTAAAACCAATAACTTGTATACAACAGATGATACCAAACTACTTCTAGATGTCATTACAACATGACTAATGTGAAAATATGTTTAATATGAATGTATATGTAGAATCTATATCAGATTTTATGCTGTCTTGTAGTGGGGGAGGGTTAGGAAGGGGGAGAAGATTTAAAACTCAAATCTTACGGAAGCAAATGTTGAAAACCAAAAAATGAATTATTTTTTAAAAAAGAGTGGTAGTACGGTGGGAAAGGTGATACAACTGAGCGATGGAAAGGTACTGCTCCCAGTTTGAATAAATTTCTAGTGAACTGGTGCTTATGCTCAGGTGCAAATACATATTTAAATAGCAATTAGCTATATTGAGACTACTGATATAGCAATACTGTCCTTGAAAATTCTATGGAATAAAATAAGATTTTTTGTTCTGACGCGGCAAAGTGGCTACAGTGGTACATGGGGAGCTTTCCAAGGAATGTGTTTCCCTCAGGGTGTCTCATGAGTCTGTGGTCAGATTGTTGCACTGGACCGGAGGTCTAGGACTAGTTGCTCTGTGACTTTTTTCTTAGGCTCATGGAAACTCCATACCAGATATGTGTCTTCTACTAACTCTCTTTTTTAAAGTCATGCTGGGGAGGGGGCAGGGATATGACAAAGATCTTTTTTGAATCAATCAGATTAATTGGTTTAAATTAATACTGTATAAAAGATCAATAGAAAGTCTTGCCTATAAATCTAAGTCAAACAACTCTTTGTTATACCACAGCTCAGTAATAGAACAAAATAATTTTAATATCAAAATGTTATTTTGCATTTCATTAACATCAATCAGAATAGAAAATGAACATTGCAGTTCAAAATGTCCTAAAATTTGCTCTCAAATTCTTTTGTATGCAGTCTTCAACAGTTGAATATTCTTGGAATTTTTGAATGTTAATTTAAGTCCTTAAAGAATCAGGCAGTTACTGTGGAAACAGAACCAAACAATGGAAACATTGCTAAATAATTTAGCTACGTAAAAAAAGATACTTCCTTTTGGATTTATTTCCTGAAGAGGAAAATTTATTTCAGTAAAAACTGTGGGTGATCTTTTTTCTTATTTAATATTTTATTTTTTCCCAATTACATGTAAAAACAATTTTAACATTTTTTTCAAATTTTGAGTTCTAAATTCTTTTCCTCCCTCCCCTTTCATTGAAGAGGCAAGCAATTTGACACAGATTATACATGTGTAGTCATGCAAAACACATTTACATGTGTGTCATTCTATGAAAGAAAACACAGACCCCCCCCCAATAAAGAAAGTAAAGAAAAAGTATCTTTGATATACATTCAGGCTCTACCAGTTATTTCTCTGGAGGTAGACCGAACCTTTCATCATGAGTCCTACAGAATTGTCTTGGATGATTATATTGTTGAGAATAGCTATGTTATTCATAGTAGATCATCACAAAACGTTGCTGTTACTGTGTACAATGATCTGGTTCTACTCTTTTCACTTTGCATCAGTTCATGTAAGTCTTTCCAGGTTTTTCTGAGAGTATCACATGCATCATTTCTTAAAGCACAATAGCATTCCATCATAATCATAATCATAATCATAATCACATAAGACTTGTTCAGCCATTCCCCAATTGACGGACATCCCCCCAATTTCTAATTCTTTGCTACCACTAAAAGAGCTGCTGTATATATTTTTGTATACACATGTCCTTTTTCTTTTCTTTTTTTTTTTATCTCTTTGGGATACAGACCTCGTAGTGGTATTGCTAGGTCAAAGAGTATGCATGGTTTTATAGCCCTTTGGGCATAGTTCCAAATTATTTTGTAGAAGGGTTGTATCAGTATACAACTTCACCAGAAGTACATTAGTGTTTTAATTTTCCCACATACTTTGTCATTTTCTTTTTCTGTCCTATTAGCCAATCTGACAGGTGTAAGATAACAGCTCAGAGTTATTTCAAATTGTGTTACCTTATCAATAGTGATTTAGAGCATTTGTTTTTACATGCCTAGAGATAGCTTTGATAACTTTATCTGAAAACTGTCTGTTCTTATCTTTTGACCATTTATTGATTGAGGAATGACTCATTTCTCTGAATTGGACTCAGTTTTCTATATGTTTGAGAAATGATGTCTTTATCAGAGAGAGTTACTATAAAAATTTTTTTCACAGTAATGATTACCAACTATGTATTTCCCTCCATCTTTTTTTCCCTACTCTCTCTCCTTTTACCCTGTTGATTCTCAAAAATGCTTTGCTTCTGACTTTTATTTCCTCCAAACTACCCTCTATTTTCTCAGCTCCACTCCTGACTCCTCTGTTATCCCCTTCCCTTCTGACTTTTCTGTATGGTAAGATGGGTTTCTACACACAACTGAGTGTGTATATTATTCCTTCTTTGAGCCAATTCTGATGAGATCCAGGTTCATGTGTTCCCCTCCCCACATTCCACATTTTCCCCTCCACTGTAAAATCTCTTTCAGGCCTCTTGTATATTGGATAATTTATCCCATTCTACCTCTCCCTCTCCCCTTCTCCAAGTGCATTCTTCTTTATCAACTCTTAATTTTATTTTTTAGACAACCATACCATCACATTCAACTCACACCTCTGCTTTCTGTCTGTGCATACTCCTTCTAACTGCCCTCATAATAAGAAAATTTTTAGGAATTATAAATATCATTTTCTCATGTAGGAATATAGGCTGTTTAACCTTATAGGATTCTTTAAGATTTCTCTTTTTTCTTTACCTTTTTATGCTTCTTTTGCATCCTGTATTCGAAAGCCAAATTTTCTATTCAGCTGTGGTATTTTTTTTTTTATCAGGAATGCTTGAAAGACTTCTATTTCATTGAATGTCCAAGTTTCCCCTGAAGTATTGTTGCAACAATCTGCTAGTGGCTGCTGAAGGGGTGTAAGACCCACCAACAACCAGCACACAGAAAGCTGCCAACACAGGTTCTTTTGATCTGCTTTACTAAGGAGTGCAACGTTAAGGGGTTAACAATCTTACTTTATTCCAACATACAAATATCATTCGCTCAGGGGGAAAAGCCAGCACCCTGAGCTTCAGAGCAAATACAAACAAATTACAAACATCAACAGACAGACCTTGTCTGATTCAAATCTTAATGCATAGTTACCAGAGTTTAACAAAGTCTGAACATCCAGGTTTATAAGCTGTAGGGCTCCTAACTGCAGCTGCCCAGAGTCTCCACATCACCACTCCACCAAGAGTGAGAGCCTTTCTCAAATAGCTTTGTTCTCTCTTTTTATACACTCTTTAGCTGTCATCAAACGTCATCTGAGTGACCAGAACTCAGGCTCCTACTATTGACTCTGGTCTTAGCAACTCCCCTTAGGACCACTGAGGGCTTCATGCCCACATAGGCTTAACACCTAGTAGATAGGGGTTTGGGCCTGGGGTTTAGCACCTAATAAGACTCAATCGAAGACACCCAAATTAATTGATATTACAAGGATTATACTCAGTTTTGCTGGGTAGGTGATTCTTGGTTGTTATCCTAGCTCTTTTGCCCTCCAGAATATCATATTCCAGGTCCTATGGTCCTTTAATGCAGAAGTGGCTAAATCATATGTTAACCTGATTGTGGCTCCATGATATTTGAATTGTTTCTTTTCAGCTGCTTGCTATATTTTCTCCTTGATCCAGGAGGTCTGGAATTTGATTATAATATTCCTGGGAGTTTTCATTTTGTTTTTCATGTTTTATTTTGATTAGTGCATTCTTTCAATTTCTGTTTTACACTCTGGTTCTAGAATATCAGAGCAGTTTTTCTTGATAATTTCTTGAAGGGTGACTTTAAAGTAGTCCAATAATTCTTAAATTATGTCTTCTGGATGTATTTGCCAGGTCATTTGTTTTTGCAATGAGGTATTTTGCATTTTCTATTTTTTTATTTTTTGGTTTTGTTTGATTGTTTCTTGATGTCTCATAAAGTCATTAGCTTCCACTTGCCCAATTCTAACTTTTAAGGAATTATTTTCAGTGAGTTTTTGTACCTCCTTTTCTATTTGGCCAGTTCTACTTTTTAAGGAGTTCTTCTCTTCAGTGAATTTCTATATATCTTTTTCCATTTGGCCAATTCTGCTTCTCAAGGCATTCTTCTCTTCATTGGATTTTTGTGCTTTTTTTGCTATTTGGCCTATTTTGTTTTTTAAGGTGTAATTTTCTTCAGTATTTTTTGTGTGAGTGCCTCCTTTACCAAGCTGTTGATTCCTTTTTCATTATTTTCTTGCATTACTTTCATTTTTCTTCCCAATTTTTCCTCTACCACTCTTACTTGATTTTTAAAATCCTTTTGGAGCTCTTCCATAGCCTGAGATGAATTCATATTTTTCTTGGAGGCATTGGATGCAGAAATTTTGATTTCGTTGTCTTCTTCTGAGTGTGTGTTTTGATCTTCTTTGTCATTATAATAACTTTCTCTGTTTGCTCTTTTGCAAGCCCATTACTTGACTTTTAACTGTATGCTAAAGTGGGGCTCTGCTTCCCAAGAGGAGGGGGCACTATTCCAAGTTTCAGGTTTTTTGTGCAGTTGTTTTCAGAGGTAATTCTGGGGACCTGTAAGTTTTTGGCTCTTCCAAGGTAGTATGATCTAGGGAAAGGTGTTTTTACTATTCTCCTGTACTGTGCACTGGTTTGTGAGTGACCACAAATACTCTTTTCCACCCTGGAACTATGACCAGGGTCCCTGCTCCCCTGGGGCCACAAGCTCAGCTGTGCTAGTGCTCTTACTTGCACTGGGACTAAGACCCAAGACTGAGACCCAGATCCGAATATAGCCAAAGCAACAGAGTCCTGCCTCTGGTGCCAGCAAAGAGACCTATGTAAATCTCCTTCTGACCTGTTGTCTGAATGATACCCTTACCATCTGTGTGCTGAGAGGTCTGCAAACCTCCACTGCTGCCACTGATTCAGACACCAGAGTGCTGCTCCCGGTTTGCTGGGGCCCAATCTGCCTGCTGCCTGTGCTGGACCGCACTCCTCTCTCACCCTGGTGCAATAGACCTTTCCTGCTGACCTTTTAAGTTATCTTGGGCTGGAAAATTGTTCCACTCCATCTTTTTGTGAGTTCTGTCACTCTGTGATTTGTTTAGAGTCATTGTTTAAAGGTATTTGGAGGAGTTTGGGGGAGAGCTCGGGGGAGAGTTCAGGTGAGTCCCTGCCTTTACTCAGCCATCTTGGCTCTGCCTCCAACTGTGGGTGATCTTAAGAGATTTACTGAAACTTTCAGATTAAATAGTCAGGCAGATTAATGGCACTATTATTTTTACAAGCTCATTAAATCCCTTCTCATAGAAATCCTTTAGTTTGCCTCATATTAGGAAAGAGATTTTTACTTTTCACAACACTTTGGCCCCTGAGATGATGATGATTGATGATGATGATGATAGTAATAAGAGTGGAGTCCACCTAGGGAGAGGCCCACCTGTGGGGAGGCCCACATGTTGTGAGGGCCTGTCATTCTGTAGCTCAAAGGGAGGGAGAATAGATATTTTCAGCTTTCTCCCCCCCTACCTTTCTCCAAGGGAGACTTTCATTCCTGCCAGGAGAAAAAGCAGGAGGTTGGAGCTTAAATCTTCAAGAATGTTTGAAGAGAGGGAGTCTTACTGATAAGTGCTAATGTTAGAAGCAGAGCCTTTTCTCTTTAAAAAGAGCAATTCAGCCTCAAATGGCACTGCTGCCGAATACTATCCTGGGCCCTTCTCATGGGTACTGGTACTTGTGTCATTATGGAGAATGTTGGCATGGGACCAGAAGGAACTCTATAAGCCCAGAGGAATGGGTACTTCATTTGGAAGTACCTGACATATGTGGACAGCTTTTGTCCTTTTAGTACATGGTATCTATTTGAGACCTTTCTGGCTGTAATTTATCCCTGCAATAACTCATAACCTCCAATACATCTTACCAGAATGTGTGTGAATTGTGCCTTGGATTTTGTTTTCACATTTTAGTAGTGAGGGCAATGTTTACCACAAAATTGCTCATTCCCCTTCTGTGTTGGTAAGCAAAATGGGCTCTTAGCACTCAGTTCAACCAAGTGCCCTTGAAGAGTTTGGCTTTTGTTTCTTTGATTAATTCAGTGTATTTCATTGAGTCTTACTAGGTGCTAAGCCCTAGGCCCAAACCCTTATTAGGTGCTAAGCCTATGTGGGTGTGAAGCTCCTGGGGTACCAAGGGGAGGTGCTAACTCAAGAGCCAATCATAGGAGCCTAAGTTCTGGTCATTCAGACACGTTTGATGACATCTAAACTGGTATAAGAAGAGAAGACAGAGCTATTTGCTCAGTGCTCTCACTCTTGGTGGCATGCTGATGCTGAGACTCTGGGCAGCTGTACCTAAGA
Organism: Phalanger gymnotis; assembly: GCA_028646595.1. NCBI lineage: Eukaryota > Metazoa > Chordata > Mammalia > Diprotodontia > Phalangeridae > Phalanger > Phalanger gymnotis. Next base: position 155,824,901 of record CM053623.1, on the reverse strand, counting down.
GCCCTCCAGCTTGTAACTCGGTTGTTGGGACTTTGTTAAACTCTGGTAACTATGTATTGGGATTTGAATCAGACAAGGTCTGTCTGTCAATGTTTGTAATTTGTTTGTATTTGCTCTGAAGTTCAGGATGCTGGCTTTTTCCCCTGCACTAAGTGAATGGTATTTGTATGCCAGATTAAAGTGAGCTTGTTAAGCCCTTAACGTTGCTTTCCTTAGTTAAGCAGATCAAAAGAACCTTGGCTTTTGCAGCGTGCTGGTAGCATTCTTGTTGTTGGGTTTGTGTTGGTCTCTCACCCCCACAGCAGCTGCTAGCCAGACTGTTGAAACACCTTTGTTGTTATTCATTACTGTTTCTAACTTACTCATTTCTGTTAAGGATATCACCATTCTCCAAGTTACCCAGGCTTGCAAACTCTGCACTCCTCCTCCACTATCATCCTCCACTCCTCACTTTTTAACGCTCCCCCCAATATCCAATTGTTGTCAAGTCCTATCATTTCTTCTTTCCTTTCTCCTATACCCCCCTTCTCTCATCTGATTCTGCTACTATAGGTAGGATCTCATTTCATCATACTTGGACTATTTATTTGCAATAGTCTTTTGGTTGGTCTGCCTACCCTAAGTCTTTCCCCACTCCAGTCCATCCTCCACACAGCTCTTAAAGTGACCTTCCTAAAGCTCAGGTCTGACCATATCACTTCTCTATTCAATAGATTCCTGTGGCTCCGGATCAAATAGAAAATCCAGTTTGGTTTTTAAATCCAGTCATAACCTGACTTCTTTCCACCTTTTCACCCTTCCTATACTTTACTATCTTCTTTTGAGATTCAGTGGCGCCCTTGCTGTTTCTAACATAAAATACTGCATCTCCTGACTCTGTGTTTTCACTGTCTCCCCTGCCTGAAATTCTCTACCTCTTCATCTCTGTCTCCTGGCTTCTTTCATTTTAAGTTAATGTCCTACCTTCTACAAGACTTTCTCAGTCCTTCTTAATGTTAGTGTCTCCCCTTAAAGATTATCTCTAATATATTATGTCTCTATCATCTCTGCTTCTACATTTATATCTATATAATCTATCTATATTTAGTATCTATCATCTATGTATGTATGTATTTATGTATCTATATTTATGTATTTATGTGTATGTATGTATGGATCTATTGTTTGTACATTATCTCCCCCCACCTTCCATTAGATTTCGAGTTTCTTGAGGACAGAAATCTTGCCCTTATTAACCTTGTTTGATTCGGAGAACATTAGTTGCTAAATTTTGGAGAATGGGCAGGAAAGCTTGATCAACTTTCTGGATCCTTCAAATTAGCTCCACAAACCCTCAAATATAGTTGGTGCTCAGTAAGTACTTGTTGATTAATATATCAAATGAGCATGAGTGTGAGATCAGTTAACATATGTTCTATAACCATATGTCATTAATCTTGAGAGGAACCCTATGAGTCAGAGTGATCAGTACAAATTTGTGATCATTATTAGAAGAACAACCTAAAACAACTGCACCTGACCATTTCTATGGGAAGTTACTCTTCCTTTCCTTAAAGCCTTAAGAGTCAGAGGAAAGTGATTAGGTAGTATTCTCCGAGCAGGAAAGCTTTTACATCTAATTCCATGAACGGGACGGGTATTTGTTGGTGTGGTAGCTGATTAGAGTCCTAGAAAATTCAGAGATGGGGACATTTAAGAAATGAGTGGGAGATACTGGCTCGAAAATACATCAAATTAAGCCTGTAGAATATTAGTAGTCTCCAGTCTGATGACTGAGGAAACCCTGATCTGAAATATTTATCCTATGGATGGTGTATCAGTACTATTTTCTTTCTATTCATTCGAAGAGCCAGAAAAGGTAGACTTATAAAGACTTTTTAATCTTCTCATGTCAGTCTTCTTAATACTGTCATTTTCGAAGTCAGAATTTCATTAAAACTATACTATAATAATTATAATTTTATAATACTCTAGGTTTTCAAATGGGGCAGCTAGGTGATGTAGTAGATAGAGTTCCAGGCTTAGAATCAGGAGAACTCATCTTCCTGAGTTCAAACTTGTTTTCAGACACTTACTAGCTGTATGACCCTGGGCAACTCACTTAATCCTGTTTGCCTCAGTTCCCTCATCTGTAGTATGAATGGGAGAAGGAAATTGCAAACTGCTCCAGTATCTTTGCCAAGAAAATCCCAAATGAGGTTACAAAGAGTTGGATATAACTGAAAAATGGCTCAACAATAAAAACAACATTTTAAAGTGATTTTATAGAATTTATCTTGAAGAGGACAGTGATTTTTAATTGCTATGTGTGAAGAAATAACCCTTTCCTTATTTTTGGTTGAAATTGTATATGGGCATAATAATACATTGCTGCATATGGTATATTATAAACCTTTGTGGGTGTTTTGGCTTAAAAGTTTCATGCTGTTCACCATGAGAAATAATATAATTAAGCTGAAGCTGATGGTCTTCATCGCATGGAGGAGTCATCTTAAAGCATTGACCACAGGGGTTGGTGAGGGACCAGAAGAAGCAACAGCCTTGAATTATAAGAGGAGCCATAAGTTTGGCTCAGAGGTAGATTAACATCATGGCAGCTAGCTGGTAGGGCTGGCTCAGACTGTAAGTAAATGAATTCAGTGAGGATGAAAAACTTGTGCCATTCTCTAGGTTTATGATTGATTGCTGATGTCTGCTCTTCCACATAAGTTTTACTCTGATGACTTAACGTAGCATGGAGGTGCATAAATGCTCCCTGGAAGACTCTACAGAATTGTGAAGCCTTTGAAGACAAGCCTGTTGACAGACTGCCTATCATTGAGAACCAGGCTCCCTAACTTAAGAGATGCTCATCATCTGGTGTCTACAGGATTCTGAAGTTTTCCTTTACACTAACTCCTAAAGAACTTCTACTAAGGCATAGAAGAAATGTCTTCAGAGTAAAAACTGGGAATTCTCTAACCTGGGGTAAGAGACAGGAAAAGCATTCAGTTCTGAGAGGGAGGATGATTCTGGAATAGACTTAGAGACATTAGCATGAAAGTGAGGTGGGGGTGATCAGGAAGGAATTTAGCATATCAGATTATCTTGTGGTCTCCAACCGAATCCTTTAAACATTTATTAAGCACCTACTATGTGTAAGGCAATAATAAAAGCAAAAATTATCCCTTAAATGTATCACATTCATATTTATAGCAGCTCTTTTTGTGGTGACTAAGAATTGGAAAATTTTCTTTTATTCAAGTCTGGTATGAAATATGGAAATGTTTTTAGAAAATTGTACATGTATAAGAATCAACATAATTTAATCACATTAAAAATAAAAATACCCAAAGTCACATAATGCAGAAAAAGTTTTTGAAAAATATAAACCTAATTATGCCAAAAACTCTATAAAGAATAGGTATGGAGGGATCTTTCTTTAATATCATAAGAGGCATATATCTAGAACCAAAAGCAAGCGTCATATGCAATGAAGATACACTAGAAACCTTCCAAATAAATAGAGGGATAGCAAAGATGCCAATCTCCCTTCACCCCATTTAAAAGTTCTCAAAATGCTAGCAGTCGCAATAAGACAAGAGAAAGAAATTAAAGACATAAAGATAGGAAAGGTAGGGGGGCAGAGCCAAGATGGTGGCTGGAAAGCAGGGACTAGCATGAGCTCCCCACCAAGTCCCTCCAAAAACCTATAAAAATGGCTTTGAACCAATTCTAGAACAGCAGAACCCACAGGGTAGCAGAGGGAAGCATAGCTCTAGCCCAGGACAGCCTGGATAGTCTCTGGGTAAGGTCTATCCCGCAGAGCTGGGAGCAGAGGGGAGTGGAGCTGAGTGGAGCAGAGCCCAGCATGGGCGGCATGGACCAACAAGACCAGAAGCTGGGCGGAGCATGCCCTAGTGCCCTGAATCAGTGAGCTGCAGCAGTTACCAGACTTCTCAACCCACAAACACCAAAGACAACAGAGTAGGTTAGTGGGAAAAGCTGCTGGGGACAGGGAGTTTGCGGTATGGCCACAGCCCCGGGGGCAGCAGAGGTGGGGCAGCTACAGAACTACAGCTGCAGTTGCTTCTGGCCCCAGGCCCACCTGGTGGGAGGAAGTAAGTGGCAGATCAGAGCAGGAGTGAAGAGCCTGCTGAATATCTAAGTCCAGTCTAGGTTGGGGGTTCTTGGGGAAGGA
>CM053623.1:155800936-155820221 GCA_028646595.1 Phalanger gymnotis | reverse complement strand
AGGGTCAAGGGAGAAAATTCAATAAAGGGGGATAGGTTAGGAAGAAGTAAAATACAGTTAGTCTTTCACAACATGAGTATTGTGGAAGGGTTATACATAATGATACGCATGTGGCCCATGTTGAATTGCTTGACTTCTTAGGGAGGGAGGGTGGGTGGGAAGGGAAGAGAGGAGAGAATTTGGAACTCTAAGTTTTAAAAAATAAATGTTTAAAAACAAAAACAAAAACAAAAAAGTTTTTGCAGGCAACAAGAAAATAAGATACACAGGCAACGGGGCATAGAAATTTATCTTGCCCTACAAGAAAGGAAGGGAAAAGGGGATAGGAGGGTAATGGAGTGACAGAGGAGAGGGCAGACTGGGGAACAGGGCAACTAGAATATACACCATCTTGGAGTGGGGGGGAGGGTAGAAATGGGGAGAAAATTTGTAGTTCAAACTCCTGTGAAAATCAATGCTGAAAACTTAATATATTAAATAAAATTTATTAAAAAAAAGATAGGAGATGTAAAAGGAGAGGAAAACCATTCCAATTTGCTGATAATATGATAGTTTAATTAGAAAATCCTAGGGAATCAGCCAAGAAACTAATTGAGACAACTCTCTGATTTTGGTAACATTACTTTCTCTTATTTCTTCTTGTTTCTTCAGGCTCCTTTGCTGAAACTTTATCCATGTTAATCCTTTGCTGAAACTTTATCCATGTTAAAACTGCCAACTGTGAGTATCCCTCAAGGCTTTATCCTGGACCATCTTCTCTTTTCTCTTCATATCCTTTCACTCAACAATATAATGAGCTCCCATAACTTTAACTGTTACCTCTAAGTTGATGATTCTCAATCAAAATATATGGTTTTATTTTCTCTCCCTAACTCTAGTTCCTTATTGCGCAATTGTCTATTGAATATTTGACCTGGTGTAATGGTAAGAAGATTGGGACTTTTTTTTTTTACTGTTTTCTCTTTGGGAATGCTGAGGTAATCAAGTGTCTTTGATGAGTCTTGCCCTTCAAATGTAATGGCAAGCAAAGTGCACTTTTTGCTGTTTTTTGTTTGAGTGCTTCTCAGCACTGAGGTAATCAAATGCCTTTGATGAGTCTTTGATGGAATCAAGAGTCTTTGATGACCTGCTTAAGAAACAAGAAAATCTGGTTCACATGGGTTTGAGTCTTATGGTTGTGATGTCCTCTGACCCTTAGAAGGGTGTGTAAGATCTGAGGTTGTTTTGGGGCTTTCACTCACTGGAAGAGTGTGGTGTGATTTGACCAGATGAGACTCTGGGTAGATGTCATGGAGTCCCTGGCTTTGAAAACCCAGATCTTGGTACTTCTCTCTCTGGTAACTGTATGTATTGCTATGGACAAATAGAAGCCTGTCTACTGATTTGTGTTTGTTCTGTTTATATAATGTATGCTTGTAATTTCTGTTTGTATTCTCTCTGAAGTTCAGGCTGCTGGATTTCCCCCCTGAACTAAGTGAGTGATATATGTATGTTTAATTAAAGTAAGATTGTAAACCCCTTAAAGTTGCTTTCCTTAGAAAAGCAGATCAAAGAACCTGTGCTAGCAGCTCTCTTGTGTGCTGGTGTTGTTGGTCTTTCACCTCCACAGCAGCTGCTAGCAGCATTGTTGTTACACCTGGATGTTACATATATATGTATATATGTATATGTATATATATATGTATATATATATACATATATATATATATCAATCATCATCACTTAGCATATTTCTTGGCGCATAAGAGGTACTACATTCTTGCTTATTCCCTTCCTTTTCCCTTCCCTATGTTGGTCTGTTTGCTATTCCTCCCTTGTACAGAAAGTTATGTGTTATGTCTGTGCCTTTGTGCTGGCTGAATTCTGTGCCTAGAATTCTTTCATTCCCAATCTGCCTTTAGGAAACCCTGGCTCCCCTGAAGGCTCAGTTGAAATGAATTCCTTCTATAAGAGACTTTTCCCTATTCCTCCATTTGCTAGGGCCTTCCTCTCTAAGTAAAACTTTTATATATTCTCTCTCTATATTTTGTGTACCTTTTACTATTCACTTGTCTTCCCCATTAGAATGTAAGCTCCTTGAAGGTAGAGACTGGTTTTGCTTTTTCTTTTTATCCTTACTCTAAGAAGGAATTTAGCCTTCATCAAAGAGAATATGTAGAAAGAAGAGAAGAGGAATCAGGGCAAAGTCCTCAGGAACACCTATATCAAAGGGGCAGAAGATGGATGATGAGCCAGTGAAGGAAACTGAGAACCAGCCATGATAATAGAGGAGAATCAGCAAAGAGTACTGATAAAACCCAGAGAAGAGAGAGTACCCAGTAAGATGAGGTGGTTAAGCATGTCTGAAATTGCAGAGAAGTCAAGGAGGGTGAAGACTAAGAAAAGGCTGTAAAAGGACGTAGTAATTAAGAGATTATAGGAAGGAGAGAAAGGAGAAGGGGGGGAGAGAGTGAGAGAGAGAGAGAGAGAGAGAGAGAGAGAGAGAGAGAGAGAGAGAGGGAGAGAGGGAGATGGAAGAGGGAAGGAATGAGGAAGGCAGAGACAAAATTCCAATGGATTGCTATAAGAATTTGTGGTGATGCAGAGGAAACAATGTGTGTAGAGCATGCTTTCTAGGATTTTGTGAAGGAGTTACTGAAGGATAGCTTGAAGATATGGCAAGGTCAGGTGTAGGTTATTTATTTAAATTTTTTCATCTTTTGTTTTTATGCCAGTCTTACCCTTACCACACTGGCTCTTCCCTAATAACAAAGAAAAACACTTAAACAAAGCCGAAAGATACAATAACCTTGCATATGCCACATTTCATGCACATAGCCTGTCATATCTACACTGAGAAGAATCATTATCAGTTTTTTAGGATGAAATTTGTTAGTACAATTAATTAGGACTTGACTGGCTTTTAAAAGACTGCATTCTTATCTGCATTTTTGGAACATTATATACATTATTCTCATAGTTTTTCTTCATTATGCGTCAGTTCATTAAACTATTCCCATATTTTTCTGAATTCTTCATATTCATTATTTCTCACAGCATAATAATATTTCAATAAATCCCCACACCACAATTTACTCAATAATTTTTAATCAAAGAGAACCTACTATTTCTAGTTTTTTACTGTTACAAAAAGTGCTTCTATAATTTTTTTGAAAACTACAACATATTTATTAAATGTTTTTTTTAAGAGAAAAAGGCTTAACAAGTCAGCACTAAAACTTTTGTGAATATGATTTGTTCGTGTTAGACTCTCCTTCTTTATTTGGTTTGCTTGGAATATATGCTCAATTTTTGAATTGTTATGTCAAAGGATACTTTTCTTACAAAATTCCTAATTGTTTTTTAAGGAACATTGAACCAATTCATTGTTTTACCAATAATGTATTATTATTCCTCTCTTCCCATATGCCTTCCAAAATGGACCATTGCCATCTTTTTTTTTTATTTATCACTCTAAGATGTGTGAGATGAAACCTCAGAATTATTTTAATTTTGGAGAAGCATGTTACATTTTAATGACACAGAGGGTGTTACTCTGTATATTTTCCCATCTCCTTTGGAAGAATGGTGCAGTCTCTCAAAAAAGCCCTCTAAAAAGGCAAGATTTATTGTTACCCTCTCTCTCAAAGGGACTTACAGGGACAAAGAAGTTCTAGCTGGTATTTTGGACAAAACTGAGTGAATGGCTGTATAGAATTAGTTTTGCTATTGATCCTGGCTCCAAGACAAGTTGCATTTAAGAGGGTAATCTTAGGCTTCTTATTACAAATGACTCTGACTCATGATAAGGATTGGTGACTGAGACCAAAGTATCACCCACCATATGTTCTGTGGTACTGCTCCTGCTCATCATCACAATTTTGTAATGGGGTAGTCACTGTGAACCAGAAAGACTTTGCATGGTACATCAAATGGACCAGATGGTTAAGATCAGTGACTTAATTCTTCCAAAGGGGAAGGTGAAGTTTTGCACCCCTTGGAGAATTTTTCAGGAGTTATTATAATGCTACTATGATATTTCTTTCTTTCTTTCTTTCTTTCTTTCTTTCTTTCTTTCTTTCTTTCTTTCTTCCTTCCTTCCTTCTTTCCTTCCTTCCTTCCTTCCTTCCTTCCTTCCTTCCTTCCTTCCTTCCTTCCTTCCTTTCAATACTATTCTTTGCTAAATATACTCTTTCACTGATGAGTATTCATTTGTTAAGTAAATTTCTTTTAAGTGTTATACAGTCTATGAGTCTCATTTTGTTCTAATTCTAAGCCTTAACAACCACACCTCTTGAATCAGGCCTGGTTAAGGATATGGTGCATTATTAATTTTTTTCCTAGGGTTTTTTTTGAAATTCATGATCATTCTATTTAATCGCCCTTTTATTATTTTCTTAAAGTATATTCATAGAGAGATAATTTTTTCCCTGAGCAATACTCAATAGCTCCTCATGATATAGATCTATATCACTTACTTGTGTTCCCTGTATTAATGAATATTTATTCTATTATGATCTTTAACAGATGTGCTTAATATTTCTGCCTCTTTACATGGGAGTTAAATATATTATTTGATAGGTAGAGAGATGGATGGATAAATGGATAAAGCATTTATTAAGCACTTACCATATACCAGGCATTACGTTAAACACTGGGAATACAAATATAAAGCAAGCAAGACAGACCGTATCTCAAGGAATTGACATTCTAATGGAAGATAACACCTAAAAGGAAATGCTCAAATATAGGGAGCTTGATAAGGAAATGGTCAAGAAATGGTACAGAGTTCTAATTCTGGGCAAGAAATGACAAAGCTTCATCTACTATCTCTCTCTCTCTCTCTCTCTGCACATACATACCTATATACACACATACACATACATATGTGTATACATACATATACATACACACAAACACACATATATGTAGATACGTGTGTATGTATGTATGTATATATGTGTATATATAATAGAAGTGTATAGAATATGTATATATGTGTATATATAATAGAAGTGTATAGAATATGTATATATGTGTATATATAATAGAAGTGTATAGAATATGTATATATGTGTATATATAATAGAAGTCGCTAAGATTGGAGTTCTAGGCTCGGAGTCAGGAACACCTGAGCCCAAATTTGGCTTCAGATGCCAGTTCATGCATCATATACTATTTTACTCCAACATCGTGACGTTATTAGTCCTCAATTCCAAAACAAAGGATGAACAACAGCAACCTAATTTGAAAGCTTCTGCTTTGGGAACTGCATTCCCAGCAAACTACCAGAATTCTCTGGGTTAGGGATCCCCAGTTTAGCAATTCCAAAACCCTTTCAGCTCTTCCATTCAAATGTGTGGTTGGGGGCGAAGGAAAGAAAAACAAAACTAAACTCAGTGGGCTAGGTTTTATCTTCCAGCTGCCTAGCTATGTTCTGTCCTTTATTATATATATGTGACCAGCTAAGCCTAAAGCCTTTTCAAGCTTTTAGCTTCCTTACATATTAATTGCTCTTTAAGCCTTTGATAGAATTCAGGGGAAAAATCTGTCTAGACCAAAGTTTTGTTTTGTTTCCCCCGTTTCAGTACTTTATTTATGGCTCTTTCAATTTTCTTTTTCTTTCTTTCTTTTTCCTCTCTCTCTCTCTCTCTCTCTCTCTCTCTCTCTCTCTCTCTCTCTCTTCCCCTCTCCCTCTCATTCCTTCCTCCTTTCTTTCTTTCTTTCTTTCTTTCTTTCTTTCTTTCTTTCTTTCTTTCTTTCTTTCTTTCCTTCTTTCTTTCCTCCTTTCTTTCTTTCCTCCTTTCTTTCCTCCTTTCTTTCTTTCCTCCTTTCTTTCTTTCCTCCTTTCTTTCCTCCTTTCTTTCTTTCTTTCTTTCTTTCTTTCTTTCTTTCTTTCTTTCTTTCTTTCTTTCTTTCTTTCCTTCCTTCCTTCCTTCCTTCCTTCCTTCCTTCCTTCCTTCCTTCCTTCCTTCCTTCTTTCTCTTTCTTATTTTTCTAGTTTGGGTATTTTGTAATATTGTGAGTAGTCATCCATTTCCGTTTGCTGGCATAAAAGTCTGCATGGTAGTTACTGATACTTAGTATTTTCTCTCTTCATTGTGAATTAACTTCATTCATATTATACTTTAGAAATTTGATTTTCATCTCTTTTGTTTCTGTCTTTTATGTCCTTCCCTCTGACTCTGTCTCTGCCTTTGTTTCTCTGTTTCTGTCTTTGTCTCTCTATCCATTTATACAGATTCTTCCACAAGCTGAAGGGATGGTGAGGTTGGCTGATCCCTCCACTCACAAAACTGTGGATATATTTATAGCATTACATTCTATACAGTCCCCCCTGAGCACTTGATTCAGCTTATGAGGGTCTAAGGGCTCAACAATGACCAAACCTCTTATCACAGGCTTCTACAATAGGTTCCGTAGCTTTAGTTCAAGGTTGTAGTCCTTTGCTCCTTCCCAACTTCACAAATACTCAAATATGCCTACTCCTATTAAATTGCCAGGTCAGCATATTTAAACATTGGCATACAGCAGCCTTGGAGAGCTGCATCTTCAGTATACTTACAAAGTTGAGAGCAGATGTCCTGAGGCTCCCTAGTCATCTCAACAAAGAAATGCTAAACATAGGGCACTTACAAACATTCGTTTGACAAGACCAACTTTAAAACATGTTTCAGTAACTTAAATTGTGACTAACAATATAATCTGTTGGGAGGCTGATACTTTAACACTCTAACCTGATTTGCAGAATTGCTAATAAGGCATTTTTCATTTCACCTTGCTTCTGCACTGTCCAAACAATCTCTAACTGTCAAACAGGGGAAGAACACCAGTTCAGTTCGTGTTGTCTACCCTGGGCTCAGTAGATAGGAGATACTGAATATCATGCAATTGATGAAAGAAGGTGGCAAAGAGAGTGATTGGCTGAATTTCACCACTTTTAGAGACCCAGGCAACTAATCAATGAGGCTACTCCCACCCACATGGAAGAGGAGGCAGAGGGCACCACATTAAACAAACTCTCGTTTTTTGGAAGAACAGACCTCCAAAATCTGAAATAGTTTTAAAAATAAATTTATTAAGTTACTTGGTAGAGGAGAGTAAGCTGGGAAGGAGGTGTGGCTCTGGAAGGTTTATGTTATGTAAGATTTAGACAAGGATACTGCACATGAATCACATATACACAGTTAAGCAAAGTTGCCAAGAAGTCAATTTGAAAGCCAGGTAGATTGAGATAATTATGATTAACTGCATACATTTAATAAAATTTGGGTGAAGCCAAAACTCAAGGAAATCCAAAACACAAGCTTGGGTGGACTCAGCCCAAGTCCTAGGTATGGTATTCCAAAACAAGATGGCTTACAAGTGGAACCAAGATGTGGGAGAACCAAAAATACTTTGTAGTCATCTCTAGCATTCCTAGATAGTTACTAGGGTCAGGCAACATTCTGGCTACAGACAACCTTTAATCACATAGGGTTGGATTTCAATTGCATAATAATTTTTCCCACACTAGGCATGCTCAAAGGCCAGGTTATGCACAAATATCCTTATCCTAGTAAATAAGTATCTACCAAATTAATAGTCTTTGATAAGAATCTTGTTTAACAATTGTGCAGTAGTTTTTCCAGTAACTGACAGTCATGGTGGCTGTCACCATAGATACCAGCTTTAGAAAGGGTCTCAGGAATCATTTAGTACAACACACACACCCCAAAGAATCCTTGCTACAATGTACTTGACAAGTAGTCAACCACCCTCTGTTTAAAGACCTCCAAGGAGAGGGAACCCACCATTTCTCAAGGCTATCTATTAAGTTTGAATTATTAGCAAATTTTTTTTTTCTGACATGAATCTTAAATTTACCCCTTTGTAATTTCTACCCGTTTGATCCTGGTTCTTCCCTCTGGGTACCAATGCAGTGGAATGAATACTCACTCTGAAGTCAGAGGACCTTGTTTCAAATCGTGTTCCTCACACTGTGTGACCACAAACAAGTCAACCTATCTGGGCCTCAGTTTAGAGTAGAAGGCCTCTGAGGTCACTTCTAACTCTAGATCTATGCTCCTATACTCTTAAGTCTAATTCCTCTTATCAAAGGCAATCCTTCGCATACATGAAGCAAGTTATCTTCCTCCCTTTAAAACTCCTACCCCTCCTTTCTCTAGGTTAAACATCCTTAGTTTCTTCAGTGATCTTCCTATGAAGTAGACTCAAGACCCTTCAATAATGTGATTGCCTCCTGGATGCTCTTAAGCCTAAAGTGTGATGCACAGTACTGAATATCCTCCTCTAGATGGGTCAGATTTATTTACGAAAGCTGTACCTCTCATTGCATCCCAAGATTTCATTAGCTTTCTTGGTTGCCACATCAGACAGATGACTCATTTGACCTTGCAATTCACTAAAACTTCCAGATTTTTTTTCCAGACAAACTGCTGTCTTACTAAGATTCTCCCATATTACACTCATTTTTTCAAACTCATATTTATCCCTATTAAAATTTACTCTTTTAAATTAAGCCTAGAATTCTAAACCAGGAGTTCTCAAAGGGTGGTTCAAGGACCCTTGGGAGTCCTCAAGACCCTTTCAGAGGTCTATGAGGGAGGTGGAAGGGAAAAAATAAGAATTTAAATAGTGCCTATTATGTGCCAGGCACTATGCTACATGCTTTTCAAATATTATCTCATTTGACTGTTACAACAACCCTGGAAGGTAGGTGCTGTTATTATCCCCATTTTACAGTTGAGGAAACTGAGATAAACAGTTGAGATTTAGTAGAGGTTAAATACTTGCCTACGGGCACGCAGTTAGTCAATATCTGAGAAGAGTCTGAACTTGGTTAGAGGGACTCCAGTCCCAGCACTCTATCAATTGTGCCACCTAGCTGCCAATGAGGTCAAAACTATTTTCATAACAATACTAAGATATTGGTTGCCCAGAAAATACTCCTCCCTTTTCCAATCCCATGTCTATGTGAAGTTGGATTTTCTTTATATATTTCAAAAACAACATATCATAACATTGAGTGCTGAAACAGATATGAGAATGTAGCTATTTTCTACTAAGCCAAACATTAAGAAGGTTTGGAAAACTATATTAAAAAAGTGCCACTCATTTCACTTATTTTTTTTGGAAATGTAGTTATTTTTCATAAAATATATTCTTAAGTTAACATGTAATAGATTTACTGTTGTTATTTTAAAATAAATAAATATAATTAAAATTGATCCATTTTAATTTTGGACATAGTAAATATTGATAAGTATAAGCTACATAAGCAAAAGCTCTTTAGGGTCCTCAATAATTTTTAAGAGTATAAAGGGATGTTGAGATACAAAAAAATAGTTTAGGAACCACTGTTCTAAACTGTGAAGACCTTTTTAGTTCTTGACTTTGTCACTCTTGTGTTAGTATCATTTTTAACTTTGTGTTATCTGCAAATTTTCTAAGAATGCCAAATGCAACTTTAGGTGTTGGATATAAATGTTAAATAACACAAGGTCAAGAAAAGATTCCTGGGTCACTCCAGTGAAGACCTCCTGCCAACTTGACGTGGAATTCTTTGGGAATAGCCATTGAAACCAGTTCTGAATTCATCTCATTATATTATTTTCTAGCACATATTTCTACAACTTTTCCAAAGTAAAAGTGTATGAAGCTTTTTCAAATCTAGACAAAATATGTGAATAGCATTCTCTGATAGACCAGTTTATCAGGTATAGTGATAAGGACTAGATCTGTGATTTTCTTGTTATCAGCTCAGTTGTTTTTCAGTTGTGTCCAACTCTTTGTGACTTGGGGTTTGTTAGCAAAAATGCTACAGTGGTTTGCCATTTCCTTCTCCAGCTCATTTTTATAGATGAAGAACTAAGGCAAATAAGATTCAGTGATTTGCCCAAGGTCCAACAGCTAGTACTTACTGGAGAAAAAGTTTGGACTTAGGAAGATGAGTCTTTCTTCCTTCAGGCCTGGTACTCTATTTACTATGTTAACTAGTTGCCCTTTCTTTGTCGTAGGGAAATCCCAAGTGAGGAAACCCATTTGCCAGTGTAGGTCAGCATATCCTCTAAAACTCCTCATCTTAGACAGTTGTCTAGAACACTGAGAAGTTAAGTCACTTGTCCAGGGTCACAGTAGTATGAACCAGAGGCAGCACTTGCACCCAGGCCTTCTGGGCTAAATATCAGAGTCAGCTAAGTAGCACAGTAGATAGACCACTGGGACTGGAGTTGGAAAGACTTGAGTTCAAATGTGGCCTCAGATGCGGCATGGCAGAATGACACTCATCAAGTCACTTCACCTTTTGTCTGTCTCAGTTTCTGCAGCTATAAAATGATGACAATATTAGTACCTACCTCCCAGGGTCATAGTGAGGATCAAAATATATAATATTTGTAAATCAGTACAGTGCCTGGCACATAGTAGGTATTCAATAAATACTTGTTTCCTTTTTGACTTCTAGAACAATTCTTTATCTGCTCTACCACACTGCTTCTATGCTTATGGCTAATGTTGATTATAACCCATCATCTTCTTCCATAATGTTTTGAAATAAGCTTAAATACCAAAACAATATTGCCCTTAGCTGCCACATCTTTCCACTTTTTTAAGGAGGTCAAGTATTTGCTGATAAAGGAAGACTCTGGATTCTTTAGGATACCTCATTGTATCACTACCTTACCTCAATTTCACTTCACTAAGATTGGTGATAATTACAGTACATATCACCCTATATTTCAGAATTATCAACTTGTTTGTAGATGTCAGATTGGATCTGTTGTAATTGTACGTGGTGTCTTTTGATCTTTATCTTTTCTGATAATACAGTATTTTCAAACCTTGAAGTACTTGTAACAACAATGTTACTTGCAGCTACTGCGGCTGTGTAAGGCCAATATCACCAGCACACAGGAGGGCTGTTAGCACAGGATCTTTGATCTGTTTTTTTTTTTTAAGGAAAGCAACTTAAGGGGTTTACAATCTCACTTTAATTAAACATACATATATCATTCACTTAGTTCAGGTGAAAAAGTCAGCACTCTGAACTTCAGAGAAAACACAAACAGGAATTACAAGCAGAAATTGTATAAACAGAGGAAAATAGCACAAGTCAAAAGACAGGCTTCTTTCTGTCTGACCATAGCAACACATACACAGTTACCAGTGAGAAAAGCACCAACATCAGAGTATACATACATTTCTTCAGGATCAGAGAGCTTCACATCTCTCCAGGGCTTCACACCTCTTGTGACCTAATTAGCAAAAGGGTGTGGGCCTTCCTATAAACAAAAGCAAGGCTCAATCAGGAGCACTTGGTTGCCTCAGTGCTAAGAAGCACTCCAAAAGAAAAAATAGTGAAAAGTCCCACTTTGAGTGCCATTACAGTACCATATAAATAGCAAATATCATGATCAGTCAATCATCGTCTCCTAACCTTCCCTTGAAATTTTCTGAAGACATTTCTGGGATTCCCTTCCCATGGGTTGTTACCACAGGAGCCAAGTTACGAGTTTCTATGACAACTCCATTTATGAATGGAAATTGAGGGTCACATGACTAGTATCTCTGACTATCGTGAAACCCCTATTTACATGATCAGTATTTCCTGACCTGACCCTTATTGTTCCAACAAGTCAAGCTCAAAGGAGTCGTTGCTGTTTTTATGCTTGTCTGTTAGTGGGGTTGCAATTTGTTAGAATTACCAATATTTGGAAATGTGTTTCGGAAGGATTCTTAATGTTTTATTAATAGTGAATTTAGAATTTAGAATTTAGCTATGGTGGAAAGGTATTAGTGAGTTAAGGTCCAAAACTAAGGTGTAGTTAAAACATACCTTATATGTAGTAAGCTAGTAAAGCTAGCTAAAGCGAGAATGATATTTCACACAATTTCAGATTTACTGACACAGATGTAATCATCTATTTACGTAGACCAGAGATGCAAATATTACCATTCTTGGCTGTGGTAATCATATACCCAAGAAGACGTTGTAACATTTCACTGTTGAAAGCTCCTTGGAAGAGGTATAAGGGTGAGTCCCACTGGTGGTTTTGTCATTAATTCTGACATTTATTTGTAGTTAAGCGATGTACCCAACAGATGTCTGATAAGTAGACAACTGTATAAAGCTTTAAAACTACAAAATATATCAGTTATATAATTATAGTGTCCAAAATAATTGAACCAAGGTCTCAGAGTAAATAGCCAGCAATGCGGAATCTACCAGAGGTGTGAAGATTAATTATACAGGAGAGAACTGTTTACAGACAAGGAATTAAGCTTTCACAGCAGCTCTAGAGAAGACTTTTGAATTAATGGCTAATTTCAAACAAAACATTTAATGGCACCATTTGAAATGATTCAGTAATAATTCAAATGGTTTAATTCTAAGCCACTTATGATTAAATTTCAAATATGCTAAGGTATTATTAGACATTTATGGGGAAAATAATTTTTTTCCTTCAAATTAAACATTTTTCTTTGACAATGATTTCAGTTAAAATAAGGTCCATGTTTCCTTTTAATTATAACCAAAACACTTACAAGGATAAAGTGGCACCATGATCACTATTTCATTTTGGAGTCATTATTACTGAAATACAAACTATCTCAATCCTTCTCCCTCCTTTGTACCCACCCCAAGGTTTTCTTTTTAATCCCATAAAAGCATCTGTCTTTGATTTCAAGTGGAGTACCTGCTGTGCAGGATGCAATGCAAATCCAATTTGTGTGTAACAAAACCAAATGGGTTGAAATGAACTCTGCATTTTAAAGATGTTTTTGTTTAATCATTGCCATCGCTCCTCTTTAATGAATGCATAATCAAGTTAAACTTCAAGCAAGAAATGGAATGGCTCTTCTTAAAGAGAAAGCAAATCCTTGTGATATGCCTTATTGCTGGTTCTCATCTCATTCCTGAGTTGGCAGGAAGAAAATAACAAAAGTCTTCAAATGCATATTACTGCAAATCTTTGGGAGCTAAGGAATGAGCAGCAGCATAACTGCTCTTTTCTTCCCTCTTTAGAAAGGGTACAAATTTGGGGTCAGTAAAAAAAGGAGCATAAGGAATTCCTGACTTTACTGTTGCCATGATATTTCTGGGCCCCAGATTGCCTAGCTATAAGGTCAGGGCAGGATTTTACATGTGCAAAGGGTAGTAATGAAAGTCTTTCTTTAATGTAGGAGATGTGGAGTAAGAACCAGATTTGGAATCCTGAATGTTACATACCATGTGTGGTCATTTTCTTTTTTCTGGGTTTTAATTTTTCTCATTAAGATGAGGGCATTGAGCCAGGTCATTTTTAAGTTCAGTTCTAGTTTTAAAACTTTGATCCAGATTTTCATGACCACAGCGTAGGGGAAAGGGGGCTGCATTTAGAGTCAAGAATGCAGAATTGAATTGTGGGAAAATCACTTTATCACTTTGAGTCTCAACTGTCTCATCTGTGAAATGGGGATGATAACACTTATTTTACCCAACTTACAGAACTGTTATGAGAATAATGTCTTATAGAACTTAAAGTACCGTAGAAATTGAGTGACTGGAACACATCAGGAGTTTCAATGATATAGAAATTCCCAAGAACTTCCCTCTACCGAAATAGCTCAGTAACTGCTCTGCAATTTATAGTCTCAGAGAGTGGCCTGAGGCACTGAAGGTTTAAATGATTTGCCCGAGGGTCACATAGCCCAGTATGTCACAGATTGCCTCTAAAAAATTTTAAAAAAATTAAAAAATTATTATTAGAGATAAATCAGTTATCATAGAGGAAATAGAATCTTAGAATTAAAGAGACCATAGAGATATCTAGTCCTGCCATTTTGTACATAAAGAAACTGAAGCACCTGCCACAGAGACTTAGCCCTGTTCATACCAGAGTTGGTGTCAGATTTCAAGTTTCTTGATTGAGTCCTAATTTTTCCCCTACTACTTTCCCATTACTTTTTCACCACTAATTTGTTTTTACTACTACCCCAAAATAAAAGGATGTATGCTCTAGGAGAATCTCCAAATTTTTCTGGATGGTTTTTGGAGGTAAGTGCAGGTGTGAAAATACCTACACATAACAAGAGTAATTGATAATCATTTTTAAGTAGACAAGTTTGCCTGACCCATATCTGCAAATTATTCACTATGAAGAAACATTTGAATCATTCTTATACACATGTGGAAGTCCATACAGGATTTCTGGAGTACTGTCATGACAAGTAAAATGGGACTTTTCACTGTTCTTTGTTTGAATTGGGCAGGTAAATTGGGATCTTTTGCCTTGGAGTGTTTCTCAGCGCTAAGACAGCCCAGAGTTATTGAATCATATATGATGTGGTGCTGGTGGCTGGAGCTTTCCCACACTGATTTCTCACACCCTAAATGGTGAGCCTCAAGTGCCCCAGGGCCTTGAGACAGGTATATAAGATCCAAGGTTGGCATCTGACTTTTGGGGGGGTGGTACACTCATTGAAAGAGTATGGGTGATGAGACTCTGGGCAAGCCATTGAAATAACCCCTTGGCTTTGTAACCCAGACAGATAGATGTTGGTGATTCTCTGGTAACTATGAATTGTGATTTGAATCAGACAAGGTCTGTCTGTTGATGTTTGTAATTTCTGTTTGTGTTTGCTCTGAAGTTCGAGGGGCAGATCTTTTCTCCCTGAACTAAGTGAATGATATATGTATGTTTGATCAAACTGAGATTGTTAACCCCTTAAAGTTGCTCTCCTCAGAAAAGCAGATCAGAGAACCTGTGCTAACAGCTTTCTTGTTGTTGGTCTTGTGTTGGTCTCTCACCCCCACAACAGGTGCTAGCCACATTGTTGCCACAGGTGCCGAGAAGGACTTCTCACCAAAAAATAGCCCTACAACCAGCATTTTCAAAGTGCTTGAAATTCTCTCATTTGGAATTAATTCATTTGGAAGAAGACATTTTCTTCTGTTTTAAAACCAAACTGAACCAAACAACCAATATCCAAGGAGTGAACTTGCCAAGAGAGAACTCATTTGAAATTTATTATGCCATTATGACTCATTAGTAATTTCTTACTTCATTTACTTCAAGGATATTTTCATTGATGTGAGATCCATATTACCACCTCCTCCATGCTTTAGAAGATCATTTTATGAAATAATCGACCCACAATAATCATCACTTGTCATCCAGTTTTCCTGTGATGAGCTTCTCCAAATTTATCCAGGCAAACTTCTTCAGAAGACAAACATGTACTTTAGCACTAGGAACATGGTCAAAGTCTCCAGATTTGTAGGACCTGGCAGACCTTGGGCACACATAACCTTTGAGAACTCAGGGTTAACTAAATGTTAGGATGTGGTATGATCAGTATAGCCATCAACAATTTTGTGTAATTTACTATCTTGAGTTTACTTTCCATATCTGGAAAATAAGTGGATTATTCTTCATGAATTCTAAGACCCTATCACATTTGGTTTATGAATTAATCATGTTGCTCTCCATTCGTGACAGTCTGCTGTGAAGAAGGTTCTTTAAAAGAAAAATGTAAAGTTTACTTTGAATGGAGAGGGAGGTCTAGAAGGCAGTTCTGAATAGGCCATGACATTGGAAGATCTGGGTAGCCAGGGAATAGCATGAGGACAAGAGATAACAGGGAAGATGGGTTGAAGGGCACGAGTCAATTTTTTTGCCTGCTTCTCATTTTTTCCCTAGGATGGCTGGCCCATACTAAAGCTCACTAAGATGCAAAGAAGATGAGTAGAATATACTAGACAAGGAAAAATCCAAATAATAGAACTTAATAACCTAGTACTCAACAAACCCCCAAAGAGAAATGACAAGAATTATTGGAAAAATTGAAAAGCAGTCTGAAAGAATAATGATAATAACATTTAAAGAAATTAGAAGGAAATCAAATCAGGTACTTTTCACAGCTACAGATGGGAAGTACACTATTAAAGAAACAAAGGATAGGGGCAATTACAGAAGATAAAAAAAAACAATTTTTATTACATGAAATTGAAAAATCTTTTGCATGAACAAAATTAATGCAACCAGATTAATGGAAAGAGTTGACTGGGGCGAAAATCTTTGTGTCATATCTGTCAGATAAGGATTTGAAATCTGAGCTACATATGCAACTAACAGAAATACATAAGACAAAAAGCCATTCCCCAGTAGATAATTAGATAAAAGATAAGAACAACTAATTCTCAAAAGAAAAAATTAAATTATTAACAACCTTATGAAAGAATTCTCTAAATCAAAGCAATTAGAACAAATCTAAGTTTTTACCATATACTCAACACATTGGCAAAAATGACAAAAAATGGAAATAGTCAGAGTTGGAAGGGTGAAAAGATTGTTATATAAATGCACTATTGATGGAGCTGTGAATTATTCCAGTTATTCTGGAATGCAATTTGGGATTATATGAAGAAAGTGCCTAAAACATTTGTACCCTTTGATCAAGAGATTTCACTGTTAGATAAATGCCCCAAGGAGGTCAGTGACAAAAAAGAAACCACACACACCACACATTTATAGCATCAGTTTTAAAAATAGCAAATAATTGGGAATAAAGTAAATGTCCATTGACTGGAGAATGACTAAAGAACTGTGGTACATGCATGTAATTGAAATTTATGTGCTTAAGAAATGAATATGTGAATATAGAAAATCATAAGATATATATGTGTGTGTGCACGTACACACACACACACACACACACACACACATCAACCAAATAGAACTGGAAAGCAATATACACAGTGATGACAATATAGATGAGAAGAACAATAACAACAAAACAATTGAAGCTGAATTCTGCAAAATTATAATGGTCAAACTTGACCCTTGCTTCTTTGCAGAAATGGAGGACTGTGGATAAAGAACATTGCATGGTGTCAGACTTTTGCTTTACTGAACTTTCTTCTCCTTGCTTTTTTATTTTTTGTTATAAGGAGAGGCTTCCTGGGAAGAGATAACTTGGAAAATATTAAAAAAAAACCCAATATATGAATAAAAATTATAAATGTATTAACTTTTGGCCTGTGAGTTTCATATTGATTTTGTTTCTGTGGCACACACTGACACTGCTTGCCCTCATGAAGTACTGAGCTTCCAATCTTGCAGAGGTTGGACTACTCCTTGGGGATGACTTAGCAGGGATTAATTAGAGTAGATGTCCTCTAATACCCTTTCCAGCTCTTGAGATTCTGATTCTACAAGTGACCTTGAGTAGGACACTTCAGCTCTTCATTCATAGATTGCTTGTTTTAAAAGGGTAATACATCTTCCCTGCTGACTGCCCCATTGATGAGACTATTTCTGCTAAGTGTTTTGATCTTTTCAAATGAAAGGAACTAAATAAAAATAAAGGGCCCTTTTCTATCTTTAGAGTCCTGCTTAAGGAAGTCCTGCATTAGGAAAGGTTATTTCTATGATTGTCTCTATCTTAGCCTTTGAAAGGGATTTGATATTTATATTACTTATAGGAGATACAAATCAAGACCTAGATATTGTATTTTAATGGAACTACCATTTAAAAAGTATCTTGCCATAAACACTTTCAAAATTTCTGAGCACCATATTTAGATCAATATCTAATATGTTTTCTAAGAGGAACAAGCATTGCTGGTTTTGTTAATGCTGAAGAAATCACTTACAATGAAGACACCATTATAACACCTTTAATAATGATTTTGGAAACTAATATAGGGCTACTGAGGCTTTGTCTCACATGCTGTTAAGGAGTTTGTATTTCCTTTCAATCGCCAACCTGGGATTGTGTATTGGCAGGACTGTTGAAACAGAGTGCCTTCTATATCCATTTGTATGGTGTTGTCCTTTGTACTTAAGGAGGATCAAAATGACATCATGATGACTAGATCAATGTACTGTGTGTCTGGCTGTGGCTGATCATACCAAAAGGAACTTGGAAGGCTCTACCACAGGTCAGGCATTTGGAGTGGAGATGTCTCTAAATTTGCACATTTCACATTTGTTTGAGCAACTGAAATTCTGCTTTGCTCATAGAGAATAGTGCCTTCTTTGATACAGACACACCATGCTAGATAGTCTTCTGCCAGTGTTTCCCTTGTCTCACAAATCATATCAAAGTTCTTCCAAGAGACTTTAAGAGTGTCCTTGTATCACTTTTGGCCCCTGTGTGAGTGCTTGTCTTGTATGAGTTCTTGGTAAAATAGTCTTTTTGGCAAATGCACATTTGACATTCAAACAACACTGCCAGCCCATTGGAATTGTGCTCTCTGCTGGAGTTTGAATGCTTGGTAGTTGTATTGGCAATTAAGGTGGGACTTTTTTTTTTATTTTACTGTTTTAGAATGCTAAATTAATTGTCTTTGATTGAGTGTGAAATCCCAGGCCCACACCTTTTTACTATTAGGTGCAAAGCCCCAGGCCCAAACCCCTAATTACTAGGTGCTAAGCCTACGTGGACATAAAGCCCTCGAGGTCCTAAGGGGAGTTCCTAAGACCAGAGCCAATAGTAGGCGCCTAAGTTCTGGTGGCTCAAATGACATTTGATGATGTCTGAAGACTATATAAAAAGAGACAATAGAGCTGTTTGCTTGGAGCTCTCTCTCTTGGAGGAGTGTTGATGTGGAGACTCTGGGCAGCTGTTGTTAAGAGCCCTCCAGCTCATGAATCCAGATGTTGATGCCTTCTTGCTAACTAGGAATTGTATTTGGTCTGTTTATAATGTATCTTTGTAATTTGTTCGTATGTGCTCTGAAGATCAGGGTGCTGGCTTTTTCCCCTGAACTAAGTGAATGATATACGTATATATTGGATTAAAATAAGATGGTTAACCCCCTTAACATTGCTTTCCTTAGTAAAGCAGACCAAAAGAACCTGTGCTGGCAGCATTCTTATTGTTGGGCTTGTGTTGGTCTTTCGCTCCCACAGTAGGTGCTAGCTGAATTGTTGCAACAGTAGTTCAGCTTGAGAAAGGACCTAGAACGACAATGTTACTAGCAGCTGCTATGGAGGTATAAGACTAACAACAACCACACACAGGAGGGCTACTAGCATGGGTTCTTTGATCTGCTTTTCCAAGGAAAGCAACTTTAAGAGGTTAACAATCTCATTTTAATCAAACATACATATATAATTCACTTAATTCAGGGGAAAAAGCCAGCACCCTGAACTTCAGAGCAAACACAAACAGAAATTATAAACAGAAAATATAGACAGAGCAAATAACCCAACCTAGTCTATCCATAGCAATATTTGGTTACCAGAGAAGCACCAACATCTGGGTTTTTTAAAGCTAGGGGGCTCCTTGATGGCTACCCAGAGTCTCCACACCAACA
>CM053623.1:155766293-155800436 GCA_028646595.1 Phalanger gymnotis | reverse complement strand
TTTGGACCTCCTTTTCCATTTGGCTAATTCTGTCTTTCAAGGCATTCTTCTCATTGGCCTTTTGGAGCTCTTTTGATGTTTGGGTTAATCTATTCTTTAAGGTGTTATTTTTCAGTATTTTTTTTGGGTCTCCTTTAGCAAGTTTTTGACTTGTTTTTCATGGTTTTCTTGTGTCACTCTCAATTCTCTTCCCAGTTTTTCCTCTACTTCTCTTACTTGCTTTTCCAAATCCTTTCTGAGCTCTCCCATGGCCTGAGACCAATTCATATTTTTCTTGGAGGCTTTCGATGTAGGCTCTTTGACTTTGTTGACTTCTTCTGGCTATATGTTTAAATCTTTTTTGTCACCAAAAAAGGAATCTAGAATTTGAGTTTGAGTCTGAGTTTGTTTTTGCTACTTGTTCATGTTCCCAGCCAACTTCTTGACCCTTGGGCTTTTTGTCAGGATATTGACTGCTTGTAGAGAAGAGAGTACTTTGTCCTAAGCTTTAGGGTCCAAGCACTGTTGTTTTTAGAGCTACTTCTACTCCACTGTCATCCCAGGCTTTGTCACAGCAGTACTCCTTCTCCCCCAAGTACCACCAACCAGGGTCACAATACAGATCCAACCAGGGCACAGCAAGAGAATCTGCCTTTGTGCCCACAAAGTGCTCCTTGCACTCCAGCTCTGATCTGCTGCTTGATTCCTCCTACCATGTGAGCCAGGGACTCAGGAAGCAGCTGATGCTGGAGCTCTGGAAGCAGCCTCAGGAGCTTCCTGCTGCTGCCGCTACCACCACCACTGCACCACCTCCACCACTCCCAGGGCTGCTGGCTGGACCAGTCTGAATGTGGTCCCACAGTTTCCCTCTAACCTGCTCTTTCACGTTTGTAGGTTGAGAAGTCTGGTAAGTGCCACAGCTCATTGATTCATGGCCCCAAGTCATGTTCTGGCTGGCTGACTCTGAGTCTGGTCTATCCTGGCGTGGCCCACGCTGGGCTGCACTCTGCTCCCAGTACTGTGCAATAGTACCTTCCTGGCGACCATCCAAGCTCTCCTGGGCTGGAGACCTGTTTTTGTCTGCTATTTTGTGGATTCTGAAGCTCTAGAATTTGTTCACAGACATTTTTACAGGTGTTTGGAGGGATTTGGGCGGGGGAGCTTAAGCAAGTCCCTGCTTTCCAGACACCATCCTGGCTCTGCCACCGCTAAAATAGTTCTTAGGGGAAAATTTTTGTCTTGGGACACATACTAACAAAATAGAGAAAAAAAAGCATTTAAAAATGAAAAAAATCAACAAATTAATTATCTCAAAGCAAGAAGAAAAACAGAGATTCTTAAAATAAAAGAAGATAAAATTTACCAAAAGACTTTAGCTGATACAACCCTAACATTTTGTGGAAAAAAATAGGTAAGCCATTAGGTAATTTAGGTAGACTTCCCAGCATGATTGTGTTGCCCTCAAACAGTTATCAATTATCAGAAATGTCCCATGAATATTGTACATTTTAAATGAGAGACAGAATAAATCTTATAAGATGTTTCTATTTATCTAAAACAAATTTTTACCAGACAACGAAACTTTGATTATCCAAGATCCTTACTTCTAAAAACCAATGGAACCATAAACAACTATTCCCCATGGGACTGGGGTACTGTCTTGTATTGTAACCTTGGCTCTAGGCCCACATGCACCCATGAAATGTATCAGGATCTTTCTTGTCCCTGGCTCCTCATACCCTGTCTCAGAGGTTTGTTAGGTTGGAGTGAATGTTATAAATCATGATTATTTGAAGGGTAAATGAGGACAAAGGATTCAGGTGGTTAAAAATATATTGGGGAAATGTCAAACAATTTGATACATTTCCACTTATAAGGAAATTATATTCCCTTATTAGAAGTAAGATACCTTTCTTTTATATTTAGACACATCCACAATCAATGCATGAAATTGTTTTAATGCCATACCAGTTTGAGGTATCACACAAGGAAAGGGTAAAGAGGGACTAGTCATGATGATGGAGTAGAAGGAAATAGTACAGTTGACTTCTTCCTTATAACAACTCCACAAAGATCCAGAAAAATACTACACCAACCCTGTTCAATAAATCCAAGACAAAAATTATGAGTCATTTTTCCAGCCTAGGTTGGCAAAGAGAGATAGAGACAGAGGTCTTCAGAAACTAGGACAGAGTTTAGTTGGAATCAGCTGTTTGGGGCCTTCCAATGGAGGGACTGAATCGAGGCAAGAAGAGATCTTAGTTCAGATACAGAGCAGCCTGACACTGTACAGGGAGCAGGAACGAGTGGTAAGTGGTAACTCTTAATTTCTGTGCTGTGTTGGATTACAGATCCACTGTCAATTGATGACACCTGCAAATAGGGTTGGCAGTCAGGGGCAAATCAAGAGTTTCAGGGCTGTAGGCTATGTATTGATTAAGGAGAAAGAACAGCAGTAAGTAGAAACTGTATGGCTTTGATCTATTATCTGAACATGGTCTCAGATCCAACACTCAGCCCAGTCTGAAACCTGCAGCAAAATAAAAACAGTAAAAACAACAACAACAACAAAATCTAGCATTAGTTTACTGGAACTCCAACTAGTTGCAAGCTGACAGATGCATTTCTCAGACTCAAGTATCTAAAGCCAGGAGGGCAGTGATCAGACTTTGCCATGGATCAGATCATTTTGATCATACTTATCCCCACACTGAGGTAACCTGGAGAATCTGGAATAGCACAGTACTCTACTAAGAGAAAGTAGCAGCAAGATTGAAGAAGACACAAAACAGGATGAAGCACAACTCATCCATTCCCTCTAGGAAGACAAGAGACCCTGGCCGTAACACAAAATATGAAGTCAGGAATTAAGGCTGGAAAGATGAGCAACAAACCAAGAGAAAAAAGAATCTTATCATAAAAGGCTATTATAACAGCAGAGATGCCTAAGATACAAATTCAGACAAAGATGACTCCAAAACAAACTAGAAAAATCTCAAAGGAAAATATAGTCATGAGCTGTTAAATGAACATTTTTGCAATAGATGAAGCAACAGTTAAAGAAAAGAACCAAAAGCGATTACATAAATGAAATGAAAGTGCTAGACAAAACAATTGGAAAAGAAATGAGAGTGTGAGGGGGAAAAAACTAGAAAAGAAATGAGAGTTGTGGAAGAAAGAATTAGAAAGAAAGTTGTCACAAGAGTCACTAACTACTTGGAAAACTCCTTTAAATTAGAGTGGACCAGACTTCCAGGAGCCAAGATGGTGGAGTAAGTAGTAAATTGCTATAGCTCTCCCATATTCACCTCCAAACAACCAAACAACCAAACAACCATGAAATAGTGCCCCAGAACAAATTCTGGAATAGAAGAGGCAGTGGAAAGATGGAATGGAATGGTCTTTTAGTCCAGGAAAATTGGAGGATGGGCACAAAAGGTCCATCTCACTCTGGTAAAAGGGAAGGGCTTTTTAGGACAAGAAGCATACCAGCAAGCCAGCAGCAAGCCCCACCTCAGCAAACCAGCAGGAGACCCTGAGCTCCACTGTGGTGGAGCCCACAAACACCAGCAGGACCTCCCATGTTCTTTAGCATAGCCTGGCAGACTTCAGCTCTGAGAACCACCACGTGCTTCTATGCAGCCCATGGAGGGCAGGCAGCCTCTAGTTGCTGGACCTCCACGTGGTTCAGTACAGCTCTGCATGGGCAGACAGCTATCTGCTGCTAGTTGAGGTTCCCTGTGCTTTATCATTGCTCTGGCCAGACAAACATCTTTCAGTGGAGAGACCTCTGCATGTGTCAGTGTTGCCCGGGTAGACGGGCATCCTAATGGTGCTGGTCCTCCACATGTTTTGGTGTGGCTTAGGGTGGGCAGGTGTCCTCTTGCTGCCAGACCTCCATATGCTTCAGCACAGCCAAAGGTGGATGGGCATCTTCTGGTGGCAGGATCTCCTCATGCTTCAGCTCAACCCAGGGCAAACAGGCATCCTCCAGGGGTTAGACCTCCACGTGCTTCAGCGTAGCCCTGGGAAATAGAGAAAAACCCCACCTGGCCTCAGCACATGACAGGCACCACCATTAGGACCCCAGCTTAGCACCAGGAAAGCTACCAGACCCCTGAAGCCTCCAGCAGTGCCAGCCATCTCCTATCCCATTCAATACAGGATGAGACACTAGAGTCCCCTGTGGGCCCTAGGACAACATTAGTGCAGCATCAGGTAAACATTCAGGGCTTGTATCCACTGGCATAAGAAGCCTGAAACAGAGATCCTTCTGCCCTGGGAGTAGAGATCAAATTTAAAAGAAAAGAAAAAGGTAAAAAAAAGATGAGCAAAAAACAACAAAAATAATCTGACCATAGAAAGTTATTATGGTGACAGGGCAGACCAACACACAAACTCAGAAGAGAACAAGAATGTCAAAATATCTGTGGGCAAAACCCAAAAGAAAAACATGAAATGGTTTCAAGCCCAGAAAAGACTCATGGAAAAGCCCCAAAAGGAGCTCAAAAATCACATAAGAGAAATAGAAGAAAAATTGGGAAAAGAAATGAGAGTAATGCAAGAGAATTTTGAAAAAGTACTCAACAGCTTGGAAAATTACTTGAAAAGTAGAATTGGCTAAATGGAAAAGGAGATACAAAAGTCCACTGAAGAAAATAACTCCCTACAGTGTATAATTGGCCAAATGGAAAAAAAAAGCATAAGAGCTAATTGAGGAAAACAACACCTTAAAAGTTAGAACTGGGCAAATGGGAGCTAATGAATCTATGAGACATCATGAATCAGTCAAACACATTCAAAAGAATGAAAAAGGTGCAAAAAATACCTCATGGGAAAAACAACTGACCTGGAAAATAGATCCAAGAGAGACAATATCAGAATCAATGAACTACCTGACAGCCATAAAAAAGGAGGACCTGGACAGCATCTGTCAAGAAATTATCAAGGAAAATTGCCCTGGTATCCTGCAATCAGAAAGCAAAATAAGCATTGAAAGAATACACCGATCACCTCAGGAAAGAAATCCCCAAATAAAAACTCCAAGGCACATTATAGCCAAATTTCAAAGCTATCCAGCCAAGGAAATAACACTACAAGTGGCTAGAAGGAATAAATCAAATATTGAGGAGTCAAATCAGAATCACACAGGACTTGGCAGCTGCAACATTAAAGAATCAGAGGTCATGGAACATGATATTCTGCATGGCAAAGGAGCTAGGACTACAACCAAGAATCACTTACCCAGAAAAATAAAGCATATATCAAGGGGAAAATGCCCATTCGATGATATAGGAGCATGTCAAGCCTTCTTAAGGAGACCAGAACTAACAAAAATTTTGACCTCTAATAACAATACCCAAGAGAAGCATGAATAGGTTAAAAAGAAGGAAAAGAAAACATAAGGGATTCAATAGAACTAAACTGTTTATATAGGAAGATGATAATTACAACTCTTAAAAACTGTATTACTAAAAGTACAGATAGAAGGGATATACATAGAAAGAGGCTATGGGTATAAGGTGGATTCGAGTGAATGACATAAAAAATTTAGGGATGAGAAAGAAGAGAACAATGGGTGTAGAAGGAAGGGAGTGGTAAAATGTGGTAAATTATCTCATAAGAAGAGGCAAGAAAGGCCTATGAGAGAGAAGGGGAAGAATGGGGGGTACAATGGATAATTGCATCAAAGAGGGAATAATATACACAATCAGATGAATATAGAAATCTATCTTGTCCCACAGGGAAATAGGAGGGTAGGAGATTAAATAAAGGGGGTGGGGACTGACAAATTGGAGGGCAGATCAGAGGAGGTGGTAGACAGAAGCAAAACACTGGTGAGGTAGGAAAAGGTGGAAGGAAAGAGAGGACAAACAGGAGGAAGAATAGGATAGAGGGAAATACACAGGCAGTAATCATAACTGTGAATGTGAATGGGATGAACTCTCCCATAAAACAGAAGTAGGTAGCAGAGTAAATCAAAAACCAGAATCCTACAATATATTGTTTAGAAGAAACACACCTGAAGCAGAGAGACACACACAGAGTAAAGAGAAGGGGCTGGAGCAGAACCTATTATACTTCAGCTGAAGTGAAGAAAGCAGAGGTAGTAATTCTGATCTGAGACAAAGTGAAAGCAAAAATAGACCTAATTAAAAGAGATAAGGAAGGAAACCCTATCTTGCTAGGAGTTACCATAGACAATGAAGCAATCTTGCTAAGAGTTACCATAGACAATGAAGCAATCAAATTAGCACAGCAAGGAATAGTCACCTGTCAGATCTATGGGAATGGGAAGAATTCATGACCAAACAAGAGATAGAGAGCATTATGAAATGAAGAATAGATAATTTTGATCATATTATATTGAAAAGTATTTGTCCAAAGAACACCAATGCAACCAAGATTAGAAGGAAAGCAGAAATCTTTACAGCAAGGGTCTCTGAGAAAAGCCTCATTTCTCAAATATATAGAAAACTGAGTCAAA
Organism: Phalanger gymnotis; assembly: GCA_028646595.1. Taxonomy (NCBI): domain Eukaryota; kingdom Metazoa; phylum Chordata; class Mammalia; order Diprotodontia; family Phalangeridae; genus Phalanger; species Phalanger gymnotis. Next base: position 155,793,970 of record CM053623.1, on the reverse strand, counting down.
TTTCTGAGAACACAAGCCATCCCCCAGTTGATAAATGACCAAAAGATATGAAAAAAATATGAAATTTTCAGATGAAGAAATCAAAGATATCTGCAGGCCAGGCCTGTACAACATACAGCCCGTGGTCCACTTGCATCTTGCCAAAGGATTTCAGGTGACCCACAAAAAATGTAGAGGAGGTGAAAGAAATAAAGATGTAACAAGTGCTTTGTCCATGCCCTGCTTAACTCACTTTCCACTAGTCACTGTTGTATCCATCATGTAACTTGGTGGGTGGGTTGCCATTGGGCACTCTTTCAATAGGAAAGAGTATGACAAATAGTGTCACATGACCTGCAGCAAACAATCATTATCATTCTGTCTCTAGTCTGTGAAGAAAGAGAGTTGTATCTTTTCACTGTGTCTTTGGTCGTTACTGGCATCGAAGAGGGACAAAGTAAGTGCAGCCACTGCCAACGCAGCTGATGCCTGCTATGCAATAAGTGACAACAGTGCCCCTCCCTCCCTGCGGGGCTGCCCTACAAGTTACATGAGTGTCTGGTGCTCTCCCCAAGGTCAGACACTCAGTTCAGTATTTCTTTGTATGTGAATAGTTGCTGTGGAGATTTTTTGGTTTTAAATTTAAAGTTTTGGAGGTGAGTTTGTAAAATCGGTTGTAAAAAGCAGAAAATTGAATCAAAACATAGAGTGTTTAATCTGGAATGGACAAATAGATACTTGTTTACATATACAAGAGACAAAATGTTGTCCCCTGTCTGCTGACAAGTAATATCTGTTGCAAAGGAATACAATCTTCATTGCCATTTCAAATCAAAACATCCTGATTTAAGCAAATCAAACACCAATGAAAAACAAATTAAAGCATCCAAATTGTTGAAAAATCTCAGTGAGGAGCAATGGTTTTTCAAGAAAGTAAACTCAGAAAATGAGGTGGCCACTAAGGTTAGTTTTCCGATTTCTAAAGAATTCAATTTCAAACATGATTTCAGAGTATAATTAACTGATTTATGACAAGAAGTGTAATATGCCCCCATTAACTAAATGTAAACAGTAAGAAAACCTGAAAAATGTATTGAAACTTTTATCATTTAGCAAAGTAATTTTTTAACGTTAATGTGATTTCATGATAAATAAAAATCTTAAGTAATAAGCATAATTAATTGATAGTTATAGAAATATCCTCTTGTAAAAATATGGTTTATTTGCAAGATAGTTTAGTCATTAATTATACCTTTACTTGGAAAGTGAGCTGCTAAAAGCTTATCTGTAGCCTATTTTGATTTTGGCCCCACCAAATTATGCAGGTCTGCTATAGGCATATGAAGAAGTGCTCTAAATCACTTTTGATTAGAGAAATGTAAGTTAAAACAATTCTGAAATACCATCTTACATCCATCAGATTGGGCAATATGACAAAAAAGGAAAATGATAGATGTTGGACAGGATGCAGGAAAATTGGGACACTAATGCATTGTTGGTGGAGTTGAGAACTGATCTAACCATTCTGGAAAGTAATTTGGAACCATGTCCCAGGGGCAACTAAACTGTGTATATGTTTTGATTCAGCAATACCATTACTAGGTCTGCATCCCAAAGAAATCATAAAAAAGGGAAAAGGACCTACTTGTGCAGAAATATTTATAGCAACCTTACTCATGGTGACAAAGAATTGGAAATTGAGGGGATGACCATTAATTGGGGAATGGCTGAACAAGCTGTGGTATATGAATGTAATGGAATATTATTGTGCAATAAGAAATGATGAACAGGCCTATTTCAGAAAAACCTGGAAAGACTTGTACACACTGATGCAAAGTGAAATGAGCAGAACCAAGAAAAGACCATATACAGTTTCAGGAACCTCATGTGATGATCAGCTATGAATGACTCAGCCTTTCTCAGCAGCACAATGATCCAAGACAAGTACAAAGGACTCATGAAGGAAAATGCTGCCCACATCCAGATAAAGAGCTGGTGGAATCAGAATGTAGACTGAAGCATTTTTTCACTTACTTTATTCATTTTCATGTGTTTTTTCTTTTGATTTGTTTCTTCTTCCACAACTGCAATGAATATGGAAATATATTTTACATGATAGTATATGTATAAATTATATCAAACTGCCTACTGTTTTCAGAAGAAGGGAGGGGAGGAAGGGAAGGAGAAAAATTTGGAACTCAAAATCTTGTAAAAATAAATGCTAAATTTTTTTGATATGTAATTGTGGGGAAAAATAAAAGACTATTTAAAGCAAAAAAAAAATAAGTGGATCAAACAGCAGTTAATGACTATGAGACAACAATAAATATTAAAACAGATGAAAGACTGAAAAAATAAAAGAAAGTATAAGTTATTCCATAAACAAAAAATTTGACCTGGAAAAAGATTATGGAGAGATAATTTAAGAATTATTCATTACCTGAAAGCCATGAATAAAAAAGATCACAGATGTATTTTTTAAAATCGTAGAAGAAAACTGTTCAAATAGCTTAGAACCAAAGGGCAAAGTGGAAATAGAATATACTGGTCACTTTCTGAAAGAAGCTCTAAAATGAAAGATCCCATTCTAGCTAAAATCCAAAGCTTCCAAGTCAAAGAAAAAAAATACTGCAAGCAGGCAGAAATGAACACTTCGAATTCTGAGGAGTCACAGGATTGCACACAATTTAGCAGCTACCAGTATAAAGGATCAAAGAACTCAGAATATGATATTCTAGGTGGCAAAGGATATAAGCTTACAAACAAGAATGATTTACTTAGCAAAACTGAGTAAAATCCTTTAGGGTACTGGCATCAAATCCAAATAGAAATAGGAACCACTAAATCATATGTAAGGATTTTTATTGCCACACTTTGACTTAGAAAACCACATATTACTATTAAATATGTTCTTTTGTATTTTTATTTATTTTGTTAAATATTTCCCAATTATATTTTAATCTGGTTTGGGCTGTATCTGGGAGTGTTATAGGGTATATACTGCATGTTTAACACCTCTGACTTAGAGAAAAACATGAACCTTTAATGAAATAGAGGAATCCCAAGCATTCCAGACCCAAACTGCATAGAAACTTTGGAGTTCAAATATAGGTAACTATATGAAGGTAAATGTAAGTGAACAATCATAAGGCACTAAACAAGGAAACACAGTTTACAACTAATATGGGGTGATGATGCATATGTTCCCCTCGAAATTGTGTCATTAGGGGTAATAGAAAAAGTCTAATAAAACAGAGTGGGAATTCTTTTTATGTTTTGATTGTCTTAAAAGAAGAAAGGAAAAGAAAGGTAAAGGGAACACACTGAAGGGAGGGAAGGGTGGGGGAAATTATCTTACATAATTTAGGGACATAAATAGAATAGTATACAAACAAGGATCATACACCTCCAGGATCATATATAAAATTCCTGCTTTGGACCTTCATAACTTGCCCCTCCCCACTTTTCCAGGTTTTTTATACCTTACTTTACACACTTCCCCCACCCTCTCTTACTCATCACATTCTCTTGGATCTGGTGACATTGACCTTCTTGCAGTTTATTGAACAAGGTATTACATCTCCCAACTCCAGATAGTTCCATTGGCTGTTACCCATGCTTGGAATGTGTTTTCTCTTCATCTCCTCCTCCTGGCTTCCTTCCCTGACTTCCTTCAAGTCTCGGCTAAAATTCCATCGTTTATGGGAAGCTTTTTCTAATTTTCCTTAATTCATAAGATTTTCCTGTTGATTATTGCTAATATGTCTTGTATATGGTTGTTTGCATGTTGTCTCCTCCATGAGACCCTTGATAGCAGGGTCGGTCTTTTACATTTCTTTGTATGTCGGTGCTTAGCACAGTGTTTGAAACATAGTCTGCAATTAATAAATTTTACTGACATAATGACTCAACAGGGAAACAGGAAGGAAAGGGGAAAGGGAGAGAAAGAATAAGAACAAAGGCAAATCAAGGCAGAGTGTAGTCATAAGAAAAAAACTATGGATATTGGATCATAAAAGAGGAAATGAAAGAAAGAAAGAAAGAAAGAAAGAAAGAAAGAAAGAAAGAAAGAAAGAAAAAAGAAAGAAAGAAAGAAAGAAAGAAAGAAAGAAAGAAAGAAAGAAAGAAAGAAAGAAAGAAAGAAAGAAAGAAAGGGACAAGATCTTATGAATGGGCTCTGGGGTGAGGAAAAGAGAAGAGGGACAGGAGAGCAGACATAATGTTTTGAACCTAGAGTACTGATCCTGAGCACCCTGCTTCTTTCTCACCAACTTCTTCTTCTGTATAAAGAAGGGATGGGAAACTATGATCAACGCAATGGTCAACCATCATTTAAGGATATCACGATGGAGTTCATCTTGTGCATTGTTAGTTGAGTTGTGAATTGGTCCAGCCATTCTACAAAGAAATTTGAAACTATGCTCCCTAAATTATTAAAATCTGAATGTCCTTAAATATGGCTATACCACTAGTAGAGCTATAGGACTATATCCCACAGAGTTCAAAGAAAGAGGAAAAAGTTCTCTCATATTTCTATATCTATAGATCTTTCTATTCATATATATATATATCCACCCATCTATATACAGATATAGAGATATCTATAAATATCTCTCTCTATCTTGGTGGAAAAGAACTGGAATCTAAGAGGATACCTATCAATTGAGGGAATGACTGAACAAATTATGGTTTATTAATATAATGGGCCATCATTGTGAAATAAGAGAAATCTGGGAAGACTCATGTGAACTGATGCAAAATTAAATGAGCAGAATCAGTAGAATCATTTATACAATAGCCATAACATTATAAAGACAAACAACTTTGAGGTTTAAGAACTCTAATCAATGCAAAGACAAACCATGATTCCAGAAGACTAATGATGAAAAATGCTACCCACCTCCTGACAAAAAGGTAATGGATTAAAGATTTAGAATGAGGTATATTTTTATATGGTCAGTTTGGGAATTTGTTTTGCTCGACAATACATTTTCCTTACAAGAATTTTCTTTTTCTATTTTTCCCAGTGGGAGATGGGAGTAAGGAAAAAAATAAAAACTTGTTAATTGAAAAAATAACTTAAAGAAATACAATGTTTTTAAAAAAAGAATAGGATATAGAATAAAAGATGTCATCGTCAGTTGAAGATAGGATCATCCTGGGTCAGTCCTATGCTCTTGGGTCACAGAATACTCTTTCAAATATCTTCTCTCTCAGGTTTCAGTTACTGACACAAATAGAACACAAGAATATTTCAGAGAAGACCTTATACTTCCAGTTTGTTTTTTCTTCTTCTGTATGATAAAAAGAGCAAATGCCTGGAGGGATAGAGAACTCTTGCCACTGGGTAGCTGAAAAGAAATAGAGGATTGAAGAGATTCAAAACTTTGCTTGCCACTGAGCATACTATAAAAATACAGTATGAAACCCAGCAGGCTTCTGCAAACAAAGTGTTCCTTTAAGTTAATTAGTATTATATAGAAAATGAACTCTTCTGCTTATTTACAAAGCTACAGATTTATGTACAGCAAAACCAATTATACTTAATGCCTAAACTATTCCAGGTGCTCAGTGACAGTGTTGCTAAGCACTGGAGATTAAATTACTCTTTGAAAATGTCTTGTTCTAAATAGAAGAATGCATAGTAGCTACATTTTTAGCTATCATTAATGTTGTCAAATTTTAGGGTTTTTTTGTAGGGTTACTGTTAGTTAACAATTCCATAGATTATCTTGTATTATATGGGAACAAGTAGAGACTTAATATTTGTTTTTTGGCTATGATCAGCGTATTAATGAATTACAGAAAGATTGGGAAGAAAAAGACAAATCCCCAGTTAGCAGTAATATCTATTGCACAATTCTTATCAGAGGTCTGAGAGTGTGTTGACCATCTTGATTTCCCTTTAGAAGCCAGTTTTGCAACAGTACATTTTGATTTCTGCAATAGAAAAGAGCTCTTTTTTTCGTGATGGAGACACATAAAGTCCCAAGGAGAGTATGTATGACTCTTCACTTATCTTTAAAATAGAACTGGTTGAGTAAAAGAAACACCTGGAATTTTATAGCAGTAGCTTGGCAAAATGAATATGCACACCATACCAAGTCAGGTTTTGCACATCTTTTGTTCTACAAATCTAGAATTTTTTATATGCACATAAAAGGGCTTTATTACTGCAGCAGTAATAGTAAACTTTACTTATCTTGTGCTTAAATAGCAGATGCTATAGAATAAAATGGTATCTTCTGAGTCACCCCCCCCCTTCCCCAGTATTCAAATTGGAAATCAGAGATGGGTTATCTGGCTTTCCAGACCTCACTTCATTGCAAAACTGCCACTTTCTCTACAGATGGCATACTCCAGATATCTAAACTATTATCATAATAGCAGTGGAGGCAGAATGAACCTTGGGATTAGGGGTTCCCTTCTAGCACCTCTGCTCTGCTTGGTCATTCTGGTCAGTCTTCTGATCAGTCAATATCCCCATAACCTTATTTAGCTCTTTCTCTTTTTCCTTAGTTTGCACATTCTCATTAATTCATATAAGCCTGACAAATACTATACAGTCTGAATGTCACCTCTTTTGATCATTGGTTCTTTAGGGGGAACTTAACCTTTAAACTTGGAGCATGTTTTCTAGTCATCCAATTCAAATCTTGTTTAGGGTGACATACAGGTAATACACAGATATAATCGTGGTCCTCAGAGAAATCTGCCATCTGCTCAGGTGTATTTTATGTTTTTGCTTAAAGTGACAAAAATAAAAAAAAATAAGAAACCTTATGGTTAATATTATGAATGTTGTTTTTCAGTAGCTACACTCTTGCTACATCGGGAATACATTATGATTCTTCAATTTGAAATGTAGCACATGATAATATGTATAATATAGAAAGCTCTTTTCTGGCATGGATTAGTTCTATTTGAAATAACTGTTCATCCAATAAAATATGCATGTGTAAGCATAACTGTAAAATCTAAATTTCTTTCTTAAAAAATTATTTTTGTTTTCAGTTTCAAATTCTCTCCCTCTATTCACCCCATCTCCTACCATTGAGAAGGCAAGAAATACAATACCCATTATACATATGAAGTCATGCAAAACATAAAATCTAAATTTCTATAAGTCTTTACAAGTAAAATATAAAAAAGTGAAAACAATGACATAAATCTCAAAACTATTGGGTCTTACATCAAGATACACAAAACACTCAGCCTAAAGATTACAAATCAACAGCACTGTGATGACATGTCACATCCAGTTTCACAAGGTTGTCTCATAAGGATCAATGGTAGAAGAAAATTCCATGATACTGTCATAATATTTTAGATACTGGTCATTTTGGAGAAGTGTTTCTTCAAGATGATGTCTTCTGATTCTCTGGCTGTGAAATTGATCTAGATTATGGTATCTTAGAAGAAGGAGCAGGAGGAGAAAAAGAAGGAAGAAAAGGAAGGAAAAAGAGAACTGTTATTATTATTACTACCACTATTATTTTCCTATATTTAACATGATTGCTGCAGCAAATATACATAGCTACTTTCTTCTTCCTTTTTTTCATTTTAAAGCCCTGCAAAAAATTATCAGCCTGGTTTAAAATGCACCCTCAATTTAAGGAGAATGGATTTCAGATTGTTCAGAGGAGTTATAAATAGGATTCTTTCTTTGTCATTGCTAGAGTGACACTGAGTAAATTAATCCTATTTTTTCCAGCTGTTAAGGTGGGGAGAGGTTTAGATGGCCTTTAAAGGTGTCTCCCAGCTCTAAATCTATTATTATATATCATGTGCTAAAATTCTATAGGATAAGTCAGCCCAGGTAGAATGGAAAGCTTTTAGGACTGATAACATAATAAGAGAAAGAGAAACAACTTTGTTGAGAAGAGGAAAGGGGGATTATCTAAACCAGAGGTCTTCAAAGTGGTGTCAATGGGTAACTTTTCAGGAGGTGTGTGAATTTTTTTAATATTTTGATAACCATATCTCAGCATAATTATATTCCTTTGTAATTCTATGTACATTATTCGAAACACTTAAAAACATTATTTTGAGAAGGAATCCATGATTCGAAAAAGATTAAAATAAAACAAAAAGAAAACTTGTTTAAAGAGAGCAATGTGGAAGCATAGAGAATTCACCTATCAATTTGGAAGACAGGTAGGTAGGTGGACAGGGTAGGTACAAAAGATAATATGGTCATGTAAGACACATCAGGATTACTAAAGCTCAGAATGAGCTGACTCTGATGAGGAAACAAGGGCTTTAAAAAAACTATATCGGAGAAAACAAGAGAATCAAAGAAGGATTATGTTAGGGATTCTTAACATTTTTTTCCTGTCATGAATGCTTTCAACAGTCTGGTGAAGCCTATGGATCCCTTCTTAGAATTATGGTTTTACATATATAAAATAAAATACATAGGATTTCAAAGGGAATCAACCACATCCATTTAAAATAACCCCATTCTGATATAGTTGAGAACCTTGGGTTAGGACAACTGCTTGGTGGGGGTGGCATGATGATAACTAAAAACCGAGAGAAGTAAGAGTCACTCAATTTTTATTTTAATTCTGTTTTCTCTGAAAAAGAAAATGATTTTTGGGCTAGAAAGGGAAGAACAAATATGACAGATAGGAAGTTCATACCCAAGGTAGATAAGGAGATGGTAAGAAAGCACTTGGTTCCCTTTGATATATTCAAGTCACCCAGCCTAGGTGAACAATGTCCTTGCATACTGAAAGAATCAGGGGAAGTAATTGCTGAGCGCTGCCAGTCATCTCTGGAAAGAACATGGAGAATGGGAGAGGTACTGAAGCACTGAGGACAAGCAAATGTCCTGATTTTCTAAAAAAGAAAGAGAATTGAAGATGCCACCTGTAAGCCAGAGAGTTTGGTTTTGATTCCTGGAGGGAAAACAAACAAACTCTAGCATATATTATTAAAGAGATGTTTAGCTTTTCCCTGGTTAGCTGTGGGGACCCCACATGATGCCTGGAATCATAGTGACATGAACAAACCCAGAATTCATCCAGGCCCTGGCCACCTTCCTGAAAAGGTCAGGAAAGCTGAAAGTCCCCGAATGGGTGGACATGGTCAAATTGGCCAAACGTAAGGAGCTGGCTACCCTACGATGAGAACTGGTTCTTCACTCGGGATGCTTCCATAGTCCATCACCTGTACCTCCGAGGCAGTGTGGCTGTGGGATCCATGGCCAAGATCTATGGTGGGCTCCAGCACAATGGGGTCATGCCCAGTCACTTCAGCAGAGCCTCTAAGAGCATAGCTTGAAGGGTCCTGCAAGCCCTGGAAGGCCTCAAGATGGTGGAGAAGGACCAACATGGGGTCTGGAAGCTGACACCTCAGAGAAAGAGAGACCTGGACAGAATTGCCAGGTAGGTGGCAGCTGCTAACAAGAGGACAAACTGGACCAAATTCATTAATAAATTGCTTTGTTCAGAGAGACAGACAGACAGACAGACACATGCACACAGAGAGAGAGAGAGAAAGAGAAAGAGAGAGAGAGATATATATGTTTAGTGAATATCTCATTAAGAAGTGGCTCATAATGAGCCAAGCATACTTCATCAAGCACAGGTCATTCCACACTATCCTTATTTCCTTTTTTTGATGGGATTGTAGAGCATGAGAATGTTATATATATAATTTATCTATATTTTACAAAAGCTTTTAATAAAGTCTTTCATGATTTTGTTTTTAGAAAGGAGAAATGTATACTATACAGTACTGTAATTAGATGGGTTCAAAATTGGCCAAATAACAAGACCTAGAGATTAATGATTTGAGTTTAATTTGGAAGCAGGATCCTCATGGAATATTACAACCCCAACTCTGCTCAGGGATCTGTGCTTGCTTTGACCTACTTAACAAATATGTCAATAATTTAGAGAAAAGTATGGAAGGCAAGTTTTCCATATTTATAGATGATGCAGAGCTCGTAGGAAGAGTTCACACATTAGATGAGAGTCAAGTTTCAAGAACTTGATAGGCTAATATTTGGCTTTATCTAACTGAATGAAATTTAACAGAGAAAAAGAGTAAGTCTTAGTCTTGGGTTAAGAAAAATAGCTTTACAAGTAAAAATGTGGGTGGATTGGCTACATAGCAGGTGGCTTGAAAAAAAAGATCTGCAGTTTTTGGTAGACTGAAAACTCAATATGAGTAAACAGTTTTATATGGCATCCAAAAAAAAGCAAATACACCGTAGGCTATATTAAGGTGAGTAATAATATGATAGAATAAAAAAGTGATACAATGCTTCACTCTGTCTGGATTAAATCACCTCTGGAGTATTACATACAATTCTGGGCACCACATTTTAGGGATTACACGTTAAAGTAGAGTGGATCTAAAGAAAAGTCACTAGGATGATGAAACACTTTCATATCATGCCATTTCAGTGTTTGTTAAAAGAATTAGAGATGATTAGCCTGGAGAAGAGGAAGGTGACATGATGTCTGTCTTCACACATTTGAAGAGTTGACATCTCATAGAGGGATGGAAATTTTGCTGTTTTCCCCAAATGGCAGAATTAGGACCAATAGATAGAAGTTGTGAACAAAGATTTATTCATAATATAAAAAAAGATTTCCAAACAGCTGAAGCTATCCAACCCTGGAATGGGCTGCTTGAAAAGGCAGTGGCTTCTTACTCATTTGAGATTGTCTAGCAAAGACTGGATGGTCACTTGTTGGGGCTACTGTAGAGATGATTATTTTTAGTTATAGGATATACTAGGTGGCCACTGAAGTCTCTTCCAATGCTGAAATTCTGTAATATCTGACTATTTAGAAAATAAAATCCCATTGTTGTGGTAAGGAAAAGTAGTGGGAAAATGGTGGTCATTTGGGGTGGATGAGATGGCAAGAAGGAAAGAACTGGTTGAATGGCATAGAGTGATTTTGAGATGTGACTGATAGCTCTTAGGTGGGTGGGAGCAGTGAGAGCAAGTGGTGGAAATAGAGTGATTAGATGTGTGTAAGTAGGGGGATATCACTAAATTAGTGCATCGAATTTATGGGAGTGAGAATGGAAGCATGGAAAAATGGGAGAAGAGAGACAGTGCAACAATCTCAGGTTGTTGCCTAAATCATCCTACTTAGGCTTCTGCTGACCTTGAAGTGGACTCTGCTGCTTTAAACACTTAAATGTAAGTGCCTAAGCAATATTAGATTCCTGGCTGCTTATTTAATGATATTTACGTTTAATGACAATTACTGACAATGACTATAATTCTTATAATCCAGATGTTGATTCTTTTCTTTTAAAAATATGAATATTTAATGTAGAAAAAATTTGCTTTTTAAAGAAATCTTTAGAATTGAGGAAAACAATATTTTACTGAAAAAATCAATGCAAAACTAAAAGTCTAAATTTCAATTCAATTCAAATCTGAAAAATCTATATCATATTGTGCGAATATATTCATTTTCCTATCCATGATACTCAGAATTCTTGTTGGCTTAGTGATTGTTTCAGGACCAATATTTCATTGAATAAGAAATTGTTTCTACCACCACTGTCTAGTATTTAATTAGGTACTTACCTATGTGAAATGCTCCAGAATCCTAGGATGTTCAACAACATTAATGATGCCAAAAAGAAGAAGGTGTTTTCTAAATGGCCTTTGTTTAATGCATTTGGAAACCAATTGCCTGTGTGGAACAAATGTAGTTGTTATCCAACTCCAAGTGTTATTCAACTCCACAGAAGGTACTATGACTAATCCTTACACAATCTATAGAACTTGGTTTGGTTCAATAATGTCAACAAAACTCTGCCAAAGTGCTGTTGTTGCTAATTGATTTTATTCTATAACAGGCAATAACATAGGCCAGACAGGACATTCGGAACATTTTATGTCATCTTTGAAGGTCAGAATAATTTGACCTCAGGTAACATGGTCTAAGAATCAAGAAATTTTAAAATTCACTCAGGTTTCATGGTTATCTATGTGAACACGGGCACTTTGAGTACTTTTTCTCCATTCCCTTACTTGTAAAATAGAGATGACAATCAGTGAACAATTGTATATTAAGCACCTACTATGTGTCAGGCGCTGTGTTGAGCACTGGGGATACAAATAGAGACAAAAGACAGTCTTCCTCAAAGAGCATACGCTGTAATGGGGAGACATCACGTAAACACACATATACCAGATTGTTGTGGTTTAATTCCTTTTTCAGTCGTGTCCAACTTTTAGTGACCCAATTTGAGGTTTTCTTGGCAAAGATACTGGATTAGTTTGCCCTTTCCTTATCTAACTCATTATACAGATGAGGAAACTGAGGCAAACAGGGGTAAGTGTCTTGCCCAGGTTCATGTAGCTAGTAAGTATCTAAGGCTGAATTTGAATTCATATCTTCCTGACTCCAGGCCTGGAAGTCTATCCTCTGTGCCACCTAGATCGATCTCTCTCTCTCTCTCTCTCTCTCTCTCTCTCTCTCTCTCTCTCTCCATCTCTCTCTTTCTCTCTTTCTCCCCCCACCCCTCTCTCTCTAGGTGCATATCTAGAGAGATCTAGGGGTGTGTGTGTATGTGTATATATACATATATATATATATATCTTATGCATTTGTGTATGGTAAATAGGAAATAATTAAGAGAGGGAAGGCACCAGAGTTAAGAGTGGTTGGTAAAGGCTTCTAGCAAACTATGAGATTTTATTTGAGCCTTAAAGGAAACCACAGAGGTCTGTTATCAGACTGGAGAAGAGAGAAAGAGCATTACAGGTATGGGAGACAATCAAGAGAAATAGTTGGACCTCACAATCCCGGAGAGAGAGTGATGGAAAATGAAGCTGGAAAGATAGGATAGGATAAGGTTGTGAAAGGCTTTAAAAGCTAAACAGAGGGGTTTAAATTTGATTCTAGCGGCCATAGGAAGCTACTGGAGTTTATTGACTAAGAGAGTGACATAGTCAGATCTGCACTTGACAGAAAATTACTTTGGCAGAAGTGTGGAGGATGCACTGACTTTCTAAGAATCTAGGTGAGAGGTGATAAGAGCCTGAACTGAGGTGATAGAGAGACAAGGAAAGATGCAAGAGATGCTGTGGCGGTAGAAATTGCAGGATTTTTCAACTGATTGGCAACATGGGAAGACCAAGAGTAATGAATTGAGAATAATGCTAAGATATGGCCATTTTTATTAAATTAATTAAATGAATTTGATGTTAACTCCACATCAAAGATTAGGAATTGTTGGTCAGATTAATGAATTCTGTACCTGGCTTAAACATACATATTGTTACTCCTTCCAACAACCTAATTTCACATTTTTTAAATTACTCATTTCCTGTGACCTATTCCTTCACCCCACCTCAGCCAGACTTAGAGATGATTATACCCATGACCTTGCCATCACCTGTAAGTATTCTACTTCCATGTTTGTGAAATCTGAAATTCTTTTATCTGGTCTTAAGTTTTAATTATTCTGTATTTCCTTCTGCCATGTGACTTCTAACCTTGTTCCTCTTCATGACCTTTAATCCTTCATCGCTCAGTTCTTTTCCAGGCCATCAATCCTCTGCTGGCTACACTCTCCTTCCTTTTCTATCTGATCCCTTGGTGAATCAGTTTAATTTTACTCTGTCTTCTACATTTGAGTGTATTGCCCCATTATTTCATTGTTGATCAAGCCTTACTCCAACCCTGCATTACTTTCACAATTTATTGCCTCCACTCATTCATGTGTTACTGAATGAAGCTAAAGAAGATCCCAAAACCATGCCAACTGGGTCCATGTAGCGCCAATGCAATACTCACAGTGCCTATGGCGGCTACAAATATGCCGGCCTACTTCTGAATTGCAAAATATAACAGACTTTCTTCATTGAAGGCAGAACCAAAGCATTTATTCCAACACCAGAAAGCCAGCTCCATCATAGCAACAAAGAAATCTATACACATTTTCAATGCAGGGGGCACCACCATCCTCAAGCCTTCCCTGTGTTAGGGTCTTTCCACAAATGAATACCCTCAAGCAAAATCACTCCCTGGCTCTCATGCTAGCTGCTGCTCTGTGTCTCTCTCTCTCTCCCCCAGGTCTGACTGCTCTGTTTCACTTCCTCCCAGTTCTGCTCTACCCTTCCTGCTCCATCCATTCGGCAAGCCCCTCCCAACACAGGCTCGTGTGACTCAGACTTCTATGTGACTCAAACTCATGTGACTCAGACAGGTCACGTGGACATATTAATGGATGGAAGATCTTCAAATTGTGTTAACATTACATTGGAAATACATTAATAGGGCAGCTAGGTGGTGCAGTGAGTAGAGCACCGGCCCTGGAGTCAAGAGGACCTGTGTTCAAATCCGGCCTCGGACACTTGACACACTTATTAGCTGTGACCTTGTGACCTTGGGCAAGTCATTTAACCCCAATTGCCCTGCCCCCTCAAAAAAAACTCTAAAAAAATACATTAGCAATACAGTCCATTACAAATTTATGTTATATAATCTCAACTGGGTCCTCACTGTAACAAGGAAATCTTTTTATCCCTCCTTAAGCAATTCACCATTCTACTCCCTCCTTAAGCAATTCACTGTTCCACTCAACACAGTGTCTACTCCAAATCTTTTCCTTCCTCTTAAATTTTTTTCCCATAACATCCTTTCTGTTACCCTTTCCCCTTTTTCATACTTGAAAGAAAAAAAAATGAAGTCATTCACTGAGAGCACTCTCATCTCCCTTTCTTCTCATCTCAAGTCACTGAGGTATATTACCTTATTATCTCCTACTTTACTTTTGTGTTATCTGAAGAGGTTCTACTTCTTGCCAAGCAGAACAACTCTAAATGCACAAGTGATCCCATTCCATCCTCTGGTCTCTAGGAGATTACTTCCTCTATCATTCCTATTCTCTTACTAATCTTCAATTTCTCCTTGTCTCTTGACTTTTTCTTGCTGCCTAAAACCATGCTCATGTGTCTCTTCCTGTTTCTTCCCTAACTCCTCCTAAAAAACCTTCCCTTGGTCATTCTATCCATCCTAGCTATTGCCCTTCATTTCTTTTACTTTTTATGACTAAAGTCCTTGAGCAAGCTATCTAACTTCCTCTCCTCTTAACTCTCTTCTAAACCTTCTGCAGTCTGGTTTCCAAATTCATCATGCAACTGAAAATACTCCTTCTAATGATACCAAAAATCTCTTAGTTGCCAAATTTGATGGCCTTGAGTCAGGTGGGGTGGTACATGCCTGTGATCCCTGATGGTCCCATGGCTTCAATTATTATCTTTATGCAAATGATTCACAGATTTATTTAGCCCTAATCTCTCTCCTGACCTCTGGTCTTACATAACTAACCAGCTATTGGATATTTCTCAGACTAGATATCCTATAGATATCTTAAACTCAACACATCTAAAAAATAATTCATTATGTTTTCTGATAAATCCTCATTTCTCCCCAATTTCCCTATTTATGTTGAAGGTACCACCATTCTCTCAGTGTTACAACCTAGGTTTCTCCCTCTACTTACAACTCAACTCACATATCCTATTTATTGCCAAGTTCTATCATTTCTACCTTCACATCTTTTGTATATGTCCACTGGTGGAGGCTCTCATTACTTCACTTTTGGACTACTGCAACAGCTTTCTGATTAGTTGCCCTGTCTCATCTCTCGCCACTTCAGTTGATCTTCTACTAAGTTGTCAAAGTGATCTTTGTTCTTTTTTAAAATAGTATTTTATTTTTTCCAACTACTTGTAAAGAAAGTCTTCAATATTCACTTTGATAAGATTTTGAGTTCCAAACTTTTTTCTTCTCCCCTCCCTCCCTCCCCAAGATGGCAAGCAATCTGATATAGGATATACAAGGACAATCATATTAAACACATTTCCACATTAATCATGTTGTGAAAGAAGAATCAGAACAAAAGGGAAAAACCAAGAGAAAGAAACAACAAACAAACAAAAAGGTGAAAATAGTATGCTTCAATCTGCATTCAGACGCCATATTTCTTTCTCTGCACGTGGATAGTATTTTCCATAAAGAGTCTTTTGGAATTGTCTTAAAGCGTCATATTACTGAGAAGAGCCAAGTCTAACTAAACTGATCATTGCACGATGTTGCTGTTAATGTGTACAATGTTCTCCTCGTTCTGCTCACTTTACTTAGCATCAATTCATGCAAGTCTTTCCAGGTTTTTCTGAAATCTGCCTGCTCATCATTTCTTAAAGCACAATTGTATCCATTACATTCACATACCACAACTTCTTCAGCCATTCCCCAACCGCTAGGCATCCTCTCAATTTCCAATTCAAAATGACCTTCTTAAAGCACAGGTAGATGTGATTATATTATTCTCCTACTTGATTAACTCCAGCGACTCCCTATTTCCTCTAGGATAAAGCATACAATCTCCTGTTTGGTTCTTCTGCCTTTCCTGGTTCCCCTTGTTGCTAACTCTCTCCCTTTGAAATGACCTCCCATTTAGATTTTCCATAGCCCATGTGTGTTTAGTTATTTATATTAGGAAATCAATGGCATTAGAATATGAGGGCAGGGAACAGATTTTTGCTCTTCTTTTTATCATCAGAGCTTGCATAGTGCCTCCTATATAGTGAATACTTAATACTTCTTCACTGACTTTTCTCTTCCATTAGAATATAAGCCTCTTGATATCAGGGACTGTCTTACAGTCTTATATTTGTATCCCCAGCAATTAGCATAGTGCTTGTAACATAGTAAATGAATAACAAATGATCTATCTATCTATCTATCTATCTATCTATCTATCTATCTATCTATCTATCCATCTACCTACTTACCTATCTATCATTTATCTACCAATTTACTGATCATCTGTATTTTAATTTTCTTTGAACCAGTCTAACTAAGCTTGGAAAGAGCTAGGTTGGCAACAAGGTGAGGGACGTTTTAGCCTCAGCAAGTCTCAAAGACAATATACTAAATAATAATGGGGTTGCTCTCCCTGTTGGTGGATGGAGTACCCACACCAAAAGAATTTCAATCCCGGAAGTACTGAAACATAGATTATATGCATAACATGTAATTAAGCTACATATGTTTATGGCCTGCACTAAAAACCTATCTTTTCAAGATACAGAGGTAAACATAAGTTTTTGAAGGTTATTTCAGTGGAGCACAACTCAATCAATCAAAAAGATTTATTGAGCACCTACTATGTTTAAGATGCTGTGTTAAGCACTGAAGATACAAAGAAAGGCAAAAGACAGTCCCTGTTCTCAAGGATCTCACAGCCTAATGGGAGAGACAACATAAAAACAATTATGAACAAGCAGGACACACACAGAATATATTGGGGATAATCAATAAAGGGAAGGTGCCAGCATTCAGGAAAGCTTCCTATCAGGGAAGCTTGATGAGATTTTAACTGGGCCAGAAGATAAGCTCTGACATGACCAAAGTACCTAATCTGAGAACCAACTTAATTATGTTTCTAGAGACTTATAAACAAAGAGTTGGACACTAAATGATTATTGTTCTTCTTCTTATTTGGCCACAGCAAGTCATGAAAGCCAGCTACTCAGGTACAGATGTATTGTGATCTTCCTTGGTAGAAGAATTACCCACACAGTTGAAATAAGGGACCTTTGAAGTACTAAAATATTACATTATAGGAAAGCATCACAACCAATAGCTTATACAATATTGTCTAAAGCAAGGAAATCTGATGGGATTTCAGTTGGGACTTGGAGAACATACTCTGGTATGACCAAAGTCACCTACTCTGAGAAAAAGCATCTAATCTGAGGACCAGCTTAATTAAATTTGAGAGACTTATTCAGAAGATTGAACGCCAAGTGATTATTGTAAAGTCTAATGGGAGATGATATGAAAATAACCGTGTGAAAAAGGTTATATACAGGACAAATTGGAGATAATCAGTAGAGGGAAGATACTAGCATTTGAGGGGATCAGGAAAGACTTCCCGTGGGGGAATATATACATATACATACATGCACACATGCACACACATATATTTATATGTATAGTGTGTTGTCCAGTCACTTTTCAGTAGTGTCCAACTCTTTGTGCCCTTATTTGGGGTTTTCTTGGCAAAGATACTGGAGTGGTTTGCCATTTCCTTCTCCAGCTCATTTTACAGATGAGGAAACTGAGGCAAACAGGGTTAAGCGACTTGCCCAGCGTCACACAGCTAGTAAGTGTCTGAGGCCAGATTTAAAATCAGGAAGATGAGTCTTCCTGACTCCAGGCGCAGAGCTCTATGCACCTAGCTGCCTTTCGTATATACATACATACATACATACATACGTACATACATATGCTGTTACAATATAATTTTTCCTTATAAGCCTACATATT
Source organism: Phalanger gymnotis (assembly GCA_028646595.1). Lineage (NCBI taxonomy): Eukaryota > Metazoa > Chordata > Mammalia > Diprotodontia > Phalangeridae > Phalanger > Phalanger gymnotis. The sequence continues at coordinate 155,775,662 of CM053623.1, read as the reverse complement.
TTAATTTATTAATTTAAAAAATTATTGTCAAAAGCGGTCCATAAGCTTCATCATACAGCTAAAGGGGTTCATGACACAAAAATTTTAATAACCTCTACTCTGAATTATTGTTCCCGGAAGGACAATATTCCATATGCTTCAGAAAGAAAAAAAATGCATTTCTTAATGGGCAGAACATTTCCTGATCTATAAATAGAACAGAGGTTTATAGCATTTGAAAAGTTTTATGAGATAAGGTTCTGACTGATTTTTCTAATGTTGTGTTAGAGCATTAAAGAAGCAATGTGGGATATCAAGGCAGGGTTTTGGAAGAAGTGTACCTCCTTTTGCCAAGAGCAATTGGCAAGAATTCTCAAGATAGATGAGGAGAGTTGTGTAAGAGTAGATAGCTATGGAAACCAGCAAATTTCAATTCAACAAAAATTTTTATTAAGCTCCTACTATGTGCAAAGTGTTAGAGTCCGTGAAATATTTTTGACGTACACAATATAGGTTGTCAATAAATGAACTATAAAAGTTTATTTTCTACCTACTTTCCCAGTTTTACCATGCTTGTTAGCTCTAGTTTATTCTTAAAAGGTGTATTAATTATATGGCCTGTTAAACAAACAAACAGTTGACAAGCAGTGACTACATGAAGAAGCCAGCTGTGACTGTAGGTGCCAATTCTGATTTCGAACTGTGTATTCTCTGTCATTTTATTTTGAAGTAATTATAATTTTGATTCAACCATGAAAATAAATTTGAATCCATCACATTATAGCAACCATAAATAAAACCAGGTATCGCATTAAAAGAAATGTTAATAACTTTTTTTTTCATTTCATTCTATTATTTTATTTAAATTAGAGGGAATGGAGGTGATTTCTTTAATCTAGGAAACTTTTGGATGAGGAAACTACCTACAGTAACAATAGTAGCTAGCATTTATGTGGTACTTTAAGTTTTGCAAAGAACTTTATACATATTTCATTTTATCTGTGCAGGGATAAATGCTATTATTATCTCCATTTTCAGATGAGGAAACTGAGGCACAGAGAAGTTAAATGACTTGTCCAGGATTATGCAGCTAGTGAGTGTGTCAGTTTAGATCTGACCTCGGGTCTTCTGACTCAAGTCTAGCACCCTACCCGCTGCACCACCTAGCAGGCCAATTCAGGTCAGTTCAATGCCTTCTTTGCAATTTTGTTCAGATTAACACGGGAATTTTTGAGTAAGTTTCTGTATCCATATGAGCATAATTTAGATTCTTAAAATTCATATTCTTAAAAGAACATTTCATTATTCAACTGAATGGTTGATATTCACTAGATATTGTCCAGTACATATTTCAATTGAATACAAAATGTAAGCATTTGACTTTAGCATAATCTGCTTGAATGGAGATTTTTTTTGTGGGGGAAGGAGGAAGAGTATCATTTTACTTCATGACATACTGGAAAAACCAACCAATGACTAAGGCTTTTGCTTCCAGAAAGTATAGAGAACAGTGAGAAGTTTGTAGTGATCTGCCCACTGTATATTTTTAAAGCCAAAGCCAGGTAATTCTTATCTATGCACAACAAATATTAATTAAGGAAACTGCATGTGTACTTTGGCCAAGTTAGATATCCTAGAGAGTATGGAGAACTTGACGGTGTAGGAAATAGAATTGGACATCATCTCAGAGCAGAAAGGAACCTTTGCGGGACCTCTGGTGCCATCTGTAGCTGAATAGGAATCCTGTCTACCACATGCCTGATAAGTAGCCAGCCAGTTTTTACATAGTCAACAACTTCATGTAAAGGAAAACCTAATTTCCTTAAGTTCTACCTCTTAGTGTCAAGAATGGCAAACCTAATCCGTCTTCTAACTTTCAAAACATCCTGCGAATAATATTCTTCCCCACTCTAAACATGCCCAATTCTGTCAATGGATCTTCGTGTGGAATGAGCTCAAAGTGGTCTCTACCATCTTGGTTGTTCACGTCTAATCATTCTTCAGCTTTTCAAAGTTCTTCCTAAAGTATGATTTCTACAACTTAAAACTACGTACCAGAAATGAATTGACCAAGGTTGAATGTAGTGAGTCAACTACCTACTTTTTTGATCTTGAGCAATATGCTTCTTTGAGTTCAGTCTGATTGCATTAGCTTTCTTAGGTGCTACATCACACTGTTGACTCATTTTGAGTTCACAGTTCACTAAACCTCCTCAGATCTTTTTTCAGATTGCTATCTAGCATGTCGCCTCATCCTATTCTTGTGAGACTGTTCAAACTGAGAATAAAAATTTACATTTATCCCTTTAAAATTCAATTGTATTAGATTCAATCCAATGTTTTAGGCTGTCAAGAGCTTCCTGATTTCCAGTGCTGTCATGCAGTATGTTAGCCATCTCTGCCTACGTCGGGTGCTACTGTCAGGTTAAGTATAAGTATGCCAGTTATGACTGTTAAAATATCCAGAATTTTAGAGGATACAAAATTTAGGAAAGGAGCCAGGAATAAAACTCATGACCTCAAATAACTATACAAAAATGGACAAAGTATGGGCAACATAGGACCTGAGGTCTTAACACAAAGAAGCAAATTTGACCATATGATTATCATTGAGACTTGGTGGAATGCCACCCAAGATTGCTATATGACTCTGGATAGGTATGTATTATTCAAAAAGAATGGGATAGATTAGAAAGGTGGACAGAGTAGCATTGTCTATTAAGAGGTTATGTAGTACTTATGTATGGAAAGCTAAGAAACAAAGTAGATGAGGCATCAAGAAGGTCATCTAAATGGTCATGAATCTAAAGAAACAAAAGCCATTTTCATCAAGAGTATGCTAAAAACAGTTTGGGCAGAAAGAACATAGATTGGCAAGACTGGCAGTTCCAGAAACAACACCCAAGCCCTGAACAGTAGCACAATGAAGACAGTGATAGACTTGGAGTCAAGATAGACATGGGTTCAAATCTGGATTCACATACATGCTAGCTGTGGGACTTTGGACTGAAGCCATTGGTATTAGTTTTCTCATCTGTAAAATGAAAATCATAATAGTATCTATTCAACAAGATTATTCTGAGGACCAATTGAGATTCTATATGTAAAGTGCATGGCAAATCTTAAATCACCTTCCATTAAGTGTGAGATGTTATTAGGGTGATGTGACAGGGGACTCTAACTATCTTGACATATTCTGGAATTCCATTTCTTAAAAGTAGAATAGCTAATAATTTCTGGGCATGTCTTAACGATAATTTCATCTTTTGAAAAATGCTATGTTGGTATTATTTCTCACCAACAAGGAGAAACTTGTTGCCTGTATGGAAATGACTGAGACCTTCAGTGAAATTTGTGATAAGGATAGAAATTAGTACTTGACCTGAGCTTTGGGAACTCCCAGAAGAGCATAGGGTCACCGCTTTTTATGCACACTCAGTTCTAGTTCAGTAATTCCTGAGTCATCAGTTTTTCTGGTTTCACAGCCAATTAGAATATTTTCCCCTCATTACACAGTACCAACCAAGAATAAAATTTTACATTTATCCCTATAAAATTCCATTCTATTAAGTTCTACCCAATGTTTTAGGCTGTCAACAGTTTTCTGATTACCATTGCTGTTATCCAGTGTGTTAGCCACCCCTGCCCAAACTGGTATTATCTTCAGGTTTGATAAGCATGCCACTTATGACCATTAAAGACACCCAGAACTTCAGAGGATAGAAGAGAGTGGAAAGGAGCCAGCAATAAAACCCATGACCTCAAATTCCTCTCAAAGTCACTTGATGAGTCACTCCACAGCTAGTAACTGGGCTCCCCAGTTTTCCTGCAATTGGATTAGAAGTAGGCAGAGAATATGTGCACATGCTCTATATGATTCCCTGGAAAGAGCAAAATGTAGCATGCTCCCTCTGTCGCTATTATTTTGTATAACCAAAAAAGAAAACCCAACTTTGTTATCTCCACCAGTGCCTAGCATGAATTTGCTAAGTCAGATCTGCCTCAGCTCAATGTAATGGGTTATTTGCCTACTATTTTGCATTATACCAGAATGAGCTATAAAATATACCATTTAACATTGTCAGTTGACAGCTTAGGTGCTATAACTTTATTTTAGTAGCTTATAAGCTTTTACTGTTACAATTCACACTTATGCAGTTTTTCAGCTAACATTTCCAGAGACTGATTGATTGAAAATAAAGCGCACCAATCCATAAGAAGACATAGGCAATGACTTTCTAAGCCTGGATCACAGGATTTTAGAGGTGGGAATGACCTTGGAAAGTATTTCACCTAACCCCATAATTTTACAAATGAGATTAAGTGTCTTGCCCAAGGTAGTGATTGGGAGAGTTGAGATTTGAACCCAGGTCTTTTGACCTCAAATCCAGTTCACTATTTGTTTTATCAGAATTTAAGTATGATACAGAAATTAAGAAAAGGCAGTTAGCTGGTGCAGCGGATAGAGTGCTGGGCCTAAAATCAGGGGGACCTGAGTTCAAATTTGACTTCAGACACTTTACTAGCTTTGTGACCCTGGGCAAGTCACTTAACCCTGTTTGCCTCAGTTTCCACAGCTGTAAAATGAAATGGAGAGGGAAATGGCAAACTACTCCAGTGTTTTTGCCAAGAAAACTCCAAATGGAGTCACAGAGAGTTGGACATAATTCAACAACAACGAAATAGAATTCAAGGCAGATTATCAAATATGATAACAAATGTATGTAAGCATAGTAATGTCTTATTGGATTATAAACTCCATAAGAATATTTTTCAGATCAGGATCTACTTAAGTTCCCAAAACTGAAATGAATAAACTCTCAAGATAAATATATGGAGAAATCTATGCCATCTGCGCCAATGATTTCATAATTCGTAAATGTTTTATATTTACCTATATGTGTAGATGTTTTTCCCCTTAGAATATAAACTCCTTGAGGGCAAAAACTGCTTCATTTTTGTTCTTTTTTCCTTAGCTCTTAGTATATGGCATATAGGGATCTTTTTTCCCCATCATTTACACTAAGCCTCAGTGACGTGAACCGACCATGAGGTGGTTGAAGAAGTAGGATGCAAACACATGTCTCCCAGATCATAAGACTGTGATTCCTATCAGACTAGCTTTACTTTCTTTCTCCCGACTGGGGCTGTGGAAAGAATAGTTGTGTTGGGGTCAGAGGACTTGGTAACTTTTCTTTGATACTTGGCACCTATGTGATCTTGGTGATAACCAAGGTCACTTTACCTTTCCAGACTCCAGTTTCCTCATCTGTGAAATAAGGAGGTTGTACTAGATGGCCTCTGAGGAGCCTTCCAAATGAAGACATATGATCCTACTCCAGCTCAATGGCAATCATGGTCTTGTCTTAACTCTGGAACCACAAAATTTAAAGCTGGAAGGTGCCTTAGGGATTCTATAGATAATTTTTAAAAATTCTTTTATATTACAAACTGAGAAAAAAAGAAGTATGAACATTTCAATATAAAAAAATGAAAAATGAGATTATAAGTGAAAATTTTGAACTTCTGTTATATATACTTTCGCTTTCTTTTTCCACTGCACACAGCTTGGGGGTGTGTTTGTGTGTGTGTGTGTGTGTGTATAATTAAAATTTAACATGGTAGTTCAAACCAGCTTGTTGGTGTTACCCTTCTGAACTTCCTTCTGTTCTCTTCTGTTTATTTATTTGATGATTCATTGACACTTTTTTTTTCTTCCTTTAAAAAAATGTAGCACCTTTTCTAGCATTACTCTTCCAACTCCAACTGGCCAAAGTTTGTCTGGTATAACTCCCTTCAGCATCTAAGGATATCCCTAAGAGGTGGGATATTTTTTTCCTAATGCTAGGTACATACATATACATATACATATGCACATACATATACACATACATATGCACATACATATACACATATACATACATATACATACACATATACACATACACATACATATATATACACATACTCATATTCATATTCATATACACATACACATAGGTATCATATACATGTGCGTGTGCATGTATGTGTACATGAACATGCACAGGTACATGTACATGCATACACATACATATATATGCCAGTGTGTTCTTCCAATGATTAGCAGTTAATATCATTGTCAGCCACATTTAGCTTCTAGCCACCTTTACTGAGGTGGCAGAGAAAGAACAGCTGATATAATATCCCTCAAAAATCATGACCTACTCTCTCAGAATCCTGGGGAAAGTGGACTCAAGCTTAGAAGTACAAGTGTCAAAGGAATAATTTGTAACTCCTAGAAATCCTTTGGTTGGAGGCCTCAAGCTGTCCCCTTTGGGATGGGATGGTTTTCAGCTGGGCCTCCTCTTAGAGCCTTGAATTTACCTTTGCTCATTATAGCCAGTCTATCCTCAGGTCTTAATGCAGACATTGTACCTAGCTGTTGTTCTGGAGCCATTGCTAGGGCATTGATTTTAAAAAGCCCAGATTTTCTTCTGGTCAAGGTAGGGGTGGGAAAAGGGAGGGTTCTGGAAAGGGAAGCTTAGATGTTATACAAAGCTGAGGTGCTTATCTTCCCAAATTATTACTTCTCCTTTTTTCCAACTACATATTTTCATGAAACTAGATTTTCTTTATATATTTCAACCTAAAAAACACAGTGCAATAGAGTGAATGTAGAAACAGATATGAGAATCTAACTGTCTTCTATTAAATCAGACATTAAAGAGATTTGCAAAAATATGTAAAACAATGCTATTCTTTTGCGCTTTTGTTTGGAAAATACATTTTTCATAAAATATGTTGCTTATGTTAACATGAAATAGGCTTCTTATTTTAAAATATTTAAAAATGACTTTTTTATTTCTAATTTGGTAAGTATTACTAGATATAAACTACATGAACAAAAGTGTTTTATGGTCCTCAGTCATTTTAAGATTGTAAAGGGGTCCTAAGTTCCCAAAATTTGCCAAGTGCTCTAGAGAACATTTAAATTATGGAAAAGTCTTTGACCTACATAGGTAGAGGGAATTTCCTCTTCTGGGAGTTCCTTATGTAAATGAAATCACAGATCCAGTTTCTATAGCAACAAAAAGTGTTGCTATAAATATATTTGTTCATATAGATCCTTTTCCTCTTTCTTTGATATCTTTGAGTAAAAGCCTAGTAGAAGTATCCAACAACTTAGTAACATTTGGGGTAAAGTTCCAAATGGCTTTCCAGAATGATTGAATCTATCTATTTTGTCCAGTTTCTAAACATGTTCATTTTTGTCACTACCATTATCTTTCCTCAGACACCTAATTCTCTCCCCTTTAAAAAACAAAGCTTTTCACTGTAACAAATATAGTCACACAAAAATAAATGTACCCATTGACTGTGTCTGAAAAAGTGTGTCTCATTCCATTCCTCTAGTCCATCACTTCTCTTAATGGAAGGAAAGAGCATGATTCATAATTAACTTTTTGCATTCATAATTGTTCATTATGTAGATTATAGATCCCAGGTCTTAGAGTTATTTTTCTTTAAAACACTGCAGTCATATAAATTGTTCTCCTGGTTCTACTCACTTTACTCTTTATTAATCCTAAAAAGTCTTTTTCAGTTCTCTCAATCCCTTTCATTGTTCCTTATGGCGCAATGACATTTCTTTACATTCATATAGCATAATTTCATCAGTCATCTCCCAATTGATATGCATCCCTTGGTTTCCAATTCTTTGCTACAACAGTCTCTTCTAAATATATTTATACATATAGGCCTATTCTCTTTTTCTTTGAATTCTTTGATGTATAATCCTAGTAGTGGTATTCCATAGCTTAGTAACTTTTGGGATATCATTCCAAATTACTTTTCAGACTGATTGGACCAATTCACAGCTCTAACAACAGGCATTAGTGTATCTGTCCTTCTATAGCTTTTCCAAAAATTGTCATTTTCCTTTTTTGTCATCTATCTGTCTGTCTGTCTGTCTGTCTGTCTGTCTGTCTATCTATCTACCTACCTATCCATCCGACTTTTTATAGTGGCAAAGAACTGGAAACCGAGAGTTTGTTGTTCATTCATTTCAGTCATGTCTGACTCTTCATGACCCCATTTGGAGTTTTCTTGGTAAAGATACTGGAGTGGTTTTCCATTTCCTTCTCCAGCTCGTTTTGCAAAAGATGAAACTGAGATAAACAGCAACTTGTCCCGGGTCTCACAGAGGAGGCCAGATTTTGACTCATGAAGATGAGGCTTCCTGGCTTTAGGCCTGGCACTCCGTGCACTGGGCCACTTAGCTGTCCTGGAAATGGATGGGGTGCCCCTCAATTTGAGAATGGTGAAACAAGTAATTGTATAAAAATATCATGAAATTAATTTGCATTTGTCTTATTAGTGATTTGGAGCAGTTTTTGATTTTGTTATTGAGAGTACATCGTTCTTCTTTTGAAAACTGTTTAGTCACATCCTTTGACTGTTTGAAGAGAGCATGAACAGTCACTTATGTGATCCTAACTGTAGTTCCTTGATACTTGAACTTGTTCTTTTTTTTTTTTTCAAATCACAGTATTTTTTCTTTGACTTAGAAGATCTGAATTTTGCCTGTGTCATTCCTGAGTGTTTTTACTTTGGGATTTTTTTTTCCTTAAGGACCTGATTGTCAGGCTCTTTCTATTTCTCTTTTGCCTTATGGTTCTAAAATGTCTAAACAGTTTTTTTTTAAGATTTCCTGAAATATGTCATGTTGGTGTTTTGTTTAGTTATGGTTTTCAAAGACCTTGATGATGTTAAATTATCTCTCCCTTGTCTCTTTTCCAGGCAAGTTGTTTTTGATCATAGAAACATCAAATTTGCTATTTTTCAAACTTTTGACTATGTTCTAATATTTTTCATTTTATAGAGTCATTGAGTTCTGGTTGATTAGTTCTATTTTTTTTTGGTCAGGAGTCCACTACTTAGGTAATGTTTTTAACCTTCTGTTTTAAGATATTTGGTGCCCATTTATTTTTTTCTCCTGAAATCTTAATTTATAATTTCCTTTTCAAAAAACCCTTTTTGTTTCATTTCTTCCAACCACTCTTGTAGTTCTTATGCCTCTTTCTTTTCTTTTATTTTCTTCTCTTATTTTTTTTAAGATTCTGCTTATGGTTGACTGGGTTACTCTGGAGTTACTTTCCTATTTTGGGTTTAACTCTTGGTGCTTTCTTTTTTTTTAATTTTTTTAAATTTATTTTTTTAAATTTATTTTTGACATGTTTGGTTTTCAGCATTGATTTTCACAGGTGTTTGAATTACAAATTTTCTCCCCATTTCCTCCCCCCCCCCACTCCAAGATGGCGTACATTCTGGTTGCCTGTTCCCCAGTCTGCCCTCCCCTCCGTCGCCCCATTCCCCTCCCATCCCCCTTTCCCTTCCTCTCTCCCCTCT
>CM053623.1:155744913-155765793 GCA_028646595.1 Phalanger gymnotis | reverse complement strand
ATTCCTCCCATCAGGTGGGCCTGGGGCCAGAAGCAACTGCAGCCTAGTTATCTTCATCTAAAGCTGCCCCACCTCCGCTGCCCCAGGGGCAAGTGGCCAGAACCACAAACTCAGTCATGCAGCTTTTCCCACTAACCTTCTCTGATGTCTTTGCTCTTTGTGGGTTGAGAGGTCTGGTACATGCCACAGCTCAGTATTTCGGGATGCCAGGGCACTTTCTGCTCGTCTCCTGGTCTGGTAGGTCCGCGTCTGGTCTGTTCGTGCCGTGCGCGCTGGGCTCAGTTCTGCTCCCCTCGGCTGGGGGGCTGGGAGGTCCGCGTGGGACCGACCTTACCCAGAGACCATCCAGGCTGTCCTGGGGTGGGGCCCTGCTTCCCTCTCTCACTTTGTGGGTTCTGCAGCTCTAGAATTGGTTCAGAGCCATTGTTTTATAGGTTTTTGGAGGAACTTGGTGGGGAGCTCACGCCAGTCACTGCTTCCCAGCCGCCATCTTGGCTCCGCCCCACTCTAATCTCTTGGTGCTTTCTTAACTCAAAGTATTTCTTCATTGTGGTCAGTGTACTCATATGTTCAGCCTTAGTTCTCGATTTGGGATTTTGCAGTTGATGTAGGCCTTTTGGGCACTCTTGGATGGGTTGAGTGGACCTTCTTTGGTCCTATATCCTCTGTAGTCTCATTGCTGCTATCACTACCAATCTAGTTGGGGTGACTAGTAATACAGCTTATTCTCTGCTTCAATGCCTGGCTTCTATCTTAGTTTTCTGGTGGTACATTGGGTCTATATTCTCTTTTTCTCTTTGTTCACCCCTCAATTGCATGGATCTATTCCCTTTGGTGGTACCAGGGAGATGCTGCAGATCACATTGGTCTCATGTCCCCTAAACAGCTTTTCTGGCCCTGGCACCAGGGGAGTGTTGGCACTAGTATTGAGTTGGCTTTGTCATCTGCTTTAGTTTCCAGTGTTCTGAAGAGTACATAGCCAGGCCCTGTCTCCCTTCAAATTAATCTGTTTAGACTGGTTCTTTCCACTTCTGTTCTTACAGGCCAGGGTTGGGATTTGGTTTCATGACCCTTACTGGAGCACACAATATTGTGTGACCTTCCAATCTAGACTGTTAACTTGGCTTCAGGTTTGTTTGTAGGAGCCTGGCTAGGTTCCTTAGGTTAGCTCCTGTCCCTACCTCCAATGGTTTCAGGCTTATTTATTGGAATTCGTGCTGGCTTCCCGGGTAGGTCCCCTCTTTTGGACTTCTCTAGCTTCTGTGTTTATCTACACCATGCTGGCTTCCCTGATAAAACCTCTTTCCTTGCTTTCTTAACTTTTGGCCATCTTTTTGCATAGTTCTTGATTGGATGGGGGAGCTTACTCTGTTTCTTTTCAGTTTTATCTTTAATCTTTCTGGAGCCATTTTTCCTACATTTACTGCAGTTTATGTAGAACAAATTGGGCTTCTCTTTGACATTTTATGTAGCCATTTTAAGAAGAAATCCTTCACATAGTATTGTAAAGATATATTTGTTGAATTGAATTACTTTGAACTTTGTCTTAACTAAGCTTTATATGCCCTGCCCCATGCCTTCCTTGTATCTTGAACATAGTAGTATGTACTTGGCAATTTTTGTTAAGTGTGATTTTTGAATACTGAAGACGTGTTACAAAGTGCAGTGTTCATTAATGTCCATAATACATTTTAGGTTTAGAATTTTTTACAGCATGTCTAATTACTAATCTGTATTATTAGATAGTGTATCTATTGATAAAAGGCAATATGTGTCCATCAAAATCACTGAAATCCTCTTTGCCTAGAACTTAAGACCTTAAGAAATACATTCTCTTATTTGTTTTTTATGGCTGTTAAAATCATTTATTGCTACTAGTCAATTAACAATTCTTGTTAATAATAGTAGTTACTAGTAATAGTAGTTATACACATATAGTGCTTAATAGATTATAAAATATGTTGAAGTACATTAATTTATTTTATCCTTGTCCAGTCCCACAAGAGTTGAATCAATCTTAATGTTTGCTTTGGATGACGCTAGAGGTTAGGGAAAAACTGTATTGTAAAACATAAGTTAATTGCTTTAAAAATAGAGAGATAGTGAGGTGCTAAAGAGAAGAAATACTGCATGCCCTTTCAGATGAGATTGATGCATTATTATTAGCTTCAGCTTTGTTAAAAGAGATCTCTTGAGTCATGAGAGCAATTTGCCAAGGTAATATAAAAACAAAACACTTTAATAAAACCTAAGGAAAAAGCCAAAAATACAATGTATGTTCTGGATCAATGTTGGTTTATAAATTCTAAAACTTAGCAATATGATACTAATACTTAGCAAAATTTCAGATAATCGAGAAAACCCCAAGAGATCCCAATTTACTTTTTCAGAAATATTTTAATTTTTTTTTTCGATTTTATTTAATTTTCAGTTCCAAATTCTCTTTCCCTTTCCCCTTCCCCAGAAATTGAAAAGGAAAGAACAAAGCCCAATACAAATATGTATAGCTATGCAAACACATGTCTATGTTAGCCGTATTCATAAAGTTTTTACTTTATTATGTGCTTTTTGTTTGGATAGGCAAAAGTATACCCTTTAAAAAAAGATAAGTGTGTTTGTTCAGTCTCTTGATAGGAGTTAATAGACAAGATGTCAACATAAGTTCTTATCAGAATAACTCCCTCACTTCATGAGGTAAAGACAACTAAAATGTGTCAAAGATATAGTAACTAAAATTTTAGTAAGAAGAGGGAAAAAATAAGAATCACCTCCAAATAATGTAATACTTCCTGAAAAATGCAGGAGACAACTTCCCAAAGATAACATTCACCATAGTCACTTCAAGCCTGCCTATTCTTGATATACCCAGGAGATAGAATCTGACAGAATTTCATTTTCAACTTTGACTGTGGTGACCTTTATCCTGCTACTTCATAGCATTAGCTCAGTCTGTTTCACCCACATCACATAATACATGGAGGAACTATGCTCCCTTCAAAAGGAAAGAGGGCAAAAATGTGAAGTGGCATAAAGATCCAGATGTGTAAAATTGGTTAGAGGAGAAGGAGTCTCCATATTTGTGAGAAAGGGGGAATAAACCAAATTGCAATCATCCCCCATAGAATTTTCCCACAGCTAGGACCTAGTCAAGCCCCATACACCCGTCAATTCAAGAAGGCTAAGGCCATCGTGCTGTAGGACCTGGAGAAGGGAAAATGTATCCTACATCAGTGGAAGGAAGCAGCATGAAATAGCATATAAACTTCTGGGAATAGAAGATACAAGGTGAAAGATAGTCTCAGAGGGAAATGGTAGCTCTAGGCCAGCCCCTAAACAAGATAAACCAACAGTGAACCCACAGAAGGAAAAATGAGCAAATATTCTAGGTCAGGTCACAACACAATGGGCAATAATTCTATTGCCAAGGAAAGTGATCCCCATTGACAGAGAAATATGATAATAAGTTACATGTGGCTCTGGAATGGTACAAAGGAGAGCTTTTTTTTTAAAAAGGAAAATAATTAGAATGGAAAGGAAAAGTGATTATAATGAAATAAATGCAACAAAGAGAGTAAACCCTTATAATGCGTGATGTAAGATCTCTTCAAAATAGTACAGCAAAATAATAGAACAACAGATTTGAATTTTTTTTAAAAAGTGAAGAAAATTTGGCAGAATAGAAATAAAAAGTCAACAATTTTAAAATACTTCAATACTCCTTAAGTCAAAGGACCTGACCTTTGAAGACAGGATGTATGAGAATATTTAAGGATCATTGGTTTCTCAGAAACTGTTCTTCAGGAAAAAAATACAAGAAATTAATTTGTAATTCTTGGGAAATGACCTTATATTTACAAGACCAATTTTTAAACTAAACCAATTTTAAACTAAACAATTTAGAAGATCAGTTTCTTAACATAAGTTCTAAAAATTGTGTGATTCTTGACAACCTCTGCCCCCTCATCCTACTCTGACATTGCGATCATTACGGAAAGGGGATCTTGTGGAAGTCAAGAAGTTAATAAGCATTGATCAAGCTCCTATATGTTCCAGGGACTGTGCTAAACTCTGAGGATACAAAGAAAGGCAACAGAAAGGCTCTGCTCCCCAGGAACTCATAGTCTAATAGGGAAGACAACATGCAGACAACTATGTACAAATACGATGTATACAGGATAAATTGGAGATAATCCATAGAGGGGAGGCACTAGAATTAAAAATGATTGAGACAGACTTTTGTAGAAGGTGAGATTTTAGGTGGCACTTGAAGTCAGGGAACCCAGGAAATGAGGATGAGGAAGGGGAAAATTCTAGGCACAGGAAGCAAGCAATGAAAAAGTATGGAGTTGGGAGGTGGAGAGAAACAGCAAGGAGACCATAGATCATAGATTATGTGGGAATGAATAAGGTATAAAAAGATTGGAAAGGTATGGAGGCAGGGCAGGTTATAAAGGGCTTTGAATGCCAAACAGGAATTTATATTTGATCCTGGAGGTGATAGAGAGTCACTGGAGTTTATCCTGAGGTGCTCCCTCCCACAGAAATTAGTAAGTTTGGAGGAAAGTTTGATAAGCTGGGGAAGATAATCAGTTTTTCTTTAGACATGCCAAGTTTGAGATGCTTAGGGGACATGGAGACATCCAACCGTCAAATATTGTAGGATTGGAGTTTAGGAAAGAGAATTGGGCTAGATATACAGATTTGGGAGTCATCTTCATAGACATGATAATTAAACTATTGGGTAATGATGGATTGTCAAGAGATAAGGCATAGAGAGAAGAGAGGAGGACCTACAGTGGCTGCTGAAAAGGAAATAAAAATACTTTTATGTAAAGAAAAACAATGGAATCTTCTGATAAAGAATTTAAGGTCCTCTCCCTTTCATACATGAATAGTTTGGTTGCTCAAATGAATTTACGTATGTAAAATGCTTTGCAAATCTTAGAGTACTATAAAAATGCTAGTTGCTTGTGTTAAATTTATGAGAATACAAGTCATTGTCCAACTGATAAATGGTAAAAGGATATGAACATGCAGTTTTTAGACAAAGACATTAAAGCCATCTATGGTCATATGAAAAAAATATCTAAATCATTATTGATTAGAGAAACACAAATTAAAACAACTCTAAGGTACCACATTACACCTATCAGATTGGCTAACATGACAAAACAGGAAAGTGATAAATGTTGGAGAATATGTGGGAAAATTGGAACACTAATGCATTGTTGGTAGAGTTGTGAATTGATCCAACCATTCTGGAAAGCAATTTGGAACTATGCCCAAAGGCTATAAATAAACTGTGTATACCTTTTGACCCAGAAACATCACTTCTAGGTCTATATCCCAAAGAGATCATACAAATGGGAAAAGGGCCCACATGTACAAGAATATTTACAGCAATTCTTTTTATTGAGGAGATATCTACCAGTCAAGGAATGGCTGAACGAATTAACGTATATGAATGTGATAGAATACAATTGTTCCATAAGAAATGAGCAGGTGGACTTCAAAAAAAACCTGGAAAGACTTGTGTGAACTGATGCTGAGTGGAATGAGCAGAACCAGGAGTTCAGTTGCTGTCTTAGAAATTTTATGAGAAGCATTGCTGAGCAGATGCTCAGCAGAAAAGGCTGAGTATGGTGATCAGAAAAGAATGGAACTCTGCTACATTTCGAGCTATCGTTCTCTAGTGTCATTTATCTTTTGAGTGAGGTGAAACTTCTCAGAGGTGCCTGATTTGCTCTCTTACTGCCCTCTTTGGTTTTGAGATGGAGAAGCAAAAGGCGAAAAGAGACAGGATCACTTTGCTGTGAGAATAGGCTTGTGTACTTGAGGGCAGATTGGACAATGTGGAATCTTACTGAGAGAAGAGGTAGCCAGGTTTATCAATATTTCCCAGAGAGCCAATGTGAAGAGCTTTGTAGTTTTCTGACCTATGAGAACTGCTTGTCACCACAACAATATAACACATTCAGTGCCCTTTTCAGGGTAAAGAGTTTGTCACTACTTTCTTAGCTTGAAGCAGCAGTGGATTTGGTCAGCAGGAGAGTGATGAAAATTAGAAGGGAAGTAGCTAGCAGATAAATGGCTTGATGTGGGGCAGACTTTTTTTTTCTGAAGGCCTGCAGTCCAGAATTGTAAATTACCCTCACTCATATGTTTCACTGTTAAATTTCTTTGTGTGAGCTCACTCCACCCCCTCCCCAACCCATGAACACTGCGTGTATTTGGTGGGAGAATGCAGCCCAGGTTTATGTGTGGATTGTGATGTTTTGATTATTTATATATTTGACACATTGAGTAGCTTATGTTATTGTTCTTGCCTTTGCCTTATTGTTAAAAAATGCTTAAGAAGTTAAGAGTTAAGGGTGTCATTTCAGGTCAGATGATGGATCCAAGATGTAGAATGAGAGCCAGTACGTGTTGATTCTAGCACAGCTCTGAGTGTAGCCTTAACTGGGAGTTACTCAGACTTCCAAGCCCTGACTTTAAACTTAATCTTAAAAGGGGCTGGTGAAAAAGATTCTGGGAAAATGGCAGAGTAGGTCAGAAAACTTTTGGCTTTCCAAATTTCCTCCACAGAAAAAGACAGAACATTGCCTCAGAGGGAATGCAGAGCAGAGGAAATAAACAAAAGTCAGGGCGAATCAGTTGTTCTCCTAAGACAACCTAAGAAGACCCCAGGAAAGACCTGACCTCTGTGGGAGGTCCAAGATCAAAAGATCTTCCGCTGTCCAGGAATGCCAAGCACAGCTGTGCTGACCAGATGCATCTGGAACTGTATGCCACTGAAGGAGAGAAGGAGCTAGCACACCTGGTGAGCGCAATAGCAGAGGGCTGGAGGCCCTGCTAGCTATGGGTGCTTGCAGGAGAACAGAGTACTGGGTTTTAATTCCAGGGAAGAGAGGATACCTGTAATTTGCAGCCACCCCAGGTAGGGTAGAAAGCAAGATCGTTTGCAGAACAGTATGACCTGGGGCTCTAGCAGAATCTGAGGCTTTGGAGCATTATTCCCCATAACTCGGGATTACAACTTGATTACACAAATAATTGCTAAAAACAAAATAAAAAATAAATAAATAAAAATGAGTAAGCAAAGTAGAACAAAATCACCCATATATAATAACTACAAGGATAGAGAAGATCTGGGTTTATATTCAGAGGAAGATAACGGAACTAAAAAATCCACTCCTCTTTCAATGAGAAATGTCAAATTGTTCCCAGCACAAAAAGAGTTCTTAGAAGAGCTCAAAAAAACTTTAAAAATCAAATAAGAGAGATTGAGGAAAAATTAGAAAAAAGTATGAGCAATCTAAGAAAATCAAGAGAATTATGAAAAGAAAGTCAACCAACTTGAAATAGAAAACCAAAAGCTTAAGGAAGAAAATAAATTGTTGAAAACTAGTATTGGGCAAGGGGAATCTAATGATGTCTTAAGACACAAAGAGATAATAAAACAAATTCAAAGGAATTAAAAAAAATGGAAGAGAAGGATACATATCTCATCAGAAACGACAACTGATCTGGAGATGAGATAGAGGAGAAATAATATAAGAATAGTCAGATTACCTGAAAATTATGATTTAAAAAAATCTTGATACAATAGTACAAGAGATTATCAAGGAAAATTGCCCTAAAGATCTAGAATAAGAAGCAAAGCAGAAATAGAAAAAAAACCCACCACCAATCACCACCTGAAAGAAATCCCAGGAGAAAAAACATATAGGGATATCATAACCAAGTCTCAAAGCTCTCAAGTTAAAGAGAACATATTGGAAGCAACAAGAAAAAAAAATTAAA
This sequence comes from Phalanger gymnotis, assembly GCA_028646595.1. Lineage (NCBI taxonomy): Eukaryota > Metazoa > Chordata > Mammalia > Diprotodontia > Phalangeridae > Phalanger > Phalanger gymnotis. Next base: position 155,757,990 of record CM053623.1, on the reverse strand, counting down.
CATTACGGAGCTACAATAAAGATTACACAAAACCTAGCAGCTACTACATTGAAGGACTATTGGTCTTGGTCTATATTTTGTAGAGCAAAAGAGCTGGGGTTATGACCAAAGGTAACTTACCCAGTAAAGTTAAGTATAATCGAGAATGAAAAAAAGGACATTTAACAAAGTGAAAAGACTTTCAGATATTTGTGACAAAAATGGCAGCAGTTAAGGGAAAATTTGACATATAACATCCAGTAGAAATATAAAGTAAACACTAAGGACCAATTATAAGTGACTCAATAAGATCAAATAGTTTTCTTCTTATATATGAAAACATTATCAATTCTTCTTTGTCATTTTTATTTGAGTAGTTTGAAAGAATGGCGTAGGCTGAACTGAGTATGATGGGGTGATTCTCAAAAAAAAAACCTGTGTAGAGAGAGATAAAAAGGAACAATTGACTCATACAAATGAGTCAAAAAAAGAAAAATTGATACAGCAGAAGTTAATAGAGTGGAGAGTGGGTAGTGCTGGAATATTACCGTCATCAGGAATGGGTCAAAGAAGGAACAACACACATAACTAAAAGGATATAAAAGTTTTCTAAATTCAAAAAAAGAAGAGGACAAAAAGATAGGGTAGGGGGAGGAAGAGAAGAGAGGCTTTATTGGAGGGGTCGGTAGGTTAAGGAATAAAAAGGCAAATTAGTAGGTAGAAGTAAAGTAGAGGAGTGGGGAGGGATAGGAATAGTGTGAGGAGAATAGTGAGGAAAAATAGGAAAGAGGATGATATACAACAAGTAATTATATCTCAGAATATGAATAGGATAAATTTACCCATAAAATGGAACTTGATAACAGATTGAAAAATTTTTGAGTTCAACAATATATTGCTTTCAGGAAATGCTATAAAAATGAGAGATACATACAAACATAAATAAAGGACAGGAGTAGAACTTATATGAAAAAAGCAGGGGTAGTCATGATTTCAAACAAAGTTAAAGCTAAAAAAAAGATTTAATCAAAAGAGAAAAATAGGAAAATGGCTCTATGTGTCAGCCATATTCAATATTATTTTAGACCATTTAAGAAAAACTAGAGAGTATGAAATACCTGAAGGTATGCCTGCCAAAAGAGACACAGGAACTATATGAATATATATATATATATATATAACACTTTTTATACAAATAAAGTTAGATATAACTAATTGAAGCATTATTTATTGTTCATGCATAGATAAAACCAATATAATAAAAATGACAATTTTACATAACTACTCTAAGTAATGCTATCTCAATTAAATTATTTAAAAAAACCCAAAATTACTGAGTCAGAAAAAATAATGACAGTTAATTTAGAAGAACAAAAAACTTCAAAGAAACCAGGGGAAAAAAGATGTAAAGAATGCAGATTCAGTAGCATCAGACCTTAAACCATATTACAAGGTGAGAGCATTGTTGAAGTATAAAATGAATAATTTTGATTGTTTTAAATTAAAATTTTCTTGTATAAATAAAACCTATGCAGTCAAGAATAGAAGGAATGAAGAATATTGGGGGGAAATTTTCATAAATAATCTCTCAGGTAGAATGTGATTGGGTTGGAATACTGCTGTGGTATAGGAAATTATGAACTGGTTGATTTAGAAAAACATGGAAAGACTTAGACATATGAAAGAAGATGCCATCCACCTTTAGAGAAACAGTTGACAAGTAGAAATAAGCATAGTATGATCTTATATATGTATGAGTGTATGTGTGTATATACCTATGTTTCTAGATATCTGAAACCTGTGTATATATATATATGTTCGTATATGTATACCTGTGTGTGTATCTTCAAATAAATGTAGCCTTCTTTAGTGGGGTGGGGGGGTGGAGGGGAATAAGTAAAGTAAAAAAGGCACAGCAGAAAACAAAAGAAAACCTACAAGGAAGCAAAGAAAAGCTGGACAGCTTTGAAAACAATGTATAGTATTTGTTATATAGGTTTTCTTGAAATGGAAATTTATCCCTTTATATTGAATTCTCTCTTATGTTCTGCATTGTACATAGCAATTTTCTTTTCTTTTTTTCCCTTATCTTGTACTTAAGTTTAAAGTAAATTTTAAAAAAGAAGAAAGGGGCTGGTGGTAAGAAGGATCAGAAAGCCACTGCAAATGAGGGGACACCAGCAACAGGCCATTGAGAACAACCGCTAAAAGATGTGACATTTCTATGTTTGTTGATGTTTATTAAGTTCGTAATAAAAAAAAAAGTTTACAAAAAGAAAGATAAATCATGAGAATCTGCCAGACAGTTGGACCGGAATGAAACAGAGCCACTACCAGGAGGAGGAGGTGTGCAGATCATAGGAGGTGGGGACGAGACTCACTGACCTAGCACTAGCAAAAACATCAGACATTCACTAGCAATAATGGCACCTGTCTGTTGTCCTTTCTCTGTTTTCCATGGGGAAATATACTTTTCAAGAACTTTCTTGAAAGTAGTCTGGGGTTTACAAACTTGTTTGTTCCTTACTTACTACTTTCAGTTTAAAGTAATTATTTTAACCTATCATAAAAGGCATAGGGTCCTGTTTGATTATTATGTGTAACCTGAAAAGAAGGAAGATCTAAAGTATAAATGGTTTGTTAAATCGAAGTGGCTTGAGTTTCAAAGCTGTACATTTAATAGAAATAAGTTTTTCATGTGTTTTAATGAGAGTACTAAAAAAAGGAAAGGAAGCCAATTCTGGAAAGATACCTCTAAGACATGTAAGATGATACAGCCCCAGAAATGGAAAGACCAAGCAAGATAGGAAGCCATTTTACTCTCAAATAAGTCCATGCTGAGTTTGAAATGAAACCTATAACCCAGAAGAGGAATGGATTGTAATGTTAGGTCACTTCCCAAGCCAAGGGAGTGGTAGATGATTTCCTTTGACATGTGCAGAAAGATTCTCTTCCTTTTGCCTTGCTCAATAGCACTTCCTAGTGATCACAGAAATATAATATAATGGAAAGCACTAGATTAGAAGTCAGAAAACTTGGGATGTACTTTTGGTTCTGCTGGCAACTAATTGGGTGACCTTGGGCATGTCACTTCATTTTAACTTTGGTGTCTTCATCTCTGAAATGGATGGGTGAGACTAAAGGAGAGGTTCATAATAATTTTTTTTTTGGTCATGGAGTGCTATGGCACTTGGCAAAGCCTATGGTCTCCTTCGTAGATTATTTTTAAATGCTTAAAATACAGTACATAGGATTACAAAGGAAACCAAATATATTAAAATGCAATTAACAAAATAATTTAAAAAACAATTCATGGACCCCAGGTTAAGGACCTGTACTAGATGATATATGGAGCCCCTTTCAACTTTGTTACCTTACAAACTTAAGCAGAAAAATCATACTTTGTAAATAGCCTAATAATGCCTCTGGCTAATATTAATCATATTAGCATTAATTAAATGTACTTGTCAATATTAAATTTAAATCAACTATTTCTAAAGAATTCCTACTCTTTAAGTGATCATTAACATAGGTTTTGTTTGTATTACAAAACACATAGCAGAATGTCTTGAACATAATAGGTGCTCAATATTTATTCGCTGAGTGTGTAAATGATTGAATAAATCTCCAATTTATTTGAAACAAATTTCATGAATTTAAATAATGCAAGGTAGCATAATGTATAACAAGACTTCCCCCTTATTTTTGTTTTTATTGACAATTTAATTTCTTATTCATGTAGATTATATGACACACATTAAACAGTGTAGACAATTGAAACATTCACTTTTGGCTTTTGAGAATAAAATTAATATTAAAGAAAATTTCCTTTATGATTTGAATTCTGGTCTTTCTCTTTCTGATTCTAAGTCCAGGGTTCTATATCAACTAACTGCCACTTTCCCTCTCTGGTTTTGTTTCCTTATCTGTGAAATGAGGAGTTGGAATAAATGATTGCTGAGTAACATTATATAAACTTTCCAGTTTTCTTCTCACTGTAGCCAGGATTTAGAAGATGAACTTTGAGGGAAAATGCTGAATTTAAAGTAAAAAAGAATATATACCTTGAAAACAGAAACAGGCCTGTGAATCTTGACCCACTACTTTTCTTCATATACATTTTTTCAAGTTTATTCTAACAAGTTCCTATTTTATAAGTGACTCAGTGATTCATGCTGACATGCCTGTCAGCCCCTAAAATTGATGGATATTCAAATTAGAGTTTTAAAAGGATCTCATTTTTATTGAATATGGTTTTGATGGAAATTAAAATACCTAGATTCTTTGTTCCTCCTGTGAACTTTGAGGAGGTGGCAAAGGAGGGGTAAGGAGGTGTATCTCTTGGCCTCTTCTTACATCCAATTACCCTTTTCCTCTTGGGTATTTTGCTTTGGACTTTTTCTATTATCAGTGTGTCCATAACTAAGATATAATTTCCCATGAATTCTATTTTGTTATTTATGTCACAAGGGTAAGTTGGAACTCACAAGTGTGAGAAAATTGATACTGTTGCTAACGGGATACAGCAGAAATAAGCAGTTTGACTGATTTCTTCGCTCCCTTATACTTGCATTGCTATTCTATTACTAAACTATTCCTGAAATGATTAGTGTAGGAGGATGGGTTTGATCTTGAATCTTCCCTTAAAGCTTTGAGAGTTGAAGATCCCAGAAGGATCAGTTTTCTCACTTGTACTGAAAATGTCACTCTAACAGTTATCTGTCTGCACAGTCAAATTTCAAGAATACGTTTGAATTTACCGCATTCACACCATTTTCTGTCGTGGTGCTAAAAATGAGTAATGCAGCCTAGAGCCTGTGAGGTTGTGATAACTGATCAACTTTGCCAATAAGAAAAAAAAAACTACACATACATTCAGCTGACATTATGAAGGCATAAAAGGTTTAAAAAAAATCTAAATATGAAATTCAAGGATGAGAGATGTGGTTCACACATTGTGTCTGCACTCAACAACTGATGGCTTTAGGATGGCCAATTTAATAAAAAATCAATACAGTTGTTAGGATAAGTTGCATTTCATTTTCCTGGTTTTTAAATTAATTTCATCATCACAGTGTTTGATCAGCTATTAATAATAAAATCCCTGGAGCTGCTATAGCACTTTGCACTTTTCAAAGTATTTTTGCATCCATTCAAAGGCAATTAATAATCTATTAGGCATTGGCTATGAGTAAGGCATTGTGCTGGATGCTGGGGATGAGAAGCAAACAGTCTCTGACCTCAAGGAGCTTACATTCTTAAATTCTTATTTGATTTTATCTCGTAAAATTCTTTTGAGGCAGAAAGGGCAAGTATTCCTATTTGCATTTTATGAATGAGGAATTTAAATGACCTACCTAAGTGATCTTAATTAAACACTTCTTGAACAAATATCTGTGGAATGAATGAAAGCATCCACTAGGAGTCACCAGTAGCTTACTCTGAATCAGGCCAATTATCTCTTTTACTTTTTTTGAGATATTTATAGACCAAGAGAAGATTGTAAATATAATGTATTTCAATTGTAAATAATTTCAATGAAGCATCTGAGAAATTCTTTCACGATTTCCTTGTGGATATGATGGAGGTATGTGTGGAGACTGGTGGAATCATGTAGAATGTTGATACTCTATCACTGGTCACTCCATAGTTGGGATACTGTGCTTGGGTTCCATGTACTGCATTTCAAGAGGGACATTGACAAACCAGAATGCAAAAATAAATGTTACATAAGATGAATGGTTTGGCTAGTGTATTATATGAGAACATTCAAAGATTTGGGGTTTGCCTAGCAGGAAGAGAAAATGTATGGAGAATGTGGATACTTGTATCCTAAGTATTTAGAGGAATATCTTGTGAATAAGAGAGTAGTTATGTAACTTGGGTCAACTAAGTTTCTCTGGACTTTAATTTCCTTCCCTGCATGATGAAGGTACACTATGATGGTCTTTTCATCACAAGTGTGAGATAGTATTGAGAAGAACAGTAGACTTGGATTCAGAATGAGTGGGTTTAAACTCAGGGTTGTAACTTAACTCTTCTTATAAGATTGTGTGTAAGTTTTTAACATCTCTTTCAGCTTCAGGTATCCTAACTGTTAAAATAGGGATCATATTTGTTTCAACAGCCTCATAGAGTTGGTGTCAAAAAGAACACTTTGCAATCTATGATGCTAGAATTATTTTATGTAGTTTTCAAGGGAACGTCTGTTACTAAAGGACAGAATTAATGATTTTGAAGAGGTCCACTTAAACCCAACAAAAGAAACCTATAATAATTTGAGCTACATTTAAATGTAGTAGACTGCTTAAAATAGTAATGTGCTTCCAGGTATTTCCAAGTAGAAAGAGGATGGCCATCTATGGGGGCTTTTAGTTTGGTTTACAAGTAGGGCTAAATGGCCTGTAAGGATCCTTCCAAGGGCAACTGATGGTATAGTGTATAGAATGCTTGGATTGGAGTCAGGAAGAACTGGATTTAAATATGACCTCAGACACTTACTAGCTGTGTGACCCTAGGCAAGTCACTCAATCCTGTTTGCCTCAGTTTCCTCATCTGTGAAATGAGCTGGAGAAGGAAATGGAAATGGCAAACCATTTCAGTATCTCTGCAAAGAAAACCACAAATGGGGTCATGAGGAGTCGGACATGACTAAAACTGACTAAATACTAATACTATGTGCTTAATAAATGACAATGTACTAAGGCATTGTGTTAAGTGCTTCACAATATTATCTGTTTTAATTCTCACAACAAAACCGGGAGATAGGTGCTATTATCATTCTCATTTCACAGCTGAGGAAACTGAGGCAGAGTTAAATGTCTTTCCTAGAATCATACAACTAGTAAGTGTCTGAGGCCAGATTTGAACTCAGGAAGATGAATCTTCCTGTCTCCAGACCTCATACTTGATCCACTGAGTCACATAGTTGTCCTATTAAACTCATATTAGGTGTTCAATAAATCCTTCATTTCTCCCTTCATTTTCCTTCTTTCCTTTTCTTTCTTTCCTTCCTTCCTTCTATTGTTCCTTTGTTCCTTCCTTCCATCTCCTTCCTCCCTTCTTTCCTTTTTTCCCTCCCTTTCACCCTCCCCCTCCAATTCCAAGGTATTAATTTGTATAATTTTACTATACACATTGATAAATCAAAATGTTGCTATGATCATAATACAGTCTTTGACTTATCCTGCTGAAATCATTTCCTTTCACTGACTGCCCCAAAATGAAAGACCTGCTGTGATTATCAACATGCCTATGTTTCAGTTTTTGCTTTTGTATCACACCCAGCGTGTCACTTGTTCCTAAATAATAGCAAACAGTAACAATATACTGTAACTTCCACAGTATATTGGGAAATGAATATAATTAATGAGCAACTCAACATAATATTACTTTGTATAGAGAAAAATTCTCAGTAAGATTTATGCCCAATCCAAAGAAACTAAGTTAAATTACAGAAAAGATCTTATTAGAAGGCAGTTTCATGGTCTATACGGAACCCAAGGATAATATCAGAGTGAGCCTCCATCATACATTGCCTTAAGCACACCCATATAGGAAAATCCATATTTTTAAAAAAGATAAATTTTGAGGATATTATAGAGCTTACAAAAGAACTCACACAAGGATTTCTTAAAATAACATTTAAAAAATATACCTCCATTGTGTATTCTACATCTCTTTACTGTTGTAGCAATTGTTGTCTCTTTAAAATAGATTGCATAGCTTCAGGCTACTTTAAAAAAAAGCAGAAGGTACAATAATGATTTCAGATAAAGCAACAATAAAAATTGATAATGTCAAGAGAAAAAAACTGCAAGAAACTACATTATGCTTAAAGGCAGCATAGATAATGAAAAAAATAACATTATTAAATATATATGCACCAAATGACATAGTGTCAAAGTTGTGAAAAGCAAAGCTATGATGAGATCTCCAAGATGGCAGAGTTGTTTTCAGCATAACTTTTTCAACCTAACAACCTCAAAGGAAGGAAATATGAGCCAAGTCTAGTGTAATTAAAACTAAATCTACAAGATAAGAAAAGATATACACTGCACAGGAACAAAGCTTTATGAAATAACATCAGAGAAATGAAATACCTAAAACTGACTCACGAGCCCCCCTTTCAGGCTATCCTCATGCCAGGTTTGGCTAGCTAAAACAAAACATAGTTTTCATTAACTGTTCGTGGTAGCCCGCTCTTGTTCCCCTTGAGAAATAGAAGTCGATATATAAAAAAGAAAGGGAAGATAACTTAAGGGTGAAGACAGAAGTTGCAGCAGCACAGAGGCAACTAAAAACAGCATTTCCACATACAAGAAAAAGGGGACTAGAAACCTAACTGGAGGCAGTCCTTTTCCCTAAAATGTTTATTTGGACAGAGACTAAGATGGACCTATGAAACTGAAATCAGGAGGGAATAAAAAAGCCTCGTCTCATAAATTTGTGTTGGAGACCTTGTATATGTCACAGAACAGTCAAAGTGTGGGGAGGGAAGCAAGAGACAAAGTACTAGAAAATAAACAAAGGATAATAACAAAAAAAAATCAAGAGAGAAAGGCTAGGAATAAGACAAACTTCCAAGCAAATAAACCGGCTGTAAGACACATAAAACAGAGGAGAAAATGAGTTGCAATAAAAAAAAAAGAAACCAGGCAGCTAACTTACAGAATAAATATTATTCTTTGAGGGAAAATGAACTCAAAGCCCTGATTGACAAAGAAACTTTTGCTGACTATCTAAGAATCACAGAATAATGGCATGTAAATCTCAAATTGTTCAACAGAAAAGTAAAACTTTTCAAAGAAGATAATAGCATGGAAAATAAGCCAGAAACCAGAACTTTCAAAACAGAAATAACTAAGGCAAACAACTAAGTAGATAACTGGGATCAAACAATGGAGAATAACTCCATAGTAATGGAGGTTAGATTAGTCTTTTATCAGCTTCTCACCAGGACAATTACAATAGCTTGCTAACTGATCTCTCTGTCTATCTACTACAATCTACCATACAAATAGCTGCTAAAGTGATTTCCCTGTAGTACAGGCCTGACCATGCCCATCTCACTACATAGCAGAGTCCAGTGGCTTCCTATTACCTCCAGGATAAAATATAAATCCTCCATTTGGCATTTCAAGCTCATCACCTGGCTCCATCTTTTCTTCCATAATTCGCATACATTCCTCTTCACAACATGTTCTATGGCCCAGCCATATTGGTCTGTTTGCTGTCCTTATGCATTTGTACTAGCTATCCATAATGTCTACAATACTCTCCCTCTGCATGTTTCCTTAATAAAATTCCCGGCTTCCTTCAAGACTCAGCTTAAGTGCCACCTGTCCTCTTGAAGTACTAGTGCCATCTTTTCTGAGATTACCTTCCAACTTACCCTGTGCATACCTTGTATGTACTTAGTTACTTCCATATTTTCTTCTCCATTAGAATGTAAGCTCATTGAATGCAGAGATTGTTTCCATTTTTCCTTTTTGGATTTAGAATAGTACTTGGTGCATAGCAAACACTAGACAAATGCTTATTGACTGAATTGCAAAAAAAATATAGAAATGCAAGGAAATTTACTAGAAGAGAAGGGGTAATAATTTGAAAGAACAATATGCTGTATTTAAGAAATATATTAAAAATAAATAAACGCACATAGTTAAAATGAGATGCTAAAACAAAATTTAGTATGCATCAGATAATTACAAAAAAATCAGTAGCTGTAATCATGTCATCAGGCTATAGATAAGAATAGGGGCTGAACCAGTAATTTCACTGGTATAGGGAAGTCTTGGACAAGGAAACTCCCTTGATAGATGCAGGTCAGCACTTTTTTTTGAAATTTATAGTGTTAGAAAGTTGCATAGAGAACTCAGAGGCTGTGATTTGGAAAGGGTCACATATGTTTCAGAGGTAGATCTTGAACCCAGTCTTCCTGACTTTGAGGACACATATGTAATGTGTATCTCTTCTTGCTATTAGACAAGGTAAATTTAAAAATTCAAAAAGCCAAGAGAGATACACAGGTAAAGTATATTATGCTTATTCAATGAAACAACATCAGTAATATACATATATGCATAAAAGGGTGCAACATTTAAATTCACAAGGAAAAGGTAACAATTTTGTAGTTACACAGATTGTAAAAGTATTATTTAGCATACTTTAATATTACTCTCTCAGATCTGGAAAAATCTAGCAGAATGATAAGCAAATATATAGAACTAAGCCAGTCTAAAAAGTTAGATTTGAAAGACTTATGGCATCTTCTGAATTGAGGGACTAAAAATATATATATTTTTCTCAACATCAGATGGTACCTTTAAATAACAGAAAATAGGCTATTGCACAGAGAGACTGAAAATAATAAAAGAAGAAATATTAAACATGCCCTTTATAGGCTGTAACATAATAACATTAGTAATTAATACAGAGACTATAAGCAAACATAGAGATTTAAATATAGAATTAGTAATGATACCTTGAATAATAAGTAGCTCAAAAGCAAAATCATTAAAACATTTAACAATTATGTGAAAGAGAAAAATAATTATGAACCAACATATCAAAATTTCAAAGATGCAGTTCTTATGGGAAAATTTATTTCTGAAAATATTTATTAACAAAATAGAATAAGAGGATTAATAAATTGATCATACACTTAAAAAACCTATAAAATCAATAAGTTAGTACATAAATCTTATCAATATTTAAAGAGTAATTAAATCCTCTATTCTATAAACTATTTCAATAATTGAGAAAGGACTCCCCTAAATTTCCTTTTATGAGAGAAAATTTATCCTAATAACTACCCAGGGGAGGAAAAAAGCATAGAAAGAGAAGTCTGGACCACTATGACTAATAAATATTAATTTTAAAATATAAGTAAAATCCCAGTCAAAAAATCACTAGGACATACATACATACATATGCATATATACAGTATTACAAACAAAAAAAATCATAGAATTACAGAAATGCAGAAAAATGCATCTGGCAAAATGCAACATTCATTTAAGCTAAAATACTAAAAAGTACAGACAAATGAAGATGTTTAAAAATAAGATAAAATGTCATATTAACTTTATATAGTTATGTTTTTAAAGCAAACTACCTAAATTTTAAAATAGATGATAAAGTATTTAAAGTATAGATAAGCAGTGAAACTGGACACTTGAATGACTGTGCTTCCAGCCTGTGTGAGATAGAAAGAGCAAGTTTCCAAAAAATAAAAGTTTACACACACACAAATATGTACAAATGTGCGTGTGTGTACATATGCATACATATAAGCATGCATATATATACCAATAGTTAGAATTATTTGCAATGGAGACAAACTGAAAACTTTTTCAAGTTTAGGAGTAAAGAAAAGATATCACCTTGCTCTACCATTGTTTAATTTTAACACATCTATAAAACAAGAGCTCTACAATAAAGATAGGAGAAAAAAATTCCTTTTTGCAGGTCATATGAAGGTTTACTTAGAAAATTTCTGGTTGTTAAAGAAAAAACTGTGATAATAATATTTTCACAGGCCACATAAATATAAAATATAATATTTCTGTATAGCATCAAAAAGAGTAGAAAATGATGAAAAAATCCATTAAGCATATCTTCAAAATGCATAAGATATCTTGAATGTCAATCTACCAAGATAAGATATATTTCTCTTGTGTGTGTGTGTGTGTGTGTGTATGTGTGTGTGTGTGTGTGCATGTGTTTAAAGTGCACTTTATGGAATTAAAGGAAAACTAAATATTTGGAGAGCTATTCAATGCCTATATTTGGGCAAAATGGATGTAATAAAATAATTTTATTATTCAAATTAATTTATAGATTTTGGTACTATATTCAATGGCTAAAGAAATACTTTACAGAACTAGACAAAAAATAACAAAGTTCATTTGAGAAACTAAAGTTCTAGAATACCAAAGTAAATAGAGAGGAAAAAGTAGGAATGAAGGAATCACCTCACTGCTAGATCATATTATATTATAATAATAAAAAACTATTTGATTAAAAATAAAAAAAAGTATATGAGTGTAGTGTGTAGATAGAAAGAATTAGATTCTACCTCAAAAACATACTGTTTCACTTACTGAGAACTTAATTTACGTGTGAAAGAACTCATTCTTTGACAAATACTGTCATGAAACTGGAAAGTAATTAGGCAGAAATTGCCAACTATATGTAATATAAAAATATACTAACAATTTATAATATATGCAATGATAAGCATTAATGGATACTAAACTAAATATAAAATATCAACCTTACAAAAATGAGAAGAGAAAAAGACTAGGTTTACAACTATGGCAAGGGGAACAATTTTTAGCTAAAAAATGGATAAAAAAGATTATAAAAGAAAGAAAAACCAGATAATTTCCATTAGTTGGAATTAAAATGCTTTTCTATGAACAAAATCTATGCCACTGGTATAAAAGAGGAAAATTTCCATTGGAGGGCAAAATCTTTCCATCAAATGTCTTTGCTCATTGTCTCATATCTAAGATAAATGGGAAATTAATAAAAATATAGAAGACCATGAATTCTTTCCCTGTGGTCAAGGATTAAATAAATAGTTCTGCAAAGAATAGCAAAGTATTAACAATCATTTGAAAGAATGCTCCAAACAATTAATAGTAAGGGAAATTCAAAACAACTCAGAGGTTTCAAATCACACCCAGTAAATGGAAACATGTCAAAAGAGAGAAATAATCAAAATTGGAGAGGATGTGTGAAAGTAGGCCACTCATACAATATTGGTGTGGTTATGAATTTGTTCTACCATTTTGGAAAACAACTTAGAATTATGCTAAAAAAATGATTAAATTGTCCATGTCTGCTTTTAACAGATTTTACTGTGAGGAATATATCCCAAGGTTGTAAAAGATGGAAAGAAATGTCATCATCAAAAAAGTCACAGGAACAATTTTTGCAGCAAAGAACTGGAAACAAAGTTAGTTGGCCATAAGTGAATAAAATTTTAAAAGCATTTATTGGGGGGCGGGGCCAAGATGGCCACCAGAAAGCAGTAACTGGCGTGAGCTCCCCACCAAATCCCTCCAAAAACCTATAAAAAATGGCTCT
>CM053623.1:155723439-155744413 GCA_028646595.1 Phalanger gymnotis | reverse complement strand
ACTTAATTCAAAAGATGACAGTGTTTTGCCTGTGAGTGGGGGCTCAAAGGTAATTTTAATCAGATAGATCCACAAATCCACACATCCCTTGACAATGATCCACTATTTATAGAGAGAGATGGGTAAGTTTAGGGATGCCCTGGTAACTACAGAGAGCATTGTACTTTCTTGGGACTTCCCCTTTGTCAGGGCTGAACAAATTACCAGGACTCCTCTTTAAGTGGTGAAAAATACGACCTGGTGGTTAAACTATAAACAAAATTCTCTAAGTGACCAAATATCCCAGGTGAGTTCTTCGACTATCAGCCTCTCTTTTAGCAGTGGACTCTCTGAAAAATTCTGAAAATGTATTACCCCCCAAAATCTTGCATAGCTACATCTGGTCTCCAAAGATTGTCTACCCCTATGATGGGTATGGGTAGGTATAGAATAAGGCTATATTGACAGGTCTATTAGGTGTATACACTAGTTACTGTGTTTTAAAGTACAAGGTAAACAAGTCTGCAAGAGAAGTGACATTCTGTAATTACCTCTTCCTATCAAAAGAAAAACAATTCACAGAAATTTAATTAATACAGCAAGAGTCTATTTCCTATCTTAATTCTATCTTAATTGCAAAAGCCGATCAGTTAGAATCAACAGAACTAGTGCAGCCCCTATGTGGTTTTAAGTTTCACCTAACAATCCCTTAGTCAGTAGGATCAATATATAGAAGTGCTTAATAGATGTTGAATTGAATTTAATCAGGAACATACCTTCTGAAGTTGTATATACTACTTTCACCATCAGCGCCCCCACAAAGCAACCAAATCCATTAAAAAGAGCCAAAAAATTCATGGAGATTCCTCTGACTTTACTTGGTATGAGCTTATACGATATTGCAGAACCTTAGGGAGTCAAGAGAAAGGCAGAGTTCAGGAAAATCTACCCCTCAAAACACAGTTACAGATATTGCCTAAATTCTATTAAATTACATCCCAGATAAAATATCATGGCGGGAGTGGTGGTGATGTCAAATTGAGGAGCAGTTTATGTGAAGTTTGCTATTAAGCAGTAAATCATTTAACTATTATTTGCCAATGTCTACAAGGGTTAAAATCCAGCAGAACATAATTTTTTCAGACTATGACAGGTGAGTTAGTTAATGGGAATCTTACAACGTTCAGGAAATCTCCCCACAATTTGTTAAAATAGTAATTTTTGATACAGTTGTACACTGAAGTAGGCAACCTTTTGTGCCCCATTCTAGCATTATGATACTAGGATTCTGTTTACATTAGGTTGAATATAGAAACTTAATATTTCTTACAAAATAAAATCACTAAATATTTATTGAATTTCCACTGCATCCAAGATACTGTGTCAGACACTAGGGTGTGTGTTTGTTTGTATTTTTAGATTTGGTGAGTTGACTGCTCATCTAGAGTTAGTGCAGAGCAATAGGGACACAATGAACCTTTGAAATTATTTCCTTTCTCCCAACAATATTAAAGTAACTGTTTGTGACTCAGTCTCACGGGGTCTAAGGAAGAAAATGAAAACAAAAGAATGAAGTACTTCTCTCTTCTGCCTCCATCTTTAGAGGATGAATACTTTTACTGACTGCCTTCCTCCTGCTGGCCCCATGGTTGTGACCTTTCCTTGGTCAACACTAGGTGGAGCAGTGGAGATAGACTTAGAATCAAGGAGACCAGAGTTCAAATGTTGCCTAAATGCAAGCTATTCACGGTCACTTTCTAATGAATCTCCACCACTGCCTATTCACAGTTGAGAACCTAAACATATCACAAAGAAATCATAACTGGTCACAATTTTGTGTCAAGAGTAAGGCACAAAGGTACTACAAGAGAAGAAATTGTAAATAACTTTAAAAAAATAGAAAAAAAATCTTAGAGTAAATTTGTAGGAAGTGGGTGGGGTTAAAGTGCATTTTGAGAGGTAGGTTTTAACTTCAGGCTGTCCCAGCCATCTTGTGGATTTTGAATAAGCAGAGACCGCAAAAAGCAAGAACTTAACAATCCATAAAGAAATCTTTACTAAGTGCTTGCCATGTGCCAGATACCGTGTTAAGGACTAGTAATAGAAATACAGGCAAAAAAGAAAGACATTTCTAACCTCAAGGAATTCATATTCTAAGGGGAGAGGGGAGAAAAATATAGAAAAGGAAGCTGAAAGGGGAAGTGTGTGTGTGTGTGTGTGTGTGTGTGTGTGTGTGTGTATGTCTGTATGTGTGTGTGTTTTGAAGGTATTCAGCATCAGCACACAGTGGAGAAGTCCAGAGTGTGTGCAGCTTGCAGAAAAAGGAAGCTCAAGTCACCTTGAAACCCCAGGCTAAGACCTCATTTAAAATGCCTGCTAGAGTCTGTCTGTCTCTTTTTTCACTGTATATAGTACAGGTGTCTGTGTGTGTGTGTGTGTGTGTGTGTGTGTGTGTGCCTTTTTACATTTTATATAGTACAGTTATGTATATGTGTATATATATACACACACATATATACATATATATATACATATATATATATATATAATCACACACGCAGAGTGGGTGTGAGTGAGGTATAGGACTAAAATTCTGGGAGAGGGACAGATAAATTGGGAGCAGGTTGCAATTGACAATTATAAATGATTATAAATTAAGCCCTCAATTTTATTATCTTTTGACAGAATATATGCTCCTTGAGGGCAGGGACTGTTTCATATTTTGTCTTTGTATCTCTAGCACTTAAGACTACTTAATAAATGTTTGTGGATTGATTGTTGACCATTGTAATTCCTTCCATTCACCTTTCCCAGTTGAGATCTTCAAAGTTATTTTTCATGATTTCATATCAGTAATATATCTACCCTTGCTTTTTTTACTTCTGAAATGCATTTACCTCTCCACACATAAATATCCTAATGTCTCTTCACAAGGTAGTCCAATATTTTGACTCTACTATCTAAGTGTCCTGAATATATATGTCTGCCTTCAGTTACCGGCTTCCAAAAAAGCACATAGCATATGGAGATAAGGGATTCTTTTTGTAATGTTGTACTTAGTACAACATTAATAATTGAGCACTTCATAATTTGTTGTTTAGTTGTTTTGAGTCATGTCTGACTCTTTGTGACCCCATTTGGGGTTTTTTTGGTAGAGATCCTGGAGTAGTTTGCCATTTCCTTCTTTTGCTCATTTTACAAATAAGGAAACTGAGGCCAACAGAATTAAGTGACTTGCCCAGAGTCTCTCAGCCAGTAAGTGTCAGAGACCAGATTTCAGCTTAGGAAGATGAGTCATCCTGACTCCAGGCCTGACACTCTATTCACCTAGCTGCCCTTACTTAATAATATTATAAATATGTTTTATGATATTGAGGAGTAATGAAGGAAAATCACATGAGGAAATGCTGTGAACTTTTTATAGGAAAGGCATTATAAAAATGCAAGGCTATTTTATGTAGTAGCATTTCAAATGATGGCAGAAAGCCTGAGTCTAATGTAAAGAATGTATACATAAGATAAACTAGAAGAGGCAAAAGAAGTTTTGGGGAAAAAGCGATTGTTAAAAGAAGAAACTTTGCTTATGGTCTTTACTATAAAATAATTTTCTAAGTAGTCCTATTTCTTTCATTGTGAAAAAGTAGAATTTTCAGTCCATTATTACTCTGTTAGTTAATTATTAACTGACACTTTTCTCTTGCTGGAATTTCTAGTACAATATAATTCATTAACACACTTTGCTAGCTCTCTGCTTGCTGCATAATCCCTCTTTTGTGTCACTTTAGTAGTTTTGGAAGTGGCCAGTTCCCTTTTATAGTACTTAACTTTTAAAGACCAAGAATCACTATTTCGACCCTTTCCATCTCTCTTCCTTCATGTTCTGTTCTTCAGACTAAGTGACCACCACAGTGATCATTTTCAGAACCAAAGATATTTCCTTTGTCTCAACCTCTTAACTGCAGGCATGAGACAAATCAACCGCTATTCAAAAGTACTGTTATTTTGCTACTAAATTGCAGCCACCTACTCATAAGCATTAAGAACGTATCTGAATGCTGGTCCACCTGCCAATAATTGCTAAAATGTGTCTACAGGTGGTGGCTGACTACTAACACAGATGTTCCATCAGAACATAATCAGAGTAAACAAAATATATTGCTATAATAAACTTTTTAAAGTATCTGGTACTGAAAGCCTTGGAAATTTCATTAGTTCTTGCTGGGAGATGGAGGTCTTTCCCTGGCCAAAATTCAGAACCCAGGCAAAAGTTTAGCTGCTGATAGATATGCATAATAAAGACAGGAACAATGTCTAAGTGGATGGAGAATATTGACTTTGCCTCTTTACTTACTTTTGACTCTGTTGCAAATTCATTTATACAATATACCAGAGAGTATTTTGGGAGCATTTCGACCTAAATTAGATGATAATCTGCAACAGAGTGATTTGACTTCTCATACAGACATAGGGGATAAAAAAGAAATATCTAGTGTTATCCTGGAGACACTTTGTCTGGTTGAGTGTGACGGTGATAATTAAAGTTATGAGTCTGCCCTCGTGAAGAAGTTCTAAATGCCCTATCCTAGCCTTCTTAAACAGAGATAGCTCAGGTAGCCCTTGAAGAGAAGATAGACCAGGATTCAATGCTCTGCAGAGACCATGGGATCAGTAGAGGGAGATGCAGACATGGCGGAGACAGATGGCCATGAGAACAACATGTCTGCAGAGACTTCCTGCATAGCATTTGACTAAACCAGGAGAAATCGGCGGAGCAATGTCCCCAGCAGAGACAGCATACCCAGAGAGGAGGTCCAGTGAGATGAATATGATGTCTTCATTAGAAGATATTGATGTTCTTGCATTGTCAAAAGAATGAATTGCCTCTCCACACACTTTCCCTACATGTGGGTCCCTAGTATATGATCCCAATGGATGATGATTCTCTTCAAAGATGGTGTGCATATTTACGGGAAAGTACACTCTACATTTATGCAAGGAGTATAATATTGTGCATCAACTTAATGTATTATTTCATCAAATGCTATTGCCTTCAACTAGTTGTGTTCTCTGAGTCACTACAGGAAAAGGAAGCACATAAACCGGCCTCGTGAGCTCTCATTTTGAGTAGAGGCCTCTCAGAGTACCTTCAACCTGAGTTAGCTATTTTAGAAGTCCCACATACTAGAGGAATGTCCCATTTGCTAGATTCTCATTGTTCTTAGTAAATATTACAAGGTATTCCCAGCTCCCACATCCTTTTTCATACCCTATTTCGCTGCTGATGGCTTCTATTTGAATAAGAATAAGGGCATTAGAAGATAATATCATATCACAGGAATGATCTCTAGTGAGTCACAGACTAAGGGAGTGGCCTCCTATTATAGACATAGGGCCAGACGCTTTTGATTTAATACTATGGACCCTAAGAAGGGGGATTGTTCTCTGTTCATTTAACAAGAATCAGATTCTATCCCAAATGAATGAGTTGGCAGTTTTCAACATGGAAAGGCATTGTACTGCCATCTACTATCCAATATAAATAGGCATTCCATCTCCTCTAATGAGGTAGAGCTGAGAACAGACATAATAATCAGCTTGATTTGGCCAGAAATAGGAGGACTTCTGGAGTTTTGACCCTTGACATTCCTTCCTGTAATACTCTTGCCTTATAGTTATGAAGAGAGGAGGAACCTGGTGACTCTGCAACTCTTAATTGTTAGCTGAAAAAGGAACAAATATCTGGTGGCTCTGCTACTACCATTGCTTCCTGGACTGTGGGTACTAGTTCTCAACCCTTATCACCTCTGCCATATATTTTCTACATTCATACTGAATGTTGCTGGAGAAGACAACTGTGCTAATGGTCCTCTACAAATCAAATTGACCCTCACCACTACCAAGCAAAATTTTTATTTTTCCTCGTTTGGCCCTCTATCCCAATCCCTTTGTCAATGGTTCTAAACCTTTTTTTGCCTTTCCTCAAGCTCCAAGTCTCCTGTACCTCTCCCTTTCCCAGATATTATAGTTCTTTTATTGAGAAAATCAAGGTCATCTGCTCTTCTTTTTCTCCTACATATGGGGCAGAGGTGGCCCTTCTCATTGCTAAAGCAAACCCCTATTACCAGCCCTGACACTACTTTTTTTTTTGCCATCTCCAAGAGTATACTCCATTGATTATTTTCTCTCTTACTCTTTCACCTTCAAATCATCTGACTCCCACCGTTCACTGGTTCTTTTCTTGAAGCCTATAAACAGGATAAAGCCATCCCTATTTTAAGAACACCATTTTACAATCCCACCCCCTCAAACCATCACTGTATATCTTTCTTTACTTTCACTTTCAAACTTTGAATAGTAATAGTAACAGCAACAACAACTTCCACAGGGCCACACGGCTTGTAAGCGTCTAACCTGGAATCTGAACTCAGATCTTAACTCTCTCCCTAACACTACCGCTGCTGAACAACTTTTAGATAGAATTGTCCAGACTCTCTGACTTCATTTCTTCACTAGCTTCAGAGCCCCTTGCCACATGGCACTTGAATGAAACTACTTTCTCCAAAGTTGCCAATTTCACACTTATAAGTCTAATAGCCTTTTGTCAGCCCTCATTCACTTTGGCCTGTTTGCAGCTTTTGAGACACCCGTTTCCCCTCTTTTCTATAGCAGAACTCTCTTCCCTTTCTGCTCATGCCTTCTCACTCTTTGCTGGCTCATCATCTATCATCTACTCTCTTAGTGTGGATGTCCTCCGGGTCTCTGTCCTGAACCATGTTTTCTTATTCTTTTTAAAATCTACTCTTTCCTTTGGTGGTCTCATATATTTTTATGGTTTCAAATATCATAGCTATAAAGATAGTTCCAAAATCCATATGTCTAGTCCTAATCCCTTTCAAACTTCACTCCTGCACTGTCAACCATGTATTGGACATTTTTTGGTTGTCTTCTAGACATAACAATTTCATTATATCCAAAAGGAATTTATTATTTCCTTTTCCCCCCAAAGCAGCCCCTCTAATATTTTTTTTTTTATTGTCTGTAAGATAAAAACTCTTCAAGCTAGCCCTTCAAGACCCTTTGCCATCTGGTCCCTACCAATGTTTCCAGCCTCATTTTATGCTACCACCTTTCACAAGTTTTACATTCCTTGAATTCAAACATTTAATATACTGTCTTCATACATTGCCATTCCCCATACCTAGCAGGTACTCTTTTCATTCCACCTCCTGGATTCCTTATCTTCTTGTTCAGTATTTAGCTCAGCTGCCACTTCCTCTATGAATGAGGGCAAGGAAAGGATATTCATTTTAAAACAAAGGGAAATTTTGACATAAGATAACATTCAGTTATGTTGTAAACTTATATCACTGAATTTCTTATTTAACAAATTGGTTTTCGTTTTATATATATGTAGTCAAACTTTAAGATATTCTGCTTCACAGAAATACTTTTACTGTATCCATCCATCCTTCCTTCCTTCCTTCCTTCCTTCCTTCCTTCCTTCCTTCCTTCCTTCCTTCCTTCCTTCCTTCCTTCCTTCCTTCCTTCCTTCCTTCCTTCCTGTCTATCTTTATTTCTTTCTGTCTGTCTCCCTATCTTATCCAGGCTAGAAGTGCAGAGTGTACTCACAGCCCACTCTGACAGCAGGGCAGCTTTAACCTGCTCTGTTTCCAACCTGGGCTGATTCCCCTCCTCTAATGCATGGTGTGCGTGTGTGTATGTGTGACCATATTAATACTGAACTTAGTATGAATGTCTGATCAACTTATTCCACTACAGTTTACTGCTGTTCAGAACTCCGATACTCAGGAAATCTATCTGTAGCAAAAATGGTGGTGTGCATCAATGCATCAAGGTGTGACTACATCTTAAAAGCAGAACACTTAATTTATAAAGATGAACAATGTAGATAACTAAGTTACCCTAGATCTTTTATTGAATTAAATTTTGAATTTTATATCTACTTTCTGAGATGTTACTGATTCCATCCAAGAGTTCAAATTTTGTTAACAATATTGAATTATCTGGACAATTTTTTTTTTACATTCCACTTTGCTTGTGCAGACATCATTAAAGCACCTTATTATTTTACTTCTTTTAGGTTTGTTGTAAGAAATCCACTAAGAGATAATGATCCTTAAAGGCAGAGTGCTTCCTTCAAAATATTTTTGTTTTCTTCTTGAGCATTTGGCCTAGTGATTACTGTTTTGATTCAGTTAGGATAGCTTCCATTCCACATAGTTCTGATAGCATCAACTATTGTTCTATGTATGATAAAGCAATAAAAATTAATTAAACCCTTTAAAATGCAGGTAATACACAGGTTTGCTCAAAATTGTGGAAAATAGCCGGCGGGTAAAGAAACAACCATTTTAATCTTTCTTATTAGGCCGATGTTATTTTTCATGAAGTAGGTCCAATAGGTCTAACACGAGTTGAAACTTCTACTTACTGGCTGGGTTTACTAGAGCTTCAGCCACACCAAGTAAAATGTACTGAGGGGCCAGCTGGAGACAAGACATGGCAGAAACTGGTAGAATTTTTCCAGAAAGAATCTGTTCCACCAGAGGGAAGTTTTTTCTATGTATCTCAAAGAAGCCAGCTCCCACCACAGACAAGGCAGCAGAAAGGTTACCAGCAACTGAGGGAAACAAATAAAAAGAGTAAAATTAAAAATCCCTAGAAAAAGGAATGTATATTTAGTAAGCAATAATTATCCTTATAACAAAAAATGCTTCAAATCACTAACAATTAGAGAAATTTGTATTAAAGTAGCTCTGAGGTTTTACTGCATACCTAGCAAATTGTCAAAGATGACAAAAAGAGGAAAATGACAAATGTTAGTGGAAAACAGGCCCATTAATGCACTGTTATTGAAGCTACAAATTGGTAGAGTGATTATGGAAAACTATTTTGAACTGTGGTCTAAATGCTACTAAATTGTGCATGCCATTTGACCCTATGATACTCCTACTAGACATATACTCCAAAAAGATTAGAGATAGAGGAATAAGGTCCACATGTACCAACATATTTGTAGCAGCTCTTTTTGTTATAGCAAAGAACTAGAAAGTAAGAAGGTGTCCATCGACTGGGGAATGGCTAAACAAGTCATGGTATATGAATGTAATGGAATATTTTTATGCTATAAGAAATGATGAAAGGAATGAGTTCAGAGAAAATTGGGAAGATTTTTTTTTGTCAACTCAGAGTAAACTGAACCGAATCAGGGGAACAATTTATACAATAACAAAAACAATGTAAAGACAAACAACATTGAAGTTCTTAAGAGGTCTCATCAATGTAATAACCAATCACGATCCCAGAGGACTGAAAATAATCAGAGCTACCTACCTACACTACCAACCCACTCAAGATGCAGAATGACATAGAATTATGGACATGGGCAATGTGAGAATCTGTTTTTCTTGACTGTGTATATTTGTTACAAGAGCTTTCTTTTTCTTTTTTAAGTCAGAGGTGGCAGGGAAAGAAAAGAAATGCCTGATAATTGAAAAATAAGTAAATAAATAAACAAAATGAGGTAGATTAATTTTTAAAAAGTGTGTTATCTCAAAAAACTTAGTTTCTTAGAAAATAAAATAAACTCATAATGAAAAATCATAAGTTTTTTAGTCTGATGCACACACATACACACACACTTACATATACATACCGCTATTCAATTTGTAAAATGTCTAATATATAATTTCTTTTTGAGGATTTGTAAGAAAAATTCACATTCATATAGGGATTTAGAGTTGTAAGGGATACATTTTATCTCATTTGACACAATAACCCTGTGACTGGAGTAGTATAGATAGTATTATCTCCATTTTACAAAGAGGAGGAAGCTGAAACTTAGATAGATTGTGTTTGTACAAATTCAAATAGCTAAGCTACCTGATCTACAACTAGGAATTCTGGTTGGGGGTGACCTATGGGACTTCTTCCAGCTTCTTAGTTGACCTAGACCATTCTTCAGACTGAATGTGGAACAGGGACCCATATCTTATTCCTTAGAGCAGACCGATTCCTGCCCTTTGAGGATTCAGGCTCCCAATGTTACTTATGAAAAATGCATGCTTTTCCACCCTCCCTAGAGGGTGAAGAGTCCTCAGCCATCACTGGAAGGCTTATAATACCTGTCTTTTGAAGTGTTTCTTCTTCCCCTGAGCAACCCCACATCTCTATCTAGGGGGTCAAAAGCTGAAATGTCAGGAAAGAAGAGGACATTTCCTCTTCTGAGCAGCCCCACCACTGCCTTGAGAGGGTTGAGGATTCCTATGCAATTGGAAATACTACCAATCGCCCCTGGAAACACTTGGACCTTTTGTCATGAAGGTCCCTGGGATTGTAAATTCTTTCTTCTCCCTGGAAAGATTATGGTTGAGAGATATTGTCCCACTGTAGGTTTATATGACCTGTTTTGTTTTTTTCCCCTCTTGCTTGTACTAACCTGTACTTTCCTAAAAGGTTTGTATTTTGGAGGAGTGTAATGGCAAGCAGGGTGGGACATTTTGCTGTTTTTTCTTTTGGAGTGCTTCTCAGCACTAAGGTTATCAAAAGCCTTTGAATCTTGTCTTTGTTTCAATCAAGAGTCTTTGATGACCTGCTTAAGTCCCAAGAAAGCCTAAGTCGCATGAGTTTCAGTGGCATGGTTGTGATGCCCTCTGACCCTGAAGAAGTGTTTATATACTTGGAGGTTAGCATTTTGCTTTGGGGCTCACTCATTGGAAGAGCTTTCCTATGATTTCACAAGATGAGACTCTGGGTAGCTGTTAAGGAGCCCTACCCCAGCTTTGAAAACCCAGATGCTGGTGCTTCTCTCATACTATGTATGTATGTGTTGTTGTGGACAGACAATTAGAAGCTCTGTCTGCTCATTTGTGTTATTTCGCTCTGTTTATATAATTTCTGCTTGTAATTTCTGTTTGTGTTTTCTCTGAAGTTCAGGGGGCTGACTTTTTCCCCTGAACTAAGTGAATGATATATGTATGTTCAATTAAAGTGAGATTGTAAACCCATTAAAGTTGCTTTCCTTAGAAAAGCAGATCAAAGAACTTTTGCTAGAAGCCCTCGTATTATTGGCCTTATACAACTGCAAGCAACGTTGTTGTAACAAGGAGTAGGAGAAATTTAGTGGATTCAGTCAATATCATGGGATTGATCCACCCGGGACCTGGAGTTTGTTTTCCTTTCTCCTTTCTTGGGTGGAAAACTGACACTCATTGGAAGCCTGTGCTATACTACATATCTTTAACCTGGGCAAGCCCTGATGACCCCATCTTAATAATGGTTCTGGAATCAACAGAGTTCTTTTGACCTCAAATTTCATGTTCTTTTCCTCTTCTTGAATTAACTTCTTATGATTCATTTCGCTATTTTGTAATATTCTATGGGAAGTATAGAATTAGCAACACTTTCCCACCTCCAAGATTTCTCCATGTCATGGCATTGCCATTATAGACAAAGTGTTATAGGAGGACTAAAGCAATTATTGCACAAATTAAGGGAAAGAAAATTCTGAAGTTAAAAACAAAACATCTTATTTCTATATTAAATTAGGTCCCCAAATTTTCACAGAATCCTTTAACATATTTTGTTTTTTAGTGAACTTAAGGCAAAGGTGAGCATAGGTGAGAACAGTGAAAATTGTTGAGAAATGTGGTTTGATAGTAGGAAATCAAAGACTTCTAGATTTTACAGAAGCCCCATGCTTATGCATCATGCATATTTTCTTTGAGAAAAGAACTGGAAGGCCTTAAGAGACAGAGTGTACCAAATAAAATCCACAGAAAATTAAACTATTTTAACAGATAGGAAATTAATTATTACTTATGGAGAAGAATTCTTGAATCAGCTGTATATATGTATAGTTAAAGAAATGACTTAGAGAAAATATTAAAATTAATACAAAACAAAGAATAAAAATGAGGATAAATATGGTATGCAATTAAACAATTCCAACCTGACCTGAATTATTGATACTAAAAATGAGAAATGGATGGAATTACATCAATACTCATGACCACTTTGTATAGAAGTTTAACTGGTAAAAGTCAATTTCTATAATGAGAACAAAAGAACTCCAAAACCACCATAGTCAGAAAATACTTGACCAACTTGCCAATTAAAGTTTTGAGTATTAAACTTATTTTAAAAAATCTTAGAGAAGGATGGTGGAAGGTTACATGCATCATAACTTCATAAAACAGAATGAAAGGGTGGAGAATAAAATAAATTTAAAGAAATCTTGGTTATGAACTCTACTGATAAAGTAGTTCCAAGAGCATCTAAAGATGAAACTAGAAGATCGTTTCCAGGTAGAAATGATTTCAATCTTTTTTTCTAAATAACAAATTATCATCCGGGACAGTGAAGCCACCACAAATGGAATCCAATATCATGATCTCTGATGTATTTTTATAGAAAGTGGAAATTTCACTGAAGAAAATAAAGGACTTAGACTAGATCAAATATACATAGGAGAAATCCATATCAGAGATGAAGCAATTTTGAGGGAATTGAGAAATGGAGGGTGAGGTGGGACAGATGACAGTATCAAAAACTTGGAAAAGATCCCAGATCTTACCAATCAATCAACATTTATTAAGTGCCTACTTTGTGTAATTGAGACAGTTAGATGGCTCAGTGAATAGAGAGCTAGGCCTGGAGTTAGGAAGACCTGAGTTCAAATCCAGTTTTAGATACTTACTAGCTGGGCAAGCCACTTAACCCTCTGGAGAAGGGAATGGCAAATCACTCCAAGAAAACCTGATGGTTTGCCAAGAAAACCTCCTGGGCAACATTGGCGTGCTATGGCACACAGGGTCGCTAAGACTTGGGCTTGACTGAACAACTGAACAACAACAAAATGTATTATTATTAAACAAACACAATTGAGAGAGCATCAAAAATGGCCAACCTATAACCTTAATTTCCCATTTATATAAAATATTTATGACAATCGTCTACACAAAACTTGACTAAGTCCAAAGTAAATCTGAATCCGGATCCTGCCTCATATACTTACGAGCTGTGTGACTAGTAAATCACTTAACCTCCATCTGCCTCAGTTTCCTCATCTGTAAAATAGGAATAATAATAGTACCTACTTCCCAGAGTTATTGGGAGGATAAAATGAGATAATTGTAAAGCACTTAGCAAACCTTAAAATTCTGTATAAATGTTAGCTATTGTCATCGTTATTTCATAATCATGAGTTTGGTTTAGTTATCCACATAGAAAAAAAAAGTGGAAAAGACTGCTTATTGAATAGACTAGTAGTCTCCAAATCTCTTGATCTCTTACCTACCAGTAAAAATTATACCTTTTGTCCCTTATTTCTATATCTAAATCATATATATCTATCTGTGTTCATGTATGTAGATACATATATAGAATTTTATATGTGTACTACTATATTAATATATTGTATAACTATACAACTTACAAAAATTAAACTGATGCAATAAAAATAAAATATTTTAAAATAAATTTTATTTTATTTATCAATGGTACAAAAACCTTTTTGCTTCCACTAAAATCATTATTGATATATATATATATATTTTCAGAAATAGAAACATGAACAAATGTTTCATCACTTTTTAAAATCTTAGTTTAAGGTTCTATGATATAGTGATTCAAAGGTGTGATTCCAAGTTCAGTTTATTTTGATACTGGGTTTTAATGACTGAAAATGATTCCTCACAAAAACACATAGATTCAAATGAAAAGCATGCATCGTTGATTGCACTGACTAAATCATGATACTAATTCTAAGTCCCATCCACCAATTATGCAAAGGGATTTTTGTTGTTGTTGAAATTTGACTAGAAATTTCCATTTCCTTGATGTTAATTAGTTATTCTTGCAAACTAATCCAAAGTTTTAGTAATTTTATACTTTTAACAAATAGGTTCAAAGTCTACTGAAACTCTCAATTTGGAAGACTTTTCATTTAAAGAGATTTGGCAATACAGGCTTAATTTTTAAACGTCTTGCTAATTCTGATGGCTTCATAGTATCTTTAGCTAGTACATGCATGGCAAGATTCATTATTAATCTAGGGGCTGCATATATATGTTTCAAATTTTTAAAATATATATCTGATTCTTTTTGGCTGACTTCTTGTCTGATATGATTAGATCATTATTGTTTTTACCTTAAATGCCCCTCTTTGTATTGTGTAACTCAATACACTATTCCTTGTTCACTCTAGGTGACAAATGACCATTAGAGTGAGGGATAGTGCCAGTGTCAATATATATATATATATATATATATATATATATATATATATATGTATACATATTTATGTATACATATATATATGAAATAGTAGCAAAGCTTAATTGTTTACTTTTTAGATAATAAGTAAATATAACTATACATCTTATTTTTTCCCTTCACCCTGATGGATCATGTTACATATACCCTACTTTGGAATCCACTGATGTAGAAGCTGATATTAGTTGAAAAAATACCCTATAATTCTCATGTATTAGAGTATATATCTTGGATAGAATTAACAAGAAGAGGAGAATCTGTTGAATTGCCATTAGAAAATTACAAAGTTCTTTTAATGACCTCAAGTTTCTCCTAGAAATAAAGGTCCATCTTTTTAATTGCAATATTCATCTGGGGTGATACACTACAGTGTTGAGTTATGGAACATTATAATTCTTGAAGAAGTGAAGTTATCACTCAGAAGACAATGAGAAGGCTCAAAGTGGACATAAGCAAGCTGCTACACATTATATATACATACATATGTATGTACATATATATATGATGTTATGAAGGAAAAGCAATATTTAAAATGATATCAAAGAAATGTACAATTAAAAAAGAAGAGCAAGTCATATCAGCAAAACAAACAAAAATTGATGAACATTTTTCTCCTTAGTAACTTCCTGATGCTAAGAGAACTTGACGGAAGTCTCCAGTATGTCGGGAAGACTCCTTGTGGTGAATTTGTGGGAGGAAACAGAAAGAACAATGTAGAATAGGCAAGCATGATAGCTTGTGATCTGTATTGCTGGTGGGCATATCCATATTGATGAAATCATAGGTTTAATGGAGGGCTGAAGGTATTAATTTCTCTTTTCACATTTGATGGCTTACATATTCATATCTATATATAAACTTTAGATATGTACTATTATATATTTTATAACTATAAAACTTATAAAGCCAAATTAGAATAACATAATAAATATGAAATCTTTAAGTAACTTTTATTTACCAATTGTATTTGAGCCCTTTTGGTTCACTAAAATTATTATTAATATTTTTAGAAAAAAGCAATGTGATTGAACATGTTTTGTTATCTTTTGAAATCTTAGTTTATTTTGTGATACAGTGATTCAAAGGTTTGGTTCCAAGTTGAGTTTATTTTGATACTAGGTTTTAAATGACTGAAAATGATTACTTACAAAAATACATAGATCCAAATGAAAGATATGCATCATTGATTGCATAATATTGTAAATACATCTAGATGTAGAGTTAAATTAAATTCTGTTATTTAAATTTTTTTTCTCCAATTTAAGTCAGGACTTAGTCCTTACCATTTGTTTATCTTATTTTAACTTCATCCTGGTCTCCTTCTACAGAAACTCTCTCTCTCTCTCTCCTCTCAAAACCCCAGCCCAAAAGGAGAGACCTAATATTCTTCAGTGAACAATAAGAAGAAATGAACTTCAGATTGCCCCACTCTCTATTCCTTCCATTCTTTTCTCTTACTCAAATGATCTTCCTCTGTGTTTTTTCTTCTTCCAAAAACATTGGTTTATTCACTAAGGAATGTAGGTTCATGTCTGCAAAGTGTTAACTCAGGTCTACTCCTTCCTCACCTAATTATTTTGTCTTTGAAATTTCACCATTGATGTTACATCTTTGTTTTCTCAATGGCCTTCAAAGACGGTGAAAGTTCAAACTCTCTGATCCTGCATGTATGTGCACACACACACACACACACACACACACACACACACACACACCCCAAATATATATGTCAATAGACTTCCCTTGCCTTAGATGTAAAAAATTAATTTCATTGCAGATGCCTTTTCAAAAATTCTTGTCTTATGTTGCTTTTGTGTCATGAGTTTGCATGTCAAATGCAAACTGTTTCTGATTCACTTCTGATTTCTTTTAAAGCAACACCTAGAATCCCTTCTTTTTATTATTAGTTAAACAACTTTGGCAGGATACACTTATTTCCCAACCAGCAGCTCTAGACTTTATGATTTCCAGAAACTCATTACCCTGTAAGGTGACATCAACTCAAAAACTCACACCTCTTTAGGACCCCCTGCCTTCTGCCTCCCTCTAATTGGAGAGGGCTAGAGTGGGGACATCAAGAACACATCCCAGAACCTCCATCACTTAGGAAGCCACCCAGGCATTCACCTCATTACTTCCCACAGCAGTATAGGACTTCATCATGCCTCTACGCTGGCTACCTAACCCTCCTACCTTCACCTTCTTTTTATGTATTGTCTTCCCCCTGATATCCAAGAGGGAAGTGATAGCCTTAGCGGTTTCTTTGTATCTTTAGAGCTTAGCACAGTGCTTTACGCAGAGTGGCACTTAAATGTTTATTGGCTGATTTTTACTCTGATATTTGTGGAGCAAAATAATATCCTTTGCTTTTTAGAATATCATATTTCAATTTTCCATTTGTTTTCTTGCAACCGAAGAATCTTTTTAGACTATCTGGATTGTCTTTCCTTTTTAAGTGAAGAACTTTTTCTTGGCTGCCTACAATACTTCATGTTTAATGTTCTATTTCTGAAGCTTGTCCCCAATATCTTTGAATGAATTAAACTTGGGGTTTTCCATCATGACATTAATCCTTTTTGTTTCTACTGTAGAACTTTGCATTGGCCCCATGTGTTTAGGATCATTAACTAGCTCTTCTATCATAATAATTTAGAACATTTGAAAGTAGAAACACACACATAGACATATATGTGTGTACATACATACATGTACAAATTTCTGGAAGTAAGTTATACTTACTAATGCATATTGACAGTGGTGGTCCTCCCCTCTTTAGAGGAAATAGGCAAGAGCTGATACACTCAAGAAAAGGAGCAAGAATTAATAGAGGTATGATGCTTATCACATTCATTGCTGCAATTGGCAGAAGAAATCCATTCAAATTCAAGTTGGAATTCATAGTCTGCAGATAATATCCTGAAGGAATCTGTATTTGGGAAAGGGGAAAAAAGCCTCTTCATTAAAATAGCGACAGCTTCAGAGAAAGCCTTTTATATATCTTTCCAGTGAACATTATTCTATTGACTAGGCATCTGTGAAAGACCAGTATAAGAATCCTCACCTTTTTAATAGTCTTAATTCTGAATTGATATAGCTTTCCTAAACCAATGGTAGAAGTTCTGTTCACTCTAGGCACAATAGTACTGCAGTTCATGGAAAAATTATTTGTAAAACCTATCTATCTTCATAATTTTTTTCTGTTGAGTATGTATACCATGCAGAATGTGTCCTTCCTAGGTTGATATATAAGAAATGAGATCCCTTAGGTTTTGAATCAGCTGTCAGTACCCTTTCTTCCATCAACAATGAGCAGGAATCACTTAAAAGTGTTATTGTTGCTTTTATCTACATGGCTGAGTTAAATCCCTCACCACAAGATATCCCATAGCTGGCATCATGATTACTGGCAAAATCACCAAGGGGAAGTTGTTTTTATGTTTTCCCAAGGTAGAAAGGGATTGGTGGACACATTTTTGAAATTTTTAGATATTGATTCACTCATTCAACTATTCACTCAGAGGTATAATAAGATATTCTGCTGGGGCTTGCTAATTGAATTAAGAAAAGAAATGGAGAGAAACCAAACACTACCTACTTTGTGATTTGTATTGAAGTGTTTAGGTGCTGCTATCTGATTTGCAAAGAAAACTAAGTGAGAGGATATGTATCAAAAAGCACAAGTCCATCAGTATACTGGGAGACTAGGAGAGCTCAAATGGAAAAAAATGAATACATTTTAAATTGCTATTTCACTTGCTGCGAACTCCATGAAAGTCTAAACCTTTAATATCTTTGTATCTCCTTAAGGACTTATAAAGTGCCTTATTTAACATATATACATATATGCCTTAGTTAAGTAGATATAGAATCTGTTTCTATGAATACGCAAGCTAATACACAAAGACACAAATGTCCTGCCTACTTATTATATATGTATATATACCTACTCAAATATATATATTTAAATATATATATATTTAACTAGTTAACTAGTTAACAATTAACTAGTATGCTCTATAAGTCCTTTGGGAAACATAGAGATATTAAAGATTTAGAATTTATCTTCATGGAGTTTGCAGAAAGTCAAGTAGCAAATTGTAAATGTATTCATTCACATATGTATTTAAATGAATATAGTGTATATATACTATATATATTCACTACATAAAATCAACATATTTTATATACAAATATATATGTATGTGTATATATGGAAAGACACACAGAGGAGGAGGAGAAGAGAGAGAAAGAGGGAGAGAGAGAGAGAGAGAGAGAGAGAGAGAGAGAGAGAGAGAGAGCATGTTATTATAGTCAGGAAAGAAAGGCTATATCTACATAACTTACTCATATGTCTTATTTACCAACTTACACAGTAGTGGTTTTTTTCCCTCAGAATACTATCAAGTTTTCCCTCCACCTTTCCACCCACACCTTTGGTTATGAAACACGGAGCTGGGCATATCATCTTGTTAAAGGGTAGACATCTTATGTAAATGATCACCATCATTATGTAATAGTATTCATTGAGGGTCCATCGTTATATGGCCACGTAAGGAAGTTGATTATGAAGTAATCCTTAACCTGTAGGTAGGTATTAGTACTATGGGATATCAACCTTGATCATCTAATCCAGCCATGAGAGGCCCAGAGAGGTGAAATTTAGGATCTAGATGCCATCTGAGCTATTCCCAGCACTTAGCACTGTCCTTGGCTATACTAGGTCCCTACATCATCTGTATTATAGGCACTTAACAAATACTTAATGCTCGATTGATTCCTAGTAGATACAACAATGTTTGCAGACCAAGAGGAGATCCTAGCCTAACATTCCTAAAGAGATTTCTTGTACAATTATACAGTACATAGTAGATTTTATACAGTATAAAGTTTACAATAAATGACTTTATATTTGAAATCCTTATTAGCCTCATCCTGCTTCAGACTTTAAAGGGAAATGGAATCATGACATAAACAAATTTGATAAGCAGTTCTGAAGATATTCTAAGAGCATTATTTAGAATGGAACATACGTAAAGGAGGAGCAATGTGAAATGAATAAAAAATAGTAAAGAATCCACCTCTACATGGACTATCTTTACCCCAACAAGCAGTTATAAAGTACCTACTTAGATACTTATTTTCTCTGGCCTTCAGTTTTTCCATTTGCTAAAGAGAAATAAAGATTCATAGGATCATAGATTTAGAGTCGGCAAGTACCTTAGAAATTGAACCTCCTTGTTCCCTGTTTCATGCATGTTGTCCACATAGAATCACAGAGACAGCTAAAAATAAAGTTGAGATCTGACCCCAGATACTTTTTCCTCCTCCATCTCAAGCTATTTCCTCATGTTAAAGATATTTTGAGAGCATAAGTAAGTTAAGTGCTTATTTAGCTTGGTAAGCTCTGTTGTGTTTTCTTTTCTCCTATCGGCAGGTTCATGGGCCTATTAGGAGAGTAATTATCTATTTTAAAATATCACAGCTCTATTTATACCAGAGCAATTCTGATAACGCATGAATTAATGCAAAGAAATTTAATTAAAATAAAATGGCAATTCAATAACAAGGAATTGAATGAGGTAAGAAGCACTCTCAGAACCCATTCCCATGTAGGTGCTAATTCTAGCATGTCTCCCATGTCTAATCAATTCCCAATTAACCCTTCTGTCTCCCCAAAACAGCAGGAGAAGGACATATCAGATCACTCACAGAAAGGTATTAGGGAAACTTGTTACGGTGGCAGTAAAAAAAAAAAACTTTTGACTTCTCTGGGCACAGCAGCTGTGGTCTAGGGTTCATTGATCCCTTGGTGATGCTTCCCACGGTCTGCTCTAGATGAAGCTGCAAATTTTTCTCTATTTTCTCTAGCTTCCCTGGTGAGACTCATCAGCTTTTTAAAACTGTACACTGGCAGCGTGCCTGCCCAAAAAGAGTCCATGCTGGGTGACATGGTCATACCGTAGAGTCCATGAAGAAGTTTCTGTGAATTGTAGCCCAAAGACAATTTCCTTCCAAGATCTAGAAACTTTTCACCTCAATCATTGTGGGGACACAGGGTTTGTGCATATATACCCACCTAGTCCCTACTTTAAGAATACATAAAACAAATTCCATATAAATTCTGTTTTGTATTTAAAATATACTTTACTGCATTCTCATCTTCAAAAAATGACTTTGCATTTATTATTTCATTTTATACATATAAAATCTCCACTAAGGCAAAAATGTTATGAAATGTGATGTCTCAATGTAGTGTGCACTTGACCCTGGGTTTTTGAAGGTTATTCTAATGGAATACAATCCTTAGCAGATTCTACCAAGCTAGAAATCTTTTTTATAATGTAGCTGGCAATAAACTGTAATAATAAAAGCTTTCTTGCTCTCTCTCTCTCTCTCTCTCTCTCTCTCTCTCTCTCTCTCTCTCTCTCACACACACACACACACACACACACTGTTGCAACACTCTGCTAGCAGCTGCTGTACAGGTGTAAGACCCACCAACAACCAGCACACAGAAAGCTGCCAACACAGGTTCTTTGATCTGCTTTACTAAGGAAAGCAACGTTAAGGGGTTAGCAATCTTTCTTTAATCCAACATACAAATATCATTCACTCAGCTCAGAGTGGAAAAGCCAGCACCCTGAACTTCAGAGCAAATGCAAACAAATTACAAACATACATTTATAAACAGACCAAATAC
>CM053623.1:155708663-155722939 GCA_028646595.1 Phalanger gymnotis | reverse complement strand
CATTGTACTCTCACAACACTGTGAGGTAAACACTACAGATATTATTAATGTAGGATATGTGTATATGTGTGTGTAGTTGCTTATGTAGTTGTGTGTATGTCCATATGGGTTTGTCTTACAGGAAAGTATCAATAGATATCTCTGCAATTCTACTTCAAGGGAGACTCTTGTTCTTTCTGGAGAGGAGCATGAGATTGGGGCTATGAGTCTGGTCTGCTCTCTTCTCCTCAGATGGGGTATACCGTACTATAATTATACCTATCAATGTCTCTAAATATTACTATTCCAGGGGTAAATTGTATTTAAGTTAAAGCCATTTTTTTATGGCTAGTATCCCTTGATGCGGAAGTAATGTTCTCTATATCCAAAGGCTTGACTCCCTACAAACCAAATACCAGGAATCCAAAGACCATCACAAATATTGATCAGTGAATAAGTCCATTTAATCACGACAATAACAAAGACAAGACCACAATATGAGGCAGAGAGAGAGAGAGAGAGAGAGAGAGAGAGAGAGAGAGAGAGAGGGAGGGAGAGAGAGAGAGAGAGAGAGAGAGAGAGAGAGAGAGAGAGAGAGAGAGAGAGAGAGAGAACACTCAGTCTCATAGGGGAAGTTTCCACTAGTAAAACAAGCTAGAAATGACATTTGTGAAAATTTGTGAAATGCTGGCTCCTCTGCATGTTGGCCTTTCACCATAGTTTTTCTCTCTCTCCTGGAGCCTCTTTCTCAGAACTTTGGAACCAGGTATCTCTTCTATTGAAGCCTGAATCAAGAGGAAGCAATCTTTTATTTCCCAAGCTCTTGCCAATTCTAACCCCACTTCCCCCCTACCCCCAGGAGATAGAACGTCATGTAAACATCATCTCCACCTATGAGGAAAATCTTGCTCACTGGGCTTGCACACTGGGTTATATTCCTCACAGTGGAGGGAATAAGGCTTCAGAGATCTCTTATGGTTGTATAGCTAGTGAGTGTCAAAGGCAAATTCCAAATCTAGCTATCATCTAAATCCAAGTCTACTGTTCTTGGAAGCTCTGAATTTGAAAAGCGCAGCAGACTGATCATCAGGAGATGAATTTAGTTTTTCCATAGCAACTCCTGAAGACTGTGTACTAAGATGTAGAGGTCTCACAGTGGAAGCATCCATACTATTAAAATTGTGGATTTTTAAAATATTAGAATATAGAAATATCCTCAGAATAATCCTCTGTGGCATAGGCAGGGACCTATTTTGAAAATTAGGGAAATTTGGTACAGAGATACCCAATTGTTTTCTTAATATCCCATACTTACTAAATGGCAAAGAAAGGACAAACTTTATTCAAAAGGAAGCAATTAGATAAAAGGAATGGTAGAGTAGCACTGTATATAAAAACATTCTTTTGTGAGAAAAATCTATGAACTAAAGTGGATAAATATGGCAGAAAACATTTGGGTGAGTATTCCCAGGTGAGTGGCCAGGATATACACACATATGTTGGGATATACTGCATACTGGAAGAAAGGAGCGGGGTGATGAATTGTAGAAGTTAATGACAAACTTGTGGTGTAAATGTGATATTATAGTAATAGTGGAAGGCTTTAATTATCCAAAAATGGATTTGAGCTTTCTTTTTGCTGAAAATCATCACAACTAATAAATTCTGAGTGTACTGCAATAATTCCATTCTTCAAATAATAGAAGAAATTGAAGAGAATTATTATTCAGATATGATTTTGAACAATAAGTAGGAAAAGGTTGCCAAAGCAGAAATAATAATAATCTCTAGGAGGAGGAGATTACTCCTTGGAGTTTGTTTTAGAGATTTAGGGGAAAGCTGAGTGTATGAGCTGTGCATATTAGGTTTGAAAAGAGCAGATTTCAAAAAATTTAGAGAAAAGATAGTATCTCACAATCTAAAAAGGGACGCTATCTGAAGAGACTGATGTAGATGCAAAAGGAATTGATCAGAATAAGTTTTTAGTATTTGTCTACAGGATAGAAGCCAAGGCATATGACTGAGAATAAATACAAGAGTAGAATAGTTTTGGTGCAATAATGACCAGAATGATAAGGCCATCAAGAAGCCAAGTTTAGCAGAGTGCTAAAGATTGTCCAAAATGATTTTTCAAAAGGTGTATTAGGGAGAAGAGAAAGATCAAAGAAGGAGTGAGATGAATTGAACAGTGATAAGATGATGGAGAGAAGGGAAGACTATTCAACTCTCATTTTTCTTTGGTCTTCACTAAAAAAGAGAATGGTCTTCACATAGGGGGAACTGAAATATAAGGTAAGAACCACTAAGAAAGTATTTAGATGCTCTCAGTGTGTTTAAATCACCAGTTTTAGACAAATTATATGCCTGGGTAATAAAAGAACTTAAGGCCAAGCTTGCTGCATCATTCATTGTCAGTATCTTTGAAAGGTCTTAGAAAATAGGAAAAGAATAAAATACAAATAAAATATGGGACGGAGGGAAAGAAATACTATGTCTTAATTAGCTAGCAAAATTCTAGAAGGCATTATGAAAAGAACAAGTTGTAACCACTTAAAAGAAAGATATTGCAAATGCACAGCAAAAGCAAAGGTTCACAAAGAACAGGTCATGCTAAGCTAATTTTATTTCCCTTTCTGACAATGCCACTAGACTAGTCATTCAGGAGAATGCCACATTATAGCTCTATTTCAGCAAGGCATTTGACAAAATCTCTCACAATAACCTTAAGGAGAAGGTATGTATGGATACAGGCTGGATGATAATATAGCTTGATAGAACCGATTTAATGACTAATCCCAAAGCAGTGATTAATGGATTAAGGTCCATGGAGGGAGGTTTCTAGTAGAGTGTCTTACAGAGTTAGTCTTGGCCTTGTTTGGTTCAACACTGTTATGACATGACAATTTTTATCAAATTTGCAAATGAAAGAAAGAGGAGGAACACGTAGCACACTGGATGACAAAATTAACATCCACAAAAATTTGTACTGGCTCACTTGACCTGAACAATGGGCCAAATCTAATAATGGAGGCAGTATAGGGTAGTGTACAGTTACGACTTTGCCAAGAATAGGTCATGCACAAAAGTGATTCCCCAATGGGTAAGTGATCAAAAGATATGAGCAGTTTTCAAAAGAGTTGTAAACTATCAATGGCCCTCTATAAAATGGTCCAAACCACCAATAATAAGGAAAATGAAAATTAAAACCCATTCCAAAATTCTATCTCCTATTAAAAAGGCTTAGGTAGGTTGCTATTAATGGTAACTTGGCTACATCAACAGAATCATGAAAGGAAGTGGGGGTGGGAGGGAGAATAGTGAACAGGAAGTTGGTTTTAGGATTAAGAAGACCTGGGTTCAAGTGCTGCTTCTGACATATGCTGGTTGTATGAAACTGGGCAAGTCACTTAATCTCTTATAGCTTTAGGCAACTCTCTAAGACTATAAGTTGTAGAAAAGGTCCTGACCTGTATTGGTAGAAGACATTCATAACAGAATCATAGTATCCAAGCAAAAGGACAACATCATGCCTTATACTCTTCCATTGTCAGGTCATGTCTGGAATGATGCTCAGTTCTTGGCATCTTATTTTAGGAAAGATGTTAACAAATTATATACTCTGTGTTGAGGATGGTGGCCAGTGTTATTACTGATTTCAATACTATGCTATATGCTATCATTTGAAGGATATAGGAATGTCTAGTCTGAAGAAGTAAATGCTTAGGGGGCATTAAAACTGACTTCAAGTATTTGAATGGAAGTACTTTGGAAAAAAAACTGAATTTAGTTTGATTGGACCCAGAGGAAAGAATTAAAAACAGTTGAAGAAAGTTACATAAAGTTAGATTTCTCCTTGATATTAGGAAAATTACAAGATAATTATTAGAACTGTCTAAAATCAAAATGGATTTCATTAATAGGTAGTAAATTACTATTCACTGGAGATATTATTACCTTGAATATACATTGTTGTGGGTGTCGTAGGGAAAAACTCCTCCTCTAGTGTGTTTTAAAATAGATAACCTCAGATGTCTTTTCATTACTGGGATTCTGTTATTCTTTGATAATACTGGTGATATTGACTACTTTTGAATTTTGAAAAAAAAAACACGTCAAAGACTAATGTGTTCTCACTCCTATAATATTATGGAGCCAAGAAAGGACTTCAGAGGAAGGTTGACCAAGTCTTAGCCTTACAATCAAGAAAATTGGGTTTGGGTCTCAGACTTGAAATTTCCTAACTATGTGACCATCGGAAACTCACTTAACTTTTTCTATGAGTTCACTAAAACTCTTACATATTTTTCAGTTCAGTTACTGAGTTTGCCTCTTCAATGTTATATTTGTGAAGTAAGATTTTTTAGAGGGTGGAGTGGGGTGGGGAGAAGTATAAGAATTTATAATTGTCACGGCTACATTTCATATTGTTTTATGGTTCTTTTTTGAGTTCTAAGAAAACTAAGGCTTTATTGAACTGCACGAAGGATTTTAAAAAAGCAGTTCAAGGATATAGGCTTCTTAATACAGGTGTCAGAATGCAGGACTCAAGATAGACATATGGTTCAAGTGGTTGGGATTCTAGGACACAGGTTCAAGGTGGGCACAGTGTAAAAGTTAGAAATGTCATACAAATTACAATTATAGAAGAAAGATGGTTACTCTCGTTTCCCATGACCTCCAGAAGCATGTCCAGGAAAGTAAGAGGCAGCAGGGCCACAGAGCAAGGAGGATTGCATCAGCTTGAGGTTAGGAGAGGGGAGGCTTATCTAACTTGTCAGAGGGACAAGGGTTCAACAGCATCATAATCATCATCATCACCCCCCCCCCCACTACCACTAACATCATCATCATCATCACTTTACTATTGATAGCCATTTATATTCTGCCTCATTGTCTTATATAGCTAAGAGAGAACCTGGGCCTGGGCTAAGGTGAGCAAAAATTGGCTTAGGGCATACTGTTTTAAGTTGCCTGATTCTAAGTTGTAGAGATCTATTTGAATTTGACTTTTATACTCCTCATAGGGTCTAAGTTACAATGATAGAGCTATAATGATCAATGTCAGCTCTAATGATTAATCATAAAATAATAACTTCTTATTGACTTTGAACACATGATGAAATCAACTCCATCATCTCTTTTTTATTTACCTCATCTCTGAGAAGAACTTGTGGCTTTTTCTTCAATTTAGCTCCAGATCTTTTATTTATATCTTTCCATTTTTATCAAGAATGCTAATATTAACGTACTTTAGTATCTCCAGTAAGAATTATCATTGGACAAAAATTAGACATTAGTAGTGCTAATAGTTAAAATGATGATTTTAGATGTGTAAGATCTTTATACTTCCTAGCACTCTCTTCCCCTTTCTTAAAATTTTCACACTGTCACTATAGAAGCTGAGATTTGTGTTCTTGTCCATTTAATAAATTGCTGATCTTATTCTGTATCTGGTGGACAAACGTTTGCGCATGAGCCTCTTTACACTTCACTTGGTACTTGTGGAATGATAAGCTCATAGATTTAGAACAAGGAGAGACCTTCAAGGTCATTAAGTACAACTCTTTCATTTAATAAATGAAGAAACTAGGCACAGAGAAGTTGAATGACTTGCCCAGGGTCACACGGCTAGTAAGTGTCTAAGATGGAATTCAATAACAATTCTCCCTACTTCGGAGTAGAGTGGACTCTATCCACCATACCATATTACTTCATTGGAAAAGAGTGAGTCTCTAGGTCCGTACTCGACACCATTCCAGCTTAATCATAGAACTTGCCAGAGATTGTGCTCCATTGGTATGGCCTCCTAGAAACTAGGGCATCCTCTATGCCACAAGAAGTTTTGGAATAGGACCTTTGTGGAGGCTTTAGATTATATGTTATTACAAATTTTAAGAAAAAAAGATGATTGCTTTCATTTTATTTGCAAGAAAATTGTCTCCTTCAAATGCATGTATAAAAAATACCTGCTTCTTTACCTGGATGAAATAATGTCTTATCTGCCTCCAAAGAAGGGGTGGGAATAGACAACTTCCTCCATTCTCTTCTAACTCTACCTTAGGAAATGTGTCCTCATATTGGGTCTCACCACCAATGCTGTGGCTCATTGAGCAGTAAGCAAGAATCAATTCAGTTGGGTACCAAGGAGACGTATGATCTAAATATTGGCTATTACCATTATCAATTCAAAAGATTTATTAAGATTATATCCCCTAATCAAAAGGGAAAATGAATAGTGTGCAAAAAAAAATGCTGGCAGCTAAGCTATTGCAAGTAGGAAGAGCTCCTAGCACAACTTGCAAGTGTCTGTTAACTGATTTCGAATGAGAATTATCGTTAAAAGGAATAAAGTTATTATCAGCATGAATCACAGTCACAGAAACCTGTTAAGTTAATAATGTGGCAAAAGTACTATTAATCTTTAGTGAAGCAATATTAATATATTGCCTAATCTAAGAAAAGGCTCCAATGTCTTGAAAGCTTGAAATCATTTTTGCTTCCGCCTCAAGTACTGAAATCATTCCCTCTTAAAATTTTAAATACTTTTACTTTATAGATGCCTGTGAGTATTCTGATATAATTGCTGTCAATAGAGCTTCATTATCACCTTTAAGTGTCCAGTAACATCAAGTGCTAACATCATCAATCCTAAGATCAAAATATTTTAAAAATATGTCTCTGAAATGAAGGCCAGCAATAGCTACTAAAATTAAAATACAGAATTATAAGATTATATTATGTCATATTCTCCTTCAGTACTTTGGTCACCTTTGAATGGCTGATTCTTTTCAATCTTTTAATAAGAGGCAAATACCTAACCAATCTCTTCTAAAAATTTCTCTATTTTGCTTAAGATGTGGAAGGTCCCATTGATCATTTTGAATTTCCTAAGTTAACATCATTCTAAATAACTTGCATCTGGACATTACCTAACAGTAAAAAATATTTAAAAGGATTATAATGGAAGGAATTTAGAATCCAAAGACCCCAGGCTGAATTCTGATACTTATTGCAAAGATAATTTCATGCCTATGAGACTTAGTTTTCTCATTCATAAAACTGAAATACATGCACTTTCCTAATTGTCTTACAATGTAGTTGTGACACAGCAAAACAGAATATAAGCTATGAAACATTACATAAATGAAATAATAATCATCAGTTAATTGATCATTATTAATTAATGAAAATATTAATAATGAATCCTAAATTATACAAAGAAACAATAGAAGCTGTGCAACTTATCACTGTAAGCTGCAAAAACATACCACCTATCAACTATCTAGAAAGGTATGATCTGGTAGCTAGGATAACCAGGGGCAGCTAGATGTCTCAGTGGGTAGAATGCTGGATCTGGAGCCAGGAAGACAAGATAAAATCAGGCCTCAGACAGTTACTAGTAGCGTGACCATGGGCAAATCACTTAACTTCTGTTTGCCTCGGTTTCCTCATTTGCAAAATGAAAATGATAATAATAGCACCTACCTCCCAGGATTGTTGTGAAGACCAAATGAGATAACATTTATAAAGCACTTAGAATAGTGCCTGGCACATAGCAAGCACTACATAAATGTTAGCTTTTATTATACGTGAGAAACTCCCTGTCTTTCATAAACAAACATAAATCTATAGGCTACAAATATAGACCTCAAAATCTCCTTTTGAATTCAAGATACAAACTATAGCGGAAAAATGTCAGATAAAACTGTTGGCCCTGATTATGCTGAAAATAAAAATTTATGAACATAAAGTTTTAAGAATGATAATTACAATAGATATTGACATAACAAAAAAAAACCTCATAATCTCAAAGCTATGTAGAATGAATGAGGTTTCCAAATATAGAGGTCTAGCAGAAGAAATAAAAACCATGTGGGTACTGATGAAGTGCATATCATCCTTGTTATCCTCTCTATTACTGGGTTGTCCTAAAGATGTTTTTTAGTAAGCAGAAGATGAACTTACATGCCATTGCTTTTACTAAATTACAGAAAGCACTTCTGAAATACTCTTGAGAATATTTTCTTTAAAAGAGTGGTAGGATAGTAAGATGTCCAAGGACAATTCCTATTTGAATTCAGTCTAAAAAGGTGAGAATAACATTGATGATGATGAAAAAAGATCAAAGTTTAATTTATCATCCATGTCTGGAGGAGTGGGGAGGTTGGGCATAGGAAGGTACAATGTGAAACTAAGAGAATGTCAGTATTGGTGCTTATAGTGGAGAGTTTGTGGGCCATGAGACCACTATGACAGCTGTGAAGGTCTGGCAGAAACACCAGAGCTCCAGTGATTTGGGCTTTAGTAATACCACTGATTGGGTAAGTAGCCCAATTCATGGTCCTAAGAGTCAGTGACATTGATGGGGTAGCAAAAGATTACAAGTTGGCCCTACTCAAAACCATCACGATGATCAGCTCAATACAGAGGACAGTAAAATTCTTTGACTTTCCAGTACCACAAGAAGGCAAGTTATATTAGAATAAGTCCAAAATACAGTAGTAGCTCACTTGCCAAAAGTGCTTTAATATAGGTAGGGCTGCATACTAAACTTGATAAACCATGGGTATACAAGAAATGTACTAT
This sequence comes from Phalanger gymnotis, assembly GCA_028646595.1. NCBI lineage: Eukaryota > Metazoa > Chordata > Mammalia > Diprotodontia > Phalangeridae > Phalanger > Phalanger gymnotis. The sequence continues at coordinate 155,714,374 of CM053623.1, read as the reverse complement.
AGACAAAAATGCATAAGGAAATCATAAAACTTCATACACAAGTGCAGATTATGTGAAATAAGAGGTGAAATTAAATCTGAAGAGGGAAAAATCATATAATTGAGAAGACTGAAAAATTTCCACTTAAAACCTTCCAAATTTTATCCAAAAAAGAAACGTATGTCAAAAGCAATACCAATGTGTCTAGGTGATAGATGGTGGCATCTAGGTAGTAGATTGCATAGAATGGTGGATCTGGAGTTAGGAAGAAAGTCAAATCTAGCATCAGACACTAGCTGAGGGACCCAAGGCAGGTCTGATTTTTCTCATTTGCAAAATGGGGAAAATAATAGTACCTACTGCCAGGGTTGTGATGAAGATAAAATGAGATGATATTTTAGAAGTCCCCTGTAAACTTTAGAGCATAATATAAATGTTATTGTTATTCTTGTTAATAATTTTAAAATGGTCTTTAAAAGGAGATGGACATAATCAACCTGGAATTTAAAAAAAATCCTTTTGTATCTTTGATATCATGAATCTCACTAACGGATCAATGATACCAAACAGAGTAATTCAAGAAAGATAGCATTCACTAATACCATCATGAAGAAATGCACTTTCCCAAAATATTTGACAGGAAGTAATAAAAACGGTTTAGGACTTACAAACAATAGTATATGCAGCAGTCAATGCCACAATTAGACCTTCAGGAGGAAAGCAAATGTACCTAAAGAAAAGCATCAAAAAGTATCGTGGAACAAGTGACTTCAGAAAATTGTGGAAGCTGTGCAAAGGAGCTGTCAATGTACCTAAAGACAGGCATCAAAAAGGGTCAAGGCTGAAATGAATTTAGAAAATTTTGGAAGGAGTGTGGAAAAGCATCATTACTTTGCACACATAGCAGGAAGCTTGAAAGCCATACTGACCAATTAAAGACAACATAAAAGAAACATGCTTGATGCAATATGAAAAGCAGAAACCTAACTGATCCTCATCATGTGCAAATTCTGTATTTGTAAATTCACTTACTCACTAAAATTTTATTTGTAACCCCAAAATTAACACTAGCAGTGTTTTCTTAGCCATTCACGGAAATGCACAAAGGGGCAAAAACAATTTAGTTACCCAACATAAGTTCCCAGTTGAGATCAAACATAATGATGTGACTTTTTGTTTCACTTTTCATAATGAAAATAAGTATCCTTTTTCACCATCTACTGAGTGCCACATTTTTTTTTACATTTTTGTGGGTGATTTTGCTATTTCAAATGGCCCCCAAGTATGGTGCTAAAATGCTGTCTAGTGTTCCTAAGTTCAAGAAGGAAGATTTCCTTACTGAGGAAATACCTATGTTAGTTAGATAAGCTTCATTCATGCATGAGTTATAGTGGTCACGTTGGCCTTGAGTTCAATGGTAATGAAATAACAATATGGTAAAAGGAAAAGGAAATTTGCATATAATAGATTATTTTGTAAGAACTATATACCTCTTTCTCTCTCTCTCTCTCTCTCTCTCTCTTTTTCTCTCTTTCTCTTTCTCTCTCTCTTTTCTCTCTCATCTTTAAACAGAAACATGGATAAACAAAGTTATATGTTGATCAGTTGGTGAAAATGTGACCAGAGATTCACAAGAACATAACATTGTATTCACCTAGGAGCAATGGTTCAGTACAGGCTAATTCAGTGTTTGTGACTTTCTAGAACATAACTACCATGAATGATGAGAATTGGCTGTATGTCGGAAATTCTAGATTCCCTTAATAGGCAACTGTAAACAAAAGTGAAAAGTTTAAATGTGATATGAAAAGTCAAAGTAGTATAAAGAACAAAAGAAAAAAATGAACAGCCATCAAAAACTTTATTATAGAAGCTCGATAGGCAAAGAAATAAAGGGAAAATCCAGAGCAATGAAAAGGCAAGTTCGATCAAATGTGAAACAGAAAACTCTTGCATTAATATATTGAATTGAACAACATTTCTGTGAAAGGAAGTGACTGAAATTCTAGTTTCTCTGAAAAAACAGGAAAGCAGTGATGTTAGATAAGATACAAAAATATTTGTTAAAATACTTCACAGTGATGCATTAATTACTAACAGTGCATTTTACCAGGTTCTTCTAAGACACAAACCTGATGTCATTTTTCTTAACAAAAGGCCTCACACATCTACTATCAAGAGGTGGGATGAATTATGACTGTTTCAAATACAGAACGTTGATGTGTATATTTCCTACAAACCATGAATTGATTGTATCATTAAAAATCTAAAATCACGAGAAAAAAATATGCCCAGGTACAAAAAGTATGTGTTCAAAGTCCTAGGGTTATAAAAAACAACTTATGAGCAATTAACTAACAAGCCACTCAAATGTACTATAATATTTATAATGCCTCTGTTGATAATCAAAAAGCCTTTGACTTAGTCTTGCACTCATGGCTTGTCCGTGTACAGTAAATGAGTAAAATAAATTAAAGTCTAGTGAGAACATTAACATATCCACATGGGAAATTATCTTCTATTTAAAAATAATGTCAAGAACAATTATTAGAAAGTTTGGTTTTTTTGAAGGACATGGTTTAAGTCCTTTATGGTTCGGGCTAGTCTCAAATCAATTACTATTCCTCCTAAACAGAACTAAATATGGCTTCCAAATTAAAGAAGTTGAAACAAGCTTTTATTAATTACTTGATATACATGGATTGCATCAAGCAATCTGGCTCCACCTAAAACACATTAGATATTCTTTCATCTTTCTCTGATGATATAAAAATATTATTTGAACTCAAAAATTGTTGAATTCTTCAAGTATGCCAAGGTAGAAAGTGAAGATTTCAAGCTTGAATATTGAGGCCAAATTGAACCCAGGAAAGAATGCATTTCTTAAAAATGCATTGGCCCCCTCCAGACAATATACATGGAGATTAAAGCTATCAGGGAGAAAACTGTGGCTCAATAAAATGAGAGTTACTGGAGCTCTAAAATCAAAGCTTAATGAGAAAGACAAGTTTAAAGCAATTAGCACCTACACACAATACCAGTCTTGCTGCATTTTTTTGGAATTGTAAAAGGACCATAACACATTTGGAAAGCATCCTTACAAAAACAAGTATAATATTAATGAAACATAATGCCCATCACAAGTCAGCTATAGGAAGATTAAGATTTTCTTGACCAAAAGAAGATTGAAAGACATTCTTAAAGCACATGAGAAACAGATGAAAATCCTATAGAAATTCTTTTGGAATGGATGTTATGTCACTGAGCAATAGCAAAGGCCAATAACAGGTTCTGCCAATCAATTTGTTGAATGTTCACAAAAGCATTTTACCTCTGAATGGAAGTAGCTAGGGATATGGATAAAATCAAAAGGCTCTCCAAGAGGGACATTCATACAGACTCAGCCAATACTATATTGACAAAAAGTGTCAAAAAATGGCTGTCACATGGCTTTGTTTATGGAAACAAATCTATGATGGCAAGTCAGGATCAAGTCATGGCCATCAGAAATTGCAAAAATGTTATTATTGAGAAGCCTAGACATAGTGATAAATGTAGATTCTGCAGGAAAGTGGTGGATTCTGTGACACACTGCTAGCTGTAAAAATTTAGTAGTTACTGAATACTGATATGATATAGCAAAATCAGGAAGATGGGAGGATTTGGGGGTAATGATAATAAATTCTGTTTTGGACATGTTGACTTTGAGATGGGTATGGGGCATCCTGTTTAAGATGTCCAAAAGGCAATTAAGAACTCAACCAATCAACTGTAATGAACCTGGAATACTTTTATTGACTACACTGTCCCTAGGTATGCATTGATCCATTTAAATATAAGAATAACATTTTAGTAGATATCATCATACTAAATTTTTATCATCTCCAAGCTGAAAGGCACAAAAAGTTTTTAAAATATGGAGACTTAGTACAAGATACTTTTGTGGTCATATATGTCTTTGATGTTATCCTCTATGCCACCACTCCTCACACAATTCTTCCTCAATATGGTGTAGTCTACTTACAATTACCGTATTCCTTTCCATCGTTCTTTGTCACCCATAATTATTTTTGTGAAAATAATGTACTTCCTTGACCTGTGGAAAAATGACTTCAATAGAAGAATATTGATGTAATAAAGATGAGCCTTTGGATCTGGAAGAAGCTTGAGGTTATTGTAAACTCTACAAAATTTCAAAGAAAAAAGCCTTCCTCTTTTCCTTTCATTCAAATATGGGATCCAATCATTATTCTCTCATCCATCCATATTCTATCCAAGATGAATGTAGCTGGGAAGGGAGAGTTGAAGGAAGAGCATCTTAAGATCTCACAAGTCATATAGTTTGAACTAGTTCAGTATCTTGGGAAATCTAGTTCCATGTAGCTATAGAATGATTACACGGTTAAAAACAGCAGAATGAGTCTGAATGGTTGTAGTGGTGGCACTGAGACACCAGGGAGAAAGGTGAGACAGTGGCAGTAGCTAAGAGATGAAAAAAGGAGTGGAACCGGTGGTAGAGATACAGACTGAAGAGTCTAGTTAGAGACACTGTACAACTCCCAGTGTCTGCCTTAGGCAGAAAAGGCAAAAATATATAGTGAAAGAGAAGCTTGGTAGTGAACTTTCTCCCATGTTTGTGAACCTATCTTTATGAAGGAATATATTTTTCTTATTTTATTTTACTCTACTACTTCTCTCTCATGTTTCCATACTTTCAGAAAGTGCTTTTAATGCAATGTTTCCTCTTTCTCTACTAAATTACTTTGCCCACTGTCCATTTTGTTTTACAAAACTGATTTCTTTAGCTAAAAGAAGTGTCCCCACTGTTTAGAGGAAAGGTCTTTACTTGTGATCAATGGGGGACATCTCCGATGAGTTTATTCATCTTATAGAGTATATAAGCTTGGAGCTATACAATTCTGGCTTGACAATGGGATGCCTGAGGCTTTATTCTGTATTTTTAAAATAACTTTATAAATTCCTAGAGTAGAACTTAAAATAGTATCTAGGCCTTTTTTTTATACTGCCTCTGGATGTGCAAACATGCCTAAGGCAGTTTGATCTTGTAACTTTGGCTAAGTTCCCTCCTCAAATACAGGCCAAGAGGAGGAGAGAGAGGAAGAAGGGGAGAAGTGAGTTGCAGTTACGAGGGAAGACCCAGCCCTGAGCTGGCTTCATTAGGCATGGTCTTTTAGTCTAGTATTTTGACCCTACTTCTGTTCTGATTGAGAGTGGGAAGTGAGGTGAGCACAGATAACTAGTAACCAAAGCCACACCTATCAGTTACATCTGTATTCTTATGGGTTAGCTCTGTGGGGTCTCCGATATACTACATTCCATGGTATCAACAATATAAATTCTTTATCCTTTGGATTTTCTTATGTGGATAGTTAGTCTAAGTTCTTTTCTATGATTACAGATGTCATTTACAAATCATCGTATTGTTCTGGTCATTAGCAAAAAGTAACAGGTAAGGCCATTTGGATTATGTTCTGTATATTTTCTGACAGTGGTAAAATCTTTTGTTGCACATAAATCATGTGTTCTGCCCATGTATGGCCACATAGCTTCTCTAATTGTGGCTTGTAGGGAGGCATGAAGAGATATCTCTGGAGAGAAGGGGCCACAAGACTGGGTCCTCTGCCCTCCTCAGAAAGCAGAGATTTCATTTCTCTGCCCCCCTAAATATTGCTATTCTCGGGAAAATAATTGTTCCCCCTTAGGTTCTAGAT
>CM053623.1:155695727-155708563 GCA_028646595.1 Phalanger gymnotis | reverse complement strand
AGAGAGAGAGAGAGAGAGAGAGAGAGAGAGAGAGAGAGAGAGAGAGAGAGGGAGAGAGAGAGAGAAAGACTTTGATCTCACCCTCATCTTTAGGCAATCAACCAATCAAGCTGGAAATCAGGGACATAGTCAGGGCTGTGTTTTTCCCTGAATATTTGCTTTTGTAAGTCTATTTTCTTTCTCTCTGGATTGATCTCCAGAGAAAGTCTAGAATCACATGGGTCTTTTGTCAAATCAGAAAGGAACAAAGTATGTCCTCCCTCGAACTGTCTCTTCAATGACATCTCATACATAGCATGATTGATCATTCTCTCCACCAATGAGGAAAATTTTATGAAAAAATACCAGGCATAAACCCCAAATAACATGTAAAAACATGTCTGGTTTATGCCATATTCTTACTAATAATTAGAAATATATTGCAAAACAATGTTTTTGTCACATATTTAAAAGGATTTTATATGATATTAACTTTGTACATGAAATACCTTGCTGGAGGAAAGCCTTTAAGGTGTCATTTTCTCTACCACATAAAATGGTTTTATATAGACAACAAAAATAATCAAAAAATAGGACTTCCTATTTGTTATGTCTTTTAGTTAATTATACGAATGTAAAACTCTGGGTTTGGTTATTTTTTTTAGAATATTATCTGGAAAAGCTTTTAAGCCATTCCCTTTTCAGACCCTCATCAAGGATGCCTTTGATGTCTGTGAATATTATACTTAGAAATTTTTTTTAGAGATAGGAAGTAGTCATACGGGTCAATACTTATTGATATTTTTTTCAGTTGCCTTTTTTGTTAATAATATGATCCTATTTTTTCTAAGTCTTTGGTATCCTGCTTTCATATATCTTGGAGGGCCATCCTTCAACACCTTTAAAACTTTCACTTTCACCACAACCACTTTTCCCATCTTTGTTTTCCTTAGTGCCATTTCTATTTCCTCATACAGCACACTGCGATCTGATAACGTTAGAGCCCACAAATAGTAGCTCCAATATCAGTGACAGAGACACAAGAATTTGTTACAGAATTTTCTACAGATTTTTTCCCTCCATTTTCCATCTGCTCTTTGGCTTGCTTCCGGCTTTATGCTTTTGGGATCATTTGGTTCATTTGAATCTCTTGCAAACTTTCAATAAACTTGCTTTCCCCTTCATTGTTTCTGTTTTATGAAATGATATTGCTCATAATCTTCTAAAATCCTCCTCTATGAGATTTTAAAAACGAGTTTGTGTTCTGAACTGGTTTTGCCCTTGGAAGCCACATTGTTTGGCAAGGAGACCAAGTGTTTTCTAGCTGAAGGGGTTTCTAGGTTCTTTTGCTCTCTTCATTGTGACAATTGATTCACATTGGTTAAACCTCTTTAGGAAATTGTGATCAACTGTATATCTGTTCTTATAAATTTTGCCAACAACTTATTTAAAAAGATCAGGATGGAAATGATTTAATTGTATGCTATATCTTTGAATTTTTTCTTGAAATAGGGTATTGATTTTGATATTTTCTTTAACAAGTCAATGGCTAGACTTCATAAAAATAGCTGATTCAGGAATGACTCCAATGTCTGCAAACAGTTATTTACTGTTTAAGCTATAATTAACTTGTTTTTTTAAATGATGTTATTTAGTGTTCACAATAGCCTCCTCTCTTTTCCCAGACTGATACAATTCATTTCCACTAGTAGGATGCCCATTCATTGATCACTGGACAAGGATCTTACATTTATACTACCAATAACAAAATAAATGTTTGTAGATGTTCCAAAACTACACTTAATACCCTTTGTACATTTTTTCCTCACTCTGCCACCAATACTGTAAATTTGGAAAGGGGATTCAAGAACTGAAGGCCGTTTATATTTTTGTCTCATTGGTTGCCCAAGGTAAAATAGTAAGTTACCAGTTTATCAATCTATCTGTGAACAGTCTTCTCATCCTCACCTAGGGTGGTCTTCAGAAAGAAGACATATTCTTTTGTTTGGGACAGAACTTGAAGCCATTCCAAAATGGTAGAATTTGCAGAAGCTTGTCCTTTCCCTGATCCCTCCCCCTACCACAGCCTTTGAGAACCTCGGGTTACTTCTGCCCTGGAATAAAGGCTGGGAAATTGTAGAGAAGTATTATCATTAACTAGTGATTTCCTGTCCTGGATGTTCAACATCACTTCATGTCTTCAGGTTTGTTGATGATTGTGGGAAAATCTTTTAAAAATTCTTACAATATTTTCATTTTGATTTATAAATTGTATATATGGCATATAGAATTTAGACAAAAGAACTGAACTAAAAAAAATCATCTGGTAATATTAACTTCCTAAAGATCAGCTACCCTTTTTTGATACTGCTTTGCCACTTTGATTCTGGGTACTAACTGGAACAATTAAAGAATATTGAACAGAGAGTCAAGAAACCTGGATTGTAGTATAAGCTTTGCCATTTAATAGTGGTGTGACCCTGGTAAATCAAATCAGGCTAATCTTATTTCCTTTTATGACAGGGTTATGAAATGGTATATCAGAAGAAGGCTATAGATATAGTTTACCTAGATTTTAGCAAATAATTTGAAAAATTATCACAACGTTATTCTTGTGGAAAAAATGGAGTGATACTGACTTGACCATAATACAATTAAATACAGTGGAAACTGGGATGAATGCTAGAGTTAGAGTAGTTGTTAGTTAGAGATTCAATATCAAATTCATGGAGGGTATTTAATGAAAGACCCCAAGATCTGTGCTTGACTTCGTGTTAACATTTTTATCAATGACTTTGCAAAGTTATATAGATAATATATTTATCAAATTTGCAGACGATAGAAAGCCGGGAGGGATAGCTCATTTATTGGATTGATAGAATCAGGATCTTAAAATGTTAGGACTTTGGAATAAATCTAATGAGATGAAGTTCAGGAAGGAAGATGTAAAGTCTTACATTTGGGCTCAATAAATCAACTGTGCAGGTTGAAGACAGGAAAGGCAATAATTTGTCTAAAAAATATCTGAGGGTTTTAGTTGACTACAAGCCCAGCTTGTGGTAGCAGTATGGTGTGTTAAGCAAAAACAAAAACAAACAGAAAACAAACAACCCTCAAACTCTATTCCAACCTGGACTAAGAGAGCAATAGCTTCTGGGAACAGGGAGATGATAGTTACTCTGTTCTCTGCCCTTGTCTGACTGTAATACTGTGCTCAATGTTTTGAGACCACATTGTGAGAGAGGCATTGAAAACCCCAGAATAAGGCAACCAGGATAATTAAGGGTCTTGAGTACATTTTATGGAAGGACCAATTGATGGAACTAGGGATATTTAGCTTGGAGAAATAAACTAAAGGGCATATGTTTGCATGTATGGGAAATAGCTATGTTCGTATATATGAAAAGCTATCATGTGGAAGACAAATTCATTTGTTTGGTTTGGTTCAGAGAAGAGCAGAACAAGAAGCAATGTGTGGAAACTGAAAAGAGGTAAATTTAGGTATGATAGAAAAAACTTGGTAACAACGAGAATTTCCCCAAAGTGGAATGACATACCTTGAGAAATGAAGTGTTTTCTTTTACTGGAGATTTTCAAGTAGATGCCAGATGACCATTTGTCATGTTATGGAAGAAATTCTTTTCAGGTAGACTTTGGATGAGATGGTCACTGGGGTTCCTTCTGAAATTCTCTTATTCTGCAAAATTACTCAACTTCTCTTTGCCTCATTTCCTTCCAGATTTTGGTTGGAAGAGGAAGGAAAAAAGCAGTCCAAACTTATATTTCTGATAATCCTCAGTCTTTCTAATTCTTTAGACTGTCACACTTTAAGTCTCCCCCCGCTCCCCACTCCAAGAAAATTGTTTTATGTAGGTGAGATTTCTTATGTAATGTCTTTTTTGACCCATCAAATTGGGTTGAATCATTTTGGAAATTGTAGCTAAATGAGAAAAGCACATTCCATCTCTTTGTTTCTTTCACAAGCCAGCTAGCCGTAAAAATTGCTGAGTTTACACACTACTTAAAACATCAGGGTGAGGTGGAAAGAGTTCTGGAATGGGATAAGGAAATTTGAATTTTGATCTTGGTTTTGCCACAAATAAACTGTATAACTTTCATGTTTCTTAGTTTCGGTTTCTCAGTCTTTAAAAAGGGGTGGAGATGGAGTTGGACTGGAAGAGAATAATGTCCATGAACACACCTCATTTGTTTACCTCTGCATTCCAAATTGGAATTCATAAATCTTCAAATTCACTCAGAGATTCACATTCATTTAGATATTTATAGTCATTTGGCAGTGACTGCATTAAAGTTATCACTGTAAAGTTAACAAAATGTTTCTTACCCCTTATTTATTTACCTATTTGTCATATAATTTTGTTGTTTATTTACTTCATTTTTTCATATTCTGACTTTCTAAAAGTCTTATAGTTGGAGAAGGAAGAATCTCTGGGAGTAGCCTAAGTATTAAGATCGATCAATTTTGGTACTTTCACTATTCTTCAACAGCAAAGTAGTCAAATGACAAGAACAATTGTCAAACTACAAAGTACAAATTATTAACAATCGATTTACTAATAATGAAAGACATGCAAATCAAAACAATTCTTAGGTTTCACTTCACAACCAGAAAATTAACAAAAATGGCAACAAAAGTTAGGAATACTCTGTGTTGGAAAGGTTATAGAAAGATGGGCACACTAATTCATTATTACGGAAGTGTAAATTGGATCAGTTTCCTTCTGCAGAAGGAAATGGCAAAACACTTCAGTATCTTTGCCAAGAAAATACTAAATGAGGTAACATAACTGAAATGACTGAACAACAGCAACAACAAAGAAATTAGTACAACCATTCTGGAATTCTGTGAAAAGAGTGACAAAATGCCCAAACCTTTTGACCCAGAGATTCAGCTGTTAGAGATATATTCAGGAGTCAAAAAGAAAGAATCCACATATGTCAAAATGTTTATAGCAATATTTTTGTAGTAACGAAAGCTTGGAAACAAAACTCACGTTCATTAATTAGGGAAATGGCTAAACACATTGCAGTATATGTATGTTATGGAATATTATTGGGTTGTAAGAAATAAGGACTATGATGAATACTGAAAATCGTGAGAAGACTTATCTGAATTGGTGGAAATTGAAATAAGCAGAACCAGCAAAAGAATATACACGTGTCTATTATATATATACACACGTATGTATGTATGTATATATACAGACAGAGGCATATATATGCATGTACGTGTATATATATATATATATACATATATATATATATATACAATCACATAATACCCCAAAACAATGTAAATAACAATAAAACAATAGAAAATGAATCCTGCTAAATTATAATGACCATGTTTAGCATCAAAGAAGAGGAATGAGAAGAAACCTTCCACCACTTCATTGCATAAGTGAGGGATGGTGGGCATAGGAAAATGTATAGATCTTTTTATTTTTTTGATGTGTTAGTTTTCCTGAGCCTTTCTGTACCTCCTTTTAATTATTTAAAAAAAGGAATATCTCTGTGGAAGGAGAGGAAGTAGAGATACATTGGAAAGTGTAAATATAAAAACAAATTTAACAATACAAATTGATTTTTTTAAAGAAGAAAACATTGCTACTTGTTAGCCCCTCTAAAAGTTTGTTGGGGGAAGAGGAAGAAACTTTTGATTAAAGGTAGGTTTTGTAACTGCCTATAGGTTTAAATTTTCCATGTGCAATTAATCTCATGCTTCATTAGAGGATTGCTTATATTGAACACCCATTGAGAATTACTCTCAGGTACAAGAGAGCAAAGTATTTCATGTTGAGATTCTCCTAGCAAAAACTCTGTCCAGTTATGATTATGCTTTAACGTAGTATGCCTGATTCTACTTATGAAATCAGAACCTGGCATTGATAGGAAGAATGCAGAGTGTCACAGAATTTAGAGCTGGAGGGAGCCTTAGAAATCATCCAGTCCAATCTCTCCATTTTGCAAATGAAGAAACTGAACCCCAAAGAGGCAAAGTTATTATTTTAGGGTCACATTTGTAGGAAGTGGCAGAGGTGGGATATCAATCAATTAAGGAAGGCAGCACAGTTCAACATAAAAGTCCTCAGATCTGAAGTCAAGGGACTTGGTTTCCTATCTCAGCTCTGTTATTTGAACCTCAGAACTTAAATAAAAAATCCAAAGGAAACAGAGTGATTCAGTGGAAAGAACATTGGAGTTAGAATACCTCAATTCCAATCCCAACTCTGCTGTTTAACTATGTGACTTTGGTAATATCGCTTAACCTGTCTTGGCCTCAGTTTCTTCATCTGTAAAATGAGATTGTGGATTAGATGACTGTAAGGTCCTTTCCAATTCTAAATCTGTTATATATGATCCTGAGTCCAAAGTTGTAGAATGATGAAAATATCTTGATCGGACATTGTCTATGTAGGGTGATAATAACATCATACATAAACTGCTAGATCAATTTTAAAGTATAATCATCTTTTGTAGAATTTCTCACCTGCATAATGCACACTCGATACAAAAGCTGAAAAACAAAAAGAGGCAAAAGCCTGAAGAACGATTTCGTGTTTTCCACCTGAAGTTCACTGTACCAGCCACCATTGTTTTCCTTGGCTCGATCTAACCAGCTAGGCACATTGGGAGCCAGATGGTTATGCTTCAGACAGCACATTTTCAGTGCATTAAAAAACACTCCCCAAATTGTCAGTATGGAGCCACCTATAAAAAACAAGAGACATTGTGAATTGTTAAAAGACCTAAGACCACCATTTTGGAACTAGAAGAGACGTTAGACACTATTGAATCCAACAATCTCATTTTACAGATAAGGAAGTGATTCCCAGAAAAGTGAGGTGATTCAGATTTGGACAGAGGTCTCCTCACCCCCAATTTGGTGTTTTTTTTTCATTGCACCCTCCTGCCTTCTTTGAACATGTTATTCACTCACCAATGTCACTCAAGATGCTGACCACTTTCGTCGCTAAGGAAAATAAAATTCTTGCGGCACTAGTGCCTGAAAGGCTAAACTCAAAGGGACAGGCATTAGATCTCTGCACACTCTAAATCTTGGTATCTGATGAAGGGTGGTTTTTGAAGCCATTGTAATAAACAAAAAGATAAGATCTTACTTTAAAAAGAAAGGAAATATGGCAAAGAGAAGACAAATTAAAACATCGAGTTAAAGAACTCAGAATCTCAAGCACTTGCCTAATCTAATGTATGAAATTTGTGAAAAACAGTTCTTCCTTTAATGTCAATAATAATGTTAATAATAATATTAATTCCTTCAATGTTAATAAGTTTGGACTTTTCCTTTATTTAAGAACATGGATTTAGAGCTGGAAAGGATCTCAGAGGCCTTCTAGTCCAACTCCCTCATTTTGAAGAGGTATAAGTAAGGTCCCAGAGGGAGTAGTAAATAGGAATTGTAAAATTTGAACTCAGGTCTTTTGATATTCTTTTCATAACTTTTTTTTTAAAGTAGAAAGAGTCATAAATAGCAGTCATATGCTTTGGTGTGTTTCTTTGAATTTTGGAAATAATTGTAAACTTTGAACTATTTACATATAGAAAAGCAAAAATTTTGATGAGCTTAGTTTGATTTAGTTTTCTTCAAGTGCTTCTGATTGTTCTTTAATCATAAATACCAATGACTGGTTTATTATCGTTTATGCCTTAATACACTGCTGTGCATGTATCAGTATATTTTAGGCTTCCTAATGCAAAGAAAAGGTAAGAAAACCTTGTCCAATAATTATTTTGACTGTGAAATCTTGATTGCTATGTTTTTTGGGAGCTCCTATTGCCTAACTAGATTTTAATCACAGAAACCCATCTTATAAATTATACAAGTACCTGGCATGGATACTTCCAGGATAAGTGGGAGTATAGAAAGTGCTTTGAGTTATTTATAAAGGTGTTATACAAATCCAAAGTATAATCATGATTGTCATCATCATTATTATTAAATTCATTTTTTTCTGTAATGTAGAATAGACCAATATTTAGCTGCACAGCTCATTTTTAATGTGCCATGGACTATTTAGTCATGAAGTCTGAATGAAGAATATTTATTAATATTTCTCTTTGCTGCTGTAAAGTAGTTTGATTTGATCAGGTCTTTTCCTTAAGCATTGTAATGGATCTATTATGTCAACCTTTGATTAATTGGGGAAGCATGGAGGCCTGGTAATTGGATATGGAGCCTTTCACCTCCAAGTCACTGAATCAAATCTGGTCCAAATTGGTAGTGACCAAGAATGATTATAGTGATGCCTTCTTAGTGGCCTCTGTGAAGTGTGTTTAGGGGGTAGGAGGTATTTCGGGAGAATGCCTGAAAGAAGGATTTCTTAACAGAAGACCCATTTTGCATTTGCCTAAGGTTGACAGTCTGAAAGGAGAGTTCCAGGAACTAATTGGACCAATGAGTCAGAACCACCTCTAAATAGGTAAACCAAACCTCTGAGGCAGATTATAGGGATATATCTGTCCTTATTACTGGAAAGGACCTGCTCTATAATGAAACTCTTATAGATTTTTCAATTAGTTATGTTTTAGCAAGAAAAGAGCATGAGGCAGATTGATAAGGAATTATACAAAGGCCAGAGCTGAAAAGTATAGGGCTAAGAGGATTGAAGGGTTCTTAGTTTTTATTTGTTTACATTTATTTTTGTGTACTATGCATACTATTCATGCTCCAAAATACTTGTTCATTGAATGAATGAATGAGCGACTGTGCCAGCATTAATCTGACTTTACCACAGCTCTCAGATGGCATTTTTAAAAAACTATGTGGACCTTCACATTCTCCTGTCATGCAGAAATAAGAGTATGTTAGTAAAGTGATTGATAAACCTGGATAAAGAGTAAAATAAATTTTCGTGGCACATTATTCTGTTATGTTGGTACATCACAATTTGTTTAGCCATTCTTTAATAGATCAGCATCACCTTAATTTCCAGTTTGGGAAAATTATGAAATAAGCGGTTATAAATATCATTAGGTATATAGGTCTGTTATGGTAATTAGGGTGGGACTTTTTTGCTGTTTTTCTCTTTTGGAATGCTAAGGCCATCAAGAGCTTTTAATGAGTCTTACCTTTGCATGAATGGGGCAGGTAAAGTGGGACCCTTTTGTCTTTTGTTTTGGAGTGCTTCTCAGAACTGAAGTAATCCAGTACCTTTGAGGAGTCCTGCCTTTCAAATGTAATGGCAAGCAAAATGGGACTTTTTGTGGTTTTGTGTTTAAGTGCTCCTCAGCACTGAGGTAATCAAGTGCCCCAGGGACCTGAGATGTGTATATAAGATCTGAAGTTGGTGTTTTGTTTTGGGGGCACATTCCTTGAAGGTGTGCTAATGATAAGACTCTGGGTAGCTGTTGAAGCAGTGCCCTACCCCCCCCCCCCCCCCCCCCCCCCCCCGCCAAGCTTTGAAAACCTAGATGCTGGTGCTTCTCACTCTAGTAACTATTTATGTATTGCTTGGACAGGTAGATAGAAGCCTGTCTGCTCATTTGCGTTATTTTGCTGTTTATATAATTTCTGCTTGAAATTTCTGTTTGTGTTTTCTCTGAAGTTCAGGGTACTTACTGGCTTTCCCCCCTGAACTAAGTGAATGCTATATGTATGTTTAATTAAAATTAAGATTGTTAACCCCTTAAAGTTGCTTTCCTTAGAAAAGCAGATCAAAGGACCTGTGCTAGCAGCCCTCCAGTATGCTGGTGTTGTTGGTCTTATACCTCCACAGCTGCTGCTAGCAACATTGTTGTTACAAGGTCTTTTTTGTCTTTCTTTTGATCTCTTTCAAGTATTGGCCTAGTTATCAAAGGGACTGCAAAAGGGCTGAAAGAGTATGCATAACTTAGCAAATTTTTCTGCGTAGTTCTAAATTGTTTTCCAAAATGGCTATACCAATTCACAGCTCCACCAATACTGCATCATGTGCCTGTTTTCCCACAGCACTTCCAATATTTGTAATTTTCTCTTTGGCACATCTTTGTCATTATGATCCATATACAAAGTAGTATCTCAAATTGCTTTAATTTGCATTTCTCTATTAGTGATTTGAAGCATTTTTAATATGGTTATTGATAGCTTGCATTGTTTCCTTTGAAAACGTGTTCTTATTCTTTGACCGTTCGGCTATTAGGGAATGGCTCTTAAACTTAAATCAGTTCCTCCTATATTTTGTATATAAGACCTTTATCAGAGGAAACTGCTACAAAAAAATCCCCAGTTAACTGTTTCTTTTTCTAATATTAACTGCACTGGTTTAAAATGGTTCACCCTAAGGATTATGTAATAAAAATTGTTCATTTTATGTTCCCTGATCCTTTATATACCTTGTTTGGTCACTATTCTTCCTGTATTCATAGATCTGAAAGATAATTTCTTCCTTGCTTCTTCATTTTGGTTAGGATGTAACCTTTTCTATTTAAGTCATGTAGCCATTTAGAACTTATTTCAGTGCATGGTATGAAGTGTTGGTACAAATCTAATTTCTGCCAGACTGCCTTCCCATTTTCCTAGCACCTTTATACTATTTAGTGAGTAGATAGGGTTCTCAGTGCATCTTTTAGTATATTTTTAAGCCTAATTCGATTGCTACTGATGGTACAATAGCTTCTCAGTCTTTACATCCATAACTAGTGACCGTTATCTCTGCTTATGATATTATTTTTAGCCCACTGGATCTGGCTGATCAGTGAAGTCATGATAGCCAAAATTCTCTCACACCCATCTCTTGATCCTTTCTAACACCTACGTCTTATATATTTGTATCTTCACTCTCACAAATAAAAAGTGAACCCCTTCCATTGAAGCTAGGGTGTGGCCTAGCAACCTTCCTACAACTCTCACCCTTAGCCATGTTATGTACATGTAGGGTTGGAATAGACCGCCAGAGCGGAACTTATTCTGTTTCTCAATTAGTCTTCATCAGGCTTTACTTGACTGTTGCTGTTGCTGTGGTTAAAAGCTGGTGCTACCAATACTAAGAATGGTGTCCTATTCTTTCCCAAAGACTCTAAAAGGCTGCCTGAACAAAAATTTGTAAAACTACAGGGATTTTTTCAATTTTGTTTTTTATATCTCTTGACTTGTACAGTCCTTTGCACGTAGTATGTATTTACATTCGCTGAATTTTTAGAAGCATAGGAAACTGAGGAAAAGAAAGGCTAGAAAGCATCAGCATTGGGATAGGAAACTAGGGTGGGAAAAATACTGTGAGAAGGAATGATATCTACTTAGAGAGACTGTGGAAAAGAAATTGGGAATGAGATAGAATATAAATGACTAGGTAACAGAGAGAGAGAGAAAGAGAGAGACAGAGAGACAGAGACAGAGAGACAGAGAGACACACACACACACAAAGATAGGGAGACAGAGACAGGAAGAGACAGAGAAAGAGGGACAGACAGAGAAGCAGAGAGAGATAAGAGGCAGACAGAGAGAGACAGAAACAAGGGAGAAGAATGCCGATAGAACTTATGAGAGAGACAAAAAGATAACATGAACGGCATGAAGAAGAGATGGTTTCTCAGAAACACAGGTTGGGGTGGGTGGGAAAGAGAATAGCATTCTAATTTATCAAAACTGGGCAAATATCACTTAAACCATCTGTGCCTCTCTGACCTGGGTGCTTGAGACGATGTGAGAGGTTTGATGCACTCTGATATATATATATATATATATATATATGTATATATGTCCCCTGAGGACTGACAGATATATTTCCTGTTGCAGATGAGTAGGGCTAGGTCCTGAAGAGCCAAGGGCCAATCAAGTTTTGTGAGGTGAGGAAGCTTCACTAGGGAGCTCCCTAGGGGAAGCTGGTGCAGAAGGAAGTTGTGTGGGGACAAAGTTATGTCACAGGGAAATTGCTTCAGGAAACTGCTGTCCTATCACATCTCATGAAATAAATTACTCGCCTATTACCTAAAATCTCCATTCTAATGTAAGAGCTGACTTATCCATTATCCACAAAGGAACATCAAAAGATCTTATTGAATAAAACTATTAGATTTTAAGAGACAAAGTAAAATAACCAAAAATTACTTAGTCATAAGAAAAATATCAGTCAAGTCATTAGAATTCAAAAATTATTTTTCTGAACTAAGAAAAGAAATGGGAATGTGAACAAATATAGAGTCAAGAATCAAAGAATTTAATCAAAATGAGGACAATCCTGTTGAAATGTCCAAAACTTATAGCTCAGAAATAAGATGCTGAGTTCACACTAGTCATGTTAAACTTTAGGGATTTCTCATATAAACATTATACTCTATATTTTTGTGCTCTCGCCTAGGGTTTCTCCTGGCTAATGTCATGTTTAGCTCATGTCTGAGTCTCTGTAACAAAGGAAAAAGGGCTGTCAGCTCTCTTTCAAGCGCTCAGGAAGACAAAATATTAAATACAGGGCAAATTTCATTTAGCCTGACAAAAATCCACAAGAGATTCATACCTAAGACTGGATTAAGGATTAAGACAAATTCACTTTTCCTCTTTATTGGGGCCCACTCCTTCAGAGACCTCTACAATCTTACAAACTTATAGTATGCTTTTGCATAGACTTCTCTCCTTGAAGGGGAAAGACTTGGAGTTATTAAAGAGTCAAGCAACTCATCCCCATGGAAAGCCGTCCTCTTGACTTATAGTACCACAATGAATTGGTGCTGCCAAAAGGAGAAAAGTCAGCCTTGTTAGAAAGTTAACTAACTTCCTTACACCTCCACAGTCCTAATAACTCATAATACCAGTGAAGACAGAAGTCCAGGTTTACTTCTCCACTTAATAGTTCTGTCTTTTGGTGCTTTATGTCCAATTCTTGCTTGGGCCAGCAGCATTT
>CM053623.1:155626623-155685632 GCA_028646595.1 Phalanger gymnotis | reverse complement strand
TTCTTATTTAAATGTTTTGCATCAATATTGTACAATATTCACTAAGGATATGGCTCTTTCTTTGCTTGTTTTTTCCATAATTTAGTCATTGGAACTGTATTTGTCTAGTGAGAACAATTTGTCAGAGGGTTATATTTTCAGTTACTGAGACCAATTTTGGAACATATCTCTTTAAATGTTTGACATATTTTTCTTATACAGCTAACAGGACCAAGTGTCCTCCCACCTCTTTGGCAATTCATTTAAGCTCATTCAATTTCTCTTTCTGAAATGAGAATGAATGGTTTTGTTAATTTTGGTGGATTTTTGGGGGAGATAAGTTCTTTTAAATTCTTGTGTGTTATAATAATTATTTAATTTTTTTTCTATCAATTGTGATTTCATTCTGTCAAGTATTTCCTATGGTAATTTGATTTTTTCCTAGTTTTTCTTCATGCAGGTTAAAGGCTTTCTTGCTTTAGTTTTTGATGTTTGCTTTTTTCATGTATTCTCTTTAAATTAAATTTTATTTTCATATCTACATTTTCTGTCTTTCCTTCCCCATCCCAAATGAAAAAGCCAGAAAAATAAACTCCTGCTAAGAATAAGTATAGTAAAACAATTCTTACATTGGCCAGATCCTAAAAAAGTCAGTCTGTACTTTGGGTCTATTATTTCTCAGTCACCAGGCGGGTAGCATGTTTCATCATGAAACCTCTGGAATTATGTTTGATCATTGTGTTGACTGGAGTTCCTAAATATCTTAAAGTTGTTTGTTTTTACAATATTCCTGTTATTGTATAAATTTTTCTCTTGGTTCTGCTCATTTCACTTTGCATCATTTCATACAAGTCTATCCATGTTCTCTGAAATGATCCTTTACATCATTTATTACAGTACAATAATATTCCATCATATTTATATTCCATAACATATTTGGTCATTTTGTAGTTGATGGACACCCTATACCCTGTTTCCAATTTTTAGCCACTACAAAGAGAGGTGCAACATTTTTGCATGCATGTGTCTTTTTTCTCTTTTTCTTTTTGGGTATATATCTAGTACACCAAAAAAAGGTTTTTAAAGGTGCAATAAGAAGACAATAGATCTCATGACACACATGAAATAGAGAGCAGTTCCTGTAGAGAGAGATCTCTATACAGAAGCAGTCCAGTGATATCAGAACTAAATGTAGATTTTGTCATGTAGTTTAAGAAGAGAATGAAGCAAGAGGAAAGCTTCATATATTTAATGCCAAAAAAGGGGCTTTACATTATATGTGCTCATCATTCTCTTCTGACACAGTTCAACCCAAAACAACATCAAGAACAGAATTTGGTGATTTGATATTAAATCTATCCTTTAAAAGATTAAGCATGGAAAATGAATGAAGTATCTATTTTGTGGCCAGCTTGGTCCTACTACTGGATATGAAATAAAAGCTTGTGTCAAGTCTTACCATTACCACTGTGGCATGAAAGACAAAACCAAATATACTGAAAATAAGTCACAAGAGATTTACAAACTGTACTGTAAAAATCATAGTGGAAATGATGAATGAGATGAAGAAGATGAAGAACGAGAAAGCAAAAGCTGGGGAAATGTAAGAAGTGATCATAGTGGCTTCCCTCAGCAGTAACTCAGTGGAAACTAGGTTCAAAGGACCAAGAGTTAGAAAACTGGGAATGCACAAGGCATTCATAACTGCTATTCTTTTTCTCTGTTTTTTAAAATAAGAAAGGGTTAAGAACTTTCTACTGCCTGATCCTTCATGGAGCTGCTTGAGATGTTCAAGTGTGTGAGCCCTCAATAAGTGGCAGAGTTTTATTTGTCGATATTATGTAGTTTGTAGACTTCAGTGTCTGGAAAGAAATAGAAACTCAATAATATGTACAGTGTCAGAAGTGAAGGCAGACATTGAAATGAACTAAACTCTATTTCTGTACTGAATAAAATTCTAAGATCTGGAATGTGTAAAAAAAAGTCAAAAAGTCAGAAGTCTGCATAGTTTAGTAGCTCTTGGAGAATAGTTCCAAATTGCTTTCCAGAATGGCTCCATGAACAGTGCTTTAATGTATCTGTTTTCCCACAGCCCCTTCAGCAGTTTTTCTTTTTTTTTTCTTTGGCCTGCTTTGACAATCTGATGGATTGTGCTTCTTTTAAATTTGTTAATCTGTTGATATTATGGCTTTTTTAAAAAACATTTTGTGCTGTTCATTAATTCTTATTTTTCTATTGTGTTAATTTCCATTTTCAAAGATACAATTTTCCCTCTGAGGATAGCCATAGTAGCATCCCCAAAATTTTTTATAATTTGTTTTGTTGTTATCCTGTTTTACTGCTTGTTCACATTCCTTTGATGTTATTTGACTCATTTTAGATGTTAGTACATTATCTTTTAGATCTATATCTTCTGCTTATGTTTTCTGAATTTATAATTATTTCTTTTGGGTCTTGGTCAGTCAATCCATCAATCAACAAGCATTTATTAAGTGTTTACTATTGTGACAGACATAGTGCCAAGCACTACAGATACAAAGATAAGCAAAAACATTGATTGCCCTTGTTCTTAAAGAGTTCACATTCTTTTCTTTTGAGAGGGGAAGGCAGGGCAATTGGGGTTAAGTGGCTTGCCCAAGGTCATACAGCTAGTATATGTGTCAAGTGTCTGAGACTGGATTTGAACTCAGGTCCTCCTGACTCCAGTGCCAGTGCTCTGCTCACTGTGCCACCTAGCTGCCCCAGGAGTTTACGTTCTAATAGCATTCTAATAGTGTGGGAAAAAGGCATCATGCAAATAAGTATATGCATATAAGGTATTTATCTATATCTATATCTTTAGATCTAGAGATGTATGTACATATATGTATATACACACATAGATACATGGATATATGTATATATACATAAGTATATATGTATAGATGATACACATACAAAAGATATGTCTCTCATATATATACTTATATATGTGTATACTTACATATTACATAAACGTATGTGTGTATATATTTATATATATATATATGTATAGAGAGAGACAGACATACAGACAGACAGACAGAGACAGAGACAGAGAGCACAAATGGAAAGCAGTATCAAAGAGAAGGAAATACAAATGGGAGTGAGTTTGGGGAAAAGAAAGGTGTCTTGAAGTAGATAGTATTTCATCTGAATTATGAAGAAAGCCAGGGAAGCAAGGCAGCAGAGGTGAGGAAAAAGAGCATTCTACTTACAGGAGACAGCCAGTAAAGGGTGATAGAACTGGGAGATGGAGTATTGTGTATGAAGGATAGAAAATAGAGGAATATAACTGGATCGTAGAGGATGTAAAAAAGTCAAATATAATACAACAAGAAAGATAGGAATGGAATAGGTTAAAATGGGCTTTAAATACCAAAGAGAACATTTTATATTTGATTCTAGAGGTAATAGGGAGCTACTGGAGTTGGTTGGTAAGGGGGTGGGGGTGACATGGTCAGACCTGTGCTTTAGGCAAATATCTTTGGCAGCTAATGGGAGAATGGATTTGAGTGGAAAGGGACATTAGGCTAGTCCAGAAGTTAGAAAGCTAATTCAATAGTGCACCTCAGAGTTGATAAAGGCCTGTATGAAGGTGGTAGCTATAAGAATGAAGAGAAAGGACATTTATTAGAGTTCTTGTGAAGGCAGAAATGACAAAATCTGACAACAGATTGGAGAGACAAGATACATACACACATACACACATCTGAGAATCACATGAATAGAACTGATAAATAAACACGTGGGAACTGATAAGATCACCAGATAAAAAGGAATAAAGGAGAAGAGAAAAGGCGTCTAGAATAGAGCCTTAGAGGGGCACATAGGTTTGTGGACATGACCTGGTTGAAGATCCAGCAAAGAAGACTAGGGAAGAACAATAGGAAAGAAGAGAACCAGAAGAGAACAGTGCCATTAAAAAAAAACCCCAAAACTAAAGGGCAAATCTCCTTTCCTGCCTCCACTCCTTATTCTCCACACTTCTCCACCTCTACCACAGCAGCCTTTTCACTCTGGAAGATACCTCTGATCCTACAGCCCCATTCTCTGTTTAGTGAGTTCCTCCCTGGAACTTCCATTTGAAGAAGTACCTGTTATCTGTGTTTACCCTTTTCCTGACTCTCTGGACTTTTTAACACTATCCCCACATAAACCTTCTTCCACATGCCTGGTTTTCAGCACCCCCTTTTTTTTGTATTTTCTTCCTCTATTAGAATATAAGTTCCTAGAGGGCAAGGACAGTCTTTTCAGTTTCATTTATATTCTCAGAACACACAGATAGACAAATACTTTATCTATCCATCTATCTATGCTCACCTATCTCCATCCATCTCCAGTTATCCCTTCCACATAGTGACTTTCCCCGTTGCAGTTTTGATATATTGCAGGTCGACATAAGAAATTAAATGGGAATTTTGGGGGAGTTTTGTTGAAACTGTAGACAAGATGTGAAAGCTAGCAGATTACAAAGAAAAAGTTTAGAAACTCAGAAACACATGAAATATACGTATAGTATAGTATTGCATAACATAAATATATTTTAGCTTTTTAATACCTTAATAATTCAGACTTCTTTTCTGGTTTGAAGGGAGGCCGAAAAAATTTTACATGGACATTCTAGATTGCAGGGGCACTGTACCACTAATCACCATGATGCAGAAGGGGCAATTGTATTTAGATAAGAAGGTGTCTAGGAAGAGATGGTGATTAAAAATGCCAAAGACTTTTGAGAGGCCAAGAAGGATGAGAAATTTTAAAAGACAAATTAAGAGACTTTGGAGAACAATTAACTCAAATAGTATTTGCTTGCCAAAATAGGGAAAAAGAGATACTGAACTATGCTAAGACAAATATCCTGATACCTAAACCAAGAACTACTAAAAAGAACCCTACAGACTAATAGCTCTAATGAATATTGATGCAAAAATAGTTTTAAAAATATTAGCAAAGAAGTTGAAGTAACATATTAAAAAGATTATATGCTATGTCCACTTTGGGCTTATACTAGAAAAGCAGAATTGATTTAATAAGGAAAATCATAAATATTATAGACAATATTAATTTAAAATAATAAATTACATGATTATTTCAATAGAGGCAGAAAAGTTTTGGACAAGATACAACACCCGTTTATGGTTTTTTTTTTTAATTTAAAAGATCGTCCACAAATATACTTTTACTTAATATGCTAAAAATTATCTATCTAAAACTAAGAACTAGTATTATTTGTAAGGGTGAAACACTAAATGTCTTACCACTGAGATCAACAATAAGGCAAAGGTGCCCATTGTCACTTCTATTATTTAGTATAGAAATAAATTGAGGGAACAAGCCTAGACAAAGAGAAAATAAATAAACAATCTTTGCAAACAATATAATGCTTTGTTTAGAGAGCCCTAGGGATTTAATTAAAAACTAGTTTAAATAATAGCTTCAGTAATGTGTCAGGATATAAGAGAAATCCCTGAAAAATGATGTTTTTCATCAACAAAAGCCAACAGGAAGGAAATAGAAATTCCATTAATCATAACTTTGAAATGTATCAAATATATGGAATCTGACCTAAGAAAACACATAAATTTGTTATATGAATACAATTACAAAATACTTTAGAAATGAAATTTTAGAGAGATTTTTAATTGCTCATACTATGATTATCCCATTATAATAAAATAAGCATATTTCCTAAATTAATTTATATATTCAGTGCCATGATAATTAAATTATAAAAGGCTTAATTCATAGAACTATAAAAAACCTAAATTGATCTTGAGCAACAAGAGTTTAAAAATTTCATGGGAAATGTGGGGAATAAAAATATGAGGAAGAAAGCAGTGCATATTTCAAACCATACTACAAAGAAACAATTGTCATAACAATTTGTACTGGTTAAAAAGCAGGAAAAAATTGGCCAGTAAAAACAATTAGGTACACAAGATATAGAAGCAATTAAACAGAACAGTATTTGGTAATTTTTTGCTAACACCAAGATTTCAACCCGCGGTAAATAGTCTGGCAGAAATTAGCTTTATCCCAATACCTTACACCTTTTACCAAACATAGTTATCTTTTAGTAGACACATGATTTAGAGGCAAAAGGTCTTCATAAACAAAAAGGAAAGGCAGGAAGGAGATACTTTTCACAAACACGAATTAAGGAAAATCTTGATCAAGCAAAGGAGAGATCAGATGAAATAGTAATAGAAAATTTTGATTAAATAAAATGGATGTTGTTGGTAAAAACTAAATCAATGAAATAAAAAATAAAAGAGAAATGGTTATGTGTGTAAAAATCTATGGAAAATTTCTTGGATGAACGATTGATGTACAAGGTATGTAGGGAACTGATACACAATTTGGACTGAAAGCTGTCTAAATCCAAGTAACTGTCTAGTAAGGAATCAACGATCATGTATAACCAACACAGTTTCATCAAGAAAAGTCATGACAGGCCAGTCTTTATTCATTTTAAGATTGGTTTTTTCCTTATTTAATATTTTATTTTCCTCCAGTTAAATGTAAAAACAATTCCCAATATTTGCTTTTAAAACTTTGATTTTCAAATTCTCTCCCTTCCTTTCTCCCCCTTACTCCCACTAAGAAGGCAAACAATTTGATATAGGTTATACATGTGCAGTCATGAGAAATATTTCATAATAGTCATGTTGCGAAAGAAAATATAGATCCCCCAAACTCAAGAAAAATAAAGTAAAAAAAAATATGCTTCAATCGGTATTCAAAAGACAATGTTAATTAAGTTAGTAGATCAGGAAACTTCTGTAAATGAATTTTACTAATATTTTAGCAGGTTTTTTTTTTAAATAAAGTCTTAATGCTGGTCTTTGTAGAAAAGATAGAGAGAAGTAGGAAAGACAAGAGAGTAATCGAATGGATTGAGAACTGGCGAATGAGTTAAAGAAGCATTATCATAGATGTGCACAAAGTGTGCATCAGGTGTGCTGGCACACTGAGTCCAAGCTCTTCACAAGGCTTGGTTTAACATAATGTGACTCCATATCAATGGACGGGGGAGGGGGGGGATCTTCTACGGACTTCCTCAAAAATCTGTAAATGGGCCCTGTGCATTTAGATAAAACTAAAGGTAGCGTGCTTATCAAAATGGCAGATGATGCAAAGATGTGAAGGATAGCTAACACATTGGATGACAGAGTCAGTGGCCATTCAGCGCTAAATTTAATATGATGACATTTAATAATAACAAATATGAAGTGTCATATTTGTTGTTCATGTTTTAGTCAAAAGAACACTCTGTTCTTTTCATAAGTACAAGATGGGGCAAGCATGGCTAGACAGCAGTTATGTTAAACTCAATATGAATTCACCAGGGTGATATGCTGCCCAAAAAACCTAACGTGATTTTGGACTGCATTTAGAGAGGCATAGTTACAAGGAATAGGGAAGTGATAGTTCAATTGGAGTCTTCTCTGCTTAAGAGCCATTGGGAGTGTAGTGCTCATTTCTGGGCACCACACTTTAGAAAGGACATTTTTTAATTTGGAGAGCATCTTAAAGAGGACACCCAGGATGATGAAGAACCTTGAATCCATTGCAAATTAAGATCAGTTGAAGGAACATGGGATAATTAGGGAAGAGGAGAAAAAAGATGAAGAAGAGGGATATAGTGGGACGCTTAAAATAACTGAAAGGCAGTCAAGTAGGGTCAACAAGTATTTATTAAGATCCTTTTGGTCTTCGAGGTGGAGAACTAGAAGATGGACTAGAAGAATGAGGAGGAGTTGCAAAGAGGTGAATACGGACTTGATGTCAGTAACAGGTCTGTGGAAGTTAGAATTTTTCAAGTGAAATGGATAGTCAGGGAGTACCAGACTTCTGCACACTGAAGGATTTCAATAAAAGACTGGATGACCGGAGCATATGGTAGTGGAGATTCTTTTTCTTTTTTCAGTGGGAAGGGGATGTGGATTGGACTAGATATTTGCTGAAAAAATCTGACTAGATATCTTCTTGAATCAAAGTTCTATATTAAATCCCACTACTATAAAACTGATACACATATTTCTTGTAGTAAGCAAGCCTTTCTGAGTCTCATTTTCAGTGTCTCCTTGAACTTATTATTAGTAATTTGAAAACCAAGCAGCCAATAAATATTTGTTAAGCATCAGCTATATTCAAGGCACTATACTAAATGCTAGGGATAAAAATACAAACAAAAAGAAAGATGGTCCTTGCCATCAAGAGCTTGTAATCTAATGGGAGAAAACAATACACAAAGGGAAGCTTAAAATTAAGTGGGGAGCGGGAGATAAAAAGGTACTTGGTGTGGAGGGTATAACGGAGAATTCCAAAGAAGTCCAAAATCAGTGTAGCTGGTGGGAAATAATGGAGTATAACTATGCAATGCTCCTCCTTAAAAAGAGGCCCTGGGGCCTGTGGCTCTGTTCTCCAGTCCAAAGGTCTAATCAGAGGGGCAGGGGGTATCAATAAGATGTGCATATGAGGCAGCTTCAATCTTGTAAGATAATAACATTTCCCAATAATAAATTTCCTGGGAAAGGAAAGCATTTTGAAGAGTTCTAAAGAAGTAAAAAGCAGCGTAGCTAGTGTGAAATGTGAAGAAAAAGAGCGTCAATTTTTTTGTTTGTTGGAACAGGCCACTTATGACGATCTTTGGAATTCTTTAACACATACTTAGAGGAAGGTTGTAATTTTTCTCCTGATATTATTAGAAAGGAATAGGTAACAAAGACAGATGGGCTATTTCCACACCCCACCATAGTATTACCGTGCAATTTTAGAACAAGATATCTTGCTTCAAAAGTAAGCAATATTGAAAAAAAATCCAAGAGGGCACTTTGTGACTTGCTAATGTGGTAACATTAAATTGTCTAGGGACAGTCAGAGAAATGTGCAACGACTCATTTTATTTTGGTCTGACAGTTGTTGCATATTTTAGAATAAGCATTTTTCTCTCATAATTCTACTTTATGGAATACTCTGGTAGCTAAAAATTTAGAGCAAGAGAGGGGATATAATCTTTAAAGTCCCTCCTTCTAAATTTTTCAGTGGAATGGATTAGGTTTACACTTTAATGAAAGAGGATCATTGAGTTTGGTCTAGGGAATGAAAGGTTGAAATGAATTTTTAAACCTTATTTTATGATTTTTGATTTGGAAAACCTTGCAGCTGTTTCTCTTTCACTCCTTTTTCCTTGTCTTCTCTTTTTTATTTCCTTCTTTGTGATTGCTGTGGGCTTTTTTAGTTGTCCTTCTTTTACCACAGACTGTCTCAGTAGCCTTGAACTCTAAAATCCTATAGTCAGTCCCCTCATGAAAATAAAAACTGTTTCAAGCATTCATATCCTAAAAGCCTTTCCCTAAGAAGGCAAATCAGGCAATAAGTCAAATGAGAAGTTTAATGTATTCTGTCTCTTTTCTATTTCCATTTTGGTTCGATTTTCATAGGTGTATGTGTTTGGGGAAGAATTCTGAAGGAATTTCCTGCAGGCTTGTGTTCACATTACCCTTTTGATGTGAGAAGGCTAAGGAAGAAGGTATTTGTTTCTAAGAAGGGAGGATATAGCACTGTTGGTGTGGATAGAATGCCAATAGAATTTCAGTGAGGCTATTTTTGTTGAAAGATATTTTCAGGCTGCAGCTCAGAATGCAAGCCTAAGGATATTCTAAAGATAAAACTACATGATATTAAGGCAAGGAGGCAAATTTGATGTCATGGACAATATTTTGACTTGGAAGGATGAGAGCCATGACTAGAATATGGCTCTTTCAAAAGAAACAGGATAGGTAAAATGGAGAAGCTGAAATGGAGTAGTATTATAGATTATCAAGACATTTGAGGAAAGTCAGGTGTCAGGAGAAGCATTGTATAGAGCATCTGGGTGAAGATAAACAGAAGCAGAAACAAAAGCAATATTGCCTACCACATGGAGGAAAAAAGAAATAGATTAGAAGTTTGAGAAACATAAGCTTGACGTTGAATCACAATATGGCAGTGACGAGGGACTTCAATTAAAGCTCTCCGACACAAGTAGAACTAAAAATGTATTGATTTATCTTAATCACAATTTTAATCCTTCAAAAGGTAGAGAAACCATTCTGGAAATTCTTGTATTAGATGCTTACCAATAAAGAGAAACTGGTTGTTGGGGAAGGAAAGGATGGGAATTTTGGAGGGAAGTAACAACGCTATTTTAGAGTTTATGAAAGAGAAAAGAGATGGGCATATGCTAGTCTGACATTCACCTTAAAATTTAAGAGAGCATATTTCAAAGCATTCAGAGGGAGGATAAATAGAATCTATGGACAAAAAAATTATACAGTGGAAGTCAACTCAAGAGGGATGGAAAGTTTGAAGGAAAAAAATTAAGAAACAATCCCAGTGAGGCAAAGGGGAGTGGGATGGGCAGGAAGATCAAATACATGAAATTCACCCGTCATCTTAGAGTTTTAAAAAGACATATGTAGAAATTGAAAGGAAGTGTAACAGGATAAATATGCAATGGAATCCCCATTACTCCTAAATTATCATTATTGTGTGCCCAGAAATAGCAAAAGAATACTGATAGGAATGCTGTAGAGCACAAGAAATAGTTATTCCTCATGGACTATTTCTTTGACTTTTTATAAAAATTTTATAATAGTATTACAATCTGAGCTAAAAATAACATAATAGCTGACATTTCACTAGGGGAAAAAGACTAATGAGTTTAACCTCCTTGAAAGTAAGGATTGGGGGGGCGGTGTAGCTAGATGGCTCAGTGAATGGAGCACTGCCTTGGAGTCAGGAGGACCTGAGTTCAAATTTGGACACAGACACTTGACACTTAATAGCTGTGTGACCTTGGGCAAGTCACTTAACCCCAATTACCTTGCCTTCCTCCCTCAAAAAAGAAAGTAAAGGATTGTTTCTTTCATTGTACAAAGTGTCCCCCCAAAGCCCTTGCTGCACAATATTTTGGGGGGGACACCTTCCTTATATTTGTGTCCCTAGTGCCTGACACACAGTAAGACTTTAATTAATGCTTACAGATTGATAAAATATTCATTCCAAGAGAATTGCAGAAAGAGTAAGTAATGTTTGTAAGGGAGGCTCTAAGCATTTGAAAACTCAGAGATAATGACCTTGCTTCTTGAGTTTGGCTTTGTCTCTGTACCCTTCTATTTTCTATAGGAGAAGAGGAATTCTGGAATTAAGACCTCAAAGTCCAAGGTCCTGACATTTTTGTTATACCTTATATAAAAGATGATCAGGCATAGTCTTAACATCAGAGATTAAACATCAGAGATTAAAACTGGGAGACATATAAAATTCTCACCTAAAACTGAGATTGAGGTCTCTGGCAGACACTGAAGGAAATCGAGTTCACACAAAAGATTAACTTTGAGGCTACTAATTAGCTTGGAGGGAGGACTTGACAATTGATTTGGATATGAGAGTTAGGGAGAGAGAAGAGTCTATCATCTTGAGGTTTGTGAACCTGGATTATGGGAAGAATTGGGTTCTTTCAACAAAAACAGGACAGTTTGAAAGTGGGAGTAATGTGGCTATTTGAGTGATGGGACAATGAATTCTGTTTTGGACTGTTGAGTTTAGGATGACTATGGTGCATCCATTTGGAAATGCCCAATACACCATTGGTGATGTGAAATTGGATTTCAGGAAAACAATTAAAGTTGCATATGTAGATACAGATATGAGAATGGCATACAAAGAAATAATAACCAGGTCCATTGAAACTACTGAGGCCATAGAGAGAGGTTGCAAAGATAGAAAAAAGGAACTTGGATAGATTTCATGCCTAGGCATAGTGACACCAATTGTGATTTAGCAGAGAAGAATGGGATGGAGTATTTAGATTGTCAGGAAGAAAGCTAGAGGAGATCAATGCCACAAAAGCTGAAGGAGAGGAGAGTATCCTGGAGGCGGGAGTGATAAACAGTTTCAAAAGGGCAGAGGTTACTGAGAAAATGGATACTGGATATCACAATTAAGATATGATAAATTTGGAGATAACAATTTCAGTTGAGTGGTAAGGTCAGAAATCAAAGTGCAAGGGGTTAAAATGTCTAATTCCATCTTCCTAAGGTGTCAGTGCTGTACGGGAACCTGGAATGTTGGGGACCCCATGTCTTGAGTCACTTCCAGAGGTTGAACTACAACAGCAATGCCAACTTACTGTCCTCTAAATTTGCACATGCCCAAGATAAAGTTCTTGACTGGTTCTGGTTCTTATCCTACTCTTTCTAAGAAGTTTCTCCAGTAGGGAAATTGGCTCATTACTATTTACCATTATTAAAAGACAGTCACTTTGTGGCTGATCAGTTAGGAAGAGAACTATTCATTCGAGTTTTCCCATTTCTTTCTTGGTTTATTGACAGGAAACTGACAACAGCTTTTCTTCTTAATTGATCAGCCACAAAATGACTTTCTTTTAATAGTGCTAAATAATAATGAGCTACATTTTCCTAATGCAAAATTTCCTCTGCAAGAGTGAAATGGGTAATTTTAGAAGCTGGGTTAACTCTTTCAGTTCATTATCATTTGCTCAAACACTTGTGGGTATCCTGAGTGTTACCATTGTGGCCTGGGTTAATGTATCCCAAATCAGTCCCACGGACTGGATTTCACACTAGGTGAGTCTGAGTTAGTAATTTTGTCCTAATGTAGACCTGAGTCCCAAAGCTTCAGTTATGTTCCATTTATTAGCAAAGAACTCAAGAAACTATGGATATTGACTTCAAAAGTTTGGAAATGTGAATCTTTGAGGCTCCAGAGACTCACATGGCTATAAACTATCATACTCCTTCTTTACATCAACTTACAGAGTGATATAACTTCAGGATGGTATCTAATGATGAGAAAGTAGCACAGGATTCCACTCTCAGAGTCTGTAATGAGATTAGGAAATAATAAAAACCCAAATTTGAATTATTCATCCTATGGTTGTAATTGAATGGCCTGGATACCACACAGCTGGAAAAAATTCATTTTTACCTCGTTCCCCACCCTCCTATTTCCAAAGCCCCTTTCACTCCCCAAAGAAGTAGTTCATTCATATTATGTCTCCTTTGTAATCAACACTGAGAAATGTCACTTTGATTAAACGCAACTTTGAATGACTAAGACCACGGTATAATAAATTCTCCAGAGCTATCTTTCAGAACAACTGATTGCTCTCCAGTCTTAATCCTCCAGAGTCTTATTTAATCAAAATGATGTTGCTAATTAAGGATTAAAACCTCCAAATAGAGTTTAAAAAAAGAAGGATTTTTCTTTCTCCTTTGGGTAGGTCAAGGAGGCAGAATCTGCTATAAGGAACTGAATAGTCCCTCACACCCCTAGTAAAACTGCATTATTCTCTGACATTTGGATTTAATCCAAAACAGGCTTGAGTGCTTTGTAATATTAACATAATTGAAAAGAATGAGCCTAACTAGGAAAGCTACATCCACATAGGCAAGATTTGTTCTAAAATTTCTCACTTATTTTATATGTAGGGTTACCGAGTTTAAAATTATGTATAATAGATGAACATCAAGTTGTGCATAATGGAGGACTCCTGCTCAGATTTTCTGTCAATGATAGCTGAAGCAATAATGCTAGGGTTCAGTGTAAGAAACCCTAAGACTTCAGAATTGTGACAGATTGGGCCTAGGCCAGGAAAGCTGAGTTGGTGTGTGTTAAGAAGAGAACTGAAGGGAAGAAGCATCCATGATAGTGTTGTAGGATATGGGAGAAGCTACCTTGGGATCTGCTTGCTGGTGGCCAGGAATAAAATGAGAGAGCTAACAGGGATGGCTTCCTGACATAAAGAGGGAAAGGATAATTGGGGAGGCAGTAGGGGGGGTGAACAAGAGGATGAGTTTGAAATGTTTCCCCAGATGTTTCCCCAGAACCAAGAGTATTGGCAGAACCTTGATCATCCTGGAGCCACAAGATGAATAATTCCACCTAGATACATCCACAGAACTCCATGACCTAGTTGAGAGAAGAAGGAGAATGACTTTTTATGCAAGCATAAGGAGAATAATTTCTGCCTCTTGCTGTTATTACTTCTCAACTGACATAGGTAGTTATGCCATTATTTTTGGGGAGGGTGGGATATTGTGTAGGGAGATTGGAAGGGGGATTGAAAATGATTCTCTTGACCTTTTAGGCTCCTATGAGTTACTGTGTTATTCTGACTTCTTTAATTTTTAAAATAAATCTCTGGCACTTTGCTGGTGTATGAATGGAAGGAATACAGTGGAACATGGGCTTATGCAATAACAAATTAGGATTAGACAAAACAATTGATAATGAATGTGAAGGTGGCTGGGTCCCATATTACATTTATGTAGATTCATAGAGATGGTCAAGATTCTAAGAAGCAAATTGCTTACATTGATAATATTAAACCAGTAATTTCCAACAATTAAATGGCTTATACTAATAGCCTTCCATTAATAACTGCTACATGTTTACATTAATATTTTAAGCTTATTATACCTTCATATTTTAAAGTAAATGTATTACAATATGGCTAGATAGATAGACAACCTCAAAGTCAAGAATACCTGGTTTAAGTCTTGTCTCTGATACATACTGGCCTTTCAACCCGAAGCAAGTCATTTAACCTCAATTCCCATTGATTCTATTATCATAACTATACTAATGGTTTCTAGATCTACTTTAAACCTAATCTCCTTCTTGACCTTGGTTCTCATATCTCCACCTGCTTGTTGAACATCTCAAACTGTATGTCATAGACATTTTAATTAAACATGTGCAAAACTAAGCTTATTATCTTCCCCTCCATGACCTCATGCTGTAAGTCTTCCTAACTTTCCTATTACTGTCAAGATCACCAGTATCTTCTCAGATAACCAGGTTCACAGTCTAGATGTCATCCTCAACTCTTCAATCTGTCCCTCTCCCATATCCAATCTGTTGCCAAGGCAATATCAATTTGATATTTCTTGTATATCCCCACCCCTTCCTCTCCTCTGCCACTTCCATTGTCTTGACTCGGGCTCTGGTCATTTCATAACTGCACTGTTGCAATAGCCTTGTCTCATTTTCTAGCCTCAAGTGTCTCTACCTTCCAGTCTATCCTTTACAGTTGACAGGTTGAGCTTAAAGTGCAAGTCTAACCATGTTACTCCCCTATTTGATAAACTTGAGAAATTCTGGGATCAAATATAAAATCCTATGTTTGGTCTTTAAAGCCCTTCATAACCCAGGCCTTTCTTATCTTTCCCGTCTTCTTACACTGTGTTCCCCTCCATGTAATTTGTGATCCAGTCACTTACACCAGACACTCTATCTCCTGACTCCATGCATGATCATTTGCTGTCCCCCATGACTGGAATGCCCTCCCTCTTCATCTCCACTTCCTGGCTTCCTTCAAGTCTCAGCTAGAATCCAGTTTCTACAAGATGCCTTTCCTGATCTCCCTAAGTCCTCCAGACTGGTTTCTTCAGGGTAATGCCCATTAAAACAATACCCAAAGTACCTTTATATACATGAACTTGGGAAGCAACATAAAAGAACTTCTCTAGTCACCATCAAAAGGCTGAGGGGACATTATCTGAGAAATGGAATAATGGGTAAACCATTAATGTGAATTTGAAGTTTCCAGAGAAGTCATGTGCAACCACAAGAAAGTGAGTTCAGCAAACATTTCAAGTATGTCAGTGTTGATTGGAACCAACCCCAACTTCTTCAATGTATTAGCAGAACATTGCAGGCTATGATCTGAGACTTAATACTGCCATGTCCTGACAATCTATGGCTCCTATACAGGAGCTTACAAGAAACTAGAAGCAAGTAGTGGCAAAGAACATCATAAGAAGACTGAATCCTCCAACTTGAGACAAGATCTAGACAGATTAGACTTTGTTAATTGTCAACTGTCTGAAGAGGGGAAGGCTTACTTGAGGGAGAAACTCAGCTTGACAATCTGAGTTTTCACTGTATAAGTGGGATACAGAATGTGCCCATGGAGTAAAAAAACAGAATCTACCTCAAAATGACTACTGATGTTTTTGAAAGTCATCCCAGAAGATTGTTCCATCAAAATTAGACAACCTTTTACTCCACTTAAAAGAGCTATTAGTCAATGACATCATTACTAAATCTGGTAGTCCCTTTATATTATCTATAGTGATGAAAGAAGACTTGAAAGTTAAAAATGAATGTAGACTCAAACGGAGTTCAGGATTCAAAAAAGCAGAGAAAAGGAAAGACATCATGGACTACTTCTCTTTGGACTCCTCAAAGCCAAGGAAAAGTGATATGAAATGTGTAGAGAACAGTAAGTAATCCAATCTGACTGGAACATAGACTTGAGAGGGGAGTCTGGAAGGATATGTTGGACACAACATTGTCAAAATCTTTAAATGCCAAGAAGAAAAAAATCCATATTTATCCCAGAGACAATAGAAAACCAGGTGGGAAATCCAGGTGGAGATGTGTAGCAGACACTTGGTAATGGGACAATAGAGCTTAGTTAAGAGATAAGAGCTGGATATGTATATTTGGGAATCATCAATCAACAAACTGGTAATTGAACTCATGGAAACAAATTGATTTGATAACAAACCTTTATTAAGTATCTTTTGTATGCCAGGCGTTGTCTTTGGTGCTGGGAAAACAAAAATGAAAGAGCCCCAAAGAGCAGACATTCCATTGAGTTGATGAGATCATGGGGAGAAAGAGTAAATAAAGAGAAGAGGTCCTAGGACAGAGACCTGGAATCTACACATACACACACACACACACACACACACACACACACACACACACACACGGAGTTGGACATGGATTTTAGAGAGAAATTGAGAAGGAGCAATCAGAAAAGTAGTAGGAGAAGCAGAGAAGAGAGGTGGCACCAACTGAATTTGCCAGCAGAAGACAATAGCAATAAACAAATTAAAGTACTTGGTGGGCACATAGTAAGTCCTTGGTGAATGTTTATTGACTGATTGATTTGAAATGGGTTGTCACTGAGAAATTTTGAGACAATATATAGAATTCAGTTTCAAGTGTGAACTGACACATTTTGAGTAGCCATAAGTTGGATGCTGCTATGAGTTAGTATATATTATGTCTCAGGAAAGACTAATATGAATGCAGATGATCTATCTCATGGACTGCATGAATCTTAAGTTATGGTGATACCCCTACAAGGAATGAAGGTTCTTTGTGAGATTCAGAGAAATAGACCTTTGTCACATGAAAGTATAGCTGAGAATCTTATACTTCCATCAGAGAGTGCACCCCACTGGATTTGTGAAATTTGTTTCTTTGAACCAGTTTTCTTCCCCTTAGTTGTCTCTGGATGGCTGGTATTGAGGGACTGATTCCTTAGGGTTCAAGTTTCATTGCCTAGAGAGCACCTTACTTTGACACACTGGAAGAAGTTAAAACTCTGCAGTAGAATGCTGAACTAGACTGACCAATTTCATACTTATTAACCTATAAGCACTTGCTGGTACCCAAGGCAGTACAACCTACGGCCATGATAGTACTATACTAAAACTTAGGAATGTGGGTCAGGAGAGGATAATTGAGTTAGTAAGAAACAGATTTTACTGGCCCCAAATGGCAGCAAAATGTGAGATGTGCTCAATATGTTTAAAGGAAAGTGCTGCCAATTTGTGCTGCATACTTAGAAACTGTAAGTACCAGTAAGCCCTTGGAATCTGTTTGCATTGGCTTTCTGTTTCTGGAAGGAGACAGGGAAAACATAAGCAACATCTTAGTGGTAATAGACCAGTTTACTTGGTGTACACAGGAATCCTCAACGATGATCCAGAAAACTTCTAAAAGTGTCAAGGTGTTGGGGGAGAAATACTTCTCTATGTATGGCTTTCCTGTCAAGATCCATTCTGATCAAGGTAGAGACTTTATAAACAATCTCCTTGAGGAAGTGGTGGCCTTGGTAGGAATCAAGAAGCCTAGAGCCATACTTTCCCACCTTCAGGGAATTCCGCAGTTTGAATATTTCAGTTCCACTTTACTAAACATTTTGAGAACCCCGAGATCTTAACGAGAAGCCAAGTAGAGTTAACATGTGAAATTGCTAGTATGTGCAAACAATACTACAAGGAATGATGCTACAGGCTTGCCACTATACTTGATAATGTTTTTGTGAGAGTCGTATGTGCCCTTTTACTTATGCTCTGGAATTTTAGAAGATGGAAAAGATGGAAAGAATCACAACCAGTAAGTTCTCAACTGAGTGACAGTTAAAGAAGGCCTGCTGCCTTAATTGTGGTCTCAGCGCCAAAAAACTCCAAAAAAAGAGAAAAGCAATAGGATAATACTTGCATCTGTTGCCAATATTTTAAGTAATATAATAGAGTTCTGCTAATGAGTCTTGGGGTGCACAGCAGACTGATGGAAAACCATCCATTTGAAAGAGTTGAAAGATTGGGAAATATAGCTGTCAAATAGCCCCAGAAAATGGTAAGGGATCCATCAGACGATGAATCCATCACAACCATCTATTGGAGAGTTAGAAGGACTCCTTGGTAAGTGGAAGGAAAAGAAAGTCACCAAGTGGATTCTAAGAAGCAGACCGTGCTCAGAAATCTCAATAATTTTAGAGAGACTGTCTGAGCTTGATATCCATTCAGGTACCTGTGTGGGTGAGAAAGCACATGAATACTAACTGGTTCTATCGGAGAAGTTGAGTGTGTATATCCTGGTCCTAAAGAGGTCCTTAGTCACTTCTCCCCGTGAAGACACCTAGATGGCAAAAGGAACCTTAGAACATGTAGACAGAGATAATCAGCCTGAGTCACATTAAGATTAGGGTTATAGGCAAGGAAGTCTGTGGATACTGAGCCCAAGAAATCCTGGTCAAAGTGCCAGGCCTATTATCCAGTGACCAAGTTCACTAATCACCTTTGACAAGAAAGGAGAGAAGCAGCTACTCAATGCAGTACATATGTGTGTTTGGTATGTAATTGAAACATCCATTCTTATGTATTGTATAAAAACAAGGTGTTTGCTATGTGGTGTGCTTTCATTGCTCATGTTGTATATATTTGCTGTTCATGTTGGTATTTTGCCTAATTTGCTATGCATACATATTGCCAGCTAAGGGCCTCCTGCAGAGAGCACTGCTCTTGGAGTATGGAAGAGGCGAGTTCAAATTTTAACTTAGAGGCTTACTAGCTACGTGAAATGGGGCCTAACCTCTTTAAGTCTCAGTTTTCTTATCTGTAAAGCAGGGATCATAATAGCATCTTTCTCACAGTGCTATTGTAAGGACCGTGTGAAATAATATGGGCAAAAAATTTTCAAATCTTTACTACTATTACTACTACTATTGCTGCTGCTGCTGCTACCAGAGTGTGACAGGAATGGGAGTTTGAACCATATTTGAGTAATTAAGATTAACCCCACACACTCTACACTGTACTTGGATGTAGCTAAGAGCCCCGGAGACATTTGTGGGTCACCAGGTTACATGTACAAATACTTGGTGAGGTAAACATTCATTTTCTTTATAAGTCTTGTATACTGATGAATACATTCTTCTCAATCTCTTTGATTAAATGTCCGGAAACATCATTTTAAAAAAGAGCACGTGCCCATTTTATAGAAGAATAATGATTTTCATTGAAGTTATGGGGCAATTAATGTCTATTTGAGGTGAATTTGAGAATATTGCACTAAAGGCCACAGAGATTTCCATCAACTGTAAATCTCAAAGCTTTAATTCAATTTACATTAAATAATAGTATTTGACCAAATAATTTCTATGCTATAAACTATTTAGTTACCTACCAGGTAAAAAAGGACATTAGTTTCTTTGGTCCATACTCCTGAAGTCTGTAGGAACTCAGTGGACAGACTATGGTTCTTATTCCCCCAGTTCCAAGGCAGGTCGCCATTAGTCCTAAATAAAACAGGATATTTTGTTCCTTTTTAGGTAGGCTGTGAATCATATAGTGAGAGTCTACATAGAAATCTTCTGAGGGAAAAGCAACGACAGGTAGCATAGCAGTACCTGTGGGCAAAACAAAAGATAAAATTAATAATGTTTGAATAATCAATTAAGTTATCAAGCAAGTGCTAAGTTTTATTCCCTTTCTTTTAGGAGAATTCTAATCATTTTAAAGGTAGACACCTATTTATTTTTATTTTATTTTTTAATATAAATTTTTTTATTTTGTATACAGCAAACCATTGGAAAGGATTCAATATAAAACAATAAATTTCAATTTCAAGGAAACCTATATAATAAATACTACAGATTGTTTTCAAAGCTGCCCAGCTTTTCTTTGCTTCCTTGTTGGTTTTCTTTTGTTCCCTGCGATGCACTTATTACTTTGTTTCACACCACACCCTAAAGAAGACTACAATTAAGCTTGGATATAGATACAGATATAAACATATACATATATACACGTATACACTCATATACAAGTATGTAAGACCAAACTATGCTTTTTTCTACTTGTCATCTGTTTCTCTGAGGGTGTATAGCATCTTCCTTCATAACTTCAAGTCTTTACTCACGATTATCTAAATCAACCACCTCATCATTTCTATACCCCAGCAATATTTCAACCTAATCACATCCTATCTGTGAGATTGTCTATGAAAGTTTTTCCCCCAATTTTCTGCATTCCTTCTATTCTTGGCTACATAGGTTTTATTTATGCAAGAAAATTTTGATATAAAATAATTGAATTTTCCTTTTCGTATTTCAACAATGCTTTCCTTTATAATATAGTTTAAAGTCTGATACTGCTGAATTTACTTCCTTTATATCTGTTTTTCATTATTTCTTTGAAGTTTCTGACCTTTTTCTCTTCCAAATGAATTTTGTTATTAATTTTTCTAACTCAGTAAAATATTTTTAGTAATTTAATTGGGATGACATTGAATAAATAAATTAGGTAAAATTGTCATCTAAAATTTATGTTAGCTTTACCTACCCATGAACAATAAATAATACTTTACTTAGATCTGAGTTTATTTGCATAAAAAGTGCTTTATGTTTATGTTCATATAGTTTATGTCTGTTTTAGCAGGCATACACTCAGGTATTTTATATTGTCTAGAGATTTTAAATGGTCTAAAACTATATTGAATAATATTGTTGACACATAGTGTGGTTTCTCTATTGTTCACTTTTGATTTAATCTTTTTTAATTTAACTTTGTCTGAGGTCATGATTACTATCCATATTTTTTTACATGATAAATTCTACTACTGCCTTTTATTTTATCTTTGTGTGTAACTATCATTTATGTAATATTTCCTGAAAGCAACACATTGTTCAATTCAAATTTTTAATCTATCAGTTTCTGCTTTATAGGTAAATTCATCTCATTCACATTCAAAGCTGCAATTACTTGTGTATTTTTCTCCTTCCTGTTTTCCTCACTAACCTTCTCACCTTATTTAGTCTATCTCTCCTCATATTTAGGTTTTACTTCTACCCACTACCTTGCCTCCTATTCCTTAACCTACCCAACCCACTAAAAGTCCCTCCCTTATCCTCTCCCCCCACCTATCCCCTTGCCCTTTTCTTTCTGAATTTAGAAGACTTTTATATATACATATATATGCACATACATATACGTATGTGTATATACATATGCTATGTTTATATATACATATATATGTATATATTTCCCTCTTTAACTGATTCCCAATGAGAGTAAGGTTCCAGAACTACCTGCCCCCCCCATCAGCTTCTTCTGTATCAACTTTTTCTTTTATGCCTCAGTTGAATGAGAAAATTACTCTATTTTATTTCTCCCTAGTTGTACTTTTTTAGAATCTCCTCATCATACTCAGATCAGCCCAAGCCTTTCTTTCA
This sequence comes from Phalanger gymnotis, assembly GCA_028646595.1. Lineage (NCBI taxonomy): Eukaryota > Metazoa > Chordata > Mammalia > Diprotodontia > Phalangeridae > Phalanger > Phalanger gymnotis. The sequence goes on along the minus strand of CM053623.1, from coordinate 155,663,803 downwards.
AACTACCCAAACATAAATGACAGTCATAAAGGAACTGATAATATTTTCACATAGAAGAAGTAAACAATTTGACCTTATAAGTTCCTTATATTTGGTCTTCAGTGTTTTTCTTATATTTCTCTTGGATGATATATGTTGAATTTTCCTTTAAGTTTTGGGTTTTTTGTCACAAAAACCTGAAAGACTTTCAGTTTGTTAAATGTCCATTTTTTTCATTCAGGATTATAATTAATTTTGCTGGGTTAGTTACCTTTGGTCATAACCCCAGCTCTTTTGTTCTATGGGATATAGTATTCCAAGACCTATGGTCTTTTGATATAGTAGCTTCTAGGTCTCATGTAATCCTTATTATAGCTCCATGATATTTAAATTGGTTTTTTTTTTGGTTATTGATGTTGCTTCCAATATTTTTTCCTTAGTCTGGGAGCTTTGAAGCTTGGCAATGATATTCCTGTAGGTTTTCCTCCTGGTATTTCTTTCAGGTGGTGTTTGATGGATTTTTTCTATTTTTTCTTTGCCTTCTTCTATCACTTCAGGGACATTTTCCTTGATAATTTCTCATAATCTTGCCTCAAGACTCTTTTTTTAAAATCATATTTTTCAGGTAGTCTAACTATTCTTGTATTATTTCTTCTTGATCTTTCCTCCAGATCAGTTGTTTTTCTGACAAGATGTTTCATTTTCTCCTCTATTTTTTCATTCTTTTGATTTTATTATTTCGTCGTATCTTAGAATGTCATTAGCTTCCCCTTGCCCAATTCTAGTTTTCAAGGAATTATTTTCTTAAGTTTTTGATTCTCTATTTCAAATTGGTTGACTTTCTCCTCACAGTTTTCTTGGATTGCTCTTATTTATTTCTAATTTTTCCTCAATCTCTCTTATTTGATTTTTAAAATCCTTTTTGAGTTCTTCCAAGAACTCTTTTTGTGATGGGGAACATATCACATTTCTCATTAAAAAAGGAGAAGCTTTTTTAGCTCCATTATCTTCCTCTGAATACCAACCCAGATCTTCTCTATCCTTTTATCATTGTGTATAACTTTCATTTTTTATAATGCTTCCTGAAAGCAACACATTGTTGAATTCAAATATTGACCTGCTATCAGTTTCTGTTTTATTGGTAAATTCGTCCCATTCACATTCAAAGCTACAATTACTTGTGTATTTTCCTCCTTCCTATTTTTTTCTCACTAAGCTTCTCCTTTGCTTACTCATTTTTATTTATTTTTTGTTTTATTTTGTTTTTAACAACTATTTGTGTAATCAAGTTGTAGTCCCCAGTTATGGGGAACAATGCCCTAAGCCTCAGGCTCTTCTTACTGTTATTTTCTGAGGCCTGTCTGGGGCTCAACCTTGGTCTCTCCTCTCCACTCCTAAGCCATGGCTAGAGCCCTAGGTCATGCTATCCTGCAAATGATCTTGCTCCCTGCTATCTCTCTGGTGGCTGCAAATCACAGCTGTCCTCTCTGCCCTGGAACTGAAACCAGGGATTTTGCCCTCTGGCAAATAAGTGCCCAACAGAGTCCCTACCACTTGCTACTGCACTCACCAGGTGTGTACTAATTAGGGGCACTCACCACTCCTCCCTGAAGCCACAGCCCAGGACACATCTGGTCAGCACAGCTGTGCATGTCATCCCTCAACAATGCAAAGTCCTTCAATTTTCTCCTACTCAGTGGTCATACTCCCACACTGTCTGTGAGATGAAAGCTTCTTTCTTTCTTTTTTTTTTTGCACATGAAAAATGAGGAACCAGTTTATTGAACAGCTATGTGGAGGGAAAAACAGTGAATTTTAACTCGTTTTTACACACAAAACTGGAAAATCTATGTTCCTTCCCTCTCCCCTGTCCCCCAACAGAACATATCTGTCCCTAGGCCAGTGCAAAAGTTTTAGTTATTTATATAATTTACATTAAACAGAATTCAGACAATTTTAAAAAATTGCATATATTGTCAAATCAAACACATTTAGTTCTGTCCTGAGGAAAAGTGGCAAACAGTTCTTTTCATTTGTAGTCAAAAGGTGGTCATGCAGGAAGAATCTTACTTAACTTTCTCAGCACTGGGATAATACTAACAAATTCCTTTTCAATTCATTTATAAAAGTGCCTGAACTGGTATAGCATTACCTATGGCCACTAAGTCATTTCAGACCTCAAAATAAACTTAATTCTGATCTATGTTTCCTCCTCCCAACTCCCACCTTAGTCAACTCTCAGTATTCCAATGATAATGAATGCTTTCTAGTACTGCAATCTGTGATTCCAAACATTTTAGAAATGGACATACCATTTCTTTCTTTCTAATTTTCGGTATTCTAAGATCAGACCTGCTGCTGATGTGGTGACCGGAAGTGGTAAATAACAGAGTTGAACAATCTGGTATTGTATCAACAAGACAAGAATGCCATATGCAAATGAAAGCTAAAAATGCCCATTTCCAAATGGAATTGGTACCTAAATCTGGTTTCCTGATAATACGATACATCAAACTTTGAAATTATATTCACTGATTGATCAGTACAGCCCTAAATATACAAAAATCAGAATTTCAAGTCAACACCATTTTCAGGCTCTGTGGCCATGTCAACTACTTTAATAAGTTCCCATACCAGAAAGACACACATTAATATTTTTAAAAGACTTGAAAAAACCTTTTCCATAATAGAACATATATCTTCATATACAGGCTTTTAAAAATACTTTAATATAATTATACTGTACAGAACTGGAATTTGAACAGAATATATTACACATTACTAAAACATTCATGTAAATATTATACAGGCATGGAGTCACTCCATTAGGAAGGTTCACCAGTTAGACCATTAAAGATGGTTATGACCAAGCCCAAAGAAAATCTTAACAGGAGCAACACTAAAAATAATGCATATGATGCTTTGAAACAAGTAGTGGAAAAGAAAAATATTTACACTGGTTGTAGATTATGTTTCATCATTGAGACTAATACTACTTTTGAAAGGCATGGTAGTATTTAAAAACAGCTAGGTAAGTACCCCATTGGTCAATCTTACAAAATCAATTTAACTCGCTGATAGAAACTTTTAAAGTATCAATCTTGAAGGCTTTCTCACACACAGACATATATTAAAATAACTGTCAATATCTATATATTACATACTGATGGTTCAGTAATGGCTGTGATATTTATTCAAAGCATGAGATGAAAAGATTTGACTCTATTTCCAGTTCCAGTTTAGAATGTAGGAAAAGTAACATAGAAGACATTTGCCTTTTGTATCTTTTATGCCACATACTATCCATCCAATTCCTGAATTTCAACTTAATCTGGCATATCTACATTTAATTTTGGATGTGGCAGGACATATTTTCCAGGGCCCAGTGTAATTACTGTCCTCTTCTTTTGGACCATAGGAGCAATTTTTGGAGGTTCCGGGACTGGTATTTCTTCAGTTTCCTCACTGTCTTCATGACATAGATCATATGAAATATTTCCATATTCTCTTAGAAAAGTGAAAATTTCAAGCAGAAACTGACAGAAATCTTTAAGAATTCCGAACCACCACTGATTGCCTCCTTTCTGTCCAAATGTTGTTGTCATTAGGGTTATTAATGAAAGCCAAAGCGGAACAAATATAGACACACATGAGAATGCATTATGGCCATCCAGTTTAAGAACTAGCAGAATCTCAAATGTAGGTAGTGAGATAACAATGGTCATGCAGCTGATAGTCATTGTTACGTGTGTTCTCCTTTGTTCCGCAATCGCATCCATAGAGCAGAAGAACAAGATGGACCAGACTACGTCATACAACAAGACCAGGCACGGGAAGGACATCAAAATCCACAGAGGAATGCAAACGACTAGCCAGGGCCAGCCGATGATCTTGTCATCTTAAGGCAATGAATATAAACTGCAGAATGTTGACGGAACACAGGATCTCTAACTCTAACTCAAGTGACCTGTCATGTTGGAATCCCCACACGCTGGCTAGGACGGCTACCGGGGAGGCGAAGAAGAGCGGCACGAAGACCAGAAACCAGAAAAGGCCTCCCCTCTCAATCCTGTCATAGACCAGAACCTCAAACATCAACAGGCGCACGTGGATACCCGCGGCAATTAACATGGCTTTAAACTCCACGCAGGTTTCTCTTTCTGCTCGATTTTGGGGCTTACTTGCCCACACTCCAGTTCCGACTGAGGCGCCAGCGATGGCCATTAATTTCCACAGCCATATTGGAGCAAAGACGACCCAATAACTCCACTGAATAATGCCATCTAGCCGAAGGGCCAGCAGCACGGAAAATAGCAGCAGGCAAGCATAGATGAGGAATTTACTTGGGTTACAATCCTGGAAGAGGCCCCTCAGGTTCATGGCGAAGAACTCCGCTGCTTACTCCTCTCCTTCCTCCCCGACAGCCGCTCTAGTCGCGAGTCACAAGGGATTCTTGGGGTTTTCTTGGGCTCATGTCTTTCCTCTTTTGCCTTAGACTCCTCCTCCGCTTCCCCCTTCCCCTTTTCCAGAGGCCCTAGAGCCCCGCCCCCCAACTCTCTGGATGAAAGTTTCTAAAACAGAGGCTGCCTCTCAACCCAGCTGCCCCCAGGGCTTGTTTGTGGATTGTCGGCATTCAGGCCAGACCTCGGCCCCTGGAGATTGGTTTTTTCCGTGGTCTTCTCAAATTGTCTTAGGAGGATAGTTGCTTTACCTTGTGTTTATTTCTGCTGCTTTGAGGCGATGTTGTCTTTTTTTGTGGAGGAAATTTGGAGAGCTGAAAGTTTTCTAACCTAATCCACCATTTTCCCAAAATCTACTGACAATTCTGATCTTAAAAAAAACAAACAAAAAACAACCTTCATATCACCATGTTTCTAAGTTGGGATATTCAACTGACTGTAAACTCGTGGACACTGAGCCTCCAAAAGTGAAAATGAGGTAAGTAAAATTCCTTAGGAGGAGTATTAACTATCTTAAAACTATTTTATAGATCCCCCCACCTTTTTTCTTCATCACTTTCTGATTACTTTAACCCACCCCACCGAAAAAGAGCCCTCCTGTGTAACAAATAGCACAACTGATCAACACATAGACCATGTAAAGAGGTCCTTTGACTACTCAAAGTGCTAAATTACTAATTAGATGAATGAGAGAGAACTTGCTTGACTTAAGGTATCTCAGAGACAATTCTCATGATTGAAAAAAATGCATTAAAGATTAGTTTTTCAGCTTGAAATGAGTCCATAGTACACCTTCTTCATCCCTTTTATTTCCTTTATTCTTATTCTTCCTACTTTTCTGTCTCCTTTCTTTTCTCATATGCTGGAATTGAGTATTAGATATTGACCCATATTGGACTGGAAGAGGGTTTTATGAGATGACTTAACACAATGTAATATAAGCAGGAAGGTGGCATGATGGGCATCAGAGATAGGGCTAACTTTTCTGTTTGTCCTGGGGCGGGGAGTCTATTTTAGAAACTTCTTTGTTTCAACTCAAAATAATCACTCCTTCCTTTGTGCTTCCAGAATACTTGGAGTCAGTACTACACAATTTAACATTCAGTTTCTGTTTGCCTCACATATGTTAATTTTGTCCCTGCATCAAGATGGTAAGCTTCTGGAGGGCAGGGAACACATCAGATGGTTCTGTATAATCACTATGATACATAGCACAGAGCCAGGCATGTAGTAAACATAGAGTAAATGCTCATTATGTGATTATCGTTACCACTGCTCTTTCAGCCATTGTGAAAAGTACACTTCTAGGATTGGACAAAACTCGTTATTTTTTTGCCCTATTTCTTTTGATTCATTCTTCTCAGCAAACAATAATGCTAGAGACCTCTTAAGTATCAAGCTTTATCCAGCTTGAGGAGATATTCCAAAAGTAGGTAGAGGAATGTATGGAATGTTTTTTAGGAGGACAGACAATAGTCCTAAAGGAAGCTGAGGAATAATAACAGACGTATTTTATATCTTCCCTTTACCAAAATGGTAAATAGTGAATGATAGATCTAGTGAATTCTGAGCTGATTATTAACACTTATGGCCTAATCATTTGCCAAGTGTTCTCTAAATGACCAGACTGAATGTCCCTAAAATACCCTCCCTGTTGGAAAGGAATAAATCACATGTACATGACAAAATATTTTCTTAAAATTTGATGCTTTGATCAATCTGTGATTTTAGAATACTTTGTCCAATGCCTCTCTACCTTCTTCCACCCAACTCACTCTGGAGCTCATAGACTGGACAATAGATTCCTGCCTTCCTAGCAGACTGAATGTAAATAGTAAATTGTTACTGTTTCTCTTTTGGGCAGGAACACTGAGGGCCTTCTCCTCCCAGTTTGACTTTTTTTTTTTTTGAGTATTTGATTAAAGGGGCCATCCCTTGATTAATTTCTTAAAGAGGCCTATTCACTGAATGGGCTTTACCTCACTGAAAGTGAGAACCTGAAAAGACCTTAGCCTGAAAGGGCCAGGGTCTCCTAGTGCATCCTGGGCCTTCTCCTGTAGTCCGGGTGAGTATCAGGCTACTAGACTCAGATGGCTCTGGAGAAGAAAGTGAAGGTGGTGACCTTGCACAGGCCTCCCTCACTCAAATCAAAGTCATCTGCAAGTAAGGTCAACGTTTCCTTGATACCATGGTCCTCTTCGAAGGACAAACACAACAAAAACTATACTTTCTTATCTAACCAGCAAAACATCTCAAAAGCAAACAACAGAAGGTCCAAAAAAGAAAAAAAAAACCTTTCTGAATAAATATTTAGCTGCAATTCAGATAGTGCTTTATATATGTCTTCATATTTTCTTGTAAGTCCCACAGGGAGGCTATATCCAGGAGGCTACATGAGGCCTTTCTCATAATCTTTTATTATCTTGGGGATACATAATCCACTAATTCAATTTGCTGATCACGTATCCATGATATTTTTTTGCCACTTCTCATCCGTATATCATTGTTGGCTACATACTGTAAACTAGGCAGTATAGCATAGTAGAAAAAGCACTAAATTGGTATTTAGAAGATCTGTGGTTGAATCCTGGCTCTTCTACACAACTTTGAGGAAGCCAATTAGTCTTTCTGTTTTATGACTTTTGTAGCTCATGTAGGTTCTGTTCTTCCTCTCCCAATCAATGCCCATGTGCACTACCATGTCTGGTTCCCAGAACTAGCACATGAGCATCCAAGGGTAGCCCTGAGGGACTGATGCTAATGCTTTAGCTTTTGAGCCCCCACCAATGTGTTTTCCCCTTGATAATCAAATGATATTGATTAATCAGCTGGACTTAATTTGCTTTTAGAAAGGGGTATTCACTATGGTGGTAGAATTGGAGAGTTTGAGTGAGAATGCTAGGCTCAGATTAGTGTAAGCAAAACCAGAGTAACTAAGTTCTGATTTTAAAGAGGTAGATGAGGAGGAAAAAAATACAGTATTTAATTTAATGGAAGAAAACACAGATTATAACTCTAGGTAGGAAAGGATTGAAGTTTTTAATTAAAAGAAAGTGAGTGGATAATAAACTAAAGCCCAATAATCTGTTGCCTATGTATATGTATATATGCATAATTTGCATATACATGTATGTGTATGTATATGTGTGTATACACGCACTCATATACATATATGTGTATATATATACATATATACATACACACACACACACACACACACACACACACACACACATATATATATAATTTCAACAGAGACACATGAAGAATGAAAGTGATGAACTCATCAAAAAATCTATTAAGCTTTAGGCATTTTAAATAACCAAAACTGAGAATATGATTTTAATCAAGGCAACAGTAAAAATTCATAATGTCAGAAAAGATTAACAGAAACTTCATAATGTTTAAAATGCAACGTAGACAATGAAAACACCTAATATGTACAAATACATATGAAATCTTAAAGGAGTAATAAAAGGTCATTGAGGGGAATACAATAACTGTAAGTGAATTGAATATTTCTGTTGCTGAGCTGAGTAAATCTAACAAAGATTTGCAAGAAGGAAAATATAGAAATGAATAGAATGAGGGAAAAAGTAGAATTGAATGACCTTTGGCAGTTTCTGATAAGTTATTAAAGAATATATATTTCATTCCATCAAACGTATTTTTATAAACATTGATCATGTAGCCTGAATTTTTAAAAGTATAGATAATAAAAACTTCCTTTCCAGACAATAATATAATCCAGGTTTTTGTGCTGCTGTTTTTAGAGCTAATTCTGGGGATTTGTAAGTTTTTGGTGCTTTCAAGGTGGTATGATCCAAGGAGAGGTGTGTTCACTGTTCCCCTTGCCGGTGCTCTGGGCTTTATACAGAAAAAGGTCCTTGCTCCCTTACAGCTGCACATGCTATGGCTCCTTTTGGCCCTGGAACTGTGACGAGGTCCTCTGCTCTTCTGCAGTCATAAGCGCTAGTGCTCCTTCCTGCCTTGGAACTGACACCAAGGTCTCTTCTGTGAGCCACCACAAGCATCCTTCTCCACCTTGCTACCTCTCTGCCTGCAAGTGCTAGTGCTGCTCTTTGCCCTGGAACTGTGACCCAGAGCTGTATATGGGTAATGCAATTAGGCTCTGCAACTAGTGCCAGCAGATGGTCCCTCATAATCTCTTTCTGACCAGTTGTCTGACCCATTTGCTATCTGTGGACTGGAAGCTGCTGAAACTGCCCCCGGTGCAGCTGCCTCCAAGGCCTGCTGCTGGGGTTGCCATGGCCTATGCTGCCCTCTGGGCCAACTCCCATCCCAGTGGCACAGACTTCTCCTGATCTTCTAAGTTGTCTTAGACTAGAAAAACATCTCACCCCAAGCATTTGTTGCTCTACCACTTCAGAATTTGATGTGAGGCATTTTTTAAAGTTGTTTGGAAGGGAATTTCAGCAGAGGGAGAATTCAGCCAAGTGGCTGCCTATATGCCACTATCTTGACTCCCAAATGCCATTTGTTATTAATGTTGTTTTCAACTTCAGCATGACTGAATCTAACCTGTGTCACCACTGACTCATTCTCCATAGTACATAGATGTTCTTTCACAATCTGGTATCAAACTCACTCCTTTCAAAAAGTATATCTTGAGTATCCCAGCTATGCTCTGATTACTTTTCATCTCTTACGTCAGGGATCTCCAAAATGTGGCCCATGGTGAGATTTATGTGGCCTGCCTCCAAGCATGGAAATTTACACAAATGCTTTAGTAAATGAAGCTGAACTATCCCAGAGCTCTCACTATAATGGCAAATCAAAATATGTTGTCTATTGTTTTAATAAAAACCTAAGGTTGGACAGGCCTGTCTTATATAGAGGTCGGGGAAGATGTGTTATGCATGGCTTTGATTCTCTAGTTTTTCCAAGCATGTTTGTTGTCTTGCCTGTTTGTCAATAACGTCAAGGGATCTACTGTATTCCTCGAAGTTCCCAGAAAAGTGGTAAAGCACAAGAGGTCAATAAATGCTTAAAAACCACATATTCACATGGCTCTAATTGCATCGAATGTGGATATTCATATGAGGCCTTCTCAATAAGCAGGGGAGCCTTCCTTGATTTCTCTTGACATTATGCAAATATCATAAAGACTATGGACTATCCCCTTTGCTTTCACTAGGTTTCCAACATATCTGTTTTATTCATTTATTTGGTGACATCCTTTACTATACTTCTGTTTTGCAATTCCTAGTTCATAATATTTTGCAGCCTACTCTCAATCACTCTGCATCTTTATCAATGGGCTATACTATTGCAATTCTTCAGAGACTATAGCTTTACCACAACTCACAGTCATATTCCTCTAGTACAATATTGGTAGAAAATGTGGGGCCTTTATTTTTGGGAGAAGTTTGGAATTATTAAAGAATTTTGACATTTCCCAAAGGCTATCCAGATCATTACCCTCTTCCTATTCAATTCAGGCCCTTAATTATTTTCCTTTTGAAGTCTTTGTCTAAGATATCTCCCCTTCTATCGTCGAGCCCCCATTCCATGAATTCCAGTGGCTCCCTATTATTTCCAGAATAAAATATAAGATCTTCTCCGTCTTTTTCAGAGCCTTACACAATATTGTGCCTTTCCTATTTTTCCAGTTTTCTTATACCCTACTCCCTTCCACATACTCTGTGATCCAGTAACACTGGCCTCTTTGTTTTTCTTGGCACATGACATTTTATTTCCTGACGGTGTATTTTCATTGTCTGTCTTCCAGGTCTGGAATGCGCTCCCTCCTCATCCCTGCCACCTGGTTTCATGGACTTCCTTAAAGTATCTTCCGAAGTTCCACCTTCTGGAAAAAAGTTTCTCCCAGTTCTCCTTAATCTTAATCCTTTCCCTCTGAGAATATTCTCAAGTTATCCTGCCTTATATGCTTTTTTTTTTGCTTGTTGTCTCTTCCATTAGACTGTGAGCTCCTTGAGAACAGACACTGCTTTTCCCCTTTTCTTTCTCATATGAGCGCTTAGCAGGGTACCTGGCACTTAGTAAGTACTTAATAAATATTTCTTGATTGATTAATTTGTCAGTTGTCTATCTGACTTGCTTGTTAATTGTCTATCCAATTACCTATCATAGTCTTAATAATAGTGGTTTTTCATTCACTATCTTGCTTGGAACCATTTTTTTTTCCATTGTTACAGATTTCACTTAGGGGCTTCTGAAATGTTTCCACACAATGTTACCTATATATAGGACCATACTGTAGATTTCACTGTCTGTGGGAGATCCTTATTACATTTGAACTTTTCACTGGATTGCCTCCGTTTTAGTGGCAGACATCTTTGGGGAGCTTATGGCTCCCTAAGTCATGCTTTGATTGACATTTGTGATCAGGGTGTTGTTAAACAAGTTCATCTTGGTTGTTACATATTTCATGGAAGCTTGAATAACTTTGATGTGTGCAAAAGATGTGTTGCTGAAAGAATGTCTCTAAGTTTTGTTCTGTTATTAGGCCTATATCCCAAAGACAACAAAGAAGGAAGAAAAAAGATTTATTTTTAGAAAAACAACTATAGTTTTTTTTTTTAGCAGCCCCAAACTGGAAACCAAGGGAGTGTTTCACCAATGAGGAGTAACCAAACAAATTGTGGTATACTATTGTGCCACAAGAAACGATAAAATGGATTGTTTAAGAATCAACTTGTAATTTTGCAAAGTAAAATTAGTAGAACTAGGAAAATACTTTACACAGTGGCAACACTGTGAAGAAAAACACAACTTCGAAAGACTTTAGAACTCTGATCAATGAAATTAAAAAAATACAAATCCAGAATACTGAAGTTGAAACATAAAGCCTATCTCCTGCCAGAAAGACTTAAAAGAGAGAGAGATATGCTTTTTTGTGCTTAACCATTGTGGGAATCTGTTTGACTGGACTATCCATATTTGTATGAAAAGGGTTTTTTTTTGTTTATTTCTTTTATTGCAAAATACTTTAATTGCTTAAGATTGACAAGTAAGAAAAATGAAAAATGCTGGAGGAGCTGTGGGAAAAAAAAGCAGGTACATTAATGCAGTGTTGGAGGAGCAGTGAACTGGTCTGGCCAGTTTGGAAGCTAATTTGGAACTGTGCCCCCAAAGCTATTAAACTATGCATTCTTACTGACCAAATGATGTATACCCTAGTAGAGATAAAAAGGAAAGTAGATATGTTTTAAAATAGTAAATATGTACAAAAATATTTATAGCAGCTCTTTTCATGATGGCAAAAATTGAAAACTGAGAGGGCCACATCAATTGGGGAACAATTAGCTAAACAAATTATTGTGTATGTATTGATAAAATGTTATGATTATGTAAGAAACCTGAAGGGACTGGTTTTAGAAAATCCTGGGAAGATTTGTATGAAACTGATGCGAAATGAAGAGAGGAAAATCAGGAAAACAATACATATAATAGCAACAAAATTGTAAACACATAACTTTGACAGAGAAAGGAACTCTGATCAACACAACCAAACCAACTACATTTTCATAAGACTCATGATTAAACATGCTCTCTACCTTCAGATAAAGAGATGATGGACGTAGAGTGTAGAATAAAACTTTCTTTGGATGTAGATACTATAGAAATTTGTATACAAATTTGTAATGGATTTTCTTTTTTTGCTGTTTCAATAGGTGGGAAGTAGGGAGAGATCAGAGGGAAAGAATTCTGAACTGAAAATAAAATAAAATTGACTTAAAAAGAAGAAAAAAATGTGGGGGTCTTGGGAGGAGTGGGAGAAAATAAATTCTTGTAATAAATAAATTTAAATTAAAAAGTTTTACTCTAATTGAACCAAATGCCTAAAACTGTAAGAACAGTGGGATTAAAAAAATCTTGTATATCTTCCAATTAATTGTATAGTGGTAAAAGTATAGTTTATTGCAGAATATTGCTTGCAAAAACTTGTCCATTCTCTTTTAATATTCTCATTAAGGATGCCTTTGATGTGAGTGTATCTTAAATATATATATATATATACATATATATATACACATATATATATATATGTGGGAAAGGTGATATATAGGTTGGCACTTTTGGCACTTGATATTCCCTTGGTCACCTTTTTTAGGGGTAGTAATAAGGTATCTTTCCCTTCTTTGGCTACCTAGAAACTTGATTCCTCAACATCTTTACAATTATTATAGCTTCCAACACAGACTTCCTCAATAACCACTTGGTATGATCTAGCTATTTTCACAAATTGTTCTCAATTCCATTTCAATAAGTGCTTATTAAATGAAAATTATTGGATCTAATTGAGCCCCAAATGACAGACTAGATCAAAATGATTCACTGAGCCTAAAAAAAAATCAATTTGTGCTAGCTTCTTTCCATCTACATCCACCAAAAATATTTACTTCTCAATAGATTGCATTAGTCTTGAACAGATTTTCCCAGAACTAGATTCCTCATTTCTCATAGCTGTGGATGCACCAAACAAGTCAGGAGCCGTTGTAGACTCCTATCCTCTACCACTTTTCATACCACATGAGGCATGTTCTGGATAATAAAAATGGGTATTTTTATGAGGTAACTTTGAATTTCTCCATTTTCCACTTGTCCACATTTCACAAAGTATTATTTCATATTAATTGTTCATTATTGAATAGCACATTAGGTGGTAATCCTTTTTATGAAAGCCATCATAAAGTGAAAGATCCTGTATTTTTTTCATAGACATTAAACAGCCTTTTTCACAGAATAAGGTTATTGAAACAGAGACCTAAGGTTATTGAATCTTAAGCTTTACAGAGAATAATAGTGTGCTAAGTCATTATTTAGTGACTATGTTAGCCACATTTGTGCAATAGCCGTGCAAATAAATACAAACATTTCACGATTCATTAAAAAAAAAAAACCAACCTTTCACCAACTTCTAAATACGTACACACCGAGAGTATAAGAAAAACATTTTCTCCATACAGCCTAATTTGGACTGAGAGCAGGATAGCAATAACATAAGCAAAAAACTTATTTTAAATTATAAATCAAATTTTAAGAAATACAAAGAGATGCCACTAACCTATAAAATGCAGAAATGAACAAACATACACCAGTCTGGTCCTCTCTAGGCAGGTATCAGCCAGCCATCCCACAAACACAGGCGTAAGCATAGAAGTCCCAATGAAACTGAGGTTCACAATGACTGCCTGGTAATTGTGGTAGCCTAGCTTTACAGTGCAAAAAATAATCATATTACAGACGATGGCGAAAAAAGTAAACCTTTCACACAACTCCACCAGCAGCAAACAGATTCGAGCCTGAAGTTTTTTCTTGGTCTGTGATACAGGGAATTCACTGCCATCCCTTTTCTTCTTCCTATCTTTTTGGTGGTTTATACAGAGTTTCTCTTGAAGTTTTTTAAAGTTTGTAACAGGCATGACCAACCTCCTTGAATAAGACTAGCATAAATGGTTTAAACTTGTATTCTTTTCCTTTGCCTTCTAATGAAATAAGATCTTTGCTTTGAATTTCACACCTCCATGCTACAATTTCGTAATATTCTTTGCACATTAATGTTATTCATTTCGCGGATCTGAGAGCACAATATACACAAGTATTTAAACTTGTTTTGTCACACAGCTGTGTCCAAATCTGATTTGTTTGTTTAATTAGTTTGTTTACACTCTTCTCCTCCTCACCTAAATTATATTGAATTACATGAATCCTTTTGAATATGTGTGGGAACTCATCTGCTTTACACTGATAAAGGTTTAAATAGTGAGGCAGGTGAAGCAATATTTCAGGAGAACTTGAATAGTAGATCAAGAAATAATTTGAGTCTAATAATTTCTGATACTTTAAAAATCCAGAACAGTGCCAAGAAATAAAGAAAATCTGTTTTGGAGAGTATGCTATCTTATCATTATTACATTTCTTTTTATTTTTGGTTGAAATTCAGATAAGAAAGTTAATTTGGTAACAAAATGCTAGTACTTTTAGGTGACTAGCTGGGTTTATAATAGAGTAATTTGAGTTCATTAATGAAGTGGGAAAATATTAAACAAAAGGTAATGTTTGAATGTTATTATAAACTAGAGGCCAGTAATAAAGACACAAAAATGCTTTTGGTTAAGGGATTATTGGATCTTTGGTCATCTAAGCGAGTGGATAATGGCATGCAATTCTGAAAGGTAGGAGTTTACCAATCAAACCACACAGCAGTAATAAGAACATACTTCAAATTTCAAAGTAAAACTATTGAGTCTATTAGAAGGAAAGTGGCAGGAGAGGATTCTGGGAAGATGGCAGAGTAGATCAGAAAATTCCAAGCTCTTAAGATTTTCCCCCACAAAAGAGTTAAAATAGCACCTTGGGGCAAACAAAGTATGAGCGGAGACAAAGAAAAATAGGGGTACAACTGGGGTTTTCCCCAGACAGTTTGAGAAGATCTGAGGAAAAACCCCAAGACTAGGTTTGGTCCCTGCTGGGAAGCTGCTTAAACAACTAGCCCCAGGGTTAGTTGGTCTGAGAGGCAGCCTGCGCCCCAGCCACTGGAACTTTTCACCCCGGGATAGTGAGGGGAGTTGTGTGTTTGAGCCCGGGAAGACTACGGGAACCTCTGCTGACTAGAAACACCAGACTCAGCTGTGTTTCGAGGAGTGGTGGGGGCAAGAAGGAACCAGCACACGCCTGGTGAGTGCAGAAGCAGTGGGGTAGAAAGCCTCTGGCTGTGGGCACTTACAGAAGGTTGGAGTTTTGGCTTTGGTTCCAGGCTAGAGGAGAGAACTAAAGATCTAGGCCAAGAGGCACCAGTTCCCATACCCCAGAGCTAGAGGTATTACTACAAAACAAAATGCACAGGTAAAGGAGAAAGAATCCAACCATAGAAACCTATTACGGAAATAGAGATGACCGGGATTCATCTTCAGAGGAAGATATTGAAGTAAAGAAACTCCCAAAGAGCAATGTCAAATGGTCACTTGCCCAAAAAGAATTTATGGAAGATCTTAAAAAAGACTTTAAAAGTCAAATGACAGAGATGGAGGAAAAACAAACAAAAAAAATAATCCAAGAAAAACAAGAAGGTTATGAAAGGAAAATCAACCAATTAGAAAAGGAGATCCAGAATCTCAAGGAGGAAGATGACACCTTCAAAATTAGAATTGGGCAAAGTGAAGCCAGTGAAATTATAAGAGATCAAGAAATAATTAAACAAAACATAAATAATGAAAAAATAGAAGGGAAAGTGAAACATCAGAAAAACAACAGGTTTGGAGAATAGATGAAGGAGAGAAAATATAAGAATAATTGGAGTAACTGAAAGTCATGATCAAAAAGAGAATCTTGATACAATAATACAAGAAATAATTAAAGAAAATTGCCCTGAAGCATTAGGACAAGGTAGGGAAATAGAAATAGAAAAAAATCCATCACACACCACTTAAAAGAGATCCTATGAGGAAAATTCAAAGGAATCTTGTAGTCAAATTCCAGAACCCCCAGCTCAGTGATAAAATGTTAAAAGCATCAAGATTAAAACAATTTAAATGTGATGGCGCCACAATTAGAATTACACAAGACCTAGCAACAGAGACACTAAAGTACTCCAGGTCTTGGAATACAATATATCAAAGAGCAAAAGACCCGGGGCTCCGGCCATAAATATCTTACCCTTCAAATTTCAGTATTATCTTTAATGGAAAAAAAGGACATTTGACAAACCCTCGAACTTTCAAGACTTTGTTAAAAAAAATCCTCAACTTAATAGAAGATTCAACATACAAGAACCAAGAGAAACATAAGGTACACACCAAAGACTAAGTATAAAGGATTCATAAGAACAGACTGCTTACCTTTTATATAACATAAAATGTAAAATATATGTCTAACATTCTTATCAATAATTGTCAAGCTCATAAGAAAGAGGGGGATAAACCTGACTATGATATGAATTTAAAAAGTAAAACCATTTAGAAACAACTAAAACAGTAATTATTTTATATAAAACAGGTGCAAAAAGAAGAAAGGATGCAGAGGATTTAGATGGGGGAGGAGGGCTGGTAGTTCTGGCAACCTACTTTCACCGGGAATGGGTTTAAGAGGGAACAATACATATACATTTAGAAGAGTATAAAAGTCTTCTAAATTTAGAAGAAATAAAATGGTAGGGGTTTAGTGAGGGGGAAGAGGACAAGGGAGGGATTTTTAGAGGGGAGAATGAGGGAATAGGTAAAGGGTGTTTAGATTAATGGGAATGGGAGGATAGGGGAGGGATCCTTGGAGGAAGAAAGGCAAGTAATAGGAGGGCAGGGTGGTTGGTGGAGGAGGGGGGTAGGTAAGTAATAGGAAGGCGATGTAGCGGGTAGAAGTAAAGTAGAGGAGGCAGGAAGGATGGGAAACAAAAAATATGTACAAACATAAAAAACAAAGCTCAGGAGTAGATTATGTTTGGGAAAGTGTATGTCCATATATGCATGTTTATCTGTATGTGTATGTATATATTAAGAAATATCTAAATTATATTGTAGCCTTCTGGGGGTGTAGGAGAAGGAAAAAAGAACAAAGTTAAAAAGTGCACAGCAGAGAACAAAAGAAAACACAAGGAAGTAAAGAAAAGATGAACAATTCTCAACACAAGGTATATTATTTATCATACAGGCTTTCTTGAAATGAAAATTTATTGTTACATATTTTGAATCCTCTCCTGTGTTCTGCTATGTACGACATGCTTTTTTTCTTTCTTTACATTTAAGTTTCAATATTTAAGTTTATTATATGTTTTTGTTTTTTTCTCTATTTTGTATTTGTGTTTTGGTAAAATAAAAAATTTTTTAAAAAAAGGAGAGTGGCACATAGACTTAGTAGATACATAGGAGGTACATGGGTCCAGCTTTATATAGTAGAAAGAACACTGGATTTGGAACCAAAGGGTTTGGTTAGAGGCATGATTTTGATATATTGTGGTATAAAATCTTCAGCCAATGCATCACAGAGTGCCCTCTTCCAATAAAGGACCTTGGCTTTTGGCTCAGGCTGATGGGGTTCAATCCCAGGGAGAGTCTGATCCATAAAAAATAGACTTCTTAAAAGGCTTTTTTATTGTTTTACATGACAACACACTTGGACTCCTAAATTAAAAATCTGAGAGGAAAAACTCCAAAGCAAAATGTAGGCATGAAACATGACTACATTCTCCCTCAAAGGGATTAACAGGGTTTCTTCAAAAAAGATACTCACCATACAAAGTAAATCAGATATCACACAGCTATTTATTTCCTTCCACATGAAATAAGTGCTTAAAACATAAAAGACTCATAGGCACATATTGACAAAAATGTAAAATAGGACATAGTAATCCAAAATAAAATTCATGGCCTCAAGTGTCTATACACAAATTACTAAAGTTTAGGCATCAGATAAGAAAAATGAGAGGTCTTGATGCAAGGCTAATGTAGCCTAATATGTATTACTGAGATGTGGTGAAATGATACTCATGAGTAGAATATAACTCTGGATGGATATGCCTTATTTAAAAGAAAAAGGGCAGAAAAATGTTTGTGGTATGTGTAGAATTGTATTTTAAGAAAATATATTCATTTGAAGAAACTTAAGAACCAGAATGAGAGAAGCATGACCGTATTTAGGCACAGGTCAAAGGAGAGAGAAACAGAATTGATTTTGTCATTAAAGCATACTATGTAATAGACCACTTGGAAAGAACAAACAGAGATGAAGAGCTTGGGAAACAGATCACAAGCTTGGCACAGAGTCATCATATAGGAGTGATAGGGATTTCATTTATCCAGATATCTGCCAGAGCTTTCTTTTTTCCAAAAACAGAACAGCTTATAGCTAACCGATTTGCTTTATTAATCATTTAATCTTTTAAAAGGCTGAACAACCAATGAGGAAGAATGCTATTTTGTATCTGATTCTCACTAATAGGGAGGAACTGATTTCCAGAATTTTTAGGGAAAGTGATCACTTTATTCAGAATTTGCAACAGAAAAAGAGGAAATCTGGACATAGTCTGACATGCACTCTAGATTTTGGGAAAACATATTTCAGAAGATTGAGAAAAAATATAGGCTTCACGGACTAAAATTCTTCAGGGGACAGCTCAGGAGAAAAAGGAGATACTTCCATATTTTTGGAATTGCCATTGTTGTCCAGATGAAGAGGGTGAAAATAAATTATCTCCCTTCTTTCAGGGAACATCCAGTGAGTGTTCTGGGGTACCGTACCACACTTTCGGGCAAGAGGAAGAAGAGAAAAAAGAATGGAAGTTATCTCTCCTTTTAAGGTCTACTAAGTAGGCACTTCTTGACTAATTGGTTTTGAGGTAGCTCCTTCCCTCTGTTGCAACCATGGGGAAAATGAGGGATTACTATGTCATTGCTAAATCTTTTATCAATGATTTTACAGTCTCCACAAATGGCCAAGGGAGCTTGGCTCAGCTTAGCTCCACTTAGGTGCCCTAAGGGATGCCTTTGCTAGAGCAGATCAGGGCATGTGTATTGGGTTGATCTGATTGCCCCAGTTATACCTAATCTTTTGGTTCTGGTTTGTCACTTTCCCCATATAATTCCAAATTTCTTTCCAGAATTGTTAGACCAATTGTCAGCTTCACCAATAGTGTGTCCATTGTTTTTTAAATCCCGTTTTTGTCATTTTTGTCGATTTCTGGGTTTGGGTGAAATTTAATAGTTGTTTTCATTTGTGTTCCTCTTACTAGTGATTTATAATATTCCATTCATTTACATAGTTGCTAAAAGTTTGTATTTCTCTTTTTGAAGAGAAACGCAATTCTCTTTTTTGTTTTTTTGTTAATTGTATCTTGAGATTTTTGATTGTTGATAAGATTCTTAATACAATTCTTATTAAGTTCTTAATCAAAATAAGTTCATAATAAAAATAAAAATATATCTAAAATAAAATTTAAACAGAAAAGGAAGGAGTCTACTTCTCTTCATTCTTAGGTTTCCTTGTCCACCCACATTCAAATGAAAGCTGTAGTTGAAGGACGTCCTGCTCAACGGAAAAGCTATTTAATTACTGTAAATGGGATACTTAATGTTATGATTTTTCATAATTATGACAAACAGCTTTCTCAAAAAATACAAATAATCTATCCAAGAGTAAAGTCCAATTTCAGTCCAATTTTAATATTTGAGCTATTTACATTTGACTAGAAATAATCATGTAACATACACTTTACGAAGAAAACAATAACAATTTATTTGCCAGTATCTAAAAGTTTGCCCATTTTGGTCCTGTGAGATATTATTTTAGCAACATGAATGGTATTCTTAGTGTCCTGACCCTTACTTGTATAATTGTGTCCAAGTATTTTCAGAGCTTTTTGTATTTCCCATTGTATTGGTAATTAGGGTGGGGCTTTTTTTTTTTTACTGTTTTCTCTTTTGGTACACTTAGGTAATCAGGTGCCTTTGATGAGTCTGGCCTTTGTTTCTTTGATTAAATCAGGAATGTTTGACGACCTGCTTAAGTTAAGAAAAAGCCTAGTTCATATAGGTTTGAGTCACATGGTTGTGAGGCCTTTGACCCTGAAGAGGGTATATAAACTCAGATGTTAGCATTTTGCTTGGGGCTCTCACTCACTGGAAGAGTGTTGTGTGGTTTGACTAGATGTTGGCTTTACACAGCCACAGTAGCGGCAAGCCACATTGTTGTTACACCCTTATTTGTCATTTTTACATTGTATATATGGGCAGTCTTAGGATAGTGGTTACCATCTGTTCAGAAATTGACATTTCTTTCTGTTATATGGAAAGAGAATTTTAAATAGTAGAACTGTTTACTCATTGCTGCCCCTGGGGCATTCCTGAATTTTCTCCATGCCTTGTTCAGTAGGCTCAAATTGAGAGCTGCCTTTGACCCTATTTCTGAACCTCAAGATGTTTCCAAAGCTGAAAATTAAACTGAGTAGTAGATGGGAAAATTGTTGTGTTCCTTCATATCAGTTACCATCTCACTACGTCTCAAAATTATGTTTTGAATAAACTGCTGAATAGCAGCTTTTGGAGGGGGTAGGTGCTTTATGCACAGAAAAAAAACATTGACAAACACAGAAGTTAACATAATTATCAATACACATTTAAGCTTTAGGAGTATTCACTTTTTTCTTCTTAAAATAATTCATATTTCTTTGCTCTTTAAGATTTACAAAGCACTTTCCTCTCCAATAGATAATTTGAGTAGTATTCTCATTTTTTTGTAGATTTTTTAGGAGAGATGTTAAAGACTACTTACTCCAATTCCCTTCTTTTACAGATGATGATACTGAGGACTAAAAAGGCCACATGACTTGTGCAAGCTCACATAGATACCAAGTAGTTTAGTTGGAGTTTGTAACCAATTGCTCTGTCTCCAAATCCAATGCTGTTTCCACTACACTATAATGAAAACAGGAACTTGGGTCAGTGAAGTGACAGTAAATGTTAGAGCTGAGATTTTATCCCAGAACTCTAGATTCCACATTCAGTTGTCTCCCTACTACTTCATACTCTTATAGGAGTTTTGCATACACTAGCTGTTTTTGCTTTATACCTGTAGCATCCTGAAAGTCATAGTATTTCAGATCTTTGACTGAAAAAGAGTATATTCATATTGAGGATTATTGTTGCCTTCCCCCAACACACAAATAAAAAAAATCTATGTAGCAAAGTTAGACTCAGATTAAACGTCGAGTGGGAAAGTAGGCTTTATTTGAAAATAAAGAATTGCTGACATTTCCAAAACAGAAAATGATGTATGGTTTATTTAATTTAACAAAAAAATTACAAATTAGAACTGGAACTAGGTTCGTTAGGTTCTGATGCTGCAACACAGTGGTGAGGAACACAACAAGGGATTTTTTTTTAGTATTTTTTTTTTTTACAAATAAATGTATATACTTTTAAATTTGAAAAGATTCAACTCTTTAGATATTTATTTAGATATAAACTAAGGCAACTGGTAAACAGTAATACACAAAGGATGAATTTTTCAAATTTGGAAAGGGAGAATAATTTTCGAACTTAGCCAAGGCAAACAAATGCCACCAACATTATTTGTTAAATGTGTGACCATATATAGGAGGCACCATGGAATAATGAAAAGAAGATTTCGGAATCAGAAGATCTCATTTTAGATCATGACACCAGCTGTCACAAGCACTTGAGAAACAGACATGAACATGAAGATAATCCTTGCCTTTGGGTAACTTCTATTCTAATGAGGAAGACAGCATATATTGGCACTATGGGGCAGGGAGAGGTATTTCGGTTTATGAGGGAGTGAACTGATGTTGTTATTCAGTCATTTTTCAGTCACATCTGACTATTTGTGACCCCATTTGGGGTTTTCTTGACAAGATACTAGAGTGATTTGCTGTTTCCTTCTCCATTTCATTTTATAGATGAGGAAACTGAGGCAAACAGGATGCCTTGAGTCACACAGCTGGTAAATGTCTGAGGCCAGATTTGAACCCTAGAAGATGAGTTTTTCTGATTTCAGGGCTGGCGCTTTATCCACTGTGCCACTTAGCTGCCCACAATGAAGGTATTGTTTTGATTATGGTTGGGGTTGGGTTGAGTGGGAGGAAATGTGTGTCTACTAGCAAGAAGATGGCTGGAATATAAAGGGAAACATGTCTAGGGCTAGTTAGATAGAATGGGCCATGTAAGGCCCATTAGGGCCTCAACAATTAGGACAGGGTTGACTTCAGGAGAGGAAAACCAAAGCTGAAAGAGTTAAGTCCTCTAAGCCATGACCCCTAGTCCAAAGGGTGCAGCATTGAAGAACAATGATGGCCAGGAAGTGTTTATTTTTTTTTTTTTTGCCTGTACTCAGAAAGAGTGGCAGTGGAGAACTAAATATATTTAAACGATGTCTTTCCTAGGTCTCTTGGTCCAAAGAGGCTTATGTAATGCCTGGAAACTGCTTGGCTCTAGGAGAAGTTTTGGGCACATAGCCCAGCAGTAGATGTTTTATTATGCATCGTTTTATTGTTATTATGCATTATTTATTGTATTTTATTGATCCTATGCCAGGAGTAAATGTACTACCTCTTTAAGCAGTGTCCTATGAATCAATAGTCTGCACAGGAGAGATCTTGACAAGCAGCGAGGCCTGGTCCTAGCAGCACAATAGATGCTTTACTACTCAACAAACCACATGTAAGTATTGGGGCACAATTAGTGATGCTTTCACATGCCCATATCAAGTCTTCTCTTGCATTTGGTTATTATTTAATCTCTGTTCAAACTCTGCCTTTGTGCCCTCTCTCATTACACTGTCTTCAATTAAGTGGTAAAGAATACTAACCCGTTTAAAGAGAGATAGTGGATTCGTTTCACGAAAGGCTAGTACTTTCCCACATAATTTCTGTAAAATTTTCCTTTTTAGTACACTCTGAAAACACATCAATTGTACTGACTTTTGGAGAAATCACTAAATAGAGAGCCAAGAGAGCTTGACTTCTAGTTATAATTTGCTGTATGAACCTGGGCAAATTGCTTAACCTGTCTGAACCTCAGTGTCTCCATCTGTAAAACTGTGAAGGCAATATTGACTCATGCTGGAATGTCATGATGCTAAGACCTATGAATGCTCTTTGACCTCTTCAGAGAAAGACACAGCTGTAGCCCTATCATAGTAGAATCTTATTGCCCCTGGGGGCTTGGTGGTGAGATTCAGGATTATTAGCCTCAGTTGATTAGCTAAAGGAGTGATCAAGGTTAAGGGTACAAGCTCTGCAAGGGGGCAAATAAAATGTTGCCTACAATATGATTAGTTATTTTGCTATGACAACTCATGAAACCATCTACTGAGATGTGAAGGGGTTGGGCTCATTCTCAGTGGTGAGAGTAATGAAGTTGCAGCTTTTTAAAAAGTATTGCGATGCTAGTCCAAAATCTAAATTTATTCAATTACTGCAAATATCACAGCCCTTGTTGAATCAACCAAGCTATTTCCTTAGCAAAAAAAAAAAACAAAAAAACAAAAAAACAAAAAAAACCCTAAAAGAGATTAAGCAACGTCTGTTAAACAAAGAAGTTATGGTTTTCCTAAGCAATACACTTTTAAAAAAGTAGATAGAATCTATGCTTTAATTGGTTTAGGAAACTCCCTATCAAAGCAGATCAGCAACTACTGTGCAATGAATAATCTTAGTTACCTGAGCCATTTAGAGTTTACACAATTTGTCCAGAGTCAAGCAGCTATTATGTGTTAGAAGCAGGACTTGAACCCTGATCTTCCTGACTTCAAGGATGGTTCTTCATCCACTATACCACATCATAACGTATCTATCTTTCTTATTTCAGTGGCATGTGTGACTCACCTTTGACCCTGAACAAGATATATAAACCCAGAGGTTGGTGCTCTCCCTTGGGGCTCTCACTCTTGGAGGTGTGTTGATGTGGAGACTCTGGGCAGCTGTAGTTAAGAGCCTTCCAGCTTGTAAACCCGGAAACTGAGACTTTGTTAAACCCCAGTAACTATGCATTGAGATTTGGATCAGACAAGTCTGCCTGTTGACGTTTGTAATTTGTTTGTATTTGCTCTGAAGTTCAGGGTGCTGGCTTCCCCCTGCCCCCCCCGCCGCCCCCCCCCCCCCGCTGAGTGAATGATATTTGTATGTTGTATTGAGATAAGATTGTTAACCCTCTTAACGCTACTTTCCTTAGTAAAACAGATCAAAAGAACCTGTACTTGCAGCATTCTTGTTGTTGGGCTTGTGTTGATTTTTCACCCCCACAACAGCTGCCAGCTGGATTGTTGCAACAAGTACTGGACCTGGATTCGGGAAGACCTATCAAATCTAGCCTTAGACTCTTACTAGCTGTGTGACATTGGGTAAGTCACTTAACCCTGTTTGCCTTGGTTTCCTTATCTGTAAAATGAGCTGGAAAAGGACATGGCAAACCGCTCCAGTGTCTTTGTGAAGTAAACCCTAAATAGGGCCATGAAGAGTCAGACATGACTGCAATGACTGAAAGGCAGCAACAAATAGTTTCCAAAAAAACAAGTGATAAGAATGATATTATTTTTGCATATTTTTGAGAATTTCTTTAATGGCTGGCTTAATAAAAGACAGGTGGATGCTCATATCCACTTCCTCATTTAATCAAGTTATGTTGTTTTGGCTGAAGTATGTGAAGAAAGCATAGCCCCACACAGATATGTAGTTGAAAAATGGAGGAGCATTTTAATAAGCTAATAAAGCCTTAGTATTACATAAAAATTGTTTTAACCTTGAACACTGCTTGAAAAGGGTCTTAGGGACTTGCACTTTGGGAATCTCTGCTCTAGGTAGAGCTCAGTCTCCCTCCAAGTTTATAGGGCAGGGAGGGGAGGGCAGGGAAGATGGCCTAGAGTCAAGGGATCTCTTAGGTACCTTCCAGCTTCAAGATCTATAATCCTATTAAATATATTCTTAGAGAACACTTTTATTTTTCTTATGTGTAAATTATGCACAGGGTTTGGCTGCAATTTCAGTCTTTAAATTAAAAAGATTTCATAACTGGTTATGGCTGGATTTCTGTCCTTTGTAGTTTTGTCCCTGTCATAGGTGCAAGTTGACAGCTGGAGAATGTGGGGAGTAGTTATTGCTTATTTCATCCTGCAATGTGCTTCAGTGTGAGGGGGAAAAATTATTCCCTGGCCTTTGAAAACTTTCAAAGGGGAAAAAATAGAAAATTCAAAAATACAGCTATAAATAGAGCTTTGAGTCTGATTTCATTGTTTCTTCAAACACTGCAAATTTTATTCTGGGGACTTCATTCAGACATATGTAATTACCTATGCTAAGCAGTTTTTCATACTCTCAAGGTTCTTGCATTATTGCACCTGTACGACGGTTTTATAATTCAGTAGTAATTGAACAGCAATTATTTTTCATGATGCATGTACATTTTTATATTAGATTGTTGGCAGATATTCTTTATGATGATGTCGCTCTTTCTAATGAGGAAATTAGAACTCGTTATATCATACAGTGAAATGTATTTTTCTGAGTCATTTCCTGCTTCTTCTTGACATGTGGATTTTTAAGGTAGGTTTCTGAGTTATAAAGCAGCAGCCACAAAATGATGGGGATCAGGTTATCGATGAATCAAGGCAGTGGCAGAAGGAGTGAAAAAGATGAGGTGCTCTCTGGCTTCTAGGATCTATCTGCCCCAGTACATTGCCATCTTAGCCTGAGATCTGATTTTAATTGTGCTTTGCTCATGTGCTTCCACTTAGTTTCCAAGTGCATGAGACAAAGAAATTATCTTAATTTTTATAAGCCCCTCAGTGCTTATATGCACCTATATGCACATAGTAAGTCCAATAAATATTTTTATTGAATTTGTATATTGAATTAATGAATGTTTAGACACTGAACAAACTCTTCCCGCCCCCCACCCCGAAAAAAAAAACCCAACACCTTACTGATGGTGTTATCTAGTGAATTCCGGCACCAACATTAATTAATCTAACTCATCAACAGCTAATCCTTTTGAAGACTTCTTTAGAACATTTAATCTTGATTGATAGTCTTTAGTTGTACCTGGAATGCTTAGTAAGTACACCCCAATCACAATCTTTACTTCCCAATCAATACTCATCAGCAGATTGAATTTTTACCAGCACACAGACTCCAAGATTCCATCTTGCTTATTGTTTGTTGACTATTGAAACAATTTGATTCATTAGAGCAAAACTAGCATGTTAAAGGCTTTCCACTAATAAGGTATTTCCCATGCATATGTAAAAATTATAAATGATTCCCTGAAAGCTATAATAACAGAAATAACCTTGCCTGATGACTCTCTGATCATTAATATCAAGTGAGGCATAAAATAGGGAAACATATGTTGATCAAAGATGGCAACCAAAGTCCTGGAAGAGATCCAGTACAGAGTCCAAATGGAGAGGGACTCTCTATACATGGTGAAGTGCTCCAGATGCTCCTATATTTAGATGACATTGTGCTGAATAGAAAGTCAGGAAACATCAAAGACCTTCCTAAGTGAGTTCCATAATCTTAAAAGGATTTGGTTTAACAATGAACAAAGGAAACCTAATGAATGAAAAATGTATATGGTCTAGTGCAGAGGTATCAAACTTGCTGCCTGTGGACTGCTTGAAGTCCTCAAAACTTCCAAATGAAACCCAAACTAGATTAAGACATAATTGGGAAATGTTTTTTTGTTATAATTGGGAAATGTTTAAATAACTAAATAAAAATGCAATGCAACATAGTTTTTAGTTTTTGTTTATGTGTGTGTGTATGTATGTATGTATGAGATACAGTGGATAGACTTAGGAGAGCAGACTGGATTGACTTTGAAAAATTGTAAAATTCTTTTAATGATTCCAAGCTTCCTTAGAAACAATACGTCACCTTTTTATCAACAATATTCTTCAAGTGATGTATAGTTGTGAATTCTGGGACACTAAGGAATTGGAGTTGAGAATCACCCAAATGCAGGACTTGGACAGTTTGTAACACATTACAAATGAAGACTTTCCAAGGGGAGGAAAGGATGTCATCAAATAAATGTGTGAGTGCAAAAGAAAATGTGTTGGTAATGAAGCAAAAGCAAAGGATAAATGCACATGCTCTATTGGTATCATCTCAATGTGAAGAGAAAAGTAAGAAGGCCCCCGAGTACATTGGGTGGAGAATCGTACAGGATAGGCAGATTTCATCATTTGAAGAGAGTGCCCATATAAATAGATCTATTAGAGTATTGGAGACCAGTGGTGTAGTGGACAAATGTAGGAAAGTCAGTATGGCATAGCACGAAATTTTGAGTCTAGTTCTAGGCTTAAGCTCTGGTTCTAATTATATGACTATGGACAAATAGTGTAGTGAATTAAGTCCTGCTCTAAGTTTGATGACCTGGGCTCAACTTCCTGTTCCGCTGCGTAAACAAATGTGAGACCTTGAAATAAATCACTTTTTGTCTCTTAGTTTTAGTTTCTTCATCTCTAAAGTGAAATGGCTAGCTAAATGGACCCTGACTCTGTTCCAGCTCTATGCAAATCACTTAAGCTCTTTAAGCCTCAGTTTCCTCATGTATAAATGGAAATAATGACAGTGATACTGCTTACCTTGTAAGGTTGTCGTGCAGATCAAATTAGACAAATTTTCATAAAAATTCTTTGTAACTCTAAAGTGCTATACACATGTAAACTATTGTGATAGTTAAGGGAAGCAGAGAACCGAGTAAATTCTAGTAATTCAGATTTTAAAAAAACCCCACCACTATTGAGTAAAAGAGGACCATTGGTAAGAAGAATGAAGGAGAGTGTCTTCAAAGAGTAACATTTATGCCAGATTAATTGCATAATTACCAAATCTCTCATCTATTTGACTTATAAAGACAGCCCTTTCCAGTTAATTTAGGTTACCCATTCTGCAATCCTGCATACATACCTACTTTTTGACTTAGAATATCCAATTTAGCTACTTATAGTGATTAAATGAACTCAGTATTTGCCAAATTTATTTGTGCTGTGCAAGACAGTCCTTTAACATCCTGAGAGCAAAGAACATTTAGTTGTTGCATTCTCTTACATTTGAAAATCATTTTCTGTGTCAATTCATGTGGCTGATACCATAAAAATCATTTTAAACCTAGTTTAACTTTTCTTTTTTAACGTTTGGCTTATTCATAATTTTATGAGCTATAAATTTTATTGCATTGTGAATTGCCTTTCCCATCTGAAGAAGCCCTTGGAGGAATTGCTTAGGATGTGGTGAAAAATTAAAAGAAATAGACTTCTTTTGTGACTTCCTGCATGTGAGGCCAAAATGTATCCTTTGGCAAAAAAATGCACCAAAAGGGAAGAATTTAACCCTTTTACTTAGTATTCAAGTGACATTTTATTTTAAGAAATCTACTCTGTTAAGATATTAATGGCGTGGCTATATAAAACAAATTGGGTGGGAGATTTGGCAGATAGATGGTTTTCTCAGTCAATGAAAATCAGTCATTCAGCTAGCATTCTAGCCACCCTTCTCTCCTCCTAATTCCCCTATTACTGTTGAGAGTACCACTGTCCACCTAATCACTGAGGCTCACACCATCCTCCCCAGAAGCAATCAGTTGTCAAGTTCTGTTATTTCCATCTCTATAACATCTCTCATATATGCCACCTTATTTCCTCTGATACTGTCACCACCCTGGCTGGTGAAGGCTCTCATCACCTCCCTCCAAGATTCTTGCTATGGATTGCTGGTTGGTCTTCTTGCTTCAGGCTTCTCCCCATCCTATTCTATCCTCCCCTCAAAGACATGTAGATCTTCCTAAAGTGCCAATCTGACCATATTACCATCCCACTCCTGTTCAGCAAACTCCAATGGTTCCCCATTGCCTATAGGGCCAAAGATAAAATTCTCTATTTGACTTTCAAAGCCATTCATAACTTGGGCCCTTCCTGTCTTTCCAGTTTTTTTAAACCTTCCTCCCCTCCACAAACCCTGTGATCCATTGACATTGGTTTCCTTACTGTTCTTCACACACAGCACTCCATCTCCTGACTGAGAATTCCCCTATTCCTGGAACTTTCTTTTTCTTTATCTTTGCCTCCTAGCTTCTTTGGCTTCCTTTAAGTCTCAGATGGAGTCCCAAGTTCTGCAAGACTCGTTTACTTGTACTCCATAGTCTGAAGGAAGACTGCTTTCCCTCTGATACTACCCTACATGTAGATATATATCTATATCATGTTTGTACGTTATTATTTGCAAGGTCTGTCTCGTTAGATAGGCTATGAGCTCCCTGAGAGATCATGAGAGCAGGGATTGTTTTTTTTTTTTCCTTTGTCTTTCCATGTATCCCCAGTGCTTAGCACTTAATATAGATGCTTATTGACTGACTTACTAAAGCTGATTCTAGAGAGGTAGAATAAAATAGAGAATTGAATATAATTGTGAAATGTTTCAAGATATCCCTCCCATTGGGGCAAAAGAAAGGATTCGGATATGGATTTTCTTGAAGTGGAAGCATAGAAAGAGGCTTTGGCTTCAGTCTTGGCTGAGGTCTCCTTCTTTTCCCCAACCTTTAGCCAGAGAAGGGCTTTATTTAGTTTGAATGAACTGAAGGACGTTGGACTTGCCATTCTTTTGTTGGCATCCTGATAGCATTCTGGATCAGATGAGGGCAATATTTGCATGAGGCGTTAAGGACAGCCTAGATGTAGATTCACAGTTCCACAAGGAACCCAGCAATATATAAGAGAAACTTGGCAGAAGGTACTCTGGCTCTCCTCAGAATGCCCTCAAGCACCACAAATACATACACACAGAGTTCCTCATGTACTCTTACCCCATTTAATACATGTCCCTGCATTATCAGAGCGTTAGGCTTATACTTACTACCTGTTTGACTTCGGGCACATCACTTAAACTTATTGAGTCATTTTATTCATTTGAAAATAGAGGAAGTCTAATTAAGTTTATAAAGCACTTAACGGGATGTCTGGAACATAGTAGATGCTTTCTAAATGTTTGTTCCCTTCCCTCTCTCCTCCTTCAACATGTATTGTTTATAATTTTCCATTGAGAGCTCTGATTAATGATATAATTTTATTCCTAGTATTTTCTTTAAATAGATTCATTTTTCTTTTGATTCTTTATGCACTTGCTTGCTATTTTTCCTTCACTCTCGGAGTCCAGAGAGGGAGCTTTGGCTCTTTTTATTCCTGGTAGAAAACTTGTTCGTAGTGTTTTGGTCACTCTCTGAGTTTTTACTCATGCTTCTTTCTGTCTTTATTACCTCTCAGTTAGAGTCTTTGCTTGTAAACTATGCTTTTAGTTAGGTTTTCTCTCTTGGCTTTTTGATCTTTTAATTTACTTCTATTCCCAGTACATTTTGGCTTCACTACCCTACACCTGCTACACAGAATCCTGAGTTTGGGTATCTTTAACTTCCTTAAAGACTTTAGGGACCCAGTATAGGGTGCTTGGTGAAGGAGGCTAAGCTAATGATGAGCTAAGATGAATGTCTTATATCCCCCTAGGTATAGAAACTGACCCGGAACTCCAAAAGCAAGGAAAGGCCCAAATCAGAGGTACAAGAAGATGAGGGAATTGAGTCTCAGAGAGACTAACTGACTTGTCCAGGGTTTCACCATTAAATCACGGTCTCATACCTCACTTTGTGTCTTTTTTCACAGATGCCACATCTATAGAATGTAGTCACAATTTCTGCAAAGAATATATCCTCTAGCATATTTATGGGGCTTCTGGGTACAGTTTTAAAAGTCCTGAATGCCAGAGAATTTCTATTTCCAGTCCAATTAACAACTAGGGCGAGTGGCAATGTCCTTGGAACTGCTCAAATCTCACTTGATGAGGAGCGTGAATGAGAGAAAAGTGATTAAAATGAAATTCCATCAGGAAATCAGTCTGGATCCTGAAAGTGGCCATTTTGGAATCATCTTGTCCACAGAAACAATGAGAGATAGAAATGAATGGAAGAAATTGCTTTGTATTTTGGAGAGATATGACCTATGTGGCTTTTAGCAGCCCAGAACTTCATGTCTGGGAGCTGTTTTTTGGGAGGTGACAATAGGGAACAGTTTTCCTTTGGTTAATGGCCTTTGTGAGACCTCTGTAGGTAGAATTGGAGAAGTTTTTGCCATCTTCTACTAGATGCTGGCTTTTAAGTCTAAGACAAAATAAGTATATAGTCTGTACCATGCCAGAACCAGCATTCCCTTAAGAAGGAAACTCTGCAAAGTGGGGATCTTTTTGGATTATGAAGCAGGAAGCAATGTTTTATAACATCAATAGTAACTGCCAAATCTATACATTCATCATACTTTTTTAGAGCGTCTCTGGTCTATATTTTCCATTGGCCTCTAGGAATGAAAATCTGACTATTGACCCAGTATCAGATGAAGCTAAAGAAATCACAGAGTGTGACTATGAACATACCACCTGCCTGTAGACTTCCTCCAGAGGGAACCCAACCCCAAAATGGGTCAACTTTTCCCATTTGTGGTGCCTTACTTGGGGATCAGGAAGAAATTTTTCTTATTTTGAAATTTTCAGGCATTGTACTGCACACTAGGGGAAAGTAACCATGAAAGTATTGATGGTCTCCAGATGAGTGACAGAATATACTTTAATAAACTGTGTGAGTTTAGAAAATGCAAGAAATGGAGAAATTGATTTCCAAAATACATAGATGGAAAGCAATGACACATCAAAAAGTCAAAAATAAATGTAATGAAATTTTAAAGATTAAACCGGACTTGATTGAAGAAATATGAAAAGTGATACTCCTTAGTGGAGTTGGGAGGTCCACAGATGTTACAAATTGCACCTATTTTCAATTTTCTCAATGTATTGATCAGTTATGCTGATTTTTTTCCCTTCTAAAAAGCAAATAAACTACTATTTGTCACATGGGTTGGCTTATAGGAAGGGAAAGGGGGGGGTGATACATGGGATATACTATGGTGATATAAAAAACAGAAAAGATCAATAAAGTTATTCTTTAAAAAGAAAAAAAGGAGACTTCAGGCCCCCAGTTGAGAACACTGCCCAGAATATATTGAGGGCATTTGAGGAAAATACTGATTGCATTTAGGTCTCTTAGTTCCTTTTATGGGGAAGCTAGATATCCAGTGGCTAGAGTACTGCACCTTGAGTTAGGAAGACCTCTGAATTAAAATCCAGCATCAGATATTCACTGGCTGTGTGACCCTGGGCAAGTCACTCAGCCTCTGTTTGTTTCAGTGTCCTTATCTGCAAAATGTGGATAATAGCACGTCTCTCACAGAATTATGAGGCTTAAATGAGATAATAATTGTAAAGCACTTAGCATAGCATCTGGCACATAGTAGGTACTATATAAATGTTAGCTATCAGAGCTATTATTGTCTTCTCTTAGGCAGAAGCTCTTTCCCTTCTAGCGTGAGACTCTGCATGGCATGCTTTGTTGCCCACATCTCCCACCTTCCCACACTTGTCTTTTTTTCCTTTGTGTGATTTGATAAAATCACCATCGGTTACCTGGGGTACTGTGGGGGATTCAGGCTGAGGCACTGAAATGGGAGGACTGGATAGGAAACCACATTGCCATAATCTGAAATATATCTGAATAGTTGCTTGTGCTCCTTGTACCCAGTGGGCAGAGTGGGTTGGAGGAAGGGGGGAATACTAACGGACATTTTTAAGAATTTAAGTTCTTTTATATTATTTAATTAAATTTTTACCATGTTTGGTACTCCTATCTTCTCTTATGGATTTACCCTTAGTTAGTCTAACTGGTGAATAATTCTTTTGTTGTTAGAGAATTTTGTAGAAAACTACTCTGTCATTTTCCTGATCACAAGATCTCCCTCCTTTTCCCCTCAAAAGCTGAAAGTGTTTTTAAAATATCCCCACAAGTATTACAATACACATCTCACATTGACTATTATGTATGAAATAATTTCAGAGGACCAGAAGTGAATGATTCTTACCGATTTATAAAAAAATGCTTATTCAGATTGGAAATTATGTAAAGTGCCTTGTAATAGTAAAGCACTATATAAATATGAATGACCATAATGGTGATGATGAAACATTTAAAATAAAATTGTTGTGCAATGAGCACTGAGCACTACCAATAAGGGGAAACGGTCCAGAAAGCTTAGCAATCAATATTGTCCTGGAATAGTTACCTTTGTCACTAACTTGGAGAGGATAATGGTATAGACAAAAAATGAACATGATGACGATGAAGAGTGGCCTGGTGTACTTTCCACTGCAGCCACACAATGCTGCTCAACGAGAGGCAGAGGAAGATCAGAGCAGGAAATTTTAGCTTTATAGAGCTTCGCAAGAATAGCAACGTACAAAACTTCCTGAATGAAAACGAAGAGTTCCACAGAAGGCAGGGAGTGAAAAATATAATTAAATGTATCATGAAGACATTGGGCAGGTCGTGTAGCAAGGTTGACAGAATAGGGCCTGTGAGTTAGAGACGAGACTATAAAAATGGCCAAATCATGAGTCTCCCCTCCCCTCCAATGGAGTAAGTCAGTGATTCTGTTATTCAGACATAAATGGATGCAATAAGCACAAGATTGCAAATTCTGTTATCCTGTGGGTTTGTGGTTTCATCGTGCTGAGTGGCTATGTAGTTGAATAAATAAATGTTTTTTTATTATACATTTGGAGGCAAAGTCATGTTACCCTATCCACAGCGACAAATCTCCTAGGAAGTCAACAAAGGAATCTAATGGACTGACACCATATCAAATCCCAGAGTGCATTTCTAGTTGGTATTAAACTTTGTCTGGTTCTGTGCCAAGCAAAGTACATTGGAATGAAGTCTGCTCTCTGCTTTGTTAGATTAGAATCGCTGCCCTTGCTATTTCAGACTACCCCTTCAGTAATGGACATTTATTTACAGAAGTCAGGGAGGTGAAAGATGTCCTTAAACAAGCCTTTATTAAATGCCTACTATACCAGGCACTGTGCTAAGGGTTTGACGGATTTCTTAGTTAATCTTTGCGATAACCCCAGGAAGTAGGTATTATAATTGTTCCCCATTTACAATAGAGGAAACTGAGTCAGATGGAGATTAAGTGACTTGACCAGAGTCACACAGTTAGTAAATATCTCAGGACAGATTTGAATCCAGTTCAGAACTCTATCCGCCTAGCTGCCCTTCACCAGGAAACGTCTTAGCTGAGACTGACTAGTGTATAATAATAATAGTTAACATTTATATAGTGCCTAAATGCATCAGGAAATGTGCTGAATGCTTTACAATTATTTCATGTTACGATCCTCACAACAATTGTGGGAGGTAAATGCTATTAGTATCCTCATTTTACAGATGTAGAAACTGAGGCAAAGAGGACGGATTAAATTTTGGGGGAAAATCTAAATGCTTATCTAATAGCTAACTAGCGTATCAACAAGTACTTACTAAGTATCCAGTATGTTCCAGGCACTAAATTAGGCTTAGGGAATTCCAGGCCTAAATTAAACTGCTACAGGTTAGATTAGGCCTTCCTTTATCCCTTCCACTTCCCAAATCTTCCTTGTCTGTTAACATTCCTAGTATTTGTGGGAGCAGTTAAAATAAGTATAAGGGTAAGGGATTTCCACTGTCACAATACTAATGGTATTTTTTTCTTTGATACCTTAAGCAACCAAAAGGGATATTTGATTGCTATAGAACTTTCAAAATCAATGAAGGGATTAACTCTTAAATGTGATATATTATCTTAGTCTGATTAATCAAGAAGAACTTACCTTGATTAGATTTTGTAGCTTGTGTTTCAGAGCTTTAGTCACTTTGTATTAAGATTTGGTGAGATGAGTCCAGAATTAATTTTTCTCTATTTGATAAATTTTTATAAAGTAGTTTCCCTAGCATTTATTGAGTGTTTTAAAAGTGCTTTGTAATTGTTTTTAACAGCTCGTTATAAGAACTGTTAAATTAGTTCTAGTTGATGAAAAGTAGTTAATAAAAGCAGGTGTTCATTTTTAAATTGCCTGTAGTCTACAACTAATGCCCATTAAATGTGCCGCTGCAGTATTTATTTGGATATTTTTACATAAATCTGCATGTCATAATCAGGAGACTCTACCTCCAAATATGCAAAACAAAATAATAGTTACTTAATTAGTGCTACCTCTTTTTACTATTCAAACCCAATATTCAGATATGACATTCATGCAATATGAGTTAGACATTTAAATCTATCAATTGAATCATATGCTTGTATTGGGTAGCCAAATACACACTAAGAAGTATAGACAAATACATACATACTTGGGGTCAAACCAGTAAAGGGCTATGATGTCGAAGATTGTTGTTGCTGTTGCTGTTGTTGCTGGTCCTCCATTCTCAAAGAGGACCAATGGCTTCACAAGGGTGATGTCTCAACTTGTGAGCAAATTGGATTTAAGTGAGACAGAGCTTTGCAAAGTTATCAGCCTCACTCTCTCCTCCAGAGTCATCAAGTGCAGTGGCAAGACAAAAGTCAAGACAACTAGTGATTGCCCAGAAATGTCAAAGAAGAATAAAACTTTTTTTCTGCATCACTCCAAAATTCAGAACTAGGAACAGGAATAGAAACTGCAGAGAGCCATAGTTGGCCTTGCCGTGAAGAAAAAAAAAACATCATTAATGAGAACAACTGTGGTAAAATGGAATGGAGTGCTTCACAAAGCATTGGGGTCTTCTTTATTGAGGGCTTCAAGCAGAAGCTCCATGGTGACTTGGGACTTTTATGGAGGGGAGGGAACTTCTGTTCAGGCTTGTGTTGGACTAAATGGTGTTTGAGATCCCTTCCAATCTAACATGCTCTCATTCTGGTTGCTAACCCCCTCAAGTAACCAAATGACATTATAGATAATAGGTCCCCAGGAGTTATGATAAGAGTTCTGAGACACTAGGAATCCGCTGTCTATCTGAAAGCTGTTCTGCTCGTTCCCTTGAATCCTTTAACAAAGCTGTTTCTGCATACTTCAAGGAGTCTTGTATAATTTTAATATTTTCATAGAAGTCTAGAAATTAAGATAATAAACACTTGATTTTGACATGTGGAAAGTTGGCAACAAAGGTTGACACCCATTTAGCATAATCATACTAAGAGCTAGCATTTATACAGCCCTTTAAAATTTACAAAGCTTTTATAGAAGTATTTCATTTTATCTTCAAAACAACCTTGAGAGGTAGGTGTTATTACTATCTTCATTTTAGAGATAAGAAAAATGAGTCAGGCAGAAGTTAAGTGACTTGCCCATCATCACACACTTAGTAAATTTCTCAGGCAGCATGGAAACTCAGGTCTTTCCTACCCCAAGTCCTTTGCTCTATACACTGTTCCAAATCACTGCCCTTTAAAATTTGTTTTAAAATGCTACTGAGGAGGTTGATAGAGGGTTGAAAAGAGATATTGCCTCATAAAACTCTGAGGAGCAGCAAAAAGAAAATAAAGTATGTACCTATTAGTAAGAAACACAACTTCAAGAAATTATCCTGAAGGCTTTTAAGGATGAAACTAGAAGGACAATGAACAAATGAAAAATGGAAAATATTTATTGAGATTTTTGTAACATATTCTCTTCTCTACCCATGACAGCAGAGCCATTATACGTTGACTTTAACATCACAGTTCCAAAAGCACTGCATAAGGAAATAGAGATGGCACTAAAGAAAGCAAAGATGGCAAGCACAGCTGGACCAGACCAAATATATAGAGGTTGGAGTTGTTTGGTCATTTTTCAATCATGTCCAACTCTTTAGGACCCCATTTTGGAGTTTTCTTGTCAAAGATACTGCAGTGATTTGCCATTTTCTTCTACAGCTTATTTTACAGATGAGAAAAATGAGGCAAACAGGGTTAGGTGACTTACTCAGGGTCACACAACTAGTAAATGTCTGAGGTTGAATTTCAATTAAAAAAGAGGAATCTTCCTGACTCTAGGCCTGGCACTCTTATCTACTATGTCACCTCAGTGTTCCAAGGCAAACGTGACAGAATGTTGAGGCTGTTCAGGGACTGATTCTCAAGATATCTGAAGGGAGAATGTAATGTATATGCAAACCCTGTTTGAAGACCTTCACCCAGAATCTAATGCACATCCAATCCATTTTACTTTTGCACAGCTCTCATTATTAGGGAGTTTTTCTGGACATTAAGTCTGAATTGCCTCATTGCATCTTTCTTTCCTTCCTTCCTTCTTTCTTTCTTTCTTTCTTTCTTTCTTTCTTTCTTTCTTTCTTTCTTTCTTTCTTTCTTTCTTTCTTTCTTTC
>CM053623.1:155613306-155626123 GCA_028646595.1 Phalanger gymnotis | reverse complement strand
TACCCAACTGAGTATGTATGGTATTCCCTCTTCAGGTCAAATCTGATGAGGGCAAAATTCACTCATTCCCCCTCACCTGCCTTCTCTTTTCTTCCTACAGAACTGCTTTTTCTTGCCACTTTTATGTGAGATAATGTACCCCATTCTATCTCTTCTTATCTCCCTCTCTAAATATATTCCTCTCTCATCCCTTATTCATCTTCAACTCATCCTATGCCCACTCTCTCTCTCTCTCTCTCTCTCTCTCTCTCTCTCTCTCTCTCTCTCTATACATATGTACATATATACATACATACATACATACACATACATATAGATAAACATATATATTTATTTATATATATATATATATAAACATATACATACATGTATATTCCCTTCAGCTACCATAATACTGAGGTCTCATAAATCATACACATCATCTTTCCATGTAGGAATGTAAACAAAACAGTTCAACTCTACTAAGTCCCTTGCAATTTCTTTTTCTTGTTCTTTTTCTTGATTACCTTTTCATGCTTCTCTTGATTCTTGTGTTTGAAAGTCAAATTTTCTGTTCAGCTCTGGTCTTTTCACTGAGAAACCTTGAAAATTTTATTTATTTATTTTTAATTTGTAGCATTCAGTTCCACAAGCTTTTCTGTTCCAAATTTTCTCCTCTCCAAATCAGATATAGGCTCTACATGTACATTCACAATAAACATATTTTCACATTAGTCATTTTGCAAAGAAGCATTGTAACCAATGGAATGAACTACGAGAAAGAAGAAACAAAACAAAAAGAGAGACAGCAAATAGTATGCTTTGATCTATATTCACACTCCATAATTCTTTCTCTGGATGTGGGCAGCATTTTCCATCATGAGCCTTTTGGAATTGTCTTAGAACCTTGCTTTGCTGAGAAGAGCCAAGTCTTTCAAAGTTAGTCATTGTACATGGTGATTGTAACTGTGTACAATGTTCTCCTGGTTCTGCTCACTTCATTCAGCATCAGTTCATATGTCTTTCCAGGTTTTTCTGAAGTCTGCCTGCTTTTAGCACAACAATATTCTATTCTATTACATGCATATACCACAACTTGTTCATCCATTCCCCAGTTGATGGGCATGTCCTCAATTTCCAATTCTTGGCCACCACAAAAAGATCTCCTATAAATATTTTTGTACCTGTGGGTCTTTTTCCCACTTGTATGATCTCTTTGGGACACAGCCTTGGAAGTGGTATTGCTGGGCCAAAGGCCATGCACGTTTTTATAACCTTTTGGGCATAGCTCTAAATTACTCTCCAAAATGGTTGGATCAGTTCACAACTCCACCAACAATGCATTAGTGTTCCAATTTTCTCACATCTTATCCAGCATTTATAATTTTCCTGTTTTGTCATGTTAGCCAATCTGACAGGAAAGATGTGGTACCTAAGAGTTATTTTGATTTGCATTTCTCTAATCAATAGTGATTTAGAGCATTTTTTCATATGTTTATTGATGTCTTTAATTTCTTCCTCAGAAAACTGCGTGTTCATATCCTTTGACCATTTATCAACTAGGGAATGGCTTGTATTCTTATAAATTTGACTCAGTTTTCTGTATATTTTAGAAATGAGGACTTTATCAGAGAAGTGGGTGTAAAAATTCTTTCCCATTTTTCTGCTTCCCTCCTAATCTTGGTTGTATTGGCTTTGTTTGTACAAAAATTTTTTAATTTAATGTAATCAAAATTATCCCTTTTGGATTTCATAATGTTTTCTATCTTTTGTTTGGTCATAAATTCTTCCATTCTCCATAAAACTGACAGGTAAACTATTCTTTGCTCTCCCAGATTGCTTATAGTATCAACTTTTATATGTAAATCGTGAACCCATTTTGACTTTAATTTGGTATATGATGTAAGATATTGGTCTATGCCCAGTTTCTGCCATATTATTTTCCAGTTTTCCCAGCAGTCTTTGTCAAATAGTGAGTTCTTATCCCAGAAGCTAGAGTCTTTGGGTTTATCAAACAGTAGATTACTATAGTCAGTGACTACTGTATCTCATGTATCTAACCTATTCCACCGGTCCACCACTCTATTTCTTAGCCAGTACCAAATAGTTTTGATTATTGGGCTATTACATTTTTTGAATGAAGTTTATGTCATTATCTTGGTCAAAGTATTCCAATGATTTCTAAAAGAAAATGATATAGGGGATTTCTGTAGGATTACAGTCCTGGACAGAGAGCTAAAAAAAGAAAAGAAAGAGAAAAGGGCTTAAACAGAATGTTTAAGTACACCCAAAAGACAGACAAAAATAAGGAAGCAAAGTTCGTGATCTATCTCTCTTGTGAAGGATGAAAGGAAATTATAAAAAAATTGCTGGGTATGTTTGTGAAACTTGTCGGCATGGATTGGTCTAGAGTATAACTTGGCTTTTATCTGTCTGGAGCTAGGGGGAGTTTCCTAGGGGTGGGTAGATAGTAGGAGGAGATATTGGGTTTTCCCGATTTAAAGTAGGGTATTCATTGCGTGGCCGTATCTGCCGTCCTTGTTTTTGGAAGTTACGCAATATACTTTTAGCTAAGTAACTTATTCCATGGTGATTTGAGAACAAGTCCTAAAATTACTCGCTGTAGTCAGATGGGATTGGTTAAAAAAAAAAGAAACTGGAAACACCCAACAATGAAGAAATATGTAGAAGCCTGTGTTACAGGACAACTAAAACTGGAAATATGAGGGCATAGGGAATTGAGCAATCCAGAATAATTAGTGTCATGATTGTGTGGTTCTGAATGAAGGAGAAAAGAGTTTGTTTTATAATGTTTATACTGAAGTACACAAAAATGAAAGAAAATAATTATGGAGATAAACTTACCCTCCTCTTCCCCCCGCCCCACCCCAAGGCTAAGTAGGTTTTTAGCTAAACAAATCTCATAAAAATCAAAGGAACTAATATGACTAAAACTTATTTTACTAAAGCACGATTTCACAACCTGGCATTTAAATTGGACTTTGAAACAATCAATCCCATAGGCAAGAAAAACTGGTTAATAGATCTTTGTCTAAGTGCTCAACTCTGGGATTTGGCATCCCAATTTGCAATTTGGGACAACTATATTACTTACACTTACTCAGATTTCCTCTAATTATTTCTTCTGACCCTCTTACATACTAATAAATGGCCCATTATAGAACATTCAAACCAAATTCTTTCCATTAAAAGTGACTTTGTTGCTTACAAACACAATCAAAGTTTAATGTACAGTGTTGGTTAATATCAGATTGTTTTAATGTAGAGCTAGTGTTCTCCAGGATAAAGTAATTGTAACACTAATTAGGCTTCCTGGTTCAGTCAATTAGTTGAAAAGAGGTGATGAATCTTCCCCCACTCATCTAAATATTGCTTATATTCTTAGTTTGGTTTTGGTTTATTACTTTTTGATACAAAGATTTTTAAGCTTTAATGTGAAATTTTATGTAACTTAGAAAATATAAGCCCCCCAAAGACATAATTTTGGTTATCTTCATTTAGTTAATTTTATTTGGGTAATAGGGAGGATATGCCTTTTGATATAATGTATGCTTCTAATTATGCCTGAATGATCCATCAGAGAAATTTATATTTCCCAAAATGCTATACAGACAATAGAAACTCCATAAATATTTATTAAATGAATGTCAAATAAATGTTATTTTTAAAGTTCTGTGGAATTTTTAAGATCATCTTTTTCCCCTCCTTCTTATAACTAGCCTCAGAAATGAGATTAGTAAAGACTAAATAGAGTCAAGTGAATTAATCAACAATTATTCACTGAGTGCCTACTGTATGCCTAGTATATTTTTTAAAATGAAGAAAATTTAGTTCTTGCTCTGAAAAATGTTTACATTCAAGTTAAAAAGATGACTAACACACAAAATAATTAAAGAATTATACTGGATAATATACTTAATTATTAAAGTAATTAATTATCAGACAGTATGGGGTAACAGTTAAATCTGTTATTAACTATAGTGTTAAGGGAATAAGAGATCACTTTAGATACGGAATTTTAACCTGATATCCATGGACAGTTTTCAGGGTATCTGTCAATGTGGATGGGAAAAATACGTATTTACTTCAATGTAATTAATTTTCTTTATAATTAAATATATTTTATTTCATGCATTTAAAAATGTTATGCTGAGAAGTGGCCCGTAGGCTTCACTATACTGCCAAAGAAGTATATGATATATAAAAAGTTAAGAACTCCTGGTTTGGGCTATAATTTGTGGGGATGGCTTTGCTATGATTAATCTAAGTTTATATTCAGAGTGGGATTTATGCTCACTTTTGTCTTCCTATCTTTATCACTGTGCTTAGCACAGTGTCTGTCACGTAGCGAATACTTAATAAATATTTGATAGTTGATTCATTGACAGACGAGAGAAAGGTAAGTTTTAAATAGAAATGGAACGGCATTCCAGTCAAGAGCCAAAGACAGGGAAGTAGGAATAAATGTGGAGTATATATGAGTCTATCTTCAAGAAACATACATTCCAAGAGGTGCAAACAACACCAATAGTGGTGACCAAGATGGGGAGTTTTAGTTTAGTGAGTCAGACTGTGATGAATTGTTTCATTAGGGCAGTTAACTTATATACCTTTTTCAAAACTGTAACATTGTTGATTTGATTATTGTGACCAGCAGAAGTAGAAAATGTGAAGGTTGGGGGACCAGAAAAGTAAAACATTATGTCATGGAAGGGTAAATGAAGGCCTAGGTAGATAGCTAGGTGGGATGTGAAGCATGGTATAGTCTGAGGACAATGGGACCATGGTCATATAGTTTTCTAGGTGAGTGTGCAGTCACTCACTAAGCAAGACTGTTTAGCCCAAGATCAGGAGTTCTAAAACTGAGCATATTAGCAGCCCCCCAAACTGGGAGCATATTGTTTGAAGACTGGTTCAGGGGGGAAGAATCATGGAACCATCTGTTATCTGGATAGGTAACCAGCAAAATGGATGGAAAATACCCTGCATTCTGACTGAGAAGGATCTTGAGTGGCTTGAAGGAGGTGAATGAAAGGGAGAGGGATATGTAGTAGTAACAGGTAGAGTTTGTTGGGTGGATAGTAACACAGGTAAACACAAATGCTGGATGTGAAATGTGGAATGTGATAGAGGATATGAGTTAATTGCTACTTGAGATATTGGGCAGAAGTGATGATTAGAAGTCCTAAAGATCTCAATGTAGATAGCAGAGACTCTACGTGGAGGTAGACATGGAATTAGCTTGAAAACTGATTGCAAACTATGATTTTTGTCTTTTTATTGGTGCATGTGCGGGGGTGGGAGGAGCACACGGTTCATGATAAGCTAGGTTTTGGAAGAAGGTCCTTTGAACCATGTGACTGAACTTCCAAAAGAGGTTTTCTGTTAAGATGAATCAAGATATCTTTGTTTTCCATTGCTTTTGGCCTTTGAATATGCCCCCCAAATCTGAAGAACCATAAGTTCTGATATACTGGGAGAAGTCCCAGAATATGAAAATAAGGCAACTCCCATTTATTCCCCAGCATCCCATATGTTTTACATGGCAAGAGCATTGAAAATTGTAAAGCTCTAAAAATTTGAGTTATTCTAGTCTACATCTGTTGGGATTTAGGATGTATAAATAATTTTATCCACTTTTTCTGAATATTTGATTTTGGGAAATTTTATATGAGTGCTAAATTTCTCCCACACAGAAGTTATTTTGTTAAATTGATATATTTGTTTTTCAGCTAAGATTTTTCCACAAAATATTCGGTTTGTATTTTAAGGTTATGCATGTTTATGTTTGATAACCATACTTTCTTTGTTCAAGGAGATGCATGTCTGTATGTGAATGACATTTAGAACATGGGCTATCATAACATGCTATTGTAAATGGATAGATCAATAATCTACAAAGTGAAGTACGTAAGGTAATACTTAGAGGGTAAAGAAATAAAACATTAAAAGTATTATATTTATATTTATCTTAAAATATGAAAGAAAATTAGATTCATTAACATTTAATATATAGATTGATGCTGGCATCCTCACTAAGTCTATATGTTCGACAGTCATTGGTTCTGTAGGGCAGAGCTATGAAATGGAAGGTCCTGGACACAACACTCCTGAGTGCTGCTAGAACAAGATTAAATGTAATTGGGAAATATTTAACAAGATAAAACATAATAAAGTATAGATAACATTACAGTTTAAAAATGAGCTAATATACGGTCTGCAGGGATACTTATGTACTGGTTAGTGGCCCCTATTTCTATTTGAGTTTGACAACACTGCTGTATGGAATGCAAGGTTTCCTAAGAAAAGAGCAGAAGTTCCACAACCCGGAAGGAAAGTCTGGGAAGACTTCAAAACTTCCTTGTACTGATTTATTCTAGTTGTTGAACTGTTGCTTTTTAGTGTTTCTTGCAGGATCATGATATATCATGCTGTATCTCCTAGCCTTTGAGCATCAGTGACCCCTACTGCTTACTCTTGAGGATGCTTCTTTCCTCTAAGAGAAAGTACTTATATTCTAATAGTGTAGAAACACTCTCTTAGTGATCACAGCAGTTCTCATCGGTTAATTTATTATTTCTGTTCACATGACTATATAATGTATATTCCCAACCCCTAATCTCTCCTAAATGGCGCAGTGGACAGAGCAATGG
Organism: Phalanger gymnotis; assembly: GCA_028646595.1. NCBI lineage: Eukaryota > Metazoa > Chordata > Mammalia > Diprotodontia > Phalangeridae > Phalanger > Phalanger gymnotis. The sequence continues at coordinate 155,619,470 of CM053623.1, read as the reverse complement.
GCCTGGAGTCAGGAAGACCTGAGTTCAAATTTGGCCTCAGACGTGATCTGTATGATCCTGGTTGAGTCACTTAACCCCTGTTTGCCTCAGTTTCCACATCTGTAAAATGAGCTAGGGAAGGAAATGGCAAACCGCTCCAGCATCTTTGCCAAGAAAACCCCAAATGGGGTCAGGAAGAGTCAGGTGCAACTAAAACAAGTGAACAACCATAATAATCTCTCCTGAATTCCAATCTCATATCTTCCTTTGGCTGGTTTATCAGAAACTCATATTTAGTATTCTAAAGTGGAACTGAATTACCCTTTCCTTTAAACCATCCTCCTCTAAACTTTACTTATTGTTATTGGAGGAATAATCATTCCTTTACTGACCCAGGTTTGTAACGTCAGCGTTTTCCTTGACTCTTTTCTCTTTCTCCTCTACTTTGTTCAATCAGTTGTCTAGATTCTTCAATTCTATCTTCACAACATCTCTAGTAGCATTTCCCTTCTTTATACTCTTACAGCTGGTATCCTAAGTTAACCTCTCATTCATCCTCACCTAAACTGTTGTACTAGTTTCCTAATGAGTTTCTCTCTCTGATCCTCCCTCCAAAAAGATGCCAAATCAATCACAAATCTGAAAATGCCACTCTTTCCTCTGCAAAACTTCAGTAATTTCCTATTAAATCTAGGATAAAACACAAACTCCTCAGCATGTTATTTAAAGTACTCACAGTCTGACACCGCCCCCTTTCCAGATTACTTCCATATTACTATCTTTCATGTACTCTACAATCTAACCAAACTTCTCATCATAAAATTCCATCCCCTATCTCAATGCCTTCGCAATTGCTCAAAAAGCATTCCCTCTTCACCTCAGCCTCTTAGAATCTCAGGCATTTTTTTCACAACTAAACTAAATTGCTACCTTCTCTATGAAGACTTTAAAGTTCACTTCTCCATTTATTCATGTCCTTTTCTTCTTCAAATTGTTTTGTATTTATTCAAGATTCTTGAGGGTATAAATATTATATTTTTTCTTTGTATTGCCCATGTCTATTACAGTGCCTAGCATAGAGTAGTCAATTAGTAAATATTTATCAATTTACTGATTTAAATGAGCTTTGTGACACCTTAGTTGGACCTTGAAAGAAGGGAAGGATTCAACGGATGGATAAGGAGGTGGAGAAGAGGCCGTTCTAGTCGTGGGTGAATGGTCTGAGTAGATACTTAGATACATAGAGACAAAAAAAGGGTAGAAGGATTCTTCAGGGATAAAATAGAACATCCCCAATGTGGCACTTAAAATCCTCCACAAAATAACAACAACACTACCTGACACACATACACATACACATATGCATGAATATATGTGTGTGTTTGTATGGGATGGGGTCAATGATCATTTTCATTTTCCCTTCAGGTCTTATTTCATATAACATTTCTTCATGCACTCTGCCCTAGTTAAGCTGGTTTTCTAGCTATTCCCCAACCACTGTTATCAGTCTCTTACCTCTGTCCCTTTGCAGTGATGGCTGTCCGTATCTGAATATACTTTCCCTTTACCGTATCCTCTTAGTATCCCCACCATCCTTTAAAACATAGCTGATGAGATCTCTCTTGATCACCCCAGTTGTTAGTATTCTCTCCTTCTTGAGATTGTTTTCTATTTTTTTGCATATTTCTGCAATTATGTGCATTTATATTGTCTTCCCTCCCTCTCCTTGCTCCAATCATGTAAGCTTGAAGACAGAGTTGCATGTTTGTTTAGCATTTAGCATAGTGCCACACAGAGCATAGGTACTTAATTAATGTTTGCTGTTAAATGTTTGTTGACAAGAACATGAGATGGAAAGAATTCAGTTTGACTAGAACTAGATCATAAACCACCTAATGCTAAATCCAGTGCCTTAAGGCTATAAAACTAATGTTCAAAGAATGAAAACAACACAAAATATTTTTGGTTGGGATGTCAATATACGTTTTCTATTCACTTCATGAGTAAGAAAGACATTTATATACTGCCTATGGTGTTTGAAAAAGACATTGACCAGATAGACTTTCAGCATTTTAGAAATGATTCTGCATTCACTAATGAGCTTTCTTATTTGTGATATTAGATTTTGGCAAAGAAAATACTTATTGAAAAACACTAAACAGTTTTTCTTTCTATGAAATTTGTCAGCCATCAAGCAACAAAATAACATAGACTAATGAAGTCTAATTTTAAAAAGTATGGAGTGAATATACCACAGGACTGTTATAGGACCATCAAAAACAAGATTTTGTTTTCAGTGGAGCATAAATGAGATAAAGCCTTCTAAAGACTGACAAAACACTTGCATGGAGGTGAGTTAGAAAAGAATCAAGAAACCAGGGATATGCTCAAAGCACTGAAAGTCAAAAAGGTATACTCTCTTTTCCCCTGGCAGAGTGCCAAAATGGCCTCTAGACTTACTTCCTGGGCCTCAGCTGGCCACCACAAAGGTTTGTATGGCCATCATAGTGCTTTCCTGGCAATGCCTTCTCCCTGGGGCAGGCTACTCCCATCATAGTCTGGCATCTCACACCCTGCATGATACCCATGATCAGAAAGAAATCAGAAACAATAGAAGTATGCATGCCTTTACTCTCTTCTACCTCCCCTATTAAAGACTGATGGCACAGACTTTTATACCATGCCTCTTCCTTAGTTTCCCTATTGTACCTTGTTATAGAGTAAGCAGTCCTCAAATGTTTGTTTGTTGATAGTTATAATATTTGCTGTGCTTCCTGTCAAACATATAATCCCATCCCTTCTTCTCCCTCTTGCCCTGCAGTTACATTTCAGAGTCAGTATTTACATTGGCACTCACACCATTCTCACTAGTACAGTGTAGCTTATAAAGCTTCTCTAAGCTTGATTTTCCTTACAATGGCTAAAAAATTTCTACCTCCTGCTCCCTGTGATGCCTAATTCCTTTTTTTTTGTGTAGGTGAGAACTTGTTTCTCCTGTGGCCTCTCGGCACAATTCAGTATTTCTTCCTAAAAAGACTATGGACACTGTTACTGTATCTTTAAAAAGGAAGAACCTTGGTCAAGTAATGAAATTATTATCTAGAGACTCTTAAGGCTGGAGAGAGACTGTGAGAGGGGCAGAGAACAAGTACTTAGAAAACTTCTTTCCTGAGAAATCATATGTTAACTATCATCTCTGAGAAAGACTAAAGAGACATTTTCTAAGAGAAATGAATTTAATTCTTAGGAGGTTGGTGAAGTTAGCGTGAAGAAAACTTTTGAGAGACTGTCATCCTGAGAAAACTGAACAATGGGTCCTTGTTTCAAGATTTGAGGTCAGCAGTTGCAGTTGTTAGAGGTGACTTTGTGATCTTTATCACTGAAATTCATTGTTACAATGTTTAAATATCTTTGTATTGTTTGTCATATTGTTTGCCACACTCTTAAAGAATCACATAGCTAATGCCAGTGATTTTTATTATCTGATATTAGAGAGGAGAGACAGAGAGACAGAGAGACAGACAAAGACAGAGAGACAGAGAGAGACGGAGAGACAGAGAGATACAGAGGCAGAGAGTCAGAGAGAGATATAGAGGGAGGGAGAGAGGGAGAAAGGGAGAGAGACAGGGAGATGAATTTTTTCTTTGCTTTTTTTTAGATTAATTAATTAATTTTTAATTTTCAACATTCATTTCCACAAGATTTTGAGTTACAAATTTTCTTCCCATCTCTCCCCTCCCCCCTACCCCAAGATGATATGTATTCTGGTTGCCCCTTTCCTCAGTCTGCCCTCCCTTCTATCACCCCACTCCCTCCCCCCTTATCCCCTTCCTCCTTACTTTATTGTAGGGCAAGATAGATTTCTATACCCCATTGCTTGTATATCTTATTTCCCAGTTGCATGTAAAAACATTTTTTTAACATTTGTTTTTAGAACTTTGAGTTCCAAATTCTCTCCCTTCTTCTCTCCCCACCCACCTCCTTGAGAAGGCAAGCAATTCAATATAGGCTATACCCATATTGTTATGCAAAACACTTCCATAATAGTCATGTTGTGAAAGATATACTATATTTCCCTCCATCCTATCCTGTCCCCCATTTATTCACTTTTCTCCTTTGACTCTGTTCTTTTTCAAAAGTGTTTGCTTTTGACTACCCCTTCCCCCAATCTGTCCTTCTATTAACCCCCTCTTATCCTCTTCCCCCCTACTTTCCTGTAGGGTAAGATACCCAATGGAGTGTATATGTCATTCCCTACTTAAGCCAAATCTGATGAGAGCAAGGTTCACTCATTCCCTTTCACCTCCCCCCTCTTCTCTTCCATTATAACAGCTTTTTCTTGCCTCTTTTGTGTGAGATAATTTACCCCATTCTGTCTCTCCCTTTCTCCTTATCCCAATATATTCCTCTCTCACCCCTTAATTTTATTTTTAGATATCATCACTTCATATTCAACTCTGTCAACTCATGTGCCCTCTGCCTATATGTTCCCTTCAACTACCCTAATACTGAGAAAGGTCTCATGAGTTACAAATACCATCTTTCCATGTAGGATGTAAACATTTCAACTTTAGTAAGTCCCTTGCAATTTCTCTTTCCTGTTTACCTTTCCATGCTTCTCTTGATTCTTTTATTCAGAAGTCAAATTTTCTATTCCACTCTGGTCTTTTCATTAAGAATGCTTGAAAATCCTCTATTTCATTGAAAATCCATTTCTCCCCTCCTCCCCCCGAAGTACTATACTCAGTTTTGCTGGTTATGTGATTCTTGGTTTTAATCCTAGCTCCTTTGTCCTCAGGAATATCTTATTCCAAGCTCTTCAGTCCATTAGTGTAGAAGCTTCTTGATCTTGTGTTATCCTGATTGTGTTTCCACAATACTCAAATTATTTCTTTGTAGCTGCTTGTAATATTTTCTCCTTGATATTGGAACTTTGGAATTTGGCTACAATATTCCTAGGAGTTTTCCTTTTGGGATTTTTTTCAGGAGGTGATCAATGGATTCTTCCAATTTTTATTTTATCCTCTGGTTCTAGAATATCAAGGCAGATTTCCTTGATAATTTCTTGAAAGATGATGTCTAGGCTCTTTTTTATCATGTCTGTCAGGTAGTCCAATAATTTTAAAATTATCTCTCCTGGATCTATTTTTAGGTCAGTGGTTTTTCCAATGAGAGATTTCACATTGTCTTCTATTTTTTCATTCTTTTGGTTCTGTTTTATGATTTCTTAATTTCTCATAAAGTCACTAGCTTCCACTTGCTCCATTCTAATTTTTAAGGAATTATTTTCTTCTTTGACTTTGTTGTCTTCTTCAGGTTGTATGTTTTGATCTTCTTTTTTACCAAAGTAAGATTCTATAGTGTGAATTTTTTTATGCTGTCTGCTCATTTTCCCAGACAATTACTTGACTTTTGAGCTCTTTGTCAAGATATGACTCTGCTTCCAGAGTGGAGCATGTTCTGTCCCAAGCTTCAGTGATTTTACACAGCTGTTTTCTGAGCTACTGTAAATTTTCAGTTCTTCTGGGGTGGTATGGTACAAGGAGAGGTGTTTACTCTTCTACTGGTCTGTGCTCTGGTTTCTGAGTGACCTCAAGCATTCTTTTCTGCCTTGGAAAGGCAGGAGGACTCCCTCTCCACAGCCACCACAAACTTTGCCACACGGCACTCCTCCTCACCCCAGGACTGCCAACCAAGACTGCGACCCAGATCCAAGCAGGGCAAAGCAAGAGAATCCTGCCTCAGCACCAGCAAAGAGATCCCTGCATTCCCTCTCTGATCAACCACTTGATTCCAGACATCATCTGTGGGAACTCTGGAAGCAGCCACTGCTGTGTGTTGTTAAGCAAAATTGTCTCATTAGCATGGCTTTTGTTTCTTTTGAGTGGAGGTACTTTCAGCTGTTAAGTGCTAAGCCCCAGGCCCAGGGCCCTGTCAGGTGTGAAACCTGTGTGGGTGTGGATTGGTGACTTAGGAGGGGCCAGCTCGGGAACCAATGGTCTCTGGTCATTGAGGCGGGGCTTGAGAATGCCGGAAGCTCGGCTGCGAGGAGGGGTGAGCCGGGAGACAACTTCAGTGGCGGCGGAAGGTGTGGAAGCCGGAAGCTGCAGAAGCAGAAAGCTGCGGAGGCAGGAAGCTGCGGAAGCAGGGCTTACCCGAGTGCGAGCAGGAACATGAGGCCAGTG
>CM053623.1:155595492-155613206 GCA_028646595.1 Phalanger gymnotis | reverse complement strand
CTCTCACCCAGGTTCAACAGTTTTCACCCAGACCTGTGAACTTTGGTATTTGTGGTTTGAGAAGTCTGGAAACTGCCATAGCTCAGTGATTCAGTGCCCTGAGGCCTGCTCCGCCTGGTCTGTTCTGGCCTGGTCTGTGCAATCATGGCCCATGCTGGGCTGTGCTCTGCTCCCAGCACAGTGCGGTAGACCCTTCCCAGACACCCTCCAGGCTGTCTTGGACTGGAGATTTGTTTCACTCTGTTATTTCATGGGTTCTGTAGCTCTAGAATTTGTTTCAAGTTATTTTTTACAGGTGTTTAGAGGGACTTGGGAGAGAGCTCAAGCAGTTCCCTGCTTTTACTCTGCCATCTTGGCTCTGCCCCTCGGAGATGAATTTAAGTATAAAAGGGAATTCAGAGCTAATTTATTAATTATTGGGATTTTTTATTAATTTATGAGGAAATGTTAGAATAAACTCATTAATTGCCTTAGAATCAGGGTTGAGAATTAATAAGGGGAGGAGCCAATGGCAGTTAGAATGGTGACCACTTCACCCAAGTTACACAAAAAGGAAGTATCATTATGTAAGACCTGCTACTGCTATACTTCTTCCCCTATATAGTTCAGCCTTAGTCCCCCGTCGTTTAAATACTTATCTCTCCCCTCCCCACTTCAATGTCTAGTGCCTTCTTCTATTGTTAACAACCTCCCCTTCATATTTGCATATCCCTGCCATCTTCTGGTACTCATTGAATCCTTAATTTCTTCTAATGATGTCGAATTTCTTGGCTCTGTCTCCATTGCCTCTCAACAATGCATAGGAGTGGACCTTAGATCAAAGTTTCTGATTCTAATTGAACTGAATTTGTCTGAGATAACAATTTTTCTGGTAAAATGATTGAAGAGTAATGTTATTTACCTCTAACACATTCACACACCCATACACACACATGTTCTAAATAATAAAATAAGGAAGCCCCAGTCATTTTTTCTTTTTAATCATCTTATTTATGCTCTTTTAAGAAAAATTACTATCACTTTCAAATGATTTCCCTACCCCAGGAGAACTCTTCTATACAATATTTTATGTCCGTCTGTCTGTCTGTATGTAATACAATATGTAATACTAGATATATATAAAATTACTATACACACATATACATATATGTAATATTATACACACAATATGGCCATGTAGAACAAATTAACATATTGATCATTTCTGGAAAATATATGCCTCACTTTGCACCTATAGCCAACCACATACTGCCAAGAGAAGAGAGATGCTCTGCCATCAGCCCTCTAAATTCAACATTGTTCAAAGCCTTAATCAGAGTTCTGAAGTCTTTTAAATGTTGACTTACTTTATATTATTGTGGTCCTTGCACAATTCTTCTCTTGATTTTGTTTACTTTGTTTTTATTGATTGAAACAAGTCATCCAATTTTCCCTGACTTCTGTATAAGCATAACTTCTTATGGTACAATAAGAATGTATTGCATTTATAGTTTATTCATACCATAGCTTATTCAGTCTTTCTCCAAGCAATGGCTACACACTTTCCTTTCAATATTTTTGCTACTCAGAAGCACCATAGGAGAGAGGTCAGATTTGTGGTGGTGGTGGTGGTGGTGATGGTAGTTGAGTCTTGTCTGACTCCGTGACCCCATTTGGAATTTTTTTTGGCAAAGACACCAGAGTGGTTTGTGATTTCCTTCTCGGATTCATTTTACAGATGAGAAAACTGAGGCAAACATGGTTAAGTGACTTGCCCAGTCACATACCTAGTAAGTGTCTGAGGCTGTATTTAAACTCAGATCTTCCTGACTCTAAGCCTGGCACTATCCACTGTGCCACCAGCTGCTCCTGAAAGGATAGATATCTGGTTACAAAGTAAGGAAGACCCATTTTCAAGTCCTGCTTCTGATACATATTTCTTTTGTAATTCTGGTAAGTCACTTAACCTCTCAATGCTGCAGCCAATTCTCTGAGATTATAAGTTGCAGAGAAGGTCCCCACCTATACCAGTTGAAGGAGTGCCCTTATCTGGGAGTCCTCTATATACCAACAAAATTACAGGTTCAGTCTGCTGAAAAAAATGCTGGAAATGTTCCCTCCCCCTTTTTTGCCTTTGTATTGTATATGCCCTCACCACTTATGTTGTTTGATTAAAGAATATATAAAATTTGGGACATTTTTACAAAAATTTTTTCCAGAATCGTTGGACTAATTCACGACTCTACCAGTGACTCATTCATATGCTTGCATTACCGAAGCCTCTCTAACATATATCTAGTTTTCTAAGTCAGATGGGTGCAGTATAAAATCTCAGTTATTTTAATTTCTGTTGCTTATTGCTTGTGATATGGAGCATTATTTCATGTGGTTGTTGATAATATGCATTCCACATATGGAAAATTATCTATCCTGGATATAAAAGGTCATATAATTTTTTAAAAAAGAAAAGTATGATATTAGATACTTTTCACAGCTGTGGTTGGGGGAAGATTCTCAACCAAACAAATGATAGGGGCAATCACAAAAAATAAAATAGATCATTTTGATTTTTTTTTGTACTGGAAAGACATTTGCATGAAAAAAATGCTGTTAAGAATAGAAAACATTGATTAGGAAAAATATCTCTGTGGTAAATATATCTAATTAAGAAACAATATCCAAGTTATATAGTACATTAACATGGATAAACATTAGTGGTATCTTTGAATCAAAGAGCATACACAAAGTAGTGAATTTTGGGGTGGAGTCCAAAATTGCTTTACAAATGGCTAGACCATTTCACACTACCACCGATAATAGTCCTGTCCTTCCAGAGGCTCCAACAATGGACAGTTACCTTTTCTTCCTCATCTTTACAACTATGATTGGTGCAAAGCAGAAATGCAGCATTCTTTTGATGTGTATTTCTCTGACTATTGATGATTTTGAGTATTTTATATGGTTGTTGATAGCTTGCATGTGTTCTTTTGAGAAGAACCTTGTTTATTCTCTGATTTTTTGTCTGATGGTAAATGACTCTTGTTCTTAGATCTTTATATTTCCCATATATAAGATGCCAAAATTTTGTAGAAGACACTGGCTATAAAGATTTCTTCATAGTTAACTGTTTTTCTTCTAAACTTAATTGTAAAGATTTCCCAGTTCATTATTCCTGTTCAAATTTCAACTACATTGACTTTGGGAAGAATTTTTCAGTTTTATATAATGTCCATTTTATCTCCTGTGACTTTTAAAAAAAAATTTATTGGTATTTTTTCACATTACAAATATTTGCAGTTTACTCTGATTTTTTGAGAGGTCTGCTATAACAAAATGAAACAGTTAAATACAACTAATAATACAGCAATCACATCTGAAAGTACAACCAACATTTCACACCTGAAGTGCCCCCTACTTCTCTGTTAAAAAAAATAGCTGAAATCGATTTTTCTTCCCTGCCACTTCTTCCCCCCATTTGGAGAGAAAAAAGGAAAGAAAAACAAATCCCTTATAACATATATGCATAGTCAAGGAAAACAAATTCCCTCAAAGGCTCTATACATGCAATATGCACAATTCTTCACTTTTAAAACTATCACCTCTTTTTAATAGCTAGCATGTTTCATCATTGGTCCTCTGGAATCATTAATAGCCATTGTATTAATTATAGTTGTTAGAGCTTTCAAAATTGTTTGCCTTTATAGTGTTATTGCATAAGTTGTTTTCCTGGTTCTGCTCATTACTTCATCAGTTTATAAAAATCTCTTAAATTTTTCATTTTTATAATATTGGTGTTATAATTTTTTCCTGTTTCAAACCGTTTACATTATCTTCTATTATCCTTTCTAACTTTTGCTAGGTCAAGAACCCTTCCGCATCTATAGTTATGAAAGATATCTTTTTATTCATTGCTAGTTTGTTAATAATATGGCTTATTTATTTAGATTATGTATCATTTAAGGTTTACAGGTACGAGATTTTGGTTTAAACCTGATTTCTCTGTCACCGCTTTCCAATTTTTTTTCCAGGTTTTTCTTTTAAAGTAAGTATTCTAGTAGGAGATATCCTTGGGTTAATTGAACAGCATGCTTTTAGTCACTTTCAAGCAACATAGATGTGTCTTATTCTGATTGGCCAGAAAGTAAAAGCAAAGAAAAACAAAACAAATCTGTGACATCAGTTTGCTATTATGATATTTTGGACCTCCTTATCTGAAATCCATTTCACAACTTTTGCATTTCATCTGTGTTAATGATTAACTTTTAAACTTTTTAACGTGCATCATTTTTTTTTAACATTACTGCTTCATAGAATAGTATCAGAGTTAGTAATCCTAGGGTGGCTTTATTCAAGTTTTTTTCATTATTTGAGATTCTTGATTTTTGTCTCATTCAGATGAATTTTGTTACTTTCTATAGTTCTATGAAGTAATCTTTTGTTAGTTTCATTAGCATGGCATTAAATCTATTAATTGATAAATGTTAATTATATTAAGCTGACCCCCAAAATGAGCATTTATTATCTATCCAATTATTTAATTCTTCATTTACTTTAATAGTCTTGTAGTTATATTCCAATTATTCTTTTGTGTGTCTTGTTAACTGTAATCCAATATATTTTACATATTTTGTAGTTATGTTGAACAGAATTTCTTTTTTTTTCTGACTCTACTGAGTATTGGAGGCAATGTACAGAATGGCCGATGATTTTGTGGATTTATTTTTTATCTCGCTTTAATGAACTCATTAGTTGTTTCAGCCGATTTTTATTTAAATCTCTAGAGTTCTTCAAGTAAATTGTCATATCACCTGCAATAGGCATGCAGCATGGGGTAATCATTTTCTCCACCATTGAAAAGAGCCTTATGCAGATTCTCCAGCCTTGAAGCCAGTGTTACAGATACAAAATTAATGCCAGGTGATTTCTTGAGGGAGACACAAAATAGTTTCCAGGATCAGAAGCTGTTGTCTGTCACCTTTCAAGAAACTCTTCTTCTCTCCTCAGTGAGTTCAGTACCTGGTCAGTCTTTCCTCCTCAATCCTGCCTGCATCATAGAAGACTTCAACATACATGTTGATGCTCCCTCAAATACCCTAATGTTCAATTTACTCATTTCACATGACCTCCTTCATCATCACATCTCATTGTTAAGGCAATCAGACTTTTCCCAGTTCTTCCCTTTTGGGATACTAAGACTATCAAGTCTCCCTTTTGTTTGAATGGGTGGGAAACCCTTTTGCTGTCTTTGTCTTGGAATATTTCTTAGCTTTAAGACAATCAGGAGCCATTGACTTGTGTATGATGTGATACTGGAGATGGGGAACTTTCCCATACCCAACCTGGGTGAGGTCAGAGCCTTTAGTGCTCAGAACAGGATATAATTGAGGGGAGCTTGGCCTTTGACTTTTGAGGCACACTCATGGAAGGAGTGTTGAGACTCTGGGCAGGCTATAACTGCCCCCCCCCCAGCTTTGCTATACCAGATGTTGGTTTGTATTTGGTCTATTTATATTGTCTCTCTTTGTGATTTCTATTTGTATTTGCCTTGAAGTTCAGGGGGCTGATCTTTTCCCCCTGAACTAAGTGAATGATATCTGTATGTTTGATTAAACTGAGATTGTCAACCCCTTAAAGTTGCTTTCCTTAGAAAAGCAGATCAAAAGAACCTGTGTTAGCGGCCTTCTGTGTGCTAGTTGTTGTTGGTTTTACACAGCCACGCTAGCTGCTAGCAAGATTGTTGCTACACTCAGCCACACACAAAGATGGTCATACCCTTGCTCTTGCTATCCCCCATAGAGGCACCATTTCAATTCCCTTTTCCACAATCTATTGCCATTCCACCTTTCCTCCAGCCTTGCAATCACTAAACCCTGTTCTTAGTCCACATCATGATTTCCAATCACTTAGCCCCTTAATTTTCTTTTTTTTTAGGCCATCACTCCACGTACTATCTTATATTCTCGTTCCTTCCCCATCTTCTCTTTCAAGCAACATAGATATGTCTTCTTCTGATTGGCCAGAAAGCAAAAACAAAACAAAACAAAACAAATCTGTGACATCAGTTTGCTATTATGATTGTTTAGACCTCCTCATCTGAAATCCATTTCACCACAAAGAAAACATGTGATTTGGGTCACAAGTGTGTGGGATATTTGGCCCTCATCAAATAATACTAATAAGGAGCCATCTCAACGTGGGAACAGAAATTGAATTTTATTCAATTCTTGCGAGAATAGGGCGTCCTCTGCCAGCACAGAACAGAACCAGCAAGGGAGGCAAAATACAAGGGGCAAAGCACCAATAATTATACCTAACTCAAGAGAATTCTCGCCCACCTCTGACCCTTCTTGCCATTGGCTGGATGGCAGGCTTACATTTTGATCACGAAGAACTAGACAAAGAACTGGGAAATCAAGGCACAGAAACCCCAATTCCCATTCCCTTAGTTAATGATTACAACCGAGGTGACATCTATGAATCTGAAGAAGAATAGGATAAGGGGAGAGGGAGACCTTCTCCATTATTCTACTGTACTTTTACAGTAAAGGAAAGCAGGTCACAGTGACCCTATTCTTACTGAATGAATCTTTAAACCAGAACCAGAAGAAAGAACAAAAAGTTTCAGGGTAAACTTTCCCAGAGGCTGAGCCATCAGACTCTCACAGCCTCAGCAGAATTTTCCACTTCCCTATTTCCCTATTTCTTGATTTTTAAACATTTCTAAGTATGGATATAAATAGACATAGATATATATTTGTACATATATATATGTATATTCCCTGTGAAGTCTTCACATTTTATTTACCTCACACACAAGACAAAGGTATGACAATCCTAATTGATAGATGTTCAATCAGGAGGTGGGATAAGTATTATCATAGCTCCTCCTCATTATATCATTGGGATATGAGATCAATTAGCATATAATGAGAGTAGTCCTCAGGTGATGGCATTATCCTGCAATCATATAGAAGGTAAATTGAAGAAACAAGAGATGAGTCAGGAAAACCGATTAAAAGAGCTTTACAACAGCCAAGGTGAAAGGTGGTGTGGGCCTGACAGAAGCTATTTGAGTGGAGAATAGGTGAGATGACAGAGATGTTATGGAGGTAGAGGTTACAAAACTTGACAACTGATTGTTGGTATGGAAAGTGAGGGAGCTCAAAAAAAATAGGGAATTTCTTTGAACCTGTGAACCAGGTTGACTGGAAGTTTCTTGATGCCCTCAACAGAAATAGAGAAGTTAGAAAGAAAGATGGTTTTGTGGGGGGTAAAGGTAGTGAAGTCTGTTTTGTACATGTTGAATTTGAGATGCCTATAGCAATCCAGTTCAAAGTGTCCAACAAGCATTTGGTTATGTGAGATTAGAGCTCAGGAGAGAGACTAGAGCTAAGTAGGTATGTCAAATTGGGAGTCACATATGTATAAATGATAAATTGGACCCACGGGAGCTTATGAGATCACCATGAGAAAGTTAGATCATAGATAAAGAAGAAGGTGTAGGAGAGAGTCTTGGAGTTCACCCACAGTAATGCTACGGATGGTAATACAGCAACAGAGACCGAAAAGAAGAAACAGTCAGACTCGGCTTCAGTTGAATGGTGACGTAAGAATTCAAATGGTAAGCGGTCAGAGAAGTGAAAAGACAGAAAGTGGAAGTAGTGAGTGCAGTTTTTTTTCCCAGGAATTTTAGTGATAGCGGACAGAGAAAGGATGATATTTTAGGCAGGTAGAAGGATCTATGCACCAAAATCATCTAACTACAATTTATTCTGTTGCTATGTTTACCAGGAAGTCTTATAAAGTAGGTTTCCCTCATGGGAAGAGAAGCTACATCTGTCCAATTTAAATATTTAGCTTATATAATCATTATATTTGTTACTCAGATACTCGAATAGGGCTGTGATCTCTTGATGTAACTATCCCTTCCAAAATTTCTGAATATATCAATGCCTGCCTTTCCTGTAAAAATCATGCCCATATCTTCCTATAAGAGTACCACAGGAGACTGTCCTCAAGGTCTCTTGACTCAAGTATTCAGTAGAGTACATGGGCCATCCATTGGTTATCTCTCACTCTTGCCACAGAACCGGCCATCCCATTTTCCTAGCAAATAATTTATTAGTTGACATTCTGACTCTGACAAGTTGGTTATGCTTCTTCTAATTGTTGTCAGCTCATGCCCCCCACCCCCATCACCGTTTGAGTGATTCTTAATTTCAGTTCTTTAGAGATTATAATGTTCACTAAGTTGCTATCATACAACATCAAAAAAGATAGATTTTTGTTTCAGGGAGGAATTTTGGTTCATTAAAGTAATTTCGTAATTTTCCAAAGACAATTGTGGCCATTCTTTTCCTTGCTCACTTCTAGGCTCAGCTCATTGTTTATCATCATCATACTCAAATAGAAATGAGGGTCACAATATATACATATATATATATTTCGTATATATTTATATATATGTATATACACATGTATATACATATATATATACATATATATGTATATATTCCCTTGGGACATATATTGACTTAGAAAACCACATTATCATTAGCTAAGTTTTATTGTATTTTTATTTTGTTAAATATTTCCCAATTACATTTTAAGCTGCTTTAGGTAGCATTTGAGAGTGTTGTGGGTCCCATGCAGCCTGTGGAGCATGTGTTTGACTCTTCTGGTCTAAACGATAAGCTTTGTTCATTCACTTGGTTGTGTGGATAGTTAGATCTTAGTCTTTTGAGTGATTGCAGATTTCTTTTAGGGGGTTCTGCAATGTGCAATCAGCACATTGTCATTCACAAACAAATATCAAGAGGTCCTTGTTTCTCCTCCATAAAAGTGGAGAACATCTTTGGTATTCATTTGTCCTTTTGTTTTATGCCTCCTTTGAAATGAGCAATTAAAGGGCTATCAAGCAAGGTTATCTTGGCTGTTATAACTTTCGAGATAGCTTTGACATATACATGTTAAACACTGTGGAAGCCAAGTCTTTAAGATAAGTGTTTTACTCTAAGGAATTAAAATTTTTAGTTAACAAAAAAGTTACAGAATCTTTTATTCTTTACATGTTTCAGTCAGTTGTATGATGGTTAGTAGTAGTTCTGAAATATTGCCTGTGAAATCCTTCTCATTTCCTTCCAATGCCTTGATCCTTGATTACTTCAATGTATATGTAGGTTAGTTTGTAAAAATTTCAGGCATATAGACTGAGAGTTATTGAAGTTCTCTTTTAAACATATTTTTATTTTTGTTAAATATTTCAAATTGAATTTGTAAATTTTTTAACATTCATTTAAAAAATGAATTCCAAATTCTCTCCCTCCCTTTTTCCCCTTCCCAACTCTTTGAGAATACAGGCAATATGATCATTATTATACTTGTGAAATCATGAAAATATATGTCCATATTAGGCATGTTGCAAAAGAAAACACACACATAAATAAGAAAAATAAAGTTGAAAAAGTATGCTTCAATTTGTATTCAGAGTTCATCAGTTCTTACTCTGGGGATAGATAGCATATTTTTATAATTGATTCTTTGGAATTCTCTTGGATCATTTTCTTGATCAGAGTAGTTAACTTTTTTTACAGTTGATTAGCCTTACAATTTTGCCGTTACTGTATACAATGTTCTCCTTGTTCTGATCACTTCACTTTACATCAGTTTATATATGTCTTCCCAGGCATTTCTGAAATCATTCTGCTCATAATTTTTTATAGTGCTATAGTATTCCATTGTAATCATATACCACAGCTTTTTTAGCCATTCCCCACATGATGGGCGTCCCTTCAACTTTCAATTCTTTGTCACTACAAAAAGAGCAGCTATGAATAGTTTTGTACAAATAGATACTTTTCCCTTTTCTGTGGTCTTTTTCGGTTACAGAGCTAGTAGTGATACTGCCGGGTTGAAGATTACGCACAGTTTTTTTTAGCTCTTTGGGAGTAATTCCTTGATGTTCTTTTGGTACCTTGTCTTATTTTTGGTAGTTAAGGACTGAGATTTTTTTTCATGTCTTTGGTAACTCCCTCTTCTTAAGATATCTTGAGAAATGATCCTTCAGTACCATTAAAACTGTCAGTTTCGGCATGGTTCTCCTTTCTTTACAGCTGATACATTTCCATTTTTGCCTTCTTTAGTGTCATTTCCTCTAGAAATGTATCTGCAACTGTGACATTAGAGCCCAAATGTAGTGATTCTCCTGATCTTGGTGGAGAAAAGAAATTCTTTGTGGAACTCTTCCATCTTCTATCTATTGCCTTTCATATAATTTCTTTCTAAATGACCTCATGATGTCTTTGTTTTGGGTCCCTTACCAAACTTTTTAAAGCCATTTCCCCTTCTGTTGTTTCCCAGTGTTTTATGAAGTAAAACTGTTCATTATCCTCTGCCATTATTTTCTATAACATTTTTACAAACAAATTTATATCCTAAGCCAGTGATGCCCTTGTCCTCTATATCTTTCTAATTGACAAGTAGGTAAAGTGTTTAGTAACTAAATTGGGTTTTATTCTCTCTTCATTTTCTCATTATGTTGGTTGATTTACATTGATTAAACTTCTTTACCCAATTGTCACAATCAATGTCAATGTCTTTTCCTCTATCCATTTCTAGTTTTTCAGCTACAACAATCCATTTAAAGAAGTCGTGTTGGAGTTTTAACTGTATGTCATGTTATTTTTCTCATTTTTGTGACTTTGTATTAATTTTCATTTTTGCTGTAACAAATCAATGATCTGACAGTACATAGACAGTTAAATCAGGAATTACTCCCACATTAAGAATGAATCATTTTCTCTGAGTTAAAAGAGAATCAATTTAGGGCGTGTGTGTGTGTGTGTGTGTGTGTGTGTGTGTGTGTGCGCGAGAGAGAGAGAGAGAGAGAGAGAAAGAGAGAGAGAGAGAGAGAGAGAGAGAGAGAGAGAGAGAGAGAGAGAGATGGGCCATATCTATCATTTTCCAATATTTTCTTTTAAGAAAATACTCATGATATATAGATTTAAGAGTTGTGTTTCATCTACAAGTCCTTGGCCTCTCATTCCTTACTCTTGGAGCATATAATGCCACATATTTTTCAGTGTCTTCACCTAAGCCTGCCTTTATTTTGAAGTCATTGAGAATCAGGGTGCTTTATTATTTGATTTGGAGTGTCTTTTCACATTCTCAGAATGTCTCCATGTCTTAATCCTCTGCAATAGATGTTAGCAGATAAGCTAAAATTGTTTTCTTAGTGGTCTCTAAGCAAACACTGTCATGACTGTTACAGTATGAGATGGCCGTATTTCCCATGCAAAGTTTCTAGCAGCCTTTGGATGCACAATTAATCCAACTCAGCAAACTCTTTCATTTGTCCTTCCCAGGAGTGTTTGTGAGCCATCCTTGCATTTACACACAACTGCGCTTTGTCTTCTGTTTTCATTTACAGTGAAGATTTCAGGATTTATGTGAGTCAGTTCCTCCAGTGGAACAACAGCTCACATTTAGAGCACCAAGAGCACAGTTAGCATTTATAGATATCCCAAAAATTGTGTGATTTTTAGCACTCACTCTCCTTTTCTGCCATTGTGCCTTCATCACTGCAGAAGCAGAGGTGGTTGCAAAGGACTAATGATCATTTTATATTTTCATTTATTTTATGAGTTGCTATTGCATAGTAATATTAACAATAGCTATCATTTATATAGTGCTTTAAGGTTTGCAAAGTATTTTTTATATTCGTGTGTAAAGTCTCAACGATCCTCACAATAACTTTATGAAATAGGTGCTATTATTAGTCCCATTGTCTAGTTAAAGAAATTGGTGCTAAGGAAGGTTAAGTGACTTACCTAGGGTCAAACATATAGGGTCTGAGGCAAGATTAAATTTCAAGTGTTTTTGACACTGTCTGGTGCCCTATCAATTATACCATCAGCTTTCTTACCAAGTAGTCAGTCTACTAGTCATAAGTGTCTCTATACTTAGATAGACTGGTCCTTAGACAACAGGTATAGTCTATTGCAAAGACCATACTTGAAGCCTTTCTGATATGGTAGAAAACTTTCTGTTATGATAGTGTTTGTCCTCTTCTGCTGTAGTGTTTGAGAATCTGAGCCATCTCCATACAATGCTGAGACAATCATTTCTTTTTTCTAGTAATTAAACCATATTAGATTATATAATTATTAAAGCTATAACTTGTTTTGTGTGGACCTGTATTCAATTCCAGGTTTTCTTGTGACCTTGGGTAAAAAAAAAAGTACAAAAGTTAACCTTTCTGTTCCACAATTTCAGAGTTATAGAATCTCAGCATGGAAAAGAATCTCATCGGACCATCTAATCAAATCCATACTTGAATAAGAAGCCCATTTGCTAGAGACCAAAGATGGGGTTTTCTAGTCTGCCCTTAAAGACCTTCAGTGACCTTCGGAGAAGTACCTGTAGCAGGTACAGGTAATCCTCTGAAACAGCTTATTCCTTTTAAAAATATTTTTTAATTCTTATGAAACCTGTCTTTACATTAAGTCTAAATCCACCTCACTATAATTTCCACTGTTTCTTCATATATAAAATAAGGGGGTTGGACTAGATTACCATTAGGTCCCTTCCATCTCTAAATGATATGATAAGCTTTAGGTGATATAAACCAGCGTGCTTGGGATTTGACACTTTTGGAAAAGTGAACCATTAAGTTCCTAGACCAGTAAGGATGAATTTTTGAATTCATGGTAATCAGAATAAGTACAGAATCCTATGAAGTTAGGTCTGAAACAGCTTGGTAGCATTATACATAATTTTATACATAATTCCTACAGGTTAAGATGTGTCCTTTCATACACTTTCCCTTTCAGAGCAGTAACAAACTTACTTTCCAGCTCCGTGTCAACATTGCCTTTTCCCTATTCTGAGTACTAGGTGACATATCTTGAGCAATAAACTGGTTACTAAGCAATGAACATTAGATCACAGAAAGACACAGGTAAAATCCAAGGATTATTGTTAATAATAACACTTTTCCCACTGACTGTTCCCCCTTTTCCCCTGTCTCCTGCTTGCCCTCCTTTTTTCATAGTTAGTGACTGTGCATAATTAATTCACTATATAGTCTTGCTGTTCCCATTTCCCCTTTGTCTCTCAGGAATCATAAAACCTTGAAGAAAAGGAATTAGCATGTGGAAAGACAGATTTTAGAGTATCCAAGGTAAATGGGAATATAATTAGGACTGCACTGGCTTGTAATTAAAAGCAGGATTTATGTACTTCCCCATTATCTGTGGAGATAACATGAAGAAGAAATATGGCTAATTTGGGGGTAGACATGACATTTTTAGCCCATAGCTGTGGAGCTACCTACCTAGCTGTGGTAACCCGAAAAAGTTACATGTAGGATAAAACTCTGACTACTTTATAAAGTGTCCTCAATCTCAGGGAATTGTTCTGAGTATAAGTTGACTTTAATTTGAAAGTGGGTTTCCTCTTGTGCTGTCATACCTAATTACCTATGGACTACCATTTAAGGCAGGAAACTTTTATACAGGTGTTAAGAACGATTCTATACTCAGATCAATATGGTGAGGAGACAGCTTTCCTGATTCCAAGTCCCTTGACATAGCTAGTTTTAACTTTTATTATCTTTAATCCTCATCTTAAGAGGAAGGCAGTAACATTCTTTTTTCAGATGATACAGAGTGAGGTACCAGCTTTGGTTTAATAACCATATGATAGCTCAGGATTGTTCCTCTGATTTGAGGCTTTGCCATTACTGTGCATTACCATATTAGCAGATGTATAATTTGGAGGCATTCATTTTAATTTATTTATATGTTTCATTTTATCAGCCTCTGCTGAGGACACATTTGGCACTTACTTTCACATGCTGGTTTATCCAGTGAGTTGCTTCTCAGTTCTGTAATGAATATGTGCACTGGTAACTGCAGCAGGTGTTTAGGCTCTTGGCAGGGTTCTCTCTTGGAAGATAACCAACCCAGCTTGCAGCATATCCTGTGGAAGGAAATTTCAGTTCCACCATAAGTTTCTACTGTTCATATATGATATGTGTCAGAAAGAGCATCGAGGAGATTCTATTGACTTTGATGGCTCTACTTTCTTTTCTTATTTTTTAAAAATTATTTTTGTTTCATGAAACATTTCCCAATTACAAGTAAAAAAAGAACAGTCATTTAAAAAATTTTGACATCCAAATCCTCTCCCTCCATTTCTTCCCCCCTTTTTGAGAAGGCAAGAAATTTAATATTGATTATACATGTGAAGTCATGAAAATCATATTTCCTTATTAGCCGCATTGCAAAAGAAACTACAAACAAATTGAAATAATAAAAAAATAAAGTTAAAAAAAAGTACATTTCAATATGGATTCAGAGTTCATCATTTCTCTCTCTCTGGAGGTAGATAGCATTTTTCATCATCAGTCCTTTGGAATTGTCTTGGATCACTATCTTGATCAGAGAAGCCAAGTCTTTCACATTTGATCATTGTTACGATATTGCTATTACTGTGTACAATGTTCTGGTTCTACTAACTTCATTTTGTATCAGTTCATATAAGTCTTCCAGGTTTTTCTGAAACCACCCCCTTTTAATTTCTTATAGCAGAATAGTATTCCATCACAATCATATGCCACAACTTGTTCAGCCATTGTCCAGTTGATGGACATCCTCTGAATTTCTGGTTCTTTGTTACCACAAAAGAGTTGTTATAAATATTTTTGTACATATAGGTCCCTTCTGCTTTTCTTTAATTTCTTTGGGATATAGACCTATTAGTGGTATCACTGGGTCAAAGGCATTCACTTTTTTTTATAGCCTTTGGGGAATAGTTCCAAATTATTCTTCAGAATGGTTCAACCAGTTCACCAATCTACCAACAGTGCATCAGTGTCCTTATTTTTCCACATCTCCTTCAATATTGTAATTTTCTTTTGCTGTCATGTTAGGCAATCTGATAGGTGTGAGGAGGTATCTCAGAGTTGTTTTAATTCGCATTTCTCTAATCAGTACTGATTTAAAGTATTTTTTAAATGAGACTATATTGATAGCTTTGATTTCCTCTTCTGAAAACTACCTATTCATATCTTTTTCCCACTGATCAAATGGAGAATGGGTCTTATTTTTATAAATTTAGTTCAGCTTCCTTTATGTTTGAGAAATGAGACCTTTATCAGAGAAATCTGCAGTAACATTCCCTAGTTTCTTGTTTTTCTTCTAATTTTGGCTGTATTAGTTTTGTTTGTACAAAAATATTTTAATTTTGTGTAATCAAAATTATCTATTTTATTTCCTGTAATCCTCTCTATCTCTTTTTTTATCATAAACTCTTCTACTATTCACAGTTCTGAGATTTTTCCATGCTCCCCTAATTTACTTATAAATCTTTATGTCTAAATTATCCATTTTGACTTTATCTTGGTATATGATTTGAGATATTGGCCTATGCCTAGTTTCGAACAAACTGCATTCTGGTTTTCCCAACAATTTTTGTCAGATATTGAATTCTTACCCTCAAAGCTTGGGTCATTGGGTTTATCAAACACTAGATTTTTATGGTAATTTACTACTATGTATTGTGTACCTAATCTATTCCACTGATCCACCACTCTATTTCTTAGCCAATGCCAGATTGTTTTGATAATCACCACTTTGTAATATAGTTTGAAATCTGGAATTCCTAGGATTGATATAAGGAAAAATCTTCTGAATAATTAGATATATCCAAAAGTGTAATCCTAAATTTGTATCTCCGAAGCTTTTATCCATTGTTTCAAGTTCTGTTCTCTGGTGCCAATAATAAAGTTAAGTCAAACATTTAAGCACTTACTGTGTACCGGCAATTTGACACTGGGGATTAAAAAAAAAAGAAAAATGGAAAAACATTCCCTGCACTAAGTAGCTGACATTCTAATAGGACAAACAATATGCAAACAACTATGTACATACAAGGTAAATTGGAGGCAGTCAGTCTCAGATCAAAGGTATTGGCATTCAAGGGAACAGGAAAAACTTCTTATAGATTTGAAGTGGGACTTGAAAGAACCCTAGGAAGCCAGTAGGTAGAGATGCAGAAGGAGAGAATTCCAGTCATAGGGAAGAGCCAGTAAAAGTGCATGGAGTCAGGAGATAGAGGGTCTTGTATAGTATCCTATAAGAGCAGACTTTAAAACAGGTGCTGACTGGCTGCATTATTAGCAATTGAAATTTAAGTACAAGCAACAAGGAATTTTTAACCCTAAGTCTTCCCCTAGACACCAGAAATAAAGGTATGAGGGGCACTGTGTTAAAATGGAAAGAACAAGGGACTTGGGGAAAAGGCCTGGATTCTACTCCTAGCTCTGCCACAAACTAGCTTTTTGACCTTAGGAAAGTTACATCTAATAATAATAACTAATAAATACATATAAAATATTTATAGCAGCTCCTTTAGTGGTAACAAAGAATGAGAAATCGAGGGGATGCCCATCAGTTGGGGAGAGGCTGAACAAATTGTGGCATATGGTCGTAATGGAATACTGTCCTGCTATAAGAAATGAAAAGAGGGATGGTTTTCAAAAAAACCCGGGAAGATTTTTATGAACTGATGTAAAATTAAGTGAGCAGAACCAGGAGAACATTGTACACAGTAACTATAATATTGTAATGAAGATCAGCTGTGAAAAACTTACTTACTTTGATCAATACAGTGATCCAAGATAACTCCAAATGACTCGTGATGAAAAATGCTATCCACCTCAAGAAAGAGCTGATGAACTCTGAGTGCAGATTGAAACATAGTGTCTTTCACTTTCTTTATTTTTCTTGCAATATGACTAATATAGAAATATGTTTTTTCATGAATTTATGTGTTTAATGTGTATTATATTGCTTGCCTTTCGATGGTGGGGGAAGAATTGGAGAGATGGGTAGAATTCAGAACCCAGAAAAAATTCATGTGTAAGAGACATAAAATCATAACTAGTATTCGTGTAGTGCCTACATGGATTCCAGGTGCTGTGCTAAGCACTTTCTTTGCAAATGTTTTCTTATTTGAGACTCACAACAACCTTGGGAGGTAGTTGCTATTATCATCCCTATTTGTTAATACAATTAATAAACAATTAAGGAAACTGAGGTAAATGGAGATTGTTACTTGTTCAATGTCACATATCTAGTAAATGTCTGAGGTCAAATTTGATCTTTGCTCTTCTTAATTCCAGGACTAGCATGCTATCCACAGAACTTAGTGGCCCCATTCTGCTTCAGGTATGTATTTTCTTATTGGTAAAAATGAAGGAAGACATCAAAGTAAAATGAGAGTTCTTAAAATATGGTCTGTAAACTTGTTTTTAAAATATTTTGATAACTATATTTTAACATTATTAATTTACTTTGTAATTCTATGTATTTTATTTTTGTTACTTTAAGTCAGGGCAGTCCAAAATGTGGCCCAAGGCCCCATGCAGCCTGCAGTGCAATTTATGCTGCTGCCTACAAGCATAGAAATTTACATAAATGCTTTAATAAACAAAGCCCAGCTATCGAAGAGCTCTCACTAAAATGGCAAATCAAAATATATTGTCTATTGTTTCAATAAAAACCTAAGGTTGGACAGCCCTGCTTTAAGTTATTATATTGACTCATAGAATTAATGAAAGTGCTATAGGGGTCTATGAGATCAAAAAGGTTAAGGTCCTACTTGACAGTTTAGCTTCCCTCCAGCTCTAGAGTTCTATTGTCTGACCTTGGATTTATTTAAATAGACCCCCC
>CM053623.1:155560498-155594992 GCA_028646595.1 Phalanger gymnotis | reverse complement strand
AAATATATTGTCTATTGTTTCAATAAAAACCTAAGGTTGGACAGCCCTGCTTTAAGTTATTATATTGACTCATAGAATTAATGAAAGTGCTATAGGGGTCTATGAGATCAAAAAGGTTAAGGTCCTACTTGACAGTTTAGCTTCCCTCCAGCTCTAGAGTTCTATTGTCTGACCTTGGATTTATTTAAATAGACCCCCCACCACCACCACCAAAAAAAAAAAAAAACAAAACAACACAAACAACTCCAAAAAGTTCATTCTACTTAGGAACAATAGATATTCTATTTAAGAAGCTCCAAGGAAAAACATTGGCTGCAGCCTTTCATCAATGAGGATAAGCATAAGAGGTGCTGTAAAAGACCTTATTAAGGTCTTTTTTGACTAGTAGTGGTGAAGAGCTAGTACTGTAGAGAGAGAGGGGAAGAATAGATAGCCACTCCGAAGGTTGTACCAATAACTATGAAATATTTCTTAGAAACTGGAGAAGACCTCAGAGTATATAAAAGGGTCTGATTCCCACTCCTAGGAACACTTGCTGTAAATGTAAAAGCATCCAGGTGACTGTCCAAGCTCAAGCTGCAACCCCTCACTTCCAGAGCAAATGTATAAAAGTTTCCAGGTCCCAATCTTCAGCCGTTTGCTCACTATGAACTGAATATACTCAGACCACAAGATTTCTTTCCTCTCCCTCAATTGCTTCAATCAGGGTTTCTAATTCAACAGTATATTTTAATCCCATCAAAACTCATATTTCAATTGACTTGTTGGCCCTTATTCCATAGAATGTTGATCTCTTTCCCAACTTCATATGATTCTAAAGAGTTACTGATTCAAATATAGGGATTTGGAGTCAGAGGATTTCAATGCATGTTCATTGTGGGGGAGGTTTACTCTTTTGGTTTGGTTTTGACCTTGAAATCATTCCAATGCTTAAGAGATGAATCAGACCATATGAGAAAGTGCATGATGTAACAACAACGCTGCTTGCCATACTTATTGTGGCTGTGTAAGGCCAATGACACTAGTACACAGGAGGGCTGCTAGCACAGGTCCTTTGATCTGCTTTTCTAAGGAAAGCAACTTTAAGGGATTAGCAATCCCACTTTAATCAAACATACATAGATATAATTCACTTAGTTCAGGGGGAAAAGCCAGCACCCTGAACTTCAGGGCAAATACAAACAGAAATTACAAACAGAAAATATCAGCAGATTAAATAACACAAACCAGTGGACAGGCTTCTAGCTTTCTGTCTGACATCTCAGTACGTAGTTACCAGGGAAGAACCAACATCTGGGTTTTCAAGTGGGGGTGGGGGAAGCTCCATGATAGCTACCCAGATTAAATCACAGGACACTCTTCCAGTGAGTGAGAGACCCAAGCAAAACGCTAACCTCTGAGTTTATATACCCTGTTCAGGGTCAAAGGGCATCATAACCGTGCCACTCAAAATCATGTGATGCTTCTTCAGGGGTCACAGCCTATGTGAACTAGGCTTTCCCTTGATTAAGCAGGTTATCAAAGACTCCCAATTTAATCAAAGAAACAAAGGCCAGACTCATCAAAGGCATTTGATTACAAAATTGGTCCAAAAGAGAAAATAGTAAAAAAGCTCCACCTTAATTACCATAACATGTGACTATATCTTAAGCTAGAGAATAGGGATTTTGCTCTCTACCGCAACCCTGAAGATTATGCAGTAGAGTCCGTAAGAGAATATGCGAAATATTCCTAATACCTTGGAATATAAAGTAACCAGCCTACTGAAGTATCATACCCAAGATTTCATCTGACACTATCCAAGAAGTGGATGTTGTCCCTAGAAGGGGCTGATTGTTACCAACTACAAAGTGAGATGGGCCAAATGGGATAACGATGAGACAAAGATCCTTCTGATCTCCTGCCTTGTGACGATGAGACCAAGCACCACTTAGTATAAGTTCTTTGGAGTATTGTTGACTGAGGGTTGACAAGAAGAGGCCAATTACAAGAAGGATAGAAATTCAGACTAACACAAGTATCTATGGATTACTCATACTAATCTCAAGGCAGTTTGGCACAGTGAAAGAACAGTGCCTTTCAAATCAAGGGATCTGAATTTAAATCCTGCCCATTACTATCTGTTATTTGTACGTCCTTGGACAAATCACTTAACCTTTCTGAGTCTTGGGTTCCTCATCAGTTAGAAAAAAGGGGGATTGAAGTAGGTGATTTCTAAGGTCCCTTCACTTCCAACCCTAAAGTTGTGATCCTTTAGGGGTATACCTTAAGACCAGGCTTAAGGGACCTTGAAATCATTCCAGTGCTTAAGAGATTAATCAGACAACAAGAACTGAGTAGTTTGTGCTTTTCATGGCTGCAACCTAGCTCCTCATTCCCTGCGAAGATGTAGCACAGCCCTTGAATTAGAGAGTTTCTGGGTAACGGTAGATAAAGATACTGTCCTAATGGAGTCAGTTTCTTCCTTGGGAGCTTCAAGGTATGAAACTTCTGGTAATGCTGTCTTCTATTCCTAAAATGAGCTATCTCCTTATTTCCATTTTTTGAATTCTTTCTTTCATGGCCAATCATGGGAGTACCTTCTCCTATGAAAACTTCCTTGATATCTGCCTAGATTTCCCAAATAGAAATGAGCAGTTTCTGTGAATTTAAATTCATATTGGAGTTTCTTGAATTTAAATCCTAACAGAGCAAAACAGTTTAGGTATATTACCACTGTACACAGAGATTCAGTACATATATATTTTTTGCCATTGTATAATTCCCTAGTGGGAATGTCCCTAGAAACTCAATCTGATCAAGGCCATCCAAACCTAATCCAATTCAGACAGAGGTATTAAATTAGGAGTCCTTAAATCTTCCCTGCCTAGGATCAAGATGAGCTCAGCATATGAGGATAGGGCTCAGGTAAAAGTAAAGATTAAGTAGACACACCTGTCTGTGTTAGAAGGATCTGTGAAGACTCCAAAAGATATCCAAAAGAGAAAAAAATAGGTGGAAAAAATCATGACAAACAGGTCCAGAATAGAGATCCTTGAACTAGCATAAGCTCCCAGAGACAATTGGATATACATAGGCGATAATTCAGTCTCTTCCTTCTTCCATCATCTCTTATCCTTGCCCCTACTCCTTAACTTTTACACCCCACTCCTCTCGCCAACTAGTACAACCTCTAAAGATCTTTAGATTACTCTTGAACAATATCCCACTGATCTGTTACATAGAATCACAGAAAAATTTAAGGATTTTCTTTCTCAAATGATTGAAAGCCCCCCAGTATATCTTAAGAGTGGTAACAGTGCAGTGGGCTGCCAGTGAATAGAGTGCTAGAAGGTAGGGGAGCAGTTATAAGACATAGTTTCTTCAGCTGTTAAGCAACAACAACATTGGATCAAGAAAAGTGACAGTCGTGAGTTACAGAGCTTGACAAAACCTGTGCAGTGTTTACCCTCAGACAGATCGATCATTCTGTTACCTTGCTGGGGAACAAGGAGAGACGATAGCGATGAGGCTTGCCAAAGGCCACCCAAATAGTCAAAGTTCACAGGACACAACAGGGGAGAACTTGAGAGTCTTGTTGACTCTGGCATCTGACAGGGACTGACTCCCCCCCACCTCTCTCAGCCCTGCAGGGCCCCAGACTGCATGCTGCAGCTCGTTTCCCCATCCCTTCTCTTCCTGCCAAGTCTGTCAGGGAGTGCTGTGGTGCAACCACATCATCCTAGCATTACCCACAAACCCTGAAGTAATTACAGGGACTATAGGAGCTATACTGTCCCTTGGCTACTGTCAAGCCTAAGCACAGAATTGGCAAATTGTAATGTTTTGTCAGGTGGGTTTCATGTACACATTGACATGAAACATAATAAATAAGTTTTCAGTAGTTATAGCTACATAAATGTGTCTGCTAATTGAATAAGGACTGTCAGCTTAAGCAAAAGGGTAAATTAGGGTGGGAAAGAAAATTGTAGTTTCTTTAATTTAAATCCTAACACAGCAAAACAGTTTAGGTATATTACCACTGTACATAGAGATTCAGTACATATATGGGTTTTTTTGCCATTGTATAATTCAGAATTAAATAAAAATCCCCTTTATTGTGTTTCCATGTTTCCAGATTGTGGACAGATCGATATTTCTAGCCTACTTATACACTTTACCTAAGGGCTGTGAGTCATGTTTGTTTTGAAAGAAATAGCACTTAACGACTGTCAATCAAATGGAGTGTAAGAAACACAGAACTCTTTAGGAATTGTTCTACCTCCTCCTTAGATCTAAATATAACAAACTAGCTTGGCTGTCTCAGTAAATAGCTAATATGAGTAAAAAAAGGTATAATTCCAAGTAATCAGTGTAAGTAAAGATTTCAAGGCCCTTCCTTGCTCACAGGCCCTTTTTGAATGTGCTTATGTCTCTCTGTGTGTATGTATATGTACATATAGAAGCATAGATGAATATGTGAAAGGAAACAGTCCAGGTTTCCATTTCATTAGGATAGGGTTTTAATTGTTTATGGCAATGAAGGCTGGAAGAGAAAATATTGACTTGAGTCGGGGCTTCTAGCTTCCATCCTAACTAACTATATGACCTCAGGGAGACAGCTCTTTACTTTCTTTTGTATTATTTTACCCATCTTCAAAACGATCCTTATGTTTATACTCTGTCCATTTCTACTGACCTGTCACTATGCAAGTTAAATCAATATTTCAAGATTAAATAAAATGAAGAAATGGTTACTACCTGGTCTGTTGCATATAGATAACTTGATTCAGGAAGGATTGTGGTAAATTGTTGATAAATGAACACTATGGAAAATAGATATTGGGAAAGTTGGAGGTACATTCTTTTGAGGAAAGCTATCATGATCCCCCCGTTTAGTCTCTGACACCATTGGCAATTAAATGCTTGACTGATCAATGTAGTACTTTTTATGTTTTTTATATTTTCCTAAATGTAGAAGGCATACAAACTATTCTTAATTCTCTAGTAGTGTAGAGAATGCAGATTATGTTTAAGATTTAACTGTATGTAATTAACAATTTGGGGGAGAGGTTTGTGAAGGCAATAATTCTGTGGAAAGTTGGAGCTAATGCCAGAAAATAAAGTTTCTCTTACCACTATATTTAACAAAAAACAGACTAGAATAGAAGAAAATGAGCATTTATTAAGCCCCTACCATATACCAGGCACTGTGCTAAGTGTTTTACTATCTAACTTATTTTATCTTTACAAAAACCTTGGGAGGTGGGTTCTATTATTTTCATTCCCAATTTATAGTTGAAGAAACTGAGGCAAATAGAAGGTAAGCAACTTGTCCTGTATCACACAACTAGGCAGTACCTGAGGCCAGATTTGAATATAGGTCTTCCTAACTCTGGGTCCAGTGCTGGATCAACTGTACCACCTAGCTGCCTCTGATAGAGAATTAACCTCAAAACCAGGGAGACCTGATTTCAAGTTTTGTCTCTGACATGTATTAGTTATGTGAGTCTAGGCAAGTAAATCCCTTTGTCTCTCATTGCCCTGGATAGCTCTTTTGCAGAGAAGGTACCAACCTATATTGGTGGTCATACCAATGACATTATAGGTCCACCACCTATGCAGAAATTATATATATATATATATGTACATATATATAATATGTGTGTATACATACATATATACGAATGCATATATATGTATATATATGTATATATAGCCATTGACAAGTATTTATTAACAATGTGTAATGTACCAGGTACTGGTCTAGGTACTAGATATACAAAGACAAAAATGAAACATTTCTTGCCTTTGAGGACTTACATTTTAGGAAGGCAACAGAATGAATAAGTAGATACAGACAAAAAGATTCTGTACTTTTTGACTCAGAGATTCCACAACTAGGCACACACTCTAAGCAGGTCAATGGAAAAAAAAGTTCCATATATACTAAATTATTTATAAAAGCTGTTTTATGATTGCAAAGAACTTGTAACAAAGCAGGTGCCCTTTGATTAGGGAATGGCTAAATAAATGGAGCTGCATGAAAGCAATGTAATTTTACTGTGCTATAAGAAAGGATGACTATGATGAATATAGGGAGGCATTGAAAGATTTACATGAACTGATGCAAAGAGCCAAGAAAACAACATATGCAATGATTATAAAGTATCTATAGTAAAGTACTATCACCGCAAATAATAAAAAAAGAATGTTGCAGAATTACAGAGAAAAAGAAAAGATATGATAATGCTCTTCCTCCCCCAGCTACTTTGCGTAGGTAGGAGGTTCCTGGGTGTCAAATATTACATAGATTTTCAGATTTTAAAAATCACTGTAGATGATTGTCTTTTTCTTTCTCTTTTTCTTTTTTTCTTTACAAAATATTATATGGGATGACTCTCTGAGAAGGGGGAAGAAGAGAGAGAGGGGGAAGTTTAGGTAATGCGAAACAAAGATTTCAGTAGAATGTATTTAATTTTTTAAGTAAATGCAAAATATACACAGGATAATTTATGGGAAAGAATTACTTACTGGGGATATCAAGAAAGCCCTCCTATAGGAAGTGCTACTTGATTTGAGTTTTGAATAAGACTTAACAATTCTTAGAGGTGGAGATATTGAGGGAATACATACCAGATTTAGAGAATGGTCTCTACAAAAACATAGAGATGGAGATGGAATGATATGTGTAAAGGACAGCAAGGAGCCTTGTTTAGATGCATCGTAGAGTACATGAGAAGGCAAAAAGGGAAATAAGAGTAGAACAGTAGGCTAGAGATAAATGATGAAGGATTTTGAAAAAAAATGGAGACAGAGAGAGAGAAAGAGAGAGAGAGAGAGAGAGAGAGAGAGAGAGAGAGAGAGAGAGAGAGAGAGAGAGAATTTGAGGTTTGATCCTAAAGGCAATAGAGAACCACTGGAGCTGGCAGAAGCCTACTTTGGGAAAAAAAATCTCTGTCTCATTGAATTAAATTAAGTTGAACAACTATGAAATGTGTCCTGTGTATTAAAATTGTGCTAGATATATACTGTATTCTAGGTTTACATGGAGTGGGCTTAATTTGGGTGACTTTTCAATAATTGTACTCTTCTTAGCTTATACTCTCATGCTGTTTTTTTTTCTGGGAACGTCAGAATTTTCCTCGTTCTGCTTTCTGCATAGGTGTCTTTAGTTCCTTCATCAGCAATATGTTAATAAGGCATAGAACATAGACTTTATTACACTCATGAAGAATACCAAATGGACTCATACTCAAGTATATAAATAATCAAGGAAATTTTCTCCTGTGCTAAGGCTCACTTCCCCATGTACTTATACAATCATTTCAGATCTATAGAAGTACCTTGAAGTTTAGCCCTGCTTCCCTCCCTTAGGTGAGGAAGAAAGAACTTAAAGTTTTAGGGAACTAAGCAACCCCCGTGCTCATCCCAGGGAGCCCTACCTTCAATAGGGGGCTGTATGTATTGGTCCCAAAGAAGGAAAAAAGAACTTAGAGTTTCTAAGTAATCCAGTAATGCCCTCCTCTGGTACTTCCCACCTTTCTTCAAGACCTTGGTTTGCACGATTCATAGTACCAGTGAAAGACAAGTTATGACCTTATTCCTTTGTATTGTATCACTTCTCCTTGGACCCACCTCCCATCATTCTGTAGAGTAGTATAGAGATTGTCATGTATCTTCCTCCTGTTGCAACTGTACGCAGTCCTTGAACCATTCTATGACTAAAGCTGCTATAGCTGCCCTTGCCTTCCTATTGCTGCTGTCACCACTTCCATTGCTGTCACTGCTGCACCTGCTGCTCTTGCTTCTTAGGAAACAGGGTGCTTGGAACTAGGAAAACTTAGGTTAAATTATGCTTTGACATTTACTAATTGTGTGGCCATAGAAAAGTCACCTAACTTCTCTGATGTGCCCTGTACCTTCACATTGTTTGTATCTACTGGCATTTGGAAGGGAAATGCATTTTTCAAAGCACAGAAGAGATATGGGTCTTCTGCTTGGGCAGCTTGAAAGCTGACAGAGACTGCCAGCTTTGTCCCTCCACTTGGTAGTGTTTCTACTTCTTTCCTAATAAAGATTCTACACAACTGCCATGGGCTGGCCACAAATCAGTGAGGATGAGGAGGGAAGCACTGGCTACAAGAGTTGTAAAGGCAACTCATCTATAAAGTGTGTTCCAATGTTCTATATGGGCTCGCAAATGAGAATGGCTAGAAAACACCTTGAACATTTTAAAGCACTATGTAAATGTCAGTTATTATTCAACAAAATTTCACTGCTCTTTTAGACTAATGTCCACCATGAAATCATATGATAGTAGATCTAAAATTGGAAGAAATCTCAGAGGATGTATAGTCCCAATTTCACTTTACAGTTGAAGAAACTGAGTCTTAGGTGTTTAAGTGACTTGCCTATGGTGACAGAGTATCTACTATGAGATAGAAGCAGGATTTGAACCCCTATTTTCTGACTTCAGATTATCCCATAATATCGTCCAGACCAACATATCTTAGGGAGACTTGATATGTTTCCAGATTTTTTGCAGTCACCCTTGCATCTTTGCCTGCTGACACAAAACAAAACCACTTGGTCAGCTGTCAAAATCTCCACACTTGCCCTTAGTGAAAATTCTCTATTCTTTACTGCTGAGTTACAGAAACTGAAATATGTTCATCCCTAAAATTGAGGTACTAATTTTAGCCAAGCCTTTCTTAGGCAAAGGATGAAAACTGACATGTCTTTATATTTGCCTTTCCAAGTCCTAACATAGATGCTTTTTCATCTATCCCCCTGCCCACCATGACAATGCCAGACCATGAAAATTGCCTTGAGTCTCTAATAAAGTCTAAAGAGGGTAGAAATATTAAAGGATAGATAAAAAACCTGATAATTACAGCACAAGGCCTAAGTCTATTGTCCTTTAGTTAAAAAAAAAACAAGAAGAACAGCCAAAATTATAGTCCCTACAAATGTCGCTAGGTGCAAATATACGATTTATATGTGCAGGGCACATAGTATTTACCATCCATTGGTTATATATGTATAGTTATATCCACATTATTTTGTTATTCAGTCATTTCAATCATGTCCAACTTTTTGTGACCCTCTTTGGGGTTTTCTTGGCAAGATACGAAATTGGTTTGCCATTTCCTTTTCCAGCTAATTTTATAGATGAGGAAATTGAGGCAAACAGGGTTAAGTGACTTGCCCAGAGGGAAACATGTAGTAAATGTCTCAGGCCAGATTTGAATGCTGGAAGATGAGTCTTTCTGAATTTGGGCACAGTACTCCATCCACTACCTGGTACATGAGCCAACCATAGTCAACCATTAGATATGCATGCTGTGGACCACAGTACTCATATGCAGATATGTAGTACATAGCTCATTGTAATGTTAATGGAATAGAAGATCTTCCTAGCCCATAAATAGGCCTCACATGGAGCCCATTAAGGGAAGCTTAATTAGGGGAGGTTTGTTTGTAGGAAGGCTCACACCTTTTGCTAATTTCTAATTAGGCACTAGGTCATGAGGGTTGTGATGCCCTGTGGCTCTGAGAAGTGTATATATACTCTGAGGTTAGCATTTTGCTTTGGGGCTCAATCACTGGAAGATTGTTTGTGTGATCCAGCCAGAGGAGACTCTGGGTAGCTGTCAAGGATCACCCCCAGCTTTGAAAACCCAGATGTTGGTGCTTCTGTCTCTGGTAACTATGTACGTATTGCCTTCTCAGACAGTTAGAAGCCCTGTCTGTTGATCTGTGCTATTTTCTCTGCTTGTAATTTCTGCTTATAATCTCTGTTTGTATTTTCCCTGAAGTTCAGGGTGTTGAGTTTTCCCCCTGAACTAGTGAATGTAATTAAAGATTGTTGACCCCATTTAAAGTTGCTTTCCTTTAGAAAAGCAGATCTAGGAACCTGTGCTAGTAGCCATCCTGAGTATGCCAGTGTGGTTGCTGTTACATTCATTTCACTCTGTATCACTTCGTACAAGTCTTTCATTGTTTCTTACTGCATAATAGTATTTCATGACATTCATATATCATAATTTGTTCAGTTAATCTCCAACTAATGGACACTTATTTAGTTTTTAGTTCTTTGCCACTACTAAGAAGAACTGCTATAAATACATGTGTGTGTGTGTGCATGTGTGTAAAATTTCCTCTTTTTATTGACTATTGGATATATATGTAATGTATATGTATATACATACATACACACATATGTACATATATACATATATACATATATGTATATATATGTATATATTTAGGTTGGATAGAGATATCATCTATAGTAGCATTGTCGGCCAAAGGACATGCACAGGTCAGTGACTTACAGGCTATAGTTCCAAATTGCTTTTCAAATGCATGTAGTAATTGACAGATTCCTCAGCCACGTATTAATGTGACTTCCCCGCCCCCAACCCATCTGTGATAGGTCTAATATCTTCTACCATTTCGCTCTCTTCCCAACATGTAGTAGGCTTCCTCCTTTGACAAAGATTAGCTTTCCCTAAAAGGAAACAAAGCTATCCCTGGGGCCTGACTGATCTAAGCTTTCCTGACACAAGTTCCTAGTTATTTAAATGTATGAAATATCCTAGCTCTTCTAGGCTTCTCAGACTTGGTGGGTGCTTGAGACCACAAGAATAGCTATAAACTGTTGACCTGCTGACCAGACAAGTTTCTGTAGGAAGCAATGGAAGCTATGTCTACTACAGCTGAAGATAGTACCACTGTATCCTTGTTGATACCCTTACTTTATTAGCGCAAAGTAAACTCCCTTTTTCCAGCTATTCAGTGGCTTACCAGTGCCTCATCTCATTCTCAAACTGAACCTGTACTAAGAGTGCTGGCCTTTAATGCTGCCTCCAACACCATCCAATGTTTTATATAAAATACCATTCTTACAAATTAAGTGGTGAACTAGCAAAACAATTACATATGATATGGATGAATAAAACAAAATGCCCAGTTCTTAGTTTCTTTATTGCCAAGAAAAAAAAGTCATATTTCAGGGACATCGGGTGTGTTTTATTCAAGGTTGCTTACTCATGAAATGTTCAATCTGAAAATGGTGAAAACCCATCTTTACTCTTAGTGCACAGGTGAACAGTTAAGAAACAATGACCATGTTTACTTAAGTCTCCAGGGAAAGATCTTATTTCCTTTAGTGGATAGAAAATTTCCAAAGTATTTATCTCATGTAGCAGATAATGTTCTCTTGCAGGCCTACTGCTTCTGGGTAAGAACTATACGTTTGAGAGAAGTACTTCGCTTACTATATGGCAGATTTGTGTCTTTGTAACTGGTTCCCTTCAAATCACCTACCTTGCTATTTTCCTATGGCAAAAGTTATTTCACCCTACAATTGGTCCCCAATATTAAATCAAGAAAATATATGTGAGAGAAAACAGATTATGACTTAAAGTATCAGCCTCTTTAAGAGCTTAGTTTTCAGAATTTCAGAAACTCAGAAAATTCATAAATAATATTTTATATGTATATCTAAAGGAGATAACAAGAAATATTTTTCTATAGGCCACCACAAAGTATGAATAATGAGTGTAAAGAATAAGTTAAGGGATTTTCCTATTAAGGTCAGGATGTTCTGAAAATCTTAGTCCTGTTTTAAGCCTTAATAGTTTTAAGCTTCACTAAGACTTTTAGTTTTATTAATGCTTTTCTAAGTGTGTCAGAAGGGAAAGATTCTGGCTGAACAAATACATTTTCTATGCCCCTCCCTAGGGGATTTAAATAACTAAGGCCAGGGAGTTCAAGGGAGTGAAATTTTAGGAGAATTTTATGGAAGAGATCCTTGAGGGGGAAAAAAGGGAGGAGGAATCTCTCCACTTTCTCCCCCACCCTAACTATGACATTTAGCAACAACTTGTCCAGCCATTCAAAAGTTGAACAATTTGTTC
The DNA here is from genome assembly GCA_028646595.1 of Phalanger gymnotis. Lineage (NCBI taxonomy): Eukaryota > Metazoa > Chordata > Mammalia > Diprotodontia > Phalangeridae > Phalanger > Phalanger gymnotis. The sequence continues at coordinate 155,583,086 of CM053623.1, read as the reverse complement.
AAGTGACCTTGAGTTGAGAGAACTGAGATAAGCTTTCCAGACAGCCAATTAGTTACTGGAAGGAATCAGCTTCAAGGAATGAGACCTACTGTAACAGAAAAGAGAATCACTATGGACTCAAGGGGGAACTGGTCTTGGCAATAGAGAGTCAAACGGTAGAGAGGCGCAGACCCTGGAAACCTACCTCAGCATTTCACCTAGGAGAGATTTTTTACCCAAAGGAAACGGTATGAAGATTCTATGAAAAGATATAGGATTGTAATGCTCTGCTGTATCAGGAGTTGTGAATTGCCTTTGCCAAATGTGTATCCCATATGTGTACCTTACTACCAGTGTACTCTAAGTTTATGCCACTGTTCCCATGGAAACTGTGTGTATTTGTGGGTGTGTGCCTCTAAATTAATTAGAGGAATATTTTCTAGCTTTTAAAAACGTGCTATTTTACTAAATGCTTTTGCTGAAAGCTAATTGTGTCCACTGGGTCATAATTAATGGGAAACATAATAGGGGTTCCTGCCCCTATTAATGTAATTATTTATATTAATTTCTTATTATATATTTATACATTATTATATGTTACAATTATATATATAATTAATAACATTAATATAATACTGTTAAGTAGTAGACACCCACTTGAAAGTAATAGCTACTCCTGGGGCACCCAAATTGCTAGAGTGAGTACAAGTCTGGTGGAGTATCTCAGAAAGGGTATTGAAGAAGCAGGTGAAAGTTTAATTGAGGAAGAAGGTGGTATATTGAAAAATGCCTGTGATGTAAAAGATATTAATATAAAACAAACATTTTAAAAAAGCATTTCATAGAAATAGAAAATTGGAGACCTAGAAGAGACTTTGGTGGGTATCTAGTCCCTCTTATACCTGAAAAAGTTTCCTGTGCTTAACAAGAGGCAATTGAAACGGAGTCAAACCTTTGGATAGGTTGTATAGGTCTGATGATTAGGAAGGTTTTCCTTATGTTGTATCTAAACCTCTGCAATATCTAACCACTCCCCCTCATTTTGTCATGTAAAATCAAAACGAATAATTTTCCTATATGACAGTTTCCTCAATGCTTCCAAATATCTATTCTGTAGGCTAAACACCCTCTCTGCCTTCAGGCAATCCTCATATAGCATGAATTCAAGGCCCTTCATTATTAACCTTGCTCTGAATACTGTCCAGTGTTTCAATGTCCTTCGAGATATGGCACCGAGCATTCAGCACACCACTCCTCCAGATGTAGTCTGATGAAGACAGACCTTATTCTTGGAAGCTGTGCCTCTTCTAAGCAAGCGTAAGACTCCATTAGGTTTGGGGTTTTATTTTGTTTTGTTTTGCACTATCAATGATAACCTGTACAATATGACCTAAAGATATTGAGATGAATTGTTGTCTATCCATGCCTCATCCATGTTGTACTTGTAATGCTTATTTTTCGATTCAAGTGTAAAATTTTACATTTATCCCGATTAAATTTCATTTTACTTGACTAAGCTTTCTGGATATTATCCAGTATGTTACGTATTCCGTTAGCTTCGTGTCATATGCAGATTGGATAAGCATGACATTTATGCCTTTTTCTCCAAGTCACTGATACAAATGTTTAACAGCACAGTGGAAGGCACAGGTCCTAGGCTCTCTCACAGAAAACTCTTTGTTACTTGACATAGAACTATTAACGAATACTCTTTTGCTCTGGCCATCTAACCAATTGTAATTTTTTTGTACAAGAATGGTAGAAAATAATTGAACAAATGATTTGCAAAAATTTAGGGAAACTATATTTATATTATTCCTCTGGTCTACCAATTTAGTAAACCTATTAAATAAATAAGGTCATATAGATTGTCATAGATTGTTCTTTATGAAGCCATACTGGCTTAATAATGTATCCTCAATTTTTGTCAGGGATAAAGTCAAGCTCACTGGCCTATATTTTACAGAGTAGATTTTCCTCCATTTTTTGAAAGTCAGGACATCTGCCTTTCTTTAGTCCTGTTCTCTAAGATCTTTCAAAGACTACTGACAGAGGCTCAGTAATCATAGTGCTTTTCAGTACAAGGGGGTAAAGTTCATCTGGGCCTTGTGACTTTAACTCAAGGTTTATCAGTTACTCTCTTACTATCTCCTTATTTAGAGTGGATATCAAATCCCCATTGATCACTTTTATTGTTTGTTGTTTTTCTATTGCAAAGATCATTCTCCTGGGCACAGAAAAGATAGGCAGAAAAACCTTGAAATTTAGCAGCTATACCTTTTTTCTGTTGTCAGTTATTATACTATCTGCCCCAAGCAAAAAAAAAAATTCCTTCTTTGCCTCTTCTACCCCATATAGCTTAAAAAGCACACATATATATATATACATATACATATACGTATATATGTGTATGTGTACAATATATATAATACATATTTGTTGTTGGTGTTATTTGCAACTTGACAAACACCAACAAAAATATGCATGTTCCTTTAAAAAGTACAGAAAAAGAGGATTACATTTGATACCACAAATCTCTGCTATTTTCAGCTTGTTTCCTTTTTACAGTATAAAATAAATTCAGCATATTAATTTGATAGCTTTCTTGCACATCAGAGTTTCCCTCTGAATCTCATTCTATGCAATTTTTTAAATGCTTCATTGGTACTTCTTTTTCTCTTTTTTTGGCATCACTATCATCAATAACCCTTCCTCCCCAAATTGATTTAAATAATTTCTTATAAAAAATAAGCACAGTTAGGAGAAAAATCCATACATTAGCCATTCTAAAAACGTACATCTCATTTTTCACCTTGATTAGTCAATAAACATTTATGAAGCTTCCTACTATGTGCCAGGTACTATTCTAAGCACTGAGGATACAAAAAGAGGCAAAAAAGCAGGCTCTGCCCTCAAGGAACTCACAATCTGAGGGAGACAATAAGCAAAAAACACATATGGAGAGAGAGAGAGAGACAGACAGACAGAGACAGAGAGACAGAAAGAAATTACTGAGTAACGACAATTGTAAAAAGCCTGCCTGCTCCCTACTAATACCATCATCAAAATTCTCTGCCTCTGTCTCTGTTTCTCTCTCTGTTTAATGACTGACTTTCTGTATGTATTTCTGTCTGGAATATATTTCTCTTGCTTCGGTTAAAAATTTTTGAATAAACCAATGGACTACTCTTTTGTTTTATTGCTGTGACAAAATTACTGCTTTAAATATTTTGTTATCAAAGGACCTTTATTTTCATATTTGTTCTCCTTGGGGTATTTGCCCAGGGGATAAGGATATTGGGTCAAAAGTCATGAATGCTTTTGTGACTTTCCCATAATTCCAAGTTGCTTTTCAGAACAATTGGCTGGTTCATAGAATATAGAATTGGTTGCCTGTCTTCCCACAGCCCTCCAACATTGACTATTTACATTTTTTAATTATATTTTCCAATTGGATGGGTACGAGGCAAAACTTAATAGTTGTTTTGATTTTCATTTCTTATTTACTTCATTTTAATAGTGTTATTGATAATTTGCATTTCTTCCAATGAAAATATTGTTCATGTCCTTTGATTACTTATTTTGTAGGGTAGATTTGTCACATATGCACCTGGTGGTCACAGGTGACCCACAACATTCTGGAATTAAGCCCAAACAGATTAAAATTACAAATAGGAAATATTTAACAAAATAAATAAAATCCACAATAATACACGGATAAAGTGGTTTTTTAAGTCCGTATGCACCATAATATGCAGTTTAGTGGTTCTGCTTATATATTAGTTTGATAGCTATATACTAGTATGGCTTTTGGAACTTCACATTTGTTAGAGTTCTTTATGTATGAGAGGCATTATTGTAGAGTGGTTAGAAAGCTGAAATGTAAGTTAGGAATAGTGGAATCCAAGTTCTACTTCTGACCTACCCTTGGTGTGTAAACTAGGGCAAATCACTTAATGTCTCAAGCTGCAGGATACTTTTTAGTATTGCATAGAAATGTCAGTGAATTTTGAGAACTTATGTTGTGTCCCCCTCAGTTACTGAAATTATCACTATTGAGCAAAATCTAATTGCTGAGCTGATTCTCACGTAAAAAGATCTAGGTTAACTCAGTGAAGCTTCTACTAGATTGAACTGATAATGCTGAGAGCTCCCTAAACAGCTGACCCAAAGCATAATCCAAAACTATAGATCCTGTTAGAATTGTAAGCTCCAACTATTTTTCATTTCTATCACTTTAATAAAGTTGTTGTAACTTCTCTGTTTTAGATTTTATGGCTCAGTATTCTCACAATTCCCAAACTCAGATTCTGTGTGGTTAACACTTGGTATCATGAACAGGATCATGGGGACCCCCCAGGCTGCAACTATGCAGTTGGTCAGAGGAGAAAGACAGGAGGAAGAGAGAGGAAAGTGGCTAAAGATACATACGTGTCCACATATATCTTTAATAACATGAAATTACAGTAAGATTTTTGAAATAATGTGGATTCATATATGTATATATACACACATACACATATCTATGTATATGTACATATATGTGTATCTAGAGATATGATAGAGATGGATAGACACATATAAATAGATACATAGATAGTTGATACATAGATGATAGACAGATATGTAGATAGACAGACATATAGATGGAAAATTCTAATCTATCATTCATCTATATCTTCCTATGGTTGTGAAAACAGCTGGGTTAGTTTGGCTTGCTGCATGATCCCAATTAGAAACAGGAATTGGAGTGGGAACACAGAGGTAGAATGCAACAGGAAGCAGTTGGAAGTTGAGGATCATTATTGTTTCAATTATATCCAACTCTCTGTTACCCTATTTGGGGTTTTCTTGCAAAGATACTGGAGTAGTTTGCTATTTCCTTCTCTAGCCTGTTTTATAGAGGAGGAAACTGAGTCAGAGGGTTAAGTGACTTGCCCAGGGTCACCCAGGGTCACAGCTAGAAGATGTCTGAGGCTGGTCTCTGGAATTCAGGTCTTCCTGACTCCAGGTCTGGTAGTGTACGCACTGTGCCACCTAGTTGCCTCAAGAAGTTGGGGTTAGATACTACTTGCTATAATCCACTACTGTGTTAAGAGTATGCCTCAAGGAGAGAATAAAAACAGGCAGCTAAAAGAAGGTGTTGATGCTCTTTGATGCTTTGAGAGATCAACCAAATGATTTTAAAAAGGCTTTTTATTAAGTGTTAACCATGTACTTGGTACTCTGCTAAGTGTGGTAAGTATTAAGAAAGGGAATTAATACAAAGCAAGGCATCAGAAAGTGCCCATAAAGAATCTATCCAGGGAGACAAGTGTATAACTTCAAGAGGAAAAGGAGAGAGTGTGCAGGAAATACATCTCCTCTTAGTTCTTTTGTTAAAGTGCTTAATCCTTGGGCAACAGAAATAGCAACTGTCCTGCCTGCCTCTCCTAAAAAGCAAAGTATTCAAAGTAAGTTTACTGGTTATTTGCATTATTTGTTGTGTAAAATGAATGGATGTTGCTAAAAGTGTTGCCTTTTACTCATATTCTGTGTGTTTTGCTTATAAAAGGACCTAGACTATCCCCCTTCTCATTAATGAGAAGAGAAATAGTCCTTATGCGATAGGATTCCAGATGAGGGAGTAGGGAGAAGGAGCATATGAACTTAGAGGGATCAAGTGTCACTAAGGAACAAGTGTGTGTGGCTGCCTTGTCGTTCATTCCCTTGGGCATACATCGGTAGCTATTTGTACAGGGAGCAGTATACCCCAATTGTGAGCCCATTTCTCATGGGTCTCTCCCCTCATATCTGATTTCTGTTGCTTAGCAGATGCACAAGCAATGAGTGGGAGGGAGACTTTCAGGGCAAAAATTCAGTGATTACTCTGGACTTTGACTCTCCCAATATCTTTTATCAGCTACAAGGACATCGTGATTAGTAAAGTTACATATTTGGATCAAATGAAGTGTGCTAAACTGATAATTTGTTAATCTTGCATTCCTAACCCTAGATGTAGCTGAACAAACCAGTTGCTGGGTAACATGGGAACTTTCTGGTATATAGATGGGTTAACCAGTGGTCAAACATGAGTTACTTCTGTCAGCTAGGACCTAGTAACGAGCTAATCTTCACACCCTAATTCTGTAGAGTTCCTTTAAGAAAGGTTTTTTTTTTCTTTTTTTCCAGCAAAAGAGCTTCTATCAGCTTATCTGATTGTATTCTTTGGACAGTGTTCTCTTTCTCACTTTACCGTGAGGGAAGGGGAGAGAAAGGAAGGCAGGATATGGTTTCTCCCTACTGTTTCCAAGATTTGTTCTATTGGAAACTGAAAGGGGACTAAAATATTGATATAGAATAAGTCAGACATGAACTTTTTGAACATAGATTTGAAATTGTGACTGAGACATTTTTAACTGCTTCATATGCTCAGTTTCCTACTGGAAATCCTCTGGATATAGTCCTCTAGGAATTCTCAAAATGAGTATGGAGATTTTTCTGGAACTCTTATACAAATATGCACAGAGACAGTAAGAAAAATCTCTTACCTCTTCCACTCTGCCAATCCACCTTTCTTTTCCCTTACTTGATCACCTCTTTTTATCCCACCTACTTCCCTAGAAAATAAAGAATATTTATTAATTTACAATATTTGGATGTGATTAATGATCAGAAAATTTGTAAGATCTTCCACTGATACAATCCTCATTTACTTAGACTCAGACCACTATGAGTGGTTTGGGAAATTTTCTAGTGATTTTTATGTTTAATTTCACAGATACTCCAATTTGTTAAGAGTTAGCTTGGTTTTTGTTAAAGTAGAAAAGACCTTGAGAAGTCTGCCTGTGATATGTCTACAGGAGAGGTTTTATGAGAGAAAAACAGCCTTCATGAATTTCCGGAGTTGGATACAACCATACCAGCTTACTGAGAGGGAAAAGAAAAGGAAACATCAGCTTCTGCAGAAGTATATAGGGGGACTTCTGGTAGCCAAGATTGCAGAGTAAGCAGTAAATCGCCATAACTCTCCCATCTTCATCTCCAAACAACCATAAAATAGCACCCCAAAACAAATCCTGGAACAAGAGAACGAGCAAAAAGACAGGGCAAAACAACTTTTTAGTCCAAGAAACTTGGAAGACTGGCAAAAAAGTTCTGTTTCACTTGTGTAAAAGGGAGCACAATCCAGGACAGGAAGCATCTTAGCAAGCTCCACCTCAGCAAACCAGCAGGAGATCCTGAGCCCCAGTGCACTGGAGCAGGCAAATGCCAACACCAGAAAGCCCTCACATGCCTCAGCCTAGCCAGGGCACTGGGCAGACTCCAGCTCAGAGAACCACCACTTCAGCATAGCCCTGGGCAAACAGGCAGCCTCAAGCAGCCAGATCTCCATGTGCTTCAGTGTAGCCCCAGGAAAACACAAAAACACCCCATCGGCCTCAGCATGCACCAAACGCCAGCACTAGGAACCCACCAAATCACTGCGAAAGCTGCCAGATCCCTATGGCCTCGAGTAATTCCAATCATGAACCACCTCACCCTCTCAGTGCAGCACCAGACATGAGAGTCCCCTGTACGCCTCAGGGCAACATCAGTGCAGCACCAGGTAAACAGCCAGGGCCTGCAGCACCTGGCACAAGAAGCTTTATAAGGAGAAGAGCACAAATTTAAAGAAAAAGAAAAAAGCCAAAAAAAAAAATGTGAGCAAACAACAACAACAAAGAATCTGACCACAGAAAGTTATTACGATGACAGGGAAGACCAACACAAATTTAGAAGAGGACAGCAAAGTCAAAACACCTACGGGCAAAACACGAAAGAAAAATGGGAAATGATCTCAAACCCAGAAAGAACTCAAGGAAGAGCTCAAAGAGAGATAGAAGAAAAATTTGGGAAAAATGAGAGAGATACAAGAGAGTTATGAAAAAAGAGTCAACAGTTTAGTGTAATGGCAAGAAGGGTGAGACACTTTTTGCTGTTTTTTGTTTTGGAGTGCATCTCAGCACTAAGGCAACTGAGTGCCTTTGACTGAGTCTTGCCTTTGTTTCAATGAAGAGTCTTTGATTGAATTGGAAGTCTTTGATAATCTGCTTAAGTCTCAGGAAGGCCTAGGTCACATGGGTTTGTCTCATGGTTGTGACACCCTCTGACCCCGAAGAAGTGTGTGTGTGTGTGTGTGTGTGTGTGTGTGTGTGTGTGTGTATATATATGTATATATATATATATATATATATATATATATATGTATATATGAACATTCCTGTGATTTCACCAAATGAGACTCTGGGTTGCCATTAAGGAGCCCCCCAGCTTTGAAAACCCAGATGTTGGTGCCTCCCCTTCTGGTAATGTATTGCTATGGTCAGACAGAAGCCTGACTGTTGATTTGTGTTTATTTACTCTGTTTATATAATTTCTGCTTGTAATTTCTGTTTTGTATTTTCTCTGAAGTTCAGGGTGCTGACTTTTCCCCCTGAACTAAGTGAATGATATATGTATGTTTAATTAAAGTGAGATTGTAAACCCCTTAAAGTTGCTTTCCTTAGAAAAGCAGATTGAAGAACCTGTGCTAGCAGCCATCCTGTGTGCTGCTGTTGTTGGTCTTATTGTTGGACTTGCACAGCCACAGTAGCTGCAAGTAACATTGTTGTTACACTTGGAAAAAGAAAACAACTTCTTAAAAAGTAGAACTGGACAAATGATAAAAGAGATAAAAAAATCCACTGAAGAAAACAACTCCTTGGTGAAATGGAAAAGGAAATACAAAAGCTGTGAGGAAAACAACTTAAAAGTTAGAATTGGGCAAGTGAAAGCTATTGACTACATGAGACATTAAGAATCAAGCAAACGTACATGGATAGCCTATATCAGATTGCTTGCCACTTTGTGGAGGGGACAGGGGATGCAGGGAGGAAGATAAAAGATTTAAACTCAAAATCCTATAAAAGTGAATGTTGAAAGCTATCTTTACATGTAATTGGAAAAAATAAAATACTATAATAAAAATAAATTTAAAAAGCATAAACTCTATAAAAAGGAACCAATCAAACAAATTCAAAAGTATGAAAAAATAGAAGAAAATATAAAATACCTCATGGGAAAAACGACTGACCTGAAAAATAGATCCAGGAGAGACAATGGTCAGAATCATTGGACTACTTGAAAGTCATAACAAAAAGGAGGACATAGACAGCATCTTTCAAGAAATTATCAAGGAAAACTTCCCTGATATCCTAGAACGAGAAGGTAAAATAGGCATTAAAAGAATCCATCAATCACTCAGGAAAGAGATCCCAAAATAAAAACTCCAAGGAACATTATAGCCAAATTTCAGAACTATCAGGTCAAGGAAAAAAATACTGCAAGTGGCCAGAAAGAAACAATTCAAATATCAGGGAGCCACAATCAGGATTACACAGGACTTAGCACCTTCAACATTAAAGTATCAGAGTTGCTGGAACATGATATTCTGAAAGGCAAAAGAGCTAGGACTACAACCAAGAATCACCCACCTGGTGAAATTAAGCATAATACTTCAAGGGAAAAAGTGGTCATTCAATGAAGTAGAAGGATTTCAAGCTTTCATAAGGAGAAGAACAGAATTGAACAAATAATTTGGTATCCAATATCAAGACCCAAGAGAAGCCTAAAAAGGCAAAAAAGGAAAACACGAGGGATTCAATGGAGCTGACCTGTTTACATCCCTCCATGGGAAGATGATACTTGTAATTCTTAAAAACTGTATCACTAATAGTACAGCTTGAAGGAATATACATAGACAGAGGGTATAGGTATAAGGCGAATTTGAGTGAATGATATAAAAATAATTAAGAAATGAGAAAGAAAAGTATGTTGGGTACAGAAGGAAGGGAGAGGCAGAATGGGGTAAATTATTTCACAAGAAGCCATACAAATAACTTATTACAGCAGAGGGAAAGATGAGAGAGTGGGTGATGGGCATCACTTGAACCTTACTCTCATCAATATTGGCTCAAAGAGGGAATAATATACACAATCAGTTGAATATAAAAATCTATCTTATCTGACAGGAAAGTAGGAGGGGAGGGAATTAAGTAAAGATGGTGGAAGGAGGAGAGGAACTAACAGAAGAAAGGGCAGACCAGAGAAGGCAGTAGATAGAAGCAAAACACAGTCAAGGAAGGAAGAGGTGAAAGAAGAGATAAGGCACACAGGAGGAAAAACAGGATCAGGAAATACATAGTTAGTAGTCATAACCATGAATGTGAGTGAAATAAACTCTTTCATAAAACAGAAGTGGATAGCAGAGTGGATCAAAACCAAGAATCCTACAATATGTTGTTTACAAGAAACACACTTGAAGCAGAGAAACACACACAGAGTAAAGGCAAGGGGCTAGAACAGAATCTATTATGCTTTAGTTAAAGTAAAAAAAAGCTGGGCTAGCAATCTCTATCTCAGACCAAACAAAAGCAAAAATAAACCTAATTAGAAGAGATAAGGAAGGAAACTACATCTTGCTAAAAGGTACCATAGACAATGGAGTAATATCAGTATTAAACATATATTCACCAAGTGGTACAGGGTACCATATTTTTAAAGGAGAAGTTAAGTGAGTTAGAGGAAGAAAGAGATTGTACAAGACACAATAGTAAATGACCATATTGTCTGATAAACTCAAAGACCCCAACCTTAGGATAATAACTCACTATTTGACAAAAACTGCTGGGAAAACTGGAAAACAGTAGGGCACAAACTAGGTATAGACCAACATCTCACACCATATACCAAGATAAGATTAAAATGGGTACATGATTTAGACATGAAGGGTAACACTATGGTCAAGTTAGAAGAGCAAAGAATAGTCTCCCTGTTGGATCTATGGAGAAGAGAAGAACTCATGACCAGACAAGATATAGAGAGCATAACAAAATGTAACATAGGTAATTTTGATTATATCAATTTAAAAAAGCTTTTGCACAAACAAAACCAATTCAACCAAGATTAGAAGGAAAGCAGAAATCTTGGAAAATCTTTACAGCAAATGTCTCTGATAAAAGACTCATTTCTCAAATACATAGAGAACTGAATCAAATTTGTAAGAATACAAGCTATTTTCCAGTTGATAAATGATCAAAGGATATGAAAAAGAAATTTTCATATGAAGAAATCAAAGCTATCTATAGGTCTACGAAGAAGTGCTCTAAATCATTCTATTAGAGAAATACAAATTAAAACAACTCTGAGGTACCAACTCACACCTATCAGATTGCCTAATATGATGAAAAAGGAAAACAAGATGATGTGGGAAAATTGGGACACTAATGCACTCTTGGTGGAAGTGTGAATTGTTCCAACCTTTCTGGGGAACAATTTGGAACTGTGCCCAAAGGGCAACCAAACTATGTATAGCTTTTGATCTAGCAATATTACTACTAGGTCTACATTCAAAAGAGATCATAAGAAAGGGAAAAGGAACAACTTATGTAAAAATATTTATAACAGCCCTTCGCATGTTGGCAAAATATTGGAAACTGAGGGGATGTCCATCAGTTGGAAAATGCTGATCAAGCTGTGTTATGTGAATGTAATGGAACACTATTGTGCAATAACAAATGATGAACAGGCACATTTCAGAAAAACCTGGAAAGATTTTTATGAACTGATGCAAAGTGAAATGAGCAAAACCAGGAAAACATTTTAGACAATATCAGCAACATTGTGTGATGATCAACTATGAATGACTCAACTCTTCTCAACGACACAATGATCCAAGACAAGTACAAAGGACTCACAATGGAAAACGCTATCCACATCCAGATAAAGAACTGATAGACTCTAAATGCAGATTGAAACATACTTTTTTCAATTACTTCATTCTATTTTGTGTTTTTTTTTCCTTTTGACCTGTTTCTTCTTTCATAACTGTGACTAATATGGAAATATGTTTTACATGATAACCCATGTATATCCTCTATCAAATTGCCTACCATTTTAGGAAGAAGGGTGGGAACGGAATGGTGGAGGGGAGGGAGGGAGAAAAATTTGGAACTTAAAATCTTGTAAAAATGAATGCTAAAAATTGTTTTGACATGTAATTGTGAAAAATACTTTTTTTTTTAAAAAAAGAAGTATATTTGGGAATAAGAAAGTTTTAATGAATTTTTAAGCTGAGAAATATATACCATAATAATTAGGAAACCAGCTCTTAGTTTGTAAAGTTTAAAATTGATGTCATATTATAAAAGGTTAAAGGGATTTTATATATATATGTATATGTATACACATACATATATGTTATATACACATATACAAATATACATATATATACACATAGGTATACATGCAGGCATAACTATGCATATGTATATTTATTGCTCTTCATACATCAGTCCTAAGATATCCTGCACTCACCTATGTACTCTCACACTTCCTGTTCTAAAAAGGGTGACAGAAATTCTATATGTGTTTATTATGAACATGACTTGAAAGCAAATTAGCACACAAGTACTATTGTTAGTTATGGATTATGGATTATGGGCTACTGGTTTGTAGTTAATTATTTTATTATTATTATTGAATATTTGAAAAATAACTGGATAATCTTTGATCACTTACTGTACCTTGTAGATTTTTCTCCTCACGCTATGATACAAATTGTAAGCCAATTGGTAAACTCTCAAGTTCTTTATTTGCCCCATATGCCAGCCATATTAATATTGAGGAATAAATAATTGAGTAAAATAATGAAATAGCAGGCTACTAAATATTTGTTTCTGTCAAATGTTGATTTCCTATACGAAGACTTTCATTTTTAGGCTTAGAATCTCTATTCCGTGCCAATGAGGAAAGTGACATTAAAGATTCCTGAAAAAAAAAAACTCAGCAGACACCCCAGTCTGCCTTCTTTTTGCTGCTAAACATCAGGAGGACATTCAATTTTGAAAACATATATCACAATTTAAGACTTTTTCCCTTGGGAGATTGATAATGTCGTCCCTGCAACTTCGGAGGCATTAAACCATCTTTAAAAATGCCTTACTGCTTTTCAGTAAGCCTCATGTGTGTTTAAGTTCCAGAGCTATGTCTTGAAGGAAGATAAGAGTCTACGAAGTGAAAGAGAAGAGGGAATACTTTCCAGGCATGGGGGATGTTCCGTGAAAATATAGAGATGAGATGTCAAATATCTCTTACGGGTGGAACTAAAAGAAGGCCAGCTGGATAACATGAGGGCAGCTGGGTCATACAGTGGATAGAGTGCTGGGCCTGAAGTTAGGAAGACCTGAGTTCAAATCAGGCCTCAGCTAATTACTAGCTGTATGACCCTGGCCAAGTCACTTACTCCTGTTTGCCTCTGTTTCCTCATCTGTAAAATGAGTTGCAGAAGGAAATGGCAAATCCCTCTAGTACCTTTGCCATTATAACCCCAAACGGGGTTATGAAAAGTTGAACAAGATTAACATGACTGAAAATCAAAAACAGATAGTTTGGGTTCAGGTTGTAAAGGGCTTTAAAATTCACAACAAGAGGGTATTTTTATCTTCAAGGTAAGAGCAAGCTACTGGAATTGATTGAGTAGAGGAGTGACAAGGTCAGATCAGCACTTAAGGGAAATCACTTTGGCCAGCAGTATGGAAGGTAAATTGGAGTGGGAGAGACTTGAGGCAGGAAGACCAAATAGGAGGCCATTGCTATAATTAACGTAGAAGGCAATGTTCTCCTTAACTAAGATGGTAGCTATGTGAATAGAGAGGAGTCCATGCAAGAGATATTGTGGGGGTAAAAGTGACAAGTCCAGTATAATGTCAAGATTATTAATCTGAGACATTGAGAAGATGGTGGCATCTGGCAGAAATAGGGAAGGTGTTAGGCAATGAAAGAGAGAAAGGAGGAAGGAAGGAAAGAAAGAAAGGAAGAAGGGAAGGAAGGAGGGAAAGGAAGGAAGAAGAAAAAGAGAAGAGGGTGTGAGGCTGAACGTTGGGCAACACCAACAGTGTTGATATGGATGATGACCCCCAAAGCAGACGAAGAATGACTAGTCAGATAAGCAGAGGAAAACCAAGAAAGAATAATGTCCTAAAATCTCAGGGAGAAAAAAGAATCTATGAGGATATGGTGATCAATAGTGTCAAAAACAGTAGGTTGAGAAAGATGGGTGGAAAAAATAGACCACCATCCAATCTTGGCAATTAAATTATAAGTAACTTTGGAGGGTGTGGTTTCAGTTGAGTAATGTAGTCAGAAGGCAGATTGCAAGGGGCTGAGAAGTCAGTGAAAGGCAGGGAAGTGGAGTTGGTTAATGCAAACTACTTTTCCTAAGACTTTGGTTAATAAAAGGAGGACAAATAAAATGAAAGCTGAGGGGGTAATTGGATCTAGTGAAAGTTTTTAAGGATGGAGAGGCTTGGACATATTTGAAGCCAGTGGAGACAGAACCAGTAGACAAAAAGAAAGGAATTTGGGAGAGGAGAATATGTGGGATACATAAAGAAAAAGGAAAATGATTGGAAAAGCTTTTGTAGAGTAATATGGCAAAAGAATAAAAGGCCCTTGCTCAAGCGAGTGTCCCATTCGAAGTTGGATAACATTAATTTATAATGTACTGAGTTGGCACAGTTATGTGACTTCCTTCAACAGCGTGTAAGATCAGAGGAGGCAGACGATGGAAGTAATCCAACGCTACAGTTTGTCAAAGGATAAGCGTTGCTAGGACAAGGGCACAAAAAAATTTGAGATTAGAGAACAGCATAGATTTGGACTATATAACAATATGGTCAAGAATAGAGAAGGAGGGATGATAAAAGAGGCCATTTGAATTAATGAGATCATCGAGGGAAATGGCAAGAAAGAAAGACCCAAGATAAAGCCACTGGGATAAAACTATATATAGGGTGGACTCTGATATGTGTGTGGTAAGCTGCCAAAGGAGACTGTGAAAGAATAGCCAAGCAGATAAAATCAGGAGGCGGCAGTTTCACAAAAACCCAGGGAGTAGAAAGTTTTTAGGAGGAGGGAGTGGTCAATATTTCTTTGCTGCATAGAACTCATGCTGGATAAGAACTGAGAAGAGGCCTTTGAATGTGGCAATTTAGAGATTTGGGGTGACCTAGGAAAATTCATTTTGGATTGAGTTATTGGATCAGAAGCCAGACTGCAAGGGGTGATTGATTTGTTACCTGTCTTTAAAAAATACAATCAATTTGATTTTTAATGATATTATTTGATGTTGTTTCCCATGTTCTTCACTTTTCTCCTCTTTTCTTGAAGAATCTAATCAGAATACACAGGCAAAAGGTTTCTGTGTAACCTACAAGTCTTTTGTCTCATTTCTTACTCCTGCACCACATTTTCCATCACGAATTTTGCAGCCATCCCTAGGGCCACCATTACAATGAGGTCATTGAATATTAAAGTAATGTTGATTAAATTTAATTGACTCTATAGAGTTCTTCACAGAATTTATCTATCATCTCTTCACTATTTGCAACAGTCGTGGGTACCTAAGCTGCAATTAGTTTTGTGGTGATTTCTTTTGCTAATACTTATCATAAGCACTTAAATACAAGATGGATAAATGTCACCAATTAAACCAACTGTGTCAACTCTTTTATTTGCCTTTTTGAGAACTTATATCTAGTGATTAGGTATAATTGTAACTTTATTATGTCTTTTGGTTTCATGCATTGCAAAAATGTTAAATTGATATGATTGTTAGTAGCATGCCTACCTAGTTGGCCTAGGTAAGGATCTCAAAATAGAGCACCAACAGTTAAGTTGAATAAAATGACTTTTAGTACCTTTACCTCCTTTACAAGCCACTCATCATCATTACTGCAGAGGTGGAAAGGAAGGAAGGGCTAGCACAGGTATGAGAATAATTTTCTGTTCTTTTTTCATTTAATAGAGGCAGCTGGTGGTATAATGGGACAGACTACTGGGTCTGGTGTCAGGAAGACCTGAGTTCAAATCCAGCCTCAGACACTTACTAGCCGGGTGATCCTGGGCAAGTCAATTGACTTTTTCCTCAGTTTCCTCAACTGTAAAATGAGGATCATAATAGCATCTATCTCCCAGGATTGTTGTGAGGATCAATTGAGATGGTATTTGTAAAAAGCACTTGGTAGACAGTAGGCACTATTTAAATGTTTATTCTCTTCTCGTCCCTTTTTATGAGAGAATGGACAAAGAATTTATCATCCAGAGATCAGATCAGCCCACTGACGATGAGCCTCTTCATGAGACATGACGTGAGAGGGTGGCTGTTAAAACATGAGACGCGTTTTAGATTTGAGACATGCTTTATTTCTAGGACCATGTTTGATTTCCTCATTCTTCCATATTACTTCTTAATCTTGGACTTTATGTTAGTGCTGAGTTCTAAGCACTTCTCCAGGGAACATCTGGCCTGAACCTTTGTCCTCTTAAATCCTTCTCCTGTTTTCATAGTGCAGGTTAGGACCCACAGGCTTTCAGGACTCCCTGCCCTCTTCCTCTGAGCTCTGCAAGTTGCTGAAGCAGGTTTGGCCTGTCAGCTTATCCCTTGCTGAGAGTACTGCTACCAGACTTAGGTATGATTAGGTTGCTAAGAGGTAGAGGTAGAGGTAGAAATAGAGGCCAAGAGTGACTGAACTACACGCTCTCCATTGGTCTGGAACTTCTGCCCTAGTTATTCTAGGACAAGCTTCCACTGTGCCCTGGAGGCTAGAACTGAATTCTTGCTCTGTTTCAGAGAGCTGAGTCACAGGTTGTTTCTGACTCTGTTCCTTGCTCAGTACACATCTAGGGCCTTCTAGTGACCTCTCTTCTCTTCTACCCCTATTGCAGATCCGCTCTTCAGTCTGCCCTGGAATTGGGTAGTTAGTGGGAGACAGAACTTCCAAATGGTACCCATTCCTTCCTCCTGTGCTAGGTCAGGGATCTCCTGGAATCTCTTCTTTCCCTGGTACCTGGTACACGGGAAACACTGGCACAGGACTGCCCAGCATCAAAGAAAGTGCTATATTCTATGAGCAAAGCAGAATCATAGAAGCAGAAAGAAAACATGAGCTGTGTAAATCCAGAACCACTTCTACCCTAAATGTTCTAATGGACTACTTGTGCCCAATCTGTGGCAGTGCCTTCCAAACTCATATTGGACTGATCAGCCATAGCTGAACATACCATACCCTCACCCCAACATTATGATGTCATTGGTCTTTGAAAAATGGACAAATAACTTCCTGCCATGGTGCACAGTCTTAGCTCTCTTTCAGTCCCTGGGCACAAAGATGCTCTGCATGTGGCATTCCAGGAGCACTCTCCTAGCCAGATCCCATTGGTAAACCACTCTGTCTATCTAAATTTTCTTTGTCTGAAAAGTGACTCACAGTAACCTTTTTCTTGGATTTCCCAATTAGGATTTAGTCTGGCACATCTTCAAGATCTCTGTGAAGGTGGTTTATTGGGAGAGCTAGGCTTTACTTCTTGCTGCTCCTCTGCCATCTTGACTCAAATGAGATCATATTTGTAAAACATTTAGCACAGTGACTGGAATAGGGTAGGTACTATATAAATGTGTATTCCTTTTCCTTTTTCCTTTATGTATTTGAAATCTTTATAATCTGATTTGCTTCCATAGCCTTTAAAAACCTCAGTTACTTTCATGCCAAGATAAAGCATTATGGTAAAACTTTATGGAGAAGCCAAATGACTCTTTAAAATGTTTTTATTTCTTAACCTATTTTTATTTATTTCATTAAGTATTTTCAGACATGTAAAAAAATTAACATTCTTTTTTAAAAATTTGGGTTTCAAATTTTCTCACTCTGTCCTGCCCCCCCCATTCCTTGAGAAGTCAAGTAATATGACATCAATTATACATATGAAGTCATGTAAAATATATTTCCATATTAGCTGCATTGCAAAAGAGCCAAATTAATCTTAATAATTAATTATAACTAGGCATAAGTATTACCTTATAAGATGGACAAGTGAACCACAGTAATCTAAATTGAGAATTACCCTTAAGTTCTTATTAAGTACGTAATTTTTCTTGTTGTTCTGTCATTTAGTCATGTCTTACTCTTCCTGACCCAGTGGACCATAGCAGGTCAATATTGTCCATTGGGTTTTCTTGGTAAAGATACTAGAGTGGTTTGCCATTTCTTTCTCCAGTGGATTAAGGCAACCAGAGATTAGTTAACTTGGCCAGGGTCTGAGGCCTAAATTGAACTTTGGGCCCAAACTGAACTCTCGACTTCCTGACACAGCACTCTATCCACTGAGCCACCTAGCTGCCTCTAAGGACATAATACTCAGATGTAAATCTCTGTGTACCAACGTCTTAAACAAGTTCTTATGTTAATATTTTCCTTTTTCCCTGTAAACCTCCGAGTATTCTCACTCAATAGGTGAATGACTTGTGGATTTTCAGCTAGAAGTCGATGACATCTTCCTTTTCATTCGTTCCATCAGCAAGTCAAATTACCAGGCATTTATTAAGTGCCTGCTACATGCCAGTCCCTGTGTCAAGCACTGCCAAGTGTTTAGTAATAAGTATTTATTCAGGATCTATAATGTTACTTAATGTTGCTTTTATATCCTCATTTTACAGATGAGAAAACCAAGGCAAATATAGGTTGAATGACTGGCCCAAGGTCACACAGCTATTAAGTATCTGAGGTCAAATTTGAATTCAGGTCTTTCTTTCTCTAGATCTGGCACTCTATCCATTTTGTCACCTAGGATAATCCTCAGAACAAATGGTGTACATCATTTGTTAATACGTCAGTTATATCATTTGCTCTTTTTGCGTTAGATTATTTTTCTAAAAACAATTATGAAACTGTACAAATGCAAGCTGACATAATTCCTGATGGATTTGCTGCTAGAAATATTACACTTCTTGTGGGTCCAAGGAAATCACTAGCTATCCACTGTAGAAACTTTTGTTCCAACACATCTGTTTAAAAAGTCACCTTTTCCTTCGTTTTGATTTAGAAACGTTAGATCTCAGCATTATGTTGCATTTCGCACAGAGCTATTGACTTAAGCCAAAAGACCGTGAACAATAATTATTTTGCATGACTGAGCCCTGGCATACCATTGTCAGATAGGCACTTAACAGGAGAACTACTTTCAAAATTTAGAACAGAACTGTCAAACAAGTGAACGCTTATACCAAATACTTCTTTCTCAAGCTATAGTTCTGAGCACAAGTTCTAAGATGTGCAATAATGGAATGAATCATTTTGCTCTTACAAAAGCTTCTGATTTGACAGTCTGAAAAACTAAAGTATTTCTTTCTGGAATAGATATATCAGTAGTAGCAATAATGCAATTCCTCAAATAAAGCTGAGAAATGTCACAGGTGTCGGGGAAGGAGAGCCAGGCATTAGTTTTATTAAATATCTGTTAGAAGGGTGGTTTTTATGTTGGACAAAGAGTATCTTACTCAAAATTAAAACAGGACTGACTTGATTCATCTCAGTTGGACATCTGTTCAACCATCCAAGAAAACTTCTTAGTAATTGCCAATTTAAGCTCAATTAAACTCTTCATCCTAGAAATACCATATGTCTAGATCAGAGGTCTCCCATCATTTCCCCAAACCTAGGAACACCATTCTGATTATTATTGAGGCAAACAGGTACAGGATTTAATAAAAATAAATAGACAGTGATAGATAGGATTTTGATTTTTTTTTAACACATCCTTTTCAGAGCTAGATCAGGTGGGTTTCCACTGACAAGTATTCAGGTGCAGACCAGTAGTACTGGAATTAATGCTGTTATTCCTTATGTTCGAATAGCGATGTTGTACCTATCGCCTCATTTGATGCATGGAGAACATTTATCAGTCCCAACAATCCCAATAAATATCCATCAAAATCTAATCTCCAATTCATATAATAAACCCTCAAATATTTGAAAATAGTGATTGAGTCTTCTCAGCTCCCTCTCAGATTCCTCCCCCAAATTTGCCTGTGGTCAGAATTGGTAATAGAACTCAGGTCTCCTGACTTCCAGCCCAGAATTCTTTCTATGATATCACACAAAACACATTGACTTCTTATTGAATAATTGGGGTCACAAATAGTCAGACAAGACTGAAAAATGACTGAACAACAGACAAATGGAAGCAAGATGCCAAAGCACATCTGAGGGTAAGAAGATGGTCATATCTCACTGTCCCTGTGATAGCCAGTGATGGGGTTTGTCTCCATTAAAATCGCATTTGCTCATCACCCATTACAGGCCCAAATTCTCCCAGCATACTACTATATCCTGTTGCTGAATACCTCCCTACTTCCCTTTGGATCACCTTGCAGTTAAAATAGATATCCCTCAGAGGGCAGGCTTCAGACTCTGGGGAAGTGAACGGTGAGCAAGTTTTGGATGAGGAAGAGTGAGTTGCACAGGACGAGCCGGCAAGAATAGGCAGACCTTATTAAGTTATCCTCAACCCCAAACCTACCGCTCTTCTGAACTTGCCCAAATTTGTCCAGGGAACCACAATCCTTTTGGTCACTAAGGTTTACCGCCCTTGTATTACCCTATGTGCACACCATCTCTGACATCCATTCCCTTCTTTTCACTCACACAGCCTCCACGCTATTTCAGAACATAACCATCTTTCACCCACGCTATTGCAGTGGCCGCCTAAATGATTTTCTGACATCCAGTCTCTTCCCACTCCAGGCCATTCTCCATACAGTTAGTCAACAGGCATTTATTCGACACTCACTATGTGCTAAACATTGTATTAAATACCAGGAATGTAAATATAAGGGGAAAGAAAGTGGCGGGTTGGCCTCAAGGGGCTTACATTCTAAGGGAGAAGACAACACATAAAAGGAAGCTGATATAACCTGGAAAAGAATGACAGATGGCTGGTCTGGGCGTCCACCTTAAATGGAGGTTTTGGGAAGAGCTATCCAATCGGTGGGAGAGGTTACTTGCAATGTGTGAATTTCAGGGTTGGAATGAACTTCAAAATGAAGATCTGGGAGATGGTAGAGGAAGTCTGGAGTGTAGTCTGGAGAGAGATGAGACTCACTGCCAAGTTCACTTCCCACTTCTCTCTCAATTAACTTCACTGGTTCCCTATTACCTCTACAATTAAATATAAACTCTTTGGCTAATCATTTAAAGTCCTTAACAATCTGGGTCCTTTTTACTTTTCCAACCTTATATATTACTGCCCTTCTAGGCAAACTGACCTTCTTGTTATTCCTCACACACATTAAAACGCCTTCACACACATACACGCACACACAAATAGCCAAAATGAAAAGAAAATTAAAACATAATGCCATACATCAAACAGAGCTACACAAAGAAATAGGAATGTATTGATATTAAATTTTTTTTTGCTGAACTGAAATCAAAAGACAATTCATTTTTGCTTGTTGTTTTTGTATCACAAATATCTACACAGAAACATAACTCTTGCTGAGAAACCATTATGTTCACTGACTGTAAACTTGTTACTTGTTTATTGTATTGTGTATCTTTCAATAGAAATCTTAAAAAAATTCACCTGCTTGGCTAGCTACATTGATTAAATTAACTAAATAATTAGTTGCTACAAAGCAACTGGAGTTGACAAGTCTGTCTTAAATACCCTATCTTTTTATCCCCCAGGACAAACATAGAGTTTTTTTTTTATGAGGCATATTCAATCAATCACATTGTTTTCAAGATTTAAAATGTTTTTGTATCATCTATTAAGAAATTTAAAAGTGTTGTTCTTTTCATCTTTATCTCATCTTTTAAAATTCTAATTTTGTGTATATTTATGTCTATAATATAGTTCATTATATAATTTGTAGTTTTATACACATATATGTGCATATTTGTATATATGCATACACACACATATACACACACATATATATATATATAGGGTATGTCTAATCAAAAAAATTTTGCTGATAGGATTGCACAATCAAAATGTGAGCAGCCACTGGTCTAGATAATGAAGTAGTTACATATATTTCAAATTTATTGAATAACTGGACCCCCAAAATATTTCTTACTATTTCCATTTCAACCTGGAAGGTTTTTTGTGAAGTGTTCCAGGGATCTGTGCTTGTTTCTGTGCTATTTAATATTTTTATCAATCATTTGGAGAAAATCATAGATGATAGGCTTATCAGATTTTCAGATGATGCATAGGTGGAAAGGATAGTTTAAGATCTGGACAGTCAATATTGGGCTAAAATGGTTAAGATGAAATTTAGTAGAGATAAATTTAAAGTCTTACTTTGGGGTTCAACAAATTGATTTTACAAGTACCAGATGGGAGAAATATGGCTAGACAACAGTTCGTATGAAAAAACAAATGAGGGGGGCGGAGCCAAGATGGCGACTGGAAAGCAGTAACTGGCGTGAGCTCCCCACCAAGTCCCTCCAAAAACCTATGAAAAAATGGCTATGAACCAATTCTAGAACTACAGAACCCACAAAGGGGCAGAGGGAAGCAGGACTCCAGCCCAGGTCTGCCTGGATGGTCTCGGGGTAAGGTCTGTCCCGAACAGAACTCCCAGCCCCCAGCCGAGGGGAGCGGAGCTGAGCCGAGCAGAGCCCAGTGCGCGAGGCGGCGCGGCGCTGCACGGGGCAGCAGACCGCGGACCAACGAGACCTGGAGTGGAGCGGAGGGTGCCCTA